>CM056053.1:339345026-339945026 GCA_029574335.1 Rana kukunoris
CAATCCCCTCACTCACCACCTACACATACTCACAACACCTTTCCCCCCTCCCCCCCTCCCCGTTTTCCTATCCATTCTTCCTTTCCCCCCCCCCCAGCCGCCCCCCCCCCCGCCCCCCCCCCGTTCACACCCTCTCCTCCCCCCCCTCCCCTCCCCCCTTTTTCCCCCTTACCCACCCCCCCCCCTTCCCCCCTCTTCCTTCCCCAATTACCTGTTTGCCCTCTCCCCTCATTAATTTTTCCCTTCCCCCCCCCCCCTTCCCCCCCCTTTCTCCCTCCCCCATCACCTTATTTCCTTGAGCACATCCCCAATCCTTATTGCTCCAATCCCCTCACTCACCACCCACACAAACTCACAACACCTTTCCCCCCCCCCCCCCCTCCTCCCGTTTTCCTATCCATTCTTCCTTCCCCCCCCCCCCCCCCCCCCCCGTTCACACCCCTCCCCCCCCCCTCCCCCCCCCCCCATCCCCCCTTTTTCTCCCTCCTTTTTTCCCCCCCCCCCCTCCCCCCCCCTCCCCCCCCCCCCCCTTTTTTTCCCCCCCCCTCCCCCCTTTTTTTTCCCCCTTTCCCCCCCCCCCTTCCCCCCCTTCCCCCTCTCCCTTCCCCAATTACCTGTTTGCCCTCTCCCCTCATTCATTTTTCCCTTCCTTCCCCCCCCTTTTTCCTTCCTTGTTGTTTTTTGCACTTAATTTTACACTCTTTTTGACTAGTTTTTTATTGAGCACTCACTATTACCACCATCCCCACCCCCTCCTTTCCCTCCTTATGGTAGTCAATGCAACGAATCCTATTTGACATCCATCTTTATACATAGCTTTTTTAGGATAGCCCATATTGTGGCTCCCTCTACTTCCTACCCGCTCTTGAGAGGCTACCTCCCTCCAACTGCGGTTCATAGCTTTCGGTGGTCTCCTTTAAACAGTGCGGGTAAGCCACTTGGCATCTTTAGAATCCCCAATGGTTATGCTGTATAAAACCAATACTTGTATAGTAATATTGTGATACACTATCATGCATATTTACCTATATGTATGGATTTTGTGATTATAATTACTGTATTATGTTTTTAGACTACCTCTCCTGATGAAGCAACTATTGTTGCGAAACTAGTCGAGATTGAGATTCAACGGGCATGACCACACCCTCTTCACCGCTTCCCCTTGCCTAGGGTTGATTTAACACCTCGGTGACCTGGTTTGGCATGCACTGTGTCACATTTTTAATATTGTTTTTGTTTGTTTGTTTTTTATGATCTAATAACGTGTGTCCTACTTGTTCATTATAATAAACAATTGTAATTTTTAACCTCAGTCCATGTTCCCTTGTACCTTCTTGTACGCAGTACCGCTATAGTCCACCCGCCCACCCCCCCCCTTTTTTCCAAATTATTTCTGGGTTACCTTTGGGGTCCCAGTTATATTTGATTTATTCTATTGATATTTAGGATGATGGTACTTTTATGCTTGTTTACTTTTGTGTTTACTCCAAGAGGCTTTAATTTAATCAATCTGATTTAGGTGGATAATACACCAGGGCTCCTTCCCTATTTCTAGGCTTGGCTTAGTCAGTACAAGGCCTGCGCCCGGCTGATTGCTTTGTGCTTCCTTACCTCGTGTGCGACCTTGTCAACTCTTTACTGACTATATCCAAGCCCCTTTCTTCTGCCCCCCTATTGGGGCACTTGCCTCTTAATTTAACTGTTTGTTCATTTCCTGTGTAACCTTTTTATATGTATGCACTGATAGCTTTGTTTGTTTTTTTCTTGACATGGATCTATCTGGGATTAATTTTCCGAAGAGCTAAATCACTTAGAGATCGATTAACCAGTAGCCACTACCAAAATGTCAATTTGCCTCGCCTGGGGCCTAGAGGCACTTCATGTTGTGGCCACTGCCCTAAATGCCCAATGCCCATGGATCCTAGAAGGCCGTACTTATACGTTACCTAATGGAGAAATTTTTTCCCCACGGTTTTCAGCCAACTGTGAAACAACAGGTGTCATTTATCTAATGATGTGTTCCTGTTAAGCCTCTTATGTGGAAAAAACCATCCGTGAATTGCGACAGCGCATTGGTGATCATATATATGATTCCACCAATGGTAAACTGACCTCCATTGGGAGACATATTGGCTTACACCATAGGTATGACTTTTTGGCCACTAAATTTATGGTACTTGAAGTATTGGCAATAGACCCAAGAGGTGGTGACCGAGACAAGGTGCTTTTACAACGTGAAGCCCTGTGGATTAAACGACTTAATGCTCTGATATCCCCTGGCTTGAATGAAGTCAATTCCTTTAAATCATTCCTGCAAAACCTGCGATTCCCCTTGCTTCCCCCCTCCTCCCCCTGTCTATGGTCAATGATTTAAACCTGCTGTCTTATGCATACACTTGAGCATTATATGTAATGCCTTATGTAATATATGTTCTACCCATATGAGTTCTCTCATTTAAGTATATTAATTATTGTACTATATGTCCTATTTTGTATAAATCTTTATATATACTTTTATATGTATTGTACTTGATGCCCTCTGGTTTACCTGCCGTTTTATTCTGCCTGGCTATGTTCACAACCTCCACACTTTAATTCTATACCTGCTGCTGGCTAGTTTAACATTGATTAGCTGACATTGACTACCATTGTGTCTTTTCACTCCCCTTTCCTTCCCCATGTTCCTCTCTCCCTAAGTAGAACAACTACTGCTGACAGTTGCAGCAGTTAACCTAGAATGTGTGCCACGTCCGTCCCCTCCCCTTTGTCCCTCTTATTGGTCAACTGATGATGGGATGTTACATCCCTTTGCTTAGCTCCCGATTGGTCTATGACCAGTGCATCAGTTCCTACACCTTACATACACCCACTAGCGCTGCGCCACGTCATAGGTGCGCGCCGCGCCATTGATTGGCTCTCGGGACCTCCACTTGCTATTTAATACAGCCCCCTTGGCCTTAACAGACGTGACACACATCGGATCCTGTGGACCATACAGTGTGTTCTACCGACCACTGGTAAGCCCTCTGTTCCCCCTCTAGGCTTGTCCTTCTACTCTTCACTCTGTTATTTCCTTATACCCTTGGGAGATTGTTTGTTACCCTTATATCCATACCCCTTTTCCCTTGTCATTTTACCAGGTTTTCAACTTCATGCACCTAGTGTGGGATCCTTACCAAACGCCCACGCCAGTTATGCCCTACCCTTGATCCATTAATTTGGTTCACAGGTCCTTACTTTTCTAATTTTACACACAGGTAAAAAATTTATTTTTCCCTTGCACTGCAACTCTCTTTCTGCATTTGGCTTGCAGCCGTATGCAGTCTATATCATGTGTATTACCCCCCTTTTTTCCTTCAACACATCCCAATCACTGTGTATTCACCCCCCTTTTTTCCTTCAACACATCCCCAATCCTTATTGCTCCAATCCCCTCACTTACCACTCACACAAACTCACAACACCATTTTCCCTCTCCCTCCCTCCTGTTTTCCATCCACTCTCCTCCTCCCCCCTCCCCCCCCCCCCCCACCCCTTACACCCTTCCCCCCTCCCCCCCCCCTTTCTCCCTTCCCCATCACCTTATTTCCTTGAGCACATCCCCAATCTTTATTGCTCCAATCCCCTCACTCACCACCTACACATACTCACAACACCTTCCCCCCCCCCCGTTTTCCTATCCATTCTTCCCCCCCCCCAGCCCCCCCCCCCCCCCCCCCCACCCCTCTCCTCTCCCCCCCCCCCCCCCCCCCCCCCCCCCTCCCCCCCCCCCCCCCCCCCCCCCCCCCCCCCCCCCCCCCCCCCCCCCCCCCCCCCCCCCCCCCCCCCCCCCCCTCTCCCTTCCCCAATTACCTGTTTGCCCTCTCCCCTCATTCATTTTTCCCTTCCCCCCCCCTTTCTCCCTCCCCCATCACCTTATTTCCTTGAGCACATCCCCAATCCTTATTGCTCCAATCCCCTCACTCACCACCCACGCAAACTCACAACACCTTTCCCCCCCCCTCCCGTTTTCCTATCCATTCTTCCTTTCCCCCCCCCCCCAGCCCCCCCGCATGCACTGTGTCACATTTTTAATATTGTTTTTGTTTGTTTGTTTTTTATGATCTAATAACGTGTGTCCTACTTGTTCATTATAATAAACAATTGTAATTTTTAACCTCAGTCCATGTTCCCTTGTACCTTCTTGTACGCAGTACCGCTATAGTCCACCCGCCCACCCCCCCCCCTTTTTTCCAAATTATTTCTGGGTTACCTTTGGGGTCCCAGTTATATTTGATTTATTCTATTGATATTTAGGATGATGGTACTTTTATGCTTGTTTACTTTTGTGTTTACTCCAAGAGGCTTTAATTTAATCAAGATGTAGACTGAGTAAATATTGTCGTTAAAGAACACAAAACAGAAATAGGAATGTTTCAAATTGATGATATTCTAAATCCTCGTACACACGTGCAGTTTTCTTGGCAAGAAACAGCAAGAAAACTGCTGGCAGAGCTTTCTTGCAGATTAAACTGTGTGTGTGTACGAGGCTTTGAGAAAAATAGAGAACCAATGAAAACCCACGCATGCTCAAAATAACTTTGACGCATGTGCGGTAAATTCCAAGGCATTGGTAGGGTGAAGCAAGATGGCGGCAATGGCATCGAATGTGACGAGCGCATGCTCGTCGTTGTGGATGACATCACCGCATTTGTGCCATTCAAAAGAATGGTAGTTCTTTTGAATCGTACGTGTGTACACTCGGCCAGCAACAGAATCTTGCCAGGAATCTCGTCAGGAAAAACAACGTTTTTTTCCTGACGGGAATCCGAGCCGTGTGTACAGGGCTTCACTCTGAAAGTTAAAAAAGCTATAGGTTATAAGAAAAGAGCATTTAAAAATTAACGAATTTTGGCTGTGGATATAGTATACCTGGATTTTGTAAAAGCGTTTTATGCAGTTCCTCACAAATGACTAATCTGTAATTTAAGACCTACAAGCTTAAAAAATTCAGTTTGTAAATAGGTAGCAAACTGGCTGAAAGACTGTATTCAGAAGGTAATGATTAATAATTCATACTCTGAATGATCTTAGGTTATTAGTGGTCTACCTGGAGTTTGAATGTTGGAACTCTTACAATTCAAATGCTATTGGGTCTGGGATTAAAAGTACCATTTCAGTCTTTGCAGATGACACCAAGCTATGGAGCGAAATAACTTCCTTACAGGATGTTTCCAACTTATAAGCCAATCTCAATGCACAATTTATTTGGATAACTTATTGGACAATGAGGCTGATAAATGTAAAGTTCATTTGGAGGCTAAAAACATGCATAATACATTCTCAGAGGAGAACAGCTGGGGAAGTCAGCAGTCAAGATGGATATGGATGTACTGGTGGATCATAACCTTAACCTCTTCCCAACCAGCCTCTGCAGTTATACATGTAGTTATATATGTACTTTGGCTCTTTAAGATGCTCTAGCAGGCATGTGCGGCTGCAGCGTGTCTCTCGAAGCCGATGCGCGTGCCTAGTGGTCGTGATGACCTCCAGCACACTCGCGATCGCTCATGACAAAGCGAGAACCAGAATCTGTGTGTGTAACTACACAAATCATGGTTCTGTCAGGGGAGAGGAGACAGATTGTGTGTTCCTACTAAGTCTGTCTCCTCCTCTAGTCAGCCACATTCTCCCCACAGTTAGAACACACTGAGGGAACACAGTTAACCCCTTGATCGCCCCCTAGTTGTAACCCCTTCCCTGCCAGTGACATTTATGCAGTAATCAGTGGCTATTTTTAGCTCTGATCGCTGTAGAAATGTCAATGGTCCCAAAAAAAGTGTCAAAAGTGTCTAAACTGTCTGCTGCAATGTCACAGTCCCGATAAAAATCGTAGATCGCTGCAATTTCTAGTAAAAAAATAATAAAAATGCCATTAATCTATCCAGTATTTTGTAGACGCTATACATTTTACGCAAACCAATCAATATATGCTTATTGTTATTTTTTTCAAAATTTACGCTCTTTTTGATCATAGAGCAAATTACAGAGGTATCAAATACCACCAAAAGAAAGTTCTATTTGTGGGGAAAAAAGGACATCAATTTAGTTTTTTTTACAACATCGCACAACCGCGCAATTGTCAGTTAAAACGACGCAGTGCTGTATCGCAAAAGATGGCCTGGTCATTAAAGGGCAAAATCCTCTGGGGCTGAAGTGTTAACAAAAGCATTAAAATGCCTCGCTGCAGTTTTTAAAGCTAGCAAAATATTTTCTTGCATTAAAAGGTACAGACTCCAGAGAGAAGACATAATTTTGTCCCCGTTACAAATCATAGTAGAAAGACCTCGTTTGGTATATGTAGTTCAGTTTTGGGCTGAAGTTCACAAAAAGGGTATTGGACAACTAGAGTGAGTGCAAAGATATTATTCAAATTGATAAGAGGAATGCTTTCTATGAGGACAGATTAGCTGAACTGAATTTATTTTTTCCTGAGGAGAGACAATTAGAAGGGAATATGATCACTATGTTTAAGTGCATGGTTGGTCCATATAATGAGCTTGCTGTGGAGTTATTAATTTTCAGGTCATTACAAAGGACAAATGGGCACTCTTTACATCTGGAGGAAAACAGATTTAGCCTTTACATACGGAAAGGTTTCTTCACAGAAAGGGCTATAAATATGTTAAATAGACTCCTTCAAGAACTAGTTCTGGCCAGCTAAGCAGATTGTTTTATAAAAGAGCTGGATGTCATGGTTCTGTTTACATTGATCTGGCTCTACGTTTTACCTCATGTTCAAGCTGCTTGGGTTCCTGACAATCTGCCCTAAACCTAGGTATTTTTAAGCCTGTGCACCTGTGGCTTAGCGTTTGAGCAACGCACCTCCACGCTGAAGCCAAACTCTCCTGTTCCTCTGACATTTTATGTTTCTGTGTACTCCCTTGTGGTTATATTCCTTGTGCTTTCTGTCAGTGGTTCCCTGTATTTCCTGTTGCTGTGTGTGTCTTTTTCTGCTTAGTCTCCTGTGTGTACCCAATGTCCTTCCATCATGCAATTTGGCTGCACTGTGCCCACACAGGTGTGCTAGAGAGCCGTAACCTGGGGGCTGCCAAGCAGCGCAACATCCACACCACCAGTGGCTCTAGTGAAGACCGGATGGCTCCTTAGACTCTGGCACACCACAGTTTACATGTGGTCACACTGTCCTGCATTTGTGAGAACCCGTACCTGGGTACAACTGGTTCGTTGTTGCATTGGTCACTAGATCTTGAGCTACAGTCCCAGGTAATCTTACCCTCTGAGTGTGACACTGGATGCATTCCTAAATGAACAAAATTTAACTGGATATTACCATTTATAGGTAATAACAACAGAGATTTCTGATCAAGGGAATATCTGATTGCCTACTAGGGTATTAGGAGGAAATGCTTTTTCCACCATTGGAGCAAATTGAGATCACACTTTATTGTTTTTTTTTTTTGCCTTCCTCTGGATCAACTGTGTATATAGGCATGTGCATACAGAGGTTTACATTTTTTGTTTCTTTTGTGTTCTAGAGGTTTAGCTAGATGGGATTGTGTCTTTTTTTAACCTCACTAACTATGTAAATATATGTATAAGAAGGAGCTGATTCTAACAGATGTCGATGAGAAAGGTTCAAAATTCTGTATTTACTTTCCAAAAATGATACTTTATTAAGTTGGACTTTAATATACCAAAACTAGGATGGGAGCAATTCAGTTAGAATCATTGGATTTTATTCCTAGTTCACATTCATATATACACTCGGAGTCCCAGTGTTCTTTCTTGCCTGAGGACTTGCCACTGGGCTTGTTGAGAAACTGACTGAATACTTAGCAGTCAGTACCAATTCTAACTGTTCCTACTAGTGCACTGTCTTTCATGTGCTGTATATGCCGAAGTACAGATACATTGTTTATGAACCACTATTGATTACCTGAATTTATGTTAGGATAAAAATTCAGTTTGTAGAGCAATACTTTAATTTTGCTTTTAGTCCACTCGATATTTACTGGACAAGATAATCTGTTTGACATGTAACACTTAAAATATATTTTAAAGGACACTTTTGATATAATATACTGTATTATATTGTTTTGCTTATCAACAATAAACAATTTATTTTTGGGATACATTATAAATAAACTGTGGTTATTTATTTGCATTATGCAGCTTTTATCAAAGGCAGAATAACGAAACTTGGGTGGAAATGTTTGGTGGTCTGAATATAAATAAGCTGAACAAGCACATAATACTATTTCTAAAATACTTATTGGTTTCCACAATTACAGAAACTGTTCTTCCTTTTTCCTTTTTTGATGGGTGTTTTACTGTGATTTTTTGTTTTCTTTAGGTTTCTGCCATGAAAGATACTGTATATATTGTAAATATAGCCCAGCATGACCCCTTGGTGAGTAGGGATGAGCCAAACACCCCCTGTTCGGTTCGCACCAGAACCTTCGAACGGACCGAACGTGGCCAAAGCCACCCTGGCTTTGGCCAATTATGGCTCTCTGTACTGACAGCGCTGTGTTTGGCCAAGCATGCGGGTCATAGTGCATGCTTGGCCAATCATAAGCCAGCAATGCCGCAGTGAATTATGGGCCGTGGCGCGTCACTCGAATTTGGCACGAACGACCCGTTTTGTTCGTATTCCGACGAACGATCGAACATACGATGTTCAAGTCGAACATGAGTTTGACTCGAATACAAAGCTCATCCCTATTGGTGAGTCCACAGAATGTCAAATATGCAAAGTAAACAACAGATCTTAGTGAAAACACACATGCAATGTACTCACAAAGTCTATTTACATTATGTACCGGCATCGAAACAGCAAAATAAAGAGAAAACAAGAAAATGAATCCTTACCACTTTGGTGATTTATTAAAATGCAGGGTACCTGGCTAACAGAACTGGAGCAACTCACTACTGCCCAGAAGTACTTAGTTTCAGTAAAATAAAATCGAATCTTGGCTGGTCCCTCCTTTACCGGCAGAGATTCAATCTATGGCCAGCTTAAGTGTAATGTAAGCACAGTTATTATAGGTCAAAAATAACAAATGGTAATTTCCAAGGAAAAAAGCAGAAACATGTGTAATATGATATTATATCATTCCTGGTGCTGCTGTCTTCCTCAATCTCCAAGGCAAGCTATAAGTGTATACTATAGAAGGTGCTGCAGGGGGCACAGTCTGCTAAAACATAGGAACACAGATGACAGCATAGGAAGCTCTGGAGCTGATGTCAAACACTGTGGGTGGACAAGGGAGCATCATACAACTTTTTCCTAGGTCCTGTTGTTATCCTTGCTAACACAGACAAGGAAAACTCAGGAGAGTCCTTATTACCATTAGTGTATTTCCCAGGAACACTTGTATTGCTCTAAAAAATAAGCTGATGGATGGTTTGGGTGATCCCAGAGTTCCCAGAACTTTGGAAAATTCCTGGCATCATGTGGCAGGTGAGAAACTAGACCCACCCGATGACATGGAGGGAGATCTCAAAGGACACTGTTGTCATGAAACACTTTCTGGTGTCCCAATGTACATATTACTTTCACTTTACTATGTTGTGAGACCTCTGTAGCCAGTACTTCAGCTTTTACTAATGTTACCAGACAACCTAAATTCAACATTTTTACCATTAAAACACATTTTGCATAAATGCTTTTCATTTTCCATTATTGAAATGCATACAGTTGTCACCAATAGAAACTGCTGTCTGTCTCTTAAAAAAATCACACTGGCTCATCTACAAAAGGAAAATTCACTGTTATATGTCTCTGTTTGCAAGGGTAACAAATTATCTTCCTGGTCACCTTCTGTACATTTGGCCTCCGAAGTAACTCCTGGCAGACATTGTAAGGAGTCTCCAACATACCTGTAGTTCCCCATTTTGTACTCTCTTCAGCCCCATCTCTTAGTGCAATCTTATCCATAGTTGGGGATGGTCTGGTTTTGGGGCGGAAATTCCATCAGTCAAGTCAAATCAGTCCATCAAGGGTTATATGTAAAGCAGTGGTCTATTTGCGCATCCCCAACACAGGTGATAAATCAATAAAACCTACCAAATATTAAAATAGGAGGGTTAAGGACCAGCGGGATGGCGCCAGCTGGTTGCCCTCAAATCACACAGTGATAAACAAAGAAAAGTGTATCTATATATATATATATATATATATGAGTGAAAAAAATATATAAGGACAAGGAAAAATCCCTGAAAAGGTGCTGCAATAAAAAAGGCTGGAATATACAGCCGTTTTTTTCTGGTAAGGGGGCACTTCGCCCAAACTTTTTCATCCATTGTTTCCTGCACACTCAAGTTTTATCAATGTACAGTATGGAAGAATTGATTCTACTATTTCCTGAAAATTGTTTGCATCTTAGAAAAATGGACTGCATATTTTCACCTTTATGAACTTGTTCAGTGAACTCTGAATTTATTAGTTTTTCTTGGTATATATATTTTTTGGAGGTTGCGCTTTTATTTTTGCATTTATACATCAAGGGTTATACCCAGCCACACCAATATTTCCTCTTTCAGTTGATCATAGTCCCCAAATCTGTGACAAATATACCTCCTGTCCTAAATACAACCGGTAGCCCTATTTTGCCTTCGGTCACAACATACCCCCCCCCCAAAAAAAAGTGTACTTTGGGTATAGTGTTTTTGGGTTGGTATTTATTGATGGACGAACATCCGACGGAATGATTCGCGAATGCTAGCCGCAAGTTCGCGGCGGGCCCCATTGACTTTAATGGCAGGCGAATATTAAAAACCTGCAGGTCATATTTGCAGCCACAAAATACTTACTAGCTGTGGACAAATAGTCCCACAACATAGACACTGACCTACCAGAAGTATTAAGTGAAAAATCGGATACAGAAGTAAGTGTCGGCCATTACAGGCCCCAAAAATTAGCTCACGGCCACAGGTGTTCACCTGACAGCAAACAACCTTGTATTCTGTGGCTGGTGGTACATTAGGCATTCAGCAGATACAGAAGTAAGTGGCGGCCAGTACAGGCCCAAAAAATTAGCCCACAGGCGTTCACCTGAATTTAAATGAAACATTGTCTACTGGTCACATGTGTTGAATTCCTCCGAGATCCATGCTTCATTCATTTCTATAGATGTTATGTAGTCAACACAGCTGTGAGCTAGGCGAGTGCGCTTATCAGTCACGAACCCCCTGCTGCGCTGAATGTCCTTTCGGACAGGACACTGGATGAGGGGCAAGCCAACAGTTCCATTGCAAATTGTGCAAGCTCTGGCCAGAGGTCAAGCCTGCCCACTCAGTAGTCCAGGGGTTCATCACTTCTTAGTTCAGTCCACATCGGCTGTAAACCCGATGTAGTCGGACACCTGTCGGTCTAGGCGTTCCCTGAAGAAGGATCCAGAGGACAGCTGTCGATGGGTCAGCTGAAAGAATGATCTCATATCATTAGTGACAAAGACATCTTCAAACCGCCCCCTTTTCTTGCAGGTGCTATTGGACTGGTACCCAAAACTGTTTCTCTGTGAGTGGAAATTCCTCTGCCAGCGCACGCAAAAGCAGAATGCAGCATTTCTCGAAGCAAGGCCTGGAAGTGCTGCATTCTGATAGCCCTCTGTGATGGTGGTAACATTTCCGACATGTTTTGTTTGTACCGGGGGTCTAAGTACGTTGCCACCCAGTACTGGTCCTTGTCCTTTATGCTTTTTATACAGGGGTGCCCCTTTAAAACACTGGAGCGGTGCAAAAAAACAAGCTCCGCAGAACCTGTCCGGCCACAAAGTTCGTACTGGTAGTCGTTAACTGTACGTTTCTGCTGGAGCAGCCTATTAAGCATATACAATGTTGAGTTCCATCACGTCGGGCAGTCACAAATAAGACAAATAAGTAGCACACCTATACCAGTGCTTTCTGGAAACGGCAACCTCTACCTACACTGATAAAAAGTATATGAATGTATTACACAGCAAGTAGCACACATATACCAGTGCTTGAAAGGACTTTTGTGGACCTGTTTGGTAGCGATTTGTGTCGCTAAAGTCTGTCCCTGCTGGAAACACCAACCTCTCCCTACACTGACAAAAAGTATATAAATGGATTACATACTATCATGTATTGCAGAGCAAGTAGCACACATATACCAGTGCTTGAAAGGTCTTTTGTGGACATGTTAGGTAGCAATTTTTGACGCTAAAGTCTGTCCGTGCTGGAAACGCCAACCTCTCCCTACACTGACAAAAAAGTATATGAAGGTATTAGATACCTATATACTGCAGAGCAAGTAACACACCTATACCAGTCCTTAAAAGGACTTTTGTGGACCTTTTTGATAGCTATTTGATAGAATACAGCCTGTCCCTGCTCCAAACAGCACCCTCTCCCTACACTGACAAAAAACAGAATGTAAGATGGCCGCCAGATCAGGTCTATTTATAAGGTAGGGGGTATGTCCATGTGCTGAAATGTCTCAATTGTTTGTCCTGCTCCACCTGATGGATGTGTCATAGGTCAAAGTTCTTACCCATGTAACATTGCGGACCGCCGCGAACATCGCCAGATGTCTGCCGGTTTGGCGGACCACGAACACGCCAAGTTCGCCGCGAAACCTTTGGGCGGCAGGCCATCTCTATTGGTATTTAAGGTTAAGTGTTTTAGTTCTAATTTTTTCAGGGAGGTATATTTTAATCTATGGGACTTTACAGGTACACAATTGCTTTCCACTATAGCTGGCTGCTGGGGAGTTGAGGATCTCTCACCAGGTAAAAGATACAATGACCCTCCTTATCTGTGGAGTTTAACCCTATGCTTGAAAGTCAAAAAGCTTATATTGACTTAATTATTAAATGCATTAAAGAGGAAGTAAACCCTGATAGGTGTTGCTTCCTCTTTGTTTCCCTGCATTACATAGTAGCCCATTATGTAAAACTTACCTGCAGGAGAAGCACGCGATGTCCCCATCTTCCTCGCTAGTAGCGAGCATCCATTATTCACCCCTCTTCTTCCGGGGCCAAGAACTCCAGCTCTGTGACGGTACTGTACATGAAACCCATAGAGAATTATTGCATCTCCAATAAAGATTATTCAATATTCGCAATTTAAATATGCTATTATTAAAGCGTAACTCCACATTTGTTTAGAAAAAAACATTCCCTCTCTGGATGATCTATGTACATTGCAAGGATTATAATAACCTTTGTTGCAGATTCCTACCTTTCCTTATTCTGAAGAAATCCATGTGTGTTTGTCTGTGCCTCTGTACTAAGTAGGTCTAATGGGAGCGGGTTCATAATTATCAGTCAGCTGTAATGAGGAAAGCTGTTGGGTCTGCATCCCTTTAAACATGTTCCTATTGGAAATATCCCACCAACAATGACATTTTTGTTGCAAGGGATGCCTGAAATCTGACTTGTATCTTAAGCAGACGTCTGGGAAAATTGGTGAACTAATCACACAAGCAGGAAATTATGTTTCTGGGAAATGGTCTGTACACATTCTGTGTACAAAACAACTCCAGGTAGTCATATTGCATTGCATTTATAAAAAATTACAGTGGCTGCAGATTGAAAATGTTTAATAACATTTAATTACAATATGACATGTATCACAATTGTACACGCTATATTATTTTTTATTTATTTACTATTTTTTCCCATGAAAGTGGAGATACACTTTAAGTGAGACATTCAATGTGTGATACATTGGATACCAGATATTGCTATGGAGCAAACAATGCCAGCCTTATGTCTACAATATATGTTTATATGTATGGTTTTATGAGTACAATGAGTACTAAAAGGGGAAGTCAAGTTGTGCACCATGCTGCCCTCATTACTTTAGGATTTGCAAGACAGTGACAGTTTAATTAGGTTTTATCCTGTTGCTTGTGCCCAGGCAGTGACATTTCTTTTTAGCAGATATTCTTTTTCTGACCCTCTTCCATACCAAGACACATCTGTAGTAGGAATGTGATGCATTCAAATATTCTAAGAAAAGAATAATTAAATGAATACACAAACAGTCAGAGATCTTACATTAGGCTTTTTAAAAACCCTGTGAGGAGACCTCTTTTGTGCAGTTGTTTCACCCTGTTGCAATATTGCATTTAGTACATTTGCTAGTACATATTGGGCCCTTTTCAGAGAGATAGCTGAAGATACTGGACATCGCCACGTTGAGGACTTCCACCTTTCTTCTTTATTTGGCAGTGGCTCAGTTACCACACTTAAACTCGTTAGTGAGGAACTCTAACTTTAAGCATAAAGTTGATGTTACATACTGATTTCTGTTGTATCACACATTTACATTTTGGGCATGTGATTTTGGGGTTTTGAGAGAATAGACTGACCTGCAACAAGTTTCCCTTCATGCCTGAGCACATAGGTATTTTTTGAGCCATTTAGAGTGATAGTAAAGGTTAATTTTTTTGTTTTAAATAACAAACATGTCATACTTATCTCCACTGTGCAGTTCGTTTTGCACAGAGTGGCCCCGAACATCCTCTTCTGGGGTCCCATGGTGGCTGTCTTGGCTTCTTCTCACAAGAGCCAACCCCCTCTGGGAAGCTCTCTCCCGAGGGGGTTACCTTGCGGGCGCAATCTTTAAGGACTGAGATCTTCCAATCATGAGAAGGTGCACAGTGCAGGCCAAAAGTGCTAGCTAGCATCAAGGTGACACTGTGACTCTGTTGCTGTGAATCTTTGGTGTGAATGATACCCGCAGGTGTACTAACTTATTTCATTCTGCTGTAAGATAAGCAGCATAAAGAATAAACATAGGGGGTAGATTATCACTCAAGGAAAGCAAAGGGGTTTCCTATCCACCTGGGGGGTTTCTAGGTGGTGCTTCCTCTGAATGCCTCTCTCCTGGGACTAGGTCAATAGCCAAGAGCCACTCAAATGCGTCAAAGACCAGGCATAGGTAAAAAGATTCAGAAGAAACAGGGAGCCTCTATGGTGTAGTATGTTTTAAAACTGGCATTGTTTATTCCACATAAATCAAACGATAGGGTACTCACATTTAGTGTAAAAACATGGACAACATATCCAGATGAGCGGCAAGCTCGCGGCTAGGATGTGACTTCTGGGGTCCGTATGTCCAACACGTGTCGTCACTGTCACGTGACTTTATCGGTCTCAGTCCTTCCAGACTGGACTTGTTGTATCATAATCCTACTTATGCATCATGCATTGCTCATTATTTATTCACTACAGTCACTTTGTTTGCATTTATTGCACTTTATTGATCACCAGTATATTTATGTATCTGACATTTTTATTAATTGGCACCTTATTTCATTTTATTTTGATATATTATAGAAATAGTAAACTCCGGCGCTGCCTGGTGGACTAGGGGGGAGAACTGCAGCAGCACCTGCAAATCTGATACTAACAGAAAGGGTGATAATAATGTAAAGTATGTTAGCTGCGCTGTGGGGAAGGGAATGGAAAAGGGGAAGTGAGAGGTGGGAGGGATCGTGGGTGAACTCAGCAGTGAAAAAACAATAAAAAATCTGATGATACTAAAATAAACAATACAGATGAAGGTGAACAAACACCTATAATCCTTTGACGGTTTAGCAGTGAAAATACATAGTAAAATTGCTACTAAATATACAAACACAAAAACTGACATAAAGTAGGTGAAAAAATATATATAAAAAAGGTGCAAAACTGTCCAAAAAATCACACAAGTGATAAAGTCCTGCCCATAAATAAAGATCAGATCTAAAAGTCCAATAATGAAATAGATGAAACACCTCCAAAAAATGCAACGTGCAGGAAAAGAAATCTACCCGGTGTACAGAGTCTGAAGTTTTAATACGAGTTTGACGCTCGTGGATGTTTTACTCTACTTTACTACCTTAATCCTTGCCATTTGGACATAAGAGGATCAGATCACACTCTCACCTGTACAGCTGACACTCTGAGGGGGATACGAGTTTGGCACTCATGGATTTATGCCAGCTGTCCTTTCATTCATGTGAGTGCATTTTCTCCAATTCTTACCAGTTTGAGGTACCCCCACAGTGTCACGCTATATGCATTGCATATAAAATCCACACCAGACCTGAAGGGCCTGATAAGGAATTTGGGGGACCGCCACGCATTTTTGTTTTTAACTTTGGTTCTGGGTTTCCCACTAATATTCATTCCGTCTGGGCCTGGTAATGGACTGGGAGGGAGGGGAAAGCTGTTTTTTTCAATGACTTTTATCTGTATTGCTGGGACCCGACAATTCATTATAGCCGCGAGTTTTAAATTACTTTTTTCCCTTAGAAATTTCATTTCGTGCAGGGACTGTTATAAACAGTGAAACATGAGCTACTTTACAGGCATACTATAGACACCCCCAGGTACAAAATTTACAGAAATATTTCCCTTTTATTTTTTCACTTTAAGCATTATTAAAAACACTGCTCCTCAAAAAACTTCAGTTTTTAAAACTTTTTTTTTGCATTGATACATGTCCCCTGTAAACGCTATAGATTTTGCGCAAACCAGCCGATAAACACTTATTGCGATTTTTTTTTACCAAAAATAGGTAGAAGAATACGTATCGGCCTAAACTGAGGAATTATTTTTGTTTATATATTTTTGGGGGATATTTATTATAGCAAAAAATATTGATTTTTTTTCTAAATTGTTGCTCTATTTTTGTTTATAGCGCAAAAAATAGAAACCGGAGAGGTGATCAAATACCACCAAAAGAAAGCTCTATTTGTGGGAAAAAAAGGACACCAATTTTGTTAGGGAGCCACGTCGCACGTAGTGTTGCTCACGAATATTCGCATTGTGAATATTCGCTACGAATATTGCATATTCGAGTATTCGCGAATATCTCGAATATTGCGGCGAATATTCGCTATGGCGAATATTCATATTTTTTCAAATTTATTTTTAAAACAGATCACATCCTAGTGATCTCCATCGACGTCTAAAAGCATTGCTGGTATGATTAGAGACCCTGGGCCGAGTAGCTGAGGCGATCCTTTTATGTTGCCGAAAATTCGCATTGCGAATTTTCGGCAACATAAAAGAATCGCATCAGCTACTCGGCCCTTCTTTTGCATCAGAGCCAATCAGAATAACTCGAATATTCGACAAACGGAATATTGCGCGATTATCTTCTCCGCCCTTCTTTTGCATCAGAGCCAATCAGAATAACTCGAATATTCGGCAAAAGGAATATTGCACGATATTCCCTTTGCCGAATATTCGAGTTATTCTGATTGGCTCTGATGCAAAAGAAGGGCGGAGAAGATAATCGCGCAATATTCCTGTTGCCGAATATTCGAGTTATTCTGATTGGCTCTGATGCGCCCTTCTTTTGCATCAGAGCCAATCAGAATAACTCGAATATTCGGCAAAAGGAATATTGCGCGATTATCTTCTCCGCCCTTCTTTTGCATCAGAGCCAATCAGAATAACTCGAATATTCGGCAAAAGGAATATTGCGCGATATTCCTTTTGCCGAATATTCGAGTTATTCTGATTGGCTCTGATGCAAAAGAAGGGCGGAGAAGATAATCGCGAAATATTCCTTTTGCCGAATATTCGAGTTATTCTGATTGACTCTGATGCAAAAGAAGGGCGGAGAAGATAATCGCGCAATAGGAATATTGCGCGATTATCTTCTCCGCCCTTCTTTTGCCCCCTTATTCTCCTTTCTTTTAAGTAGAGTTAGTGTAGAGTTAGTGTTTAGTGCATATTAGTTTAGTAATACAGGAAATGATCTCCGTTTATGAGAATTTCGCAATCATTTTCGCATTAAAAAATTTTGGGGATAAAATATCACGAATATTCGATATTAGCGAATATTCGTGAATATTCTTCTATATATTCGCGTAATATCGCGAAATCGAATATGGCATATTCCGCTCAACACTAGTCGCACGGTCTTATATACAGTTGAAGAAGGAATTACCCCCTCCTGTTCATATTACTCAATACAACTGTAACCAGCTTGTCACCAAGCTTTACTCAGTAGATTATACATTATCATAAGTATAAACACAGGACACCTTCCTACAATAGCAGAAGCTCCAGTATTAGTCGACCTGTCTCCTACATTGTACAGAGACCAATGTGATCAGCTCTTTCAATTAACATGTTCAGTTCAGAATCAATAAAATCAAGAATAGTCTTTATATATATCCTGGGAGATATTGTAGATAAATTTTACTGTCCCATTTTAAGTAATCCAAGTCATAATTTCTCAGTTACCCTGTGCCCCTAATGGACACAGGGTGACTTAGACATATGAGGTGCATGGGGAACGGAAACAAAGGTTTCCCAACCTTTCCAGGGGATTCTGGGTTTCAAGGCCCTCCCGTTACAGACTTCAATTGGGTTTTGATTTTAGTTTGTATTTTTTGGCTGTACAGCCTGCAAATTGTATGCAAGCACATTCACTCATCACTACTTTTGAGAGGATTACTGGCCAGATGTACAGTGCTTTGAAAAAGTATTCACACCCCTTGAAATTTTCAATATTCTGTCATGTTGCATGTTGTCATGTTGCAACCAAAAATCTAAATGTATTTTATTAGGATTTTATGTAATAGATCAACACAAAGGAGGTTATTTACTAAAGGCAAACCCAGTTTGCACTATGAGTGTACTGCAAGTGCACTTGAAAGTGAGTAGCTGTATATCTGAGGGGGCATTCAAGGAAAATAAAAAAACAGCATTTTAGCTTGCACATGATTGGATGATAAAATCAGCAGAGCTCCCCCTTATTTCAGATCTACCCCTCACATCTACAGCGACTGCACTTCAACAAAAACTTTCAGTGCACTTTCAGGTTTGCAGTTGTGCCATACTCATTACATTTTTGGATGATGGATTCAACTCCGTGAGAAGTTCAAAACTTGAGATATTTTTCATAACCTAACCCTGCTTTAAACATCTCCACAATGTCTGTGTGTTCCTTGAACTTCATGATACTGTTTGTTCACTAAGGTTCTCTAACACACCTCTGAGGGCTTAACAGAACAGCTGTATTTATACTGAGAATAAATTACACACAGGTGAACTCTATTTACTAATCAGGTGACCTCTGAAGGCAATTAGTTGCACTAGATTTTACTTAGGGGCATCAGCGAAAAAGGGGGTTGAATACAAATACATGCCACACCTTTCAGATATTAATTTGTAAAAAAAAATTGAAAACCATTTATAATTTTCCTTCCACTTCACAATTATGTGCCACTTTGTGTTGGTCTATAACAAAGAATCCCAACAAGATACATTTACGTATTTGGTTGTAACATGACAAAGTGTAGAAAATCTCAAGGGGGATGAATACTTTTTCAAGGCACTGTACAGCACCTTGCCGGCCCTACCCATTAACTATGATATCCCCCAGAGAGCCTAATGAGGGATGCAGGTGTGTGGAGAGTGGAGCGTGGAGTGAGTGGAGAGAGGGAGACATGTGAGCGACGTCTTCTCCAATCCCACCGCCCCTACATGCGGACCAAATAACCCTGGTAATATCCCCCTGCAAGAATCATGCACGAACTCTAACCTACCAGCCTGAACCGCTGCGAGCGTGGATACTGGCGTGGATACTGACGCCGACCGGTCTTGTCGCCCAGAAAGAGCCGCGGCGAACGTGGGTGCCCGCGGATTTGGTGCCCGCTCGGGGTTCTTCCCCGGGACCCGTCTGGAGCCTGCCTGGAGCCCTCTCTGAGGTTTGTGGACGGCGAGGGGTTGACAGGGGCTGACGGCGGACAGAGGAGGCTCGGCGGAGGCTTAGCTGCTGGAGCCTCTGATAGGGCGACGGCGGTCAGCTGACCAGGACTTGTGATCGGGCCAGTACACTGGTCGGAGGACGAAGGACAGGGACAAGTGGGGGTCTCCTAGTGGCTATCCTGCCACCCCACTAAACCCCACTAAACCCGATATCCTGCTGAGCCTCTGCAGTAAGGAGGGACAGGTCGTGCCTCCCAGACCTAGCAGCAGCGCGAGCAGGGAAAAGACCCAGCAGAGAGGGAAGCTCACAGATTACAGTTTGCTCTTTGCAACAGCGTGAAGTCTTGGACGGTAGCACGGATAAGGACGGAGTGAGTAACCCATTAAACATTGCAAACCTTGGCATATTGTACCTGGAACTACAGTATGTAACCAAATCACTAATTGATGAACTGAATAATATTTTAAACCGTACCAAGCATCTCACTTTATTTTAGCTCCCCTGAGCAAGAAATTTAAAAACATTTCCGCGGATATAGTGATATAATGAGTAATTTAACATAACCCAGAAGAAGTGTATCATAAAAGGAACTGTGCATTAACTTGACTGATTACCTGATTAACAGTTTGATTAACTGTTTGATTAACTGACTAAGGGGGGAAGGGGGGAAGGGAAGGAAAAACTGCACCAAGCACTTTATCTCCCCTTGTACCGGTGTATAGGAGGGACGAGAGTGAAAGAGTTGCCTCTCTTTTTTCCATCTTTTTTTTTTCCCTGGGGCAGCTTTGACAAAAACCCGGAAGGTCAAAAGGAAAAAAAAAAAAAAATTAAATAAAAACGAAATCCAAAAAGTCAAAAGCTAAAAAATATCTAGGCAACTCACTCTTTGACGGACGGCTCATTCCGTTGTGTTGTTCCCTTACCATTCCTTACCACCCACCCCCCCTCCGGGATCTATCCCTAAGAAACTGACTCTTTTTTTTTTCTCCTCCGCCTCCTTCTCTGCGATTTTTCCACAAAAACAATGTCGGGCCCACAATCATTAAGATCGGCTAAGGACAAAGGGGGGTAGCGGCCACTGCAGCGGCTAAATTGGAAAAATACGCTCATGCAGCAGAGCAAGCCCCCAGTAAAAGTGGCCCCTCTCAGGCATCCCAGGCCCCAGGGAAAATAAATGCAGATAGAAGAAGCCAAGGTCCAGGAGGTGGGGCGGTAACTAAAACTTCTGTTAATAAAAATACAGCCACAGTAGATACGGACCCAACAGTAAACATCCCACCAGAAGAAGTTCCAACAATAAAAGACATATTCTTGGTGATGTATGTAATCAAATGAAGGGTATAAAAGAGGAGTTGGTCTCGGTGAGACAGGAACTTCAGAAAACCAACGAAAGGATACTGGAGGCGGAAGGGAGGATATCCCAAATAGAGGACGAATTGCACCCAGTCAAACAAGATGTTAAGGATCTGAAGACACAAACGGACAAAATAGAGGAAAAAGTGGATGAAATAGAGAACAGACTCCGGAGGGACAATATTAGGCTGGTGGGGCTCCCAGAAAGAAGTGAGGGGTCTCAGCCGATAGAATTTTTAGAAAACTGGTTTATAAAAGTATTTGGAAAAGAGACTCTCACAGGCGTTTATCATAGAATGAGCGCATAGAGTCCCCTTTAAACCACCTCCCTCTGGAGGGCGTCCTAGATCGATGCTTTTAAAATTATTGAACCACCACGACAAAGAGACTTTAGAGCAGAGAGATGGGAAATATTTTTTTTGAAGGCTCTAAGGTCTCATTCTACCCTGATTTCTCCCCTCAGCTTCAGAAGCGGGAGAAGGGGGATTCATAATGGGGAGACACCTCTGGGGCAAGAGACGGGATCCAGTATAGGTTGGACAAAAGATATATATACACAACTAGCACAACGCTTGGCAACACACAGGAAAACACGGATACCATATCACAGGGAATTGAGTAAAATGTCACAGAATACAAAAGATAAAACACACATACCACAAGTTTTTTAAAGGAGATACTAGGGGGAATGGATATGGCCTTGGTCTATATCAAGAGACCGAGATTATGCTTTTTCCCCCACTGCTTTTTTTCCTTGTTTTCTCTTTTTTTTTGCCTGGTGACCAGTTCGGTATGTTCACTGAATTTTCAAATAGCACTTTTATAGAGAGATTTTGGATCACGAAATATATAAATATATAAATGTATGTATAAATGAGTAGAATTTTGAAAATAGGATCTTGGAATGTCCGTGGGATGGGGACACCTGCTAAAAGAGCAGTTGTTTTTGATGCATTAGAAGGGTATAAGGTGGGATTAATTTGCTTACAGGAAACCCATTTTACAAATGATAGTAAAACACAGATTCCACATAGGAAATTTCAACATCAATTTCATTCAGTTCACACATCATATTCAAGGGGGTGACAATCCTGGTAAAAGGGGGAGTGGGGTTCACTTGCAGGAGGGCCAGTATTGATGATGAGGGGCGTTATGTTTTCCTTCATTGTGTAATAGAGAGCAGAGAATATATAATCGCTAACATATACATCCCTCCTCCATTCAAACTAGAGGTTATGTACAAATTTATGGACTTTTTCCTGGATAAACCCGGGATACCTGTCATTGCAATGGGGGACTTGAACGAGGTATTAAACAAAAAAATGGATAGGTTCCCAATGGCAAATGTACAGGAGACTCACCTATATCTGTTTTTACAAGAGACAGGGTTGTTCGACGTATGGAGGAAGAGAAATCCAGAGGGGGTACAGTTCTCCTGCTGCTCTAGCACCCATGCCACATTGTCCAGGATTGATTTAGTCGTGGGCAATATGGAAGCCTCTCAAATAATTGGGGAGATAGAATATCTACCGCGGGGAATATCAGATCACTCCCCGGTGATAACAACGGTAAATCTAGAGGGAAGAAGATATGCTACGGTATGGAAAATAAGCCCCCTATGGTTCGAATTAATGGGAAACTCTGAGGAGATAATGGCTAAAATAAAAGAGTTTATAGATTTTAATGAGGGAACTGCAACACGGGGGGTAATGTGGGACACGCTGAAAGCCTTCCTAAGAGGTATATGTATCCAACAGGTGGCGAAAGCAAAAATGATCTCCAAAGAACGAGAAAATAGAATTAGAAATGAAGTAGCGAACACCGAAAAGGAATACATAGTAAATCCAACAGAGGAGAGGAAAATAATATGGCTAGATAAGCAACAAGAATACAAAATAGAGCTGATAAAAAAATCAGAAAATAAGAGAATGTTCCAAAAACAAGCGGCATATGGGGAGGGGGAGGGGGTAGGTAAAATGTTGGCCCATTTAATAAGAACAAATTCCACTCCATCTGCTGTTCCGGCTATTAAAGGTAGTAACGGTAATATATCCACAAATGTGGCGGAGATAACGGACATATTTAGAGAATACTACGAAAAACTATATAAGTCCCAAAGAACAGCAGAAGGAGAGGAATTGCAACGCTTTTTTTAGAAACTTAGAACTGCCCTCTCTCACAGGAACGGAGATGGAGCAAATGGAGAAACCAATAACATTAGAAGAGGCTCAGATAGCAGTGAGAGAAATGGCCAATCAGAAGTTCCCAGGACCAGACGGACTACCAGCAGAGACTTATAGATATTACGGGAAGGTGTTGCTCCCAGAACTTTTGAAAGTATTTAATGAGGCCATGGTAGAGGGTAAATTGCCTACTTCAATGACAGAGGCCACAATAATAGTGCTGCACAAGGAAGGGAAGGACCCATTGGAAGCATCATCATACCGGCCTATCTCTCTCCTATGCGCAGACGCTAAAATCCTGGCTAAAATTATGGCTAGCAGGTTAAATAAAATAATCTCACGACTTGTACATCAGGACCAAACAGGATTTATTCCAGGTAGATCAACCAGTATAAACATCAGGAGGGTATTCCTTAACCTGCAAATCCCCACAGAAAACAGTGGCAATAGGGCAGTCATGTCCTTAGACGTGGTCAAAGCCTTTGATAGTTTAGAATGGGAATACATCTGGTATGCCCTAGAGGCCTACGGGTTTGGCCCCATCTTTATTAGATGGATTAAAATACTGTACAATGACCCTAATGCAAAAATTTGAGTCAATAATGAATATTTAGTAAAGGTAAAGATGGAGAGGGGCACGAGGCAGGGGTGTCCATTGTCACCCCTACTCTTTGCATTGGCAATGGAACCGCTTGCCACAGCCATAAGAAGGGACAGGATAATGAAGGGATTTATAAGACCGATTAGAGAGGAGAAAATTGCTCTATACGCAGACGATGTTCTTCTATTCCTAGGGGACACAGGTCACTCCATTAGAAGGGCAATGACTATCTTCAGAGAGTTCGGCAATATATCTGGACTGGTAATAAATTGGGAGAAATCGGCCTTGATGCCGATAGATCCAATGAGGGACCAGATCCAGGAGGAGATCCCACAGTTGGACACAGCGGGGAAAATGCAGTATCTGGGTATAATAATTGCACCGGATCTTAATAAACACATAGAGAATAATTTGGAACCATTGTTACTTAAATTTAAAAATAAAATTGGAATCTGGCGGCACCTCCCATTATCGGTGGCTGGGAGGTGCAACCTGATTAAAATGGTATGGATGCCACAATTACTTTATGTATTACATAATACTCCTATATGGATACACAAAAAATGGTTTAAGAAGATAGACGCCCTGTTCAGGGAATTAATATGGAAAGGAGGACTTGCTAGAATAGGACTGCAGACTCTGCAGCTGCCAACGAGAGAGGGGGGAATGGCAGTACCCCATACACGTTGCTACTTTTGGCTGCACAACTGCAACACATAGGAGTTAAAATGGAACCAGGAGAGGATATAAACGGAAGTTTAATGATCCAAGGGGCCCCCATGAAACAACCATGGAGGTGATGGAGGCCAACTCATTTATCAACATGACCCCTACGGTCAAGATGGTAACTAAAGTGTGGAAAGCCATAACGATAGAGGGAGGACAGGTGGGAGTGACAGAGTACGCTCCATTGTGGAATAATAGGAACCTTCAAGAGCTTGAAACTGTGGGAGAAATCAAAGAATGGGCAGTAAATGGGATAACAAGATTGGCTCAGTTATATGAGGGAAGGACTTTAAAAACATTCGCCACCCTGAGAGAGGAATACGAAATTCCCAATTGCACGTTCTACAGGTATCTCCAAGTTAACCATGCATTAAATACTCAGTTTAATAGAGCGGGACCAAACTGGATTAAGCCACGAACCTCTAAAAAAATAAGAGGAGGGATAGAGAAGAAAGGGTTTATTTCCATAATCTATCCATATATATGTGAGGAGAACATTGAGGGATCAATGCAGCTTAAAAGTAAAAAGAAACGGGAGGAAGACCTGGGAATTATAACGGATGACCAATGGAGGATGGTGCTGGAGAGAGGGCAAATGGTCACAGTTTCACCAGCCCAAAAGATATCTTTTTTAAAGATGATACATAGGGCATATTATACCCCAAAAAGACTATTCAGTTTTGGTTGGAGAACGGATGCAGGGTGCCCCAGATGCCAGGACACGGGGAAATTATTACATATGTTATGGAGATGCCCTAAATTATTTAGGTATTGGCTAGAGATTATCAGAATCATTAACAAAACATATGGGACTAGGTTGGAGATGGACCCTAGAACCTGCATATTGGGAATATGGGAAGAAAGGGGAGGGTTGGCGAGTACTACAAAAGCTGTGGCAAGGTGCCTTTTTCAGGTAAGAAAATTAATTGCCCAAAGATGGCAAGCAGTAAACCCCCCAACATTAAGTGAGTGGACTAACAGTGTGACGGAAACAATATAGAAAGAGAAAACAGTTTATATCAAAAGAGGAAACATCAAGGAATTTGATAAAATATGGAAACCGTGGTTACTTGAGACAGGATATCCGGTATGAAATGCCGTGGAGCAAACTGGAAATTAGGGGTGGGTGGCAGGGAGAGAAGGGTAAAATAAGTAATTAATAGGGGGTAAAGCCCAAGATTATGATATGCGGGGAATGAGAAATGTTTGGTTTAAAGAAAATTTTGTATGTAATCTGTTTTTTAAATATGAAAGATAACGAAATAAAAAGAATTAATCAAAAAAAAAAAAAAAAACAATGATATCCCTGCATTGCATAGGAAAGCGCAGAGTCAAATTAAAGATGTCATTGGGTGTAAAATAAGGTATTCAAGGAAAACTGCACTATAGCCGAAAGACAGCTACAGAGCGGGCCCTAAATGCTGGCAGGGCATTCATGCACATCCTCCTGTTCTTGTGACGCCTGCCAATAACAGGTGATCAAGGAAGTAAACGGAAGCCAGTTACCAGCTTTTTTTTCTTCACGCTATCAGCTTCTGTTAGAGGGATATCTGTCTTCTTAGTGCCAACCAGTGCTGCAAATCAGTGCCCTCCAGTGCTGCAAAACAGTGCCTATCAGTGCTCATCAGTACTGCTAATCGGTTCCCACCAGTGTCACCTATCAGTGCTGCCAATCAATGCCCATCAGTGCCTCCTGTTCAGTGCCCATCAGTACCTCCTATCAGTGCCACTCATCAGTGCAGCCTCATCAGTGCCTCTTGACCAGTGCCCACCAGTGCTGCTTCATTAGTGCCCATCAGTGCTGACTATCAGTGCCCATCAGTGCCACATATCAGTGCAGCATCATCAGTGCCCATCAGTGCAGCCTATCATTGCCTATCAGAGCTGCCTCATCAGTGGCCCACCAATGAAGGAGAAAAATTACCTGTTTGCAAAATTTTAGAACAAAATCTGAAAAACGTTGTTTTTTTTTTTTTTTCAAAATTTTCGGTCTTTTCTTGTTTGTTTAGCAAAAATTTAAAACGCAGTGGGGATTAAATACCACCAAAGGAAAGCTCTATATATGTGTAAAAAAAATGATAAAAATGCCATTTGTGTACAGTGTTGCATGACTGCGCAATTTTCATTCAAATTTTGAGTGCTCTGAAAGCTGGAAATTGGCCTGGTCAGGAAAGTGCCCAGTAAGCAAGTGGTTAAACATATTGATGGGAGGTTGTGACCAGGGAAGGCAAAATATAGGCAGATTAAACTTTAGCTCTAACTTTTCAATTAATGATTATGTCATTGTGTCATTGATGTCTTTTTAACATTACTTCTGAAATCTGATTACTTAACTAAGTGAATCCCGCATTATCATTTCCTTTTCTTCTTTTAAACATACTTTGTTTGCTCCTGTTCTCCAGAATCTTCTTGACTCATCGCCTATATTCTGTGAGCTATTAACCTGTCTTCATAATCCTTAATATCTACTGAGCTTTCAGAACACTCACAATCTGCCTAATTTATTTTACTTTCTTTTAAATTCAGTTTTATAGTACACTCAAACATTTGTCTACTCAAAGAGTTACTAAGTCTTGCAAAGTTCTCAAAGGCTTAATAAATAATTTATGGCACATGTAATTACTATATGACCTCCAAGGGATAAAGCTTGCTACTAGTACTTTTCGATTCATATTCCAACTTTGATATGCATCTCATTACTATAAACATGAGCTCCTTTGTTAGGAATCATTGTTACCGCTTGTTATACATGTTTTTGGAATGCTTTTACAAATTTTTGTTCAAGGAAAATAAATAGAAAACCTTAGGCCTTACTTATGTCTTTATATTTAAAAACAAACGTTTAGGTTCTTTGTCATAAGGTGTATTGTAACCCTTTTGCTTAACTGAAATTGCTTATACAGTAGCTGCACACATTAGAACTGTACTATTGAATAAAACAGCACACACCGTGCACTATTGCAAAAGTGGCATGTACAGTAGCTGCAAGTTAGAACAATGAGACTGAGCTTCAGGCAAGCAATAAAATACTCAAATGAAATACACCTAGGAGTTGTTTTATTTGGCAAAGGATTTTTTCCTGTCATTGAAATTTGAGATTTGCTCAGTCCAAGCAGACAGAAAAGCCAGCTTGGTAACTTGACATTTCTCTACTGCAGTTAGAAAAATGCAGCTAGGTCCTCTAATTTTCTCAGAGCTTGTAATTGGACAATGAAAGAGGATCAGAACACTAATTTCTCTGCTCTCACCTCCTATGAGTGCTACTATACAGAGGATTACAAGAGGCTGATACCAAGCCAAATTTCTAACACAAGTTAAAATGTTTTAATTAATTTAAATATTATTTTAAATGAAGGATCAAAGAGTTTTTGACAAAAAAGTATTATAGGGTAAGTAAACAATAATATTGGAAATATAAAAACTGTGCTCAGAGACTGCAAACAACTTACAAAAATTTACAATTTTACAACTTACAAAAATTTACAATTTTACAACTTACAAAACTTTACTAAAATTTTTTACTAAAAATCTTTAATGAAAGTTTACAACTTACAAAACTTACTGGTACATACAAAAATTAGTGCAGCGATCAAAAAAAAATATATATATATATACATATATATATATATATATGAAAAGAAAAAAAAAAGAAGGACCTAGGTCCCACAAATATAATGGCCACCCAAAGTGGCAAAAGGTTCCAATGTAACACCCGATGATCAAAATATTAAATGTATGAACCAATGAAATGGTATAATAATCAAAAACAAATATACATAATATATAAAATAAAATAAATTTGTGCCTAAAAATTAAATTATGTCACTCAAAATAAGAGAGAAGGTCACCCGTGAGAGAGCAAAAAAAAAAAAACGTTTTCTCTTGTTGTGTGGTCCGCCACCATACAGTAAGATTGGCACGTTTTCCAAGGTGTGGACTAGGGATGAGCTTTGCGTTCGATACGAATGTATGTTCGACTCGAACATTGTCTGTTCGTACGTTCGACGAAATTCGAACAAAAGCGGTCGTTCGCGCCAAATTCGGGTGATGCAAAACGGCCCATAATTCACTGCGGCATTGCGCGGTGATGATTGGCCAAGCATGCTGTATGTCCCGCATGCTTGGCCAATCACAGTGCGCAAAAAACGAAGAGCCATAATTGGCCAAAGCCTGGGTGGCTTTGGCCAATTATGGCTCAGGGCTTTAGCACACGCCCCACACTATAAAAGGCCGCCTGCTGGGCGGCCTTGTGTAGTGTGTTCCGGCTTGTTAATGAGAGCAGTCAGAGAGACAGAGAGATTGTCTTTTTAGATAGCTAGATAGAGCAGGCAGGCAGGCTAGTCAGTTTAGCTTAATTTACAGTGTGTGGAGGATATATATACATCCCTAGAAGTTGTACATATATTTATACACTGTATAGCTTAGATAGATCAATTCTTCCTAATTTACTGGGAGGCAGGTGATTGTGCTATTTAAAGACGTTATCACAGGTATAGACACCCAGCAGGTACAATATTTAAAGGAATTTAATTTTAATTTTTTTTAATTTAAGCATCATTAAAATCACTACTCCTGGAGCAGTGATTTTAATAATGTTTAACCACTTCAGGTCCGCGTTATTGTCGAAAGACGTCAACAGCGCGGACCTGAGGCGCCGGGGTCACGTCTTTGTACGTCAATGTTTTTGTAATTCCCCGCGCGCGCCACTGGGTGGCACGCAGCGGGGAAAAACAGTGCCGTCGCATCGCCGAGGATTCGATGCGTGTACCCGGCGGCCGCGGTGTCTGTCAGGTACACGCGATCGGTGGTGACAGAGCAGGGACGTGGACCTCTGTGTGTAAACACAGAGCTCCACGTCCTGTCAGGGAGAGAGGAGACCGATCTGTGTCTCTTGTGCATAGGGACACAGCATCAGTCACCTCCCCCAGTCACCCCCCTCCCCCCACACAGTTAGAACACACCCAGGATATACATTTAACCCCTTCCTCACCCCTAGTGTTAACCCCTTCAATGCCAGTCACATTTATACAGTAATTAGTGCATATTTATAGCACTGGTCGCTGTATAAATGTGAATGGCGCCAAAAATGTGTCAAAAGTGTCCGATGTGTCCGCCGTAATGTCGCAGTGCCAATAAAAATCGCAGATCGGCGCCATTACTAGTAAAAAAAAAATATAAAAAAAAATCATAATTCTGTCCCCTATTTTGTAGGCGCTATAACTTTTGGGAAAAGCAGTCATAGAAGAATACGTATCGGCCTTAAAAAAAATGGGATATTTATTATAGCAACAAGTCAAAAATATATATATATTTTTAAATTGTCGCTCTTTTTTTGTTTATAACACAAAAAATAAAAACCGCACGGGCGATCAAATACCATCAAAAGAAAGCTCTATTTGTAAAGAAAAAAGGGCAGCTAAAATCCCGAGATTTTAGCTGCCCCGCCTCTGTACTGCCACCTGGCTTGGTGACCATCTGTAAGCCTGGGGGCCCCATAATCTTCTATTGCCCGGGGGCCCCATGAGTTGTCAATCCGCCCCTGAACACAAATATATGGGCCCACTAGACTGGGCTTTTTTCAGTGGGGCCGCATATTTGTGTATCTCCTATGCCGCATGACGCACTCCCAGCACAGAAACTGAGGTCTCACCGTGAGGCCCGAGCCCCTATCTAATCATGAACTATTTTCATATTACTGGGTTTATTAACACTTTAAACTGCCTACATTTTGATAACAATTACAATTGTAATACAATTACAACAGAATTACAGCCCCATTGCATCTGTGTAAGTAATAAAAAAAAACATGATGGCTCATAGAAGCCTAGTCAACAAACATGTTTCTTAGAGCTGTCTATGGAAACTGACATATCAGACTCTATGTTGCATGCAGTATGCTAAAAGAAGATGAGAAAATAACATTCATTTAAATTAATTGCCATTTACATCAATGCCCCCAACTATTACACACTAATTAAACTCTTGCAATAATGTTGGAGGTTTTGATCAGGAAGACATCCTGTCTACAGTTTTTACTTGTCATTATGTAGAATTAATTAACTGATACGCCAGTGTAAAAACACCTTGTTGGTTTAAAAGATCTTATGAAAACTAGAGACTCCAAAGTCTACAAAACAGTTTTTGCACCTTTATTTATTCAAGTTGTTGTATGTAATTAGGAATAAACTGGGTGTTTGGTCCAAATGTAGGTTTGCACTGAACATTCGCTTGTTGTTTTTTTGGCTAAATCTAAAAGTGTTTTACGGGTTCAGCAGCAGCAGCATGAATCTGTTGGTGTCACCGCAACAGCCACCCATTGTTTGCTGCTAAGCAATGCAGATCATTGAGGTTGTGTTTGGTTTACCAAAGCACCACTCTTTACAATGCGCCCAAGCACAACAGTTTACAGTACACCCAAGCAGCTCCTCCAATACCTGTCAATAAAAAAGGGTATAATCTCCAAATTGTTTGCATCATGTCTGGCAGGCCTACAGAGAGGGAAAAAAGTAATTATACGGCTATAAATGGCAAGCATCCTCTGTGTTCACAGGCCAAAAGTGTGGTGGAATGGATAAGCACACCTTCATTGTCCTCCTCCTCTGTCACCCATGTGCAGACTAGTTTGAAGTCAACTGCAGCTGCCAAAGCTCTCTATTCTGTTTCCTCATCCACAGCTACACTTGTCATTACCCCATGGGGAAGGGGTAACAGGACCATAGAGAGAGAGCATACCAGGCAAGGATAACTGATTGGCAGTGATGTTCCTGCAGCTGCAGCATGCTGGCAAGTTGTCTCAAGTGATGAGGAATTGAGGTGAAGAAAATAAGGTCTCTTACAATACCTGGGTGCCCGATAGAACTGAAAAGGGATTTCAGGGAGAGGAACAACCCCAATGAGACAGGATGTCACCCAGGAGCAGCTCCCAGAGAAGTGGAGTGAGCTGTTACATAGTTACATAGTTAGTCAGGATGAAAAAAGACACAAGTCCATCCAGTTCAACCACAAAAAAATAAAAATAAACAAAATAAAAAACACAGTACAATTCCATACACCCAACTCTATACCCACAGTTGATCCAGAGGAAGGCAAAACACCCCAGCAGAGCATGATCCAATTTGCTACAGCAGGGGAAAAAATGCCTTCCTGATCCCCCGAGAGACAATCGGATTTACCCTGGATCAACTATACCTACAAATCTTAGTACTCAGTTATATTATGTACATTTATAACCCATTTGGTGTCCCGTTCCACCAGGTAGCAGAGCTCAGTTGGTGCAGTGTACTGTTTTTTCCTGGTCTACTCCCCAAAGCTCATTTGTGTGGGCCTTTTTTAGCATGTGTGCAGCAGACAACACTATTGTTATTTGCATTCTCTACCTCCAGGATTTCAAGCATGGCAATATCAGACATTTGGGTATGATATGAATGAAGAGACATCTAACCTCTGAACACACAGCTCATTGTGAAAAGCAAGTTATCAGGAAACGGGCTGCACTTCTCCTTTCCACCTCTACCCCACTATATATATATATATATATATATATATATATATATATATATATATATATATATATATATATATATATATAAATATAATTCCCTCTCAACAGCCTCCATCAATAGAGATGATAGTATATTATGGCTCCTCTATTGGGGAAGAGGGTCTGCTGCATGTGGCCACATAAAGTAGTGACAAGCATAGGCTGCCAATTTGATTTTGTCAACCCCACCCCACCAACTGTAGCACTAGGTTGAAACCCCCACACACAGAATCTAAATATCAGCATGGCCAAATTGCTGGCTTTACAACTCATTCCTTTCCAGTTGGTGGATTTTGTCCCCTTTTCAGGAATTTGCAGTCTATGCTGTTCTGCAGTTGCATGTTCCTGGCTGCCATGTACTTGTCTGTAAGACCCACCCTGCCATGCACCATCCACATTGCTGGACCACGTGGTCAGCAGCAAGGCTCATCTGACCACAGACACATGATACATCATGTAATATAGGCAAGGACAATATTAATCACTCATAGCCCACTGTGTAATTTTGGACAAGGCCCACAGAATGTCCTTACAGTTGGCGATGACAGTGCCACAGCTGCCCCCTCCACCTCCTCTTCCTCCCCAGTGCCTACTTCAACTGAGTCATGCTCTAAACCACCAGTTCCCCTTAAGCTTTCAAGAGGTTATGCAACGGCTCGGTTAAAAAGATGTTATGAAATGTTTCAGCTTGTATGTCTGGGGGGCAGGAGCCACACTATAGCAGATCATTTTGGCTCTGCAGGCCAAGGCCCAGGGTTGGTTAACCCCATGGCAACTTGTGTCTGGAATTATGGTGTGTGTCCCCTACTGGAAAGTAATTAATTGTACTTTGCTTGGCACTCATCCTCAGTCTTATTGTGAAACAGTTCCTGGATAGGTTCCCTGGGTTACAAGATATTCTTATGCTCGGGGAAGCTGAGCAACTTTTCCCCATGCAAATATCTGATGATACAGGACACATGCACTGCATTGTCACTGCTTGAGGAGGTGACAAGAATGGTGAGCCGTGACAATGCATGCATAACCTGCATCAGTACCAGTTGCGTTGGTGCTGGAGCACACATAGCAGGGCATCATGCACCATGGACAGAGCACTAGGGGGAGAGCAGCAGAATGAAGAGGAGGACTTCCCTGCATCTCAAGGTCTGCTCTTTCCAGACATCATCCCTGCAGTAGGCACAGGTGAAAGAGGTATCAGGGACGGACCTTATGCATCCAAAACCAAGGGAGTGGTATGAGGCTAGGGGAAGGGGGGTTCATGACATGGTTGTTGTCAGGACTTGGGTTCCAGTAATTCACAGCACATGAGCTCCCTCCCATGTAAGCCTGTAATAGGACCCTAGGATTTGAAGCATCAAGAAGAAGGGCCATTACTGGTCGGCAACTCACCTTGAACCACATAGTGGAAAATTACAGAACTTATCCCACCCTTTCAGAGAGAGTATAAAACAGATATAGGAGGTGCTACAGAGGAATCAGGTATAAACAAAAAGAAGAAGGAGAGAAAAGGGCCACTACCTTTGTGCAGCATTTATTGATATATATTTTATATTTATAAAATGAAAAAACATATATATATGTACACTCCCATTTACAAGATATTAAAAAGCGTATTGATAAGTCTCCAGCAGTTGGTGACCTTCAAGGTTGTCAATGGTGAGCAAGCCCCACCGGGTGGATGAGATGTTAGGTGCTAGGAACCAGAAAGTTAATCAGTGGAACACCAGAACCCAACAGAACCAGCAGACTGTCTGTGTATATCACAAGGATGAGAAGCACTGTGGACAGCAAGGAAATATGGACCTTCAACCATACCTTCAACAAATTTTTATTTCCATCAAATGATGTGCCATCCTTTCATTCCTAACACATTACCCAGTACATATCTGTATAGATATCTAGCATGAGATTTTTGCCCGTTGAGATCTGATATGGTATATATATATTTATATATATATATATATATATATATATATATATACACACATACATACATATAAACCATATTCCGAAATTCAAATTTGGTACAGAATGAATTAGGATAGAAAAGATTCCTGTTTTGGAGGTCGTCTCAATGTTGCCAATCTAGTGCACCTTGGAAAATTGGTGTTAGGGGGGCTAGATGCACAAATTGATAAATAATAAACCATGACTAAATATACTAAAGTGCATACGTGCAAAGTAAACATACAAATTCATTAATCAATTATATCATGCAGGAAAATCTCAACAATATATTAGTGAAATCATGTAGAATGTCCATACAATAAGGTGCACATGTGCAAATGAGTCCTAACAATATGTGCTGATTGATAAGAACCCAGTAGCTATTCAAAACCAATTGCTGGTACAGATCGTGGATATGAAACCTCCACCAAGAATTGCACCCGAAGTGATCAATAAAAGGATGGCTCCTTACCGATAGCAATAGACTCTTTTAATTAAAAAAGAAGTCATACAGCGCTTTTCACAAAGTGATTTCTCAACGATCTGGATTTTCATAAATAGGTGATCCAATGTTTATATGTATGAAAGCCAGAACAAAAGAGCGATCATGGTGAAATATTGTTTATTAAAACAAACGTTAAAATAACATGCCAAGTGCCTGCTTACTTCATGTAGTGCCCCGATCCCGGCACTGAGGCTTTGGGCATATATGTGGAGGAGAGCCGTGAGTCCATCACTCTGCTAGTCCTGCTAGCTGGCGTGCGTTCCACCGTCGTGAACCAGCAGACCCGGACCCGGAAGTGGTGTTGGGATGCGTGACTGGTTTGCGCCTCGACGTACGTTTCGTACGATTTACGTCATCAGGAAGCTTCCTGATGTTTACTTTGCACGTATGCACTTTAGTATATTTAGTCATGGTTTATTATTTATCAATTTGTGCATCTAGCGCCCCCTAACACCAATTTTCCAATATCACTTTCAGTCACTGAATTTGCCTGGGAGGCAGCTCACAAACCTGTATATTTCACATATATTAGATTGTACACTTGGTATTCTGCCCAACACTTGGGAGATATACCCTATTTTTTTTTTCGTGGCGCAAAATTATACACATTTTCTTAACACATCTAGTGCACCTGTTGTTAATTTCAAATATTCCGATATGGAATGATTTAGAATAAAATTATAGAAAATAATAGAAAAGAATAGACTAGAAAAACATTAGAATAGAATAAAATATGATGTATATTATATTTTATTCTATTCTGTTCTATTGTTTTTCTATTTTATTATTTTCTATTCTTTTCTACTCTAATTAAAATGTATTCAATACGAAATTTGAATTTGAGACTTTCAGAAATTTCTAAAATTTGAATACAAAAGATTAGAATAGAATAAAAAATAATATAAATGAATATAAATAAATAGCATAGAAGAACAATAGAACTGAATAGAAAAAATATAATATATAGCATATTTAATTATATTCTGCTCTATTGTTTTTCTATGCTATTCTTTTCTCTATATGAAATGTAAATTTCGGAAGAGGTTTTATATATATATATATATATATATATATATATATATATATATATATATATATATATATTATATTTTTTTCTATGCTGTTCTACTGTTTTTCTATGCTATTCTTTTCTATTTTCTATTCTAATTCTAAATAATTCTATACGAAATTCGAATTTCATATAGAATGAATCCGCATTTCAATAGAAAATTTTAGAATAAAATAGAAAATGATAGTAAAGAATAGCATAGGAACAATTAGAATAGAATGTAAAATAGAAAAACAATAAAACAGAACAGAAAAACATATAATAAATGAATATATACACATGGGGGGGAGGGCATGGGGAGGAGAGAGAGTAGCACTCAGAGCATTTCTTCCGTATTGGAAAACCGATCACAAAAAGTGAAATTGGGGCCTTTCACTTCTGAAAAATGCACAGTGGCATGTGGAGTCCCTCAGGGTGTCAGGCTAGGAACAGGTAACAGTTCAGGTGTGCCAACTTTGCAAACAGTTCAAGATCAAGCACATACCATGAGCAGATCTGATCAGCAGGTCAGCTGGGTCTTGTAGTTCACCGCTGCAGATGATGGTGGGTGAGCAGGTCAGCTGGGCCTTGTAGTTCACCGCTGCAGATGAAGGTGGGTGAGCAGGTCAGCTGGGCCTTGTAGTTCACCGCTGCAGATGAAGGTGGAATGAGCAGGTCAGCTGGGCCTTGTAGTTCACGCTGTAGATAAATGTTGCTACAGGAGAGTCAGGTAAAGCGTAGTATAGGCAAGCCGGGTCATACATAGGTAGATCAGAGTTCAAAAGGTACCGAATCAGAAGCGAACAAACAGGGTCAAACGAGCCAGGTCATACACGAATATACAGAGCAGAAAGTCAGGCTGGATCACACAATGAAAAACAAAGATAACTCTATCACAAGCACTGATTGGATGAAGACACAGGTGATTTAAAGGTGAGCTGGCCAATCACAGTTGTTTCCCAGGCAAAGGCTGTGTCAGGTGAGTGTGCTGGGTCTTAAAGGGATCCTGGTACTGACAGTTCCCCCCCTTTATCGAGGGGTTGCTCCTGCACCCCCAGGATTACTTGAACAACAAAGATGGAACTTCTTCTTAAGGCGATCAGCATGGGCCGAAACCTTTCCAATGAACGAGGAAGGAATTGCGTACTCGTCTGGAATCAAGAATAAGTGCCACTTCATATTCCTGACTATCCAACACATCCACAGGTTCTGGTTCATTTACTTGGAGGCTGGAATGAACAGGTTTCAACAATGAAACATGAAACATGAAAGACATTTGGAATGCGCATGGACGGGGGAAGTTTTAATCTATAGGACACAGGATTAACAATCTCTGAAATTTCATAGGGCCCGATGAATTTTGGGCCACGTTATTTGGATAGAAGATGCAGGGACAGATTCCTAGATGATAGCCACACTTTGTCACCAACTTTATATCCTGGAGCCTTTGAGCGCCTCTTGTCAGACGTTTTCTTAAAAGCCTGCACAGAGCGAGAAATAGCACGATTAACATCAGACTAGATTTTGGAAACATTTTCAATCGTGGTGTTGGCATCTGGAACATCAGAGGGTGGAAGATCAAAGGAGCACACACGAGGATGCAACCTGTAAACACAGAAGAAAGGAGAGGTCCCTGTATATGAGCTGGCACAATTATTAAAGGCAAACTCTGCCCATGGAAGGATGTTGACCCACTTCACCTCATCATTGGCCATCAGACAACGTACCATCTTCTCTAGAGTCTGATTAGTTCTTTCTGTTTGGCCATTTGTCTCAGGATGATGTGCTGAAGAATACGATAACTTAATCCCCATCTGGGAGCAAAGTACCTTCCAAAACTGGGCTATAAACTGAGAGCCACGGTCTGAGACAATGTTGATTGGTGCCCCATGGAGCCTGAAAACATGTTTAATGAATAAAGATGCCAGTTCTTTAGCAGATGGCAGTTTCGGAAGCGGAACAAAGTGGGCCACCTTACTGAACCTGCCTACCACCACCCAGATCGTGGAACATCCCTGGGACGGAGGCAAGTCAGTGATAAAGTCCATAGATAAATGGGTCCAGGGACAGGTAGGTATTGGTAGAAGACGTAGAAGACCAGGGGGCCTAGAGGTACTGCCCTTGCTTCTGGCACAAACTTCACAAGCCTGTACAAAGGCTAACACATCCTGCTTAATCGATTGCCACCAGAGGTTGCGTGAGATAATCTCATAAGTTTGTCTAGACCCTGGATGCGCTGCAGGTTTTGATGCGTGTACCTGCTGCAATACCTGAAAACGAAGAGCCAGGGGCACAAAAAGCATACCAGAGGGAGTGGAGGGAGGGGATTCAGCCTGTGCAGGTAACAAGGCCTCAGAGATGTCAGTCTGGGTGAAAGCCAAAATCCTATCCTCAGAAATAATGGGTTGTGGAGAAAGCGGAGGTGGAGACTCTGATAAAAAACTGCAAGACAAGGCGTCAGCCTTAATGTTTTTTGGCCCTGGTAAATAAGAAATTGTAAAGTCAAATCTGGAGAAGAACAATGACCACCTGGCTTGACGTGAGTTCAGTCTTTTAGCAGAACGGATGTATTCAAGGTTTTTGTGGTCAGTCAGAACTATGAATGAATAGCGGGCTCCCTCCAGCAAATGTCTCCATTCTTCTAAAGCTAGCTTTATGGCTAACAGTTCTCTGTTGCCTATATCATAATTGTGCTCTGCTGGGGAATATTTATGGGACAGGAAGGCACAGGGGTGGATGGCAGCATTTACAGGATCTTTTTGTGACAGAAGCGCCCCCACCCCTACTTCGGATGCATCTACCTCCACAATAAAAGGTAGTTCAGGAACAGGATGGCGTAGAATTGGTGCAGAGGTAAAGGCTTTCTTCAACTGAGTGAAGGCCGCCTGGGCTTCAGTAGTCCATTTAAACTTAGACTGGGACTTCCTGGTGAGAGAGGTGATGGGATGTGCAATGGTGGCAAAGTTCTTAATGAATTTCCGATAGAAATTTGCAAAGCCCAGGAAGCGCTGAACTGCTTTCAGGTCTGAAGGTGATGCCCAGTCTAAAATGGCTTGAATCTTGGCTGGATCCATGGTTAGGCCTGTGTCAGAGATTAGGTAGCCTAGGAAAGGTACTTGTTTGACATGAAATAAACATTTTTCGGGCTTGACAAAAAGGGAATGAGCTTTTAATCGGGCCAATACTGAGCGGACGTGCTTCTGATGTGTTTCAAGATTGGGAGAGTATATCAAAATATCATCCAAGTATACAAGCATGAAGCAACCCAACAGGTCATGGAAAATGTCATTCATAAAGTTTTGAAAGACAGCTGGTACATTCCTGAGACCGAAAGGCATGACAAGACATTCATAGTGGCCATTCTTGGTGTTAAAGGCCATCTTCCACTAATCTCCTGCGTGGATGCGCACTAGATTATAGGCTCCCCTTAAGTCTAGTTTGGAGAAGATATTGGCTCCCTGGATTTGGGAGAAAAACTCTGTGATGAGAGGAAGAGGGTACCGATTGGGAACAGTTATTTTATTTAGACCTCTGTAGTCAAAACAAAGTCTTAGTCCCCCATCCTTCTTTGGGACAAAGAAGCAACCTGCACCTGCGGGAGAAGTAGAGGGACGGATGAAACCCTTAGCTAGGTTTTCCTGGACGTATTCTTGCAAAGCAACATTCTCTGGCTCAGACAGAGGAAAGACTCTCCTTCGAGGAGGTGTAGTGTCCGGCAAGAGGTCAATGGGACAATCATAACTGCGATGAGGAGGTAAAGTGTCAGCAATGCCTTTAGAAAACACATCCTGAAAGTCCTTATAACAAAGCGGAATATGTTCTATTCCCACTTGACAGGTAGCAAGTCGAACCTGGTGCTGGATGCAATTTTTTTTTACACTGATTGGACCAAGCTAGAATATTTCCTGTTCGCCAGTCAATTACGGGATTGTGCTTCTGAAGCCAAGGAAGGAGTTGGATCAAAGGAGTGGATGGAGAGTCAATGACAAGACATGAAATCTTCTCCCAGTGCAGGGCCCCCAATTGTAACTGGAAGGGATTGGTGGACTGACACACTAGATCTTGTGAGAGAGGCCGATTATCCACAGAAATCAGGCGGACTGGGCAGTCTAGCGTATGAGTTTCCAGGGACAAAGAGGTAATCAGAGACTTATCAATAAAATTCTCAGCAGCTCCAGAATCTACCAAGGTCAGCAGTTCATGAGTCCCTGTCCCAAAGTGAATAACAGCGGGTAAAAGTATACGATTGTCCCCCTGGGGAGATGAAAGCAGACCTAAGGTGACCTCCCCATAATCACCTAGGTCCTGGAGTTTCCTGGACGTGTAGGGCACGAACGGAGCATATGACCCCTGAGGCCACAATATAAGCAAAGTCCCATGTTACACCGCCGTGTGTGTTCCTGGGCAGATAACCGGGTGGCACCTAACTGCATAGGTTCTTCCACTGAACTGGTACTGGAGGTGAAATGGTCAGGTGGCAAGGGAGGTATATGGTTTGCCACAGCCGTAGTTTGTTCTTGCCTCCTCTCTCGCTGACGGCGGTCAATTCTAATGGCTAGACACATAGCCTCCTCCAGTGAGGCTGGGTAGGAGAAGTTTACCAGAGCATCCTCAATTGCATCTGAAAGACGTATTCTAAACTGGCCGCTCTGGATCATCATACAGCAACCCGAGGGCTTCAAAGAAGGCATCTACTGTTAGCAGGGCTGGATGGTTTGGTTCAAGGTTAAAGGCCCAAGCCTGGGGGTCACCCTGTAGCAGAGAGATAATGATTTGGACCCTCTGAGTTTCGTAGCCAGACGAGGATGGCCTTAACTTGAAATATAATTTGCTTTTAAAGTTGCAAAACCGTTTGCGGTCGCCAGAAAAACGGTCAGGCAAAGAAATTTTTGGTTCAGATGGAGTTTTTGTAGTGATGGTAGTAGGATATTGCACCCTGGTGAGCTCTGTGGCCATTTCCTGAGCTTGATGGGATAAACGGAAAAGTTCTTGTGCAAACATCTGAGCCTGCTCAGGATCCATGATAGGTTTTACCTTTTTATGTATGGCTCGTGATAATGTCAGGCTAGGAACAGGTAGGAACAGGTAACAGTTCAGGTGTGCTAACTTTGCAAACAGTTCAAGATCAAGCACATACTATGAGCAGGTCTGATGAGCAGGTCAGCTGGGACTTGTAGTTCACCACTGCAGACGAAGGTGGGATGAGCAGGTCAGCTGGGCCTTGTAGTTCACCGCTGCAGATGAAGGTGGGTGAGCAGGTCAGCTGGGCCTTGTAGTTCACCGCTGCAGACGAAGGTGGAATGAGCAGGTCAGCTGGGCCTTGTAGTTCACCGCTGTAGATGAATGTTGCTATAGGAGAGTCAGGTAAAGCATAGTCTAGGCAAGCCGGGTCATACACAGGTAGATCAGAGTTCAAACGGTAACGAATCAGAAGCGAACAAACAAGCCAGGTCATACATGAATATACAGAGCAGAAAGTCAGGCTGGATCACACAATGGAAAACAAAGGTAACTCTATCACGAGCACTGATTGGATGAAGACACAGGTGATTTAAAGGTGAGCTGGCCAATCAGAGTTGTTTCCCAGGCAAAGGCTGTGTCAGGTGAGTTTGCTGGGTCTTAAAGGGATCCTGGTACTGACACAGAGATCCCCTTTGTCACCCGTCCTGTTTAATATCTATCTTCGCCCTCTTTTTGAAATCATCAGTAACCAGAAGTTACTCTACCACTCCTACGCGGATGACACGCAACTGTATTTTCGCATCTGCAACAAAAAAAATCATTATCTCGGACTAGAGGAATGCCTTACTTTGATAGAAAATTGGATGACAAAGAGTTATCTTAAACTCAACGGCTCAAAAACAGAACTTCTACTGTTTCACGCCAACCGAAAGAATCATCACGCAACAACATGGCTACCCCCACCCATTCTGGGCAAAATCATCACGCCTAGCACCAAAGTCAAAAGTCATCTTCGACACCTACATGACAATGGATGCACAAATAGGGTCAGTAGTCAGCGGATCGCACCATCTGCTGCGCCTACTACGCCGACTCATTCCCTTTATCCCAAAAGAAGACATAGCAGTCGTGGTGGGAACAATTATCAACAGATTTGACTATGCAAATGCTCTCTATCTTGGACTCCCAAAGTACCAAATCACTCGTCTGCAAGTCGTTCAAAATATGGCCGCTAGACTTGTGACTGGGAAAAAACCTTGGGAATCAATCTCACCGTTACTGAGAGCCCTTAATTGGTTGCCAGTAAAAGACAGAATCACTTTCAAATGCAAAAGTGTATTCTAGGAAACCCCCCCCCCCCCAATATCTATGCGAAAAACTAAAAGCTCACAACCCCAATCGCGTTCTGCGATCCACCAACCAAAATCTACTCCAGATACCCAAGGCCAGATACAAGTCCAAAGGAGAAAGAAGATTTGCGGTCCAAGGACCTAGACTATGGAACGCTTTACCAACCAGCTTCCGGTTGGAGGTGAACCACTTGGCCTTCAGAAGAAAGATCAAAACCCATCTCTTCTGAGAACAAAAAAAGAAATGGACACCAAGCGCCCAGAGGCGATTAAGTTCGCATGTGCATTGCTATATACGTTTCTTATTCACTCACTCAAAGCATCGGGGATAAACATATACTTCGCAATTGGGGTATGTATTTGACAGTAGATGGGCAGAGCATATAACATGGGTGTACTGGTGCGGTAACACTCATTTCTATCTCAGACCACTGATTCTGAGCTTTCTTAGCAGTCCAGGAGGTAAGTACTTTCAAATGCGAGGCATAGTAGTATTTAATAAAATCTGGGGCTCCCAAACCCCCCCAATTTTTCCGAGCCAAGACCACTGACCCTGCCACCCTATGGGAAGCGTTGTTCCAAAGAAATCAGAGAATTCTTCTCTGAAGAGCTTTCAGTTGTGACAATGGAGTCGACACTGGCAGCGTCTCAAATAGATACAACAGTTTAGTAAGTATTGACATTATGAGAACATTGATTAGTCCAAGAAGGGATAAGGGGAGGGTCATCCAATGGGTCAGTAGGTGAAAAGGGGGGGGGAAGTTATACTAGCACAAGGTGGAATACGAAGACGTGAGCTGGACTCTCAAATATTTAAGCGAGTGGGGACACCAATGATAGTTATAATTTTGTTGGATGATAGCCAATTGGGAGGGGGGAATATTAATAGGCAGGGCTTCTGTTTTGGCAACGTTGATTTTGAAACTGGAGATGGCACTAAAGGAGGATAAGATGTTATACAGGGAGGGGAGAGATGTATGCAAATGCGTGAGCATTAATAAGAGATCATCATCTACAAAAAGAGATCATTTATACTCCCTTTGTCATAGTTGTATGCCTTGGACATCAGGGCATCTACGTATGGCCGCTGCCAGGGGTCCTAGGCTGAGAATAAAAAGTAAAGGCGACAAAGGGCAGCCCTGTCTCATACCTTTGCTAAGGGGAAATGATTGTGATAGGTGGGAGGAGAGCTATACTTGCGAGGTGGGATTCAAATATAGAGTCATATTTTGATAAAATTGCGAACATTAAGGGCCAACTGAGGCAATCAAAAGCTTTTTGGGCATCTAAACTAAGTATCAAAGTGGGGCGTTTAGTTTTATACACGCGTAGTGTATTGTTACCTGCATAAAGTACTTTTCTTGACTATAATCTTTCCTTATGCAATTTTTTTTAAGCTTTCCCTACTGCAGCTTCTAATCACTGACAATATAGCTGCTTTGTGCTCCCCATTTAAAAAAAAATCCACTTATAGGCCCTTCTATGCCTGCTGTTCATAGTTCAAAGGCCCTACAATGCATTATGGTTTGAAAACAATTTCCCATAAAATTTTGCACATAAATTTGCCTGCACGATGAATCTTGAACCTGTAGTATTCCAATTGAACCCGTGTTAGTCACATCCCCCAATCCTTTTCCCTAGTTTATAGTGCTGATATTATGTAGTTGGTGAATAAATTATATATCCTTCTAGCATTGCTATCATAGATTTTCTATTTTGTGCTGCATAATACATTTTATACAGAAAATTCACAATTTTGTTCTGTGGGCATATTTTGTGCACATTAATTATTTAAGCACTTCTTCATCATTGGCACCTGCTCTACAATTTGTAACCTTAGAGAATAGTGAGTAATAACACTAAATGGCTCTACAATTTGTAACCTTAGAGAATAGTGAGTAATAACAGTAAATGTACCTCTACTTTGCAAAAACAGATGTTCACTGTTATATCCAGGTGGTGTTTTGGTTTTTCTGCAAGAAGATGCTTAAAAAGTTTACAGGAAAAGATAGAATCCCCTAGTAAATTCCCTAGTGTGTCTCAACATTATACTCATGGTTACCTGAACTGCTAAGCCTTATTTAGTATGCAAAACATAAAAGCAAAAATTGCACTGTGTGAGATAAGTCTAATTGTGTTCCAGCAAAACTTTATCTGTATAGGTCAATATTTTTTTTTTCTAAGCGTCTTAAACGCTGCAAGGGCACAAAGCATATTGGTAACATACAAAATTATCTTACAGCCTTATCTGAAAAGTAAAATACATAAAAACATATGTATAAAGTATTTTCCAGGGCAGTGTTTCTAAATTAAAGTTTATAACTATATGTTGCATATAATCAAATTTTAGGTGTCATTGGTGCTTAACCACTTCCAGCCCAAGGACGTCATATGACATCCTGGACTTTCAGTGGGGATATCTGAAAGATGCCTGCAGCCACAGGCCTCTAGTCTCTACTAGTCTGATCTGAGGAGAACATACGTCCAATAAAGCAACTATGCAGTTTACAGACAACATTGAAACATGGTACATCTCAGATCTATAAAATACTCATGCGGTTGGAGGGACCGGGAATACCCCCATTCATCTAAAAATTGTAAAAGGAATTAGTGTCAAGTTTAAAAGAGCAACAAGTAAGTAAAGTATTGAGATCTGTACAAATCTGATACAAATCAATTTTTAGATGTCTGGCAAGATGGCACATAATGCCTGACAAGGCATAAAAATACCAGCTAGAAAAATCTTCCCTGTGTTTGAGAGTGTGTAATCAGAAAGGCACACTGTCTCACCTATGATGGGAGTCCCCGAAGGGATGGGAATATTGGCAGGGGGTACAGCAATACATTGGGGAGATTATGCAATCAGAGATTCCTGATGGTTTTGCATATTTCATAACATAAATATCACAAAAAAAACAATATAAAAGCACAGTATTCCCACACTTAATAAATGTAGCAAAGAGAGTAATTATAAGAATTGAGTGGCACAATTATGGTAGGACAGCCATTCTCAACCAGGGTTCCGTGGAACCCTAGGGTTCCTCCAGAGGTGGCTAGGGGTTCCTTGAGCTGTGGCTGATTTACCTCCTGTTTGATGGTGCCTACATATTTCTGAGCCAATTCCACTTGGAGGAGCCAGTGGTATGACACCAATGATCTTCATAGTTCTCTGTAAGGAGGGCATTCTTACCACTACTGTAAACAAGGGCATTCTTCTCACTGACCACCAAAGTAAGGGGTATTGTTCCCACTGACCTCCAATGAATTGGTTTTATCAGGGGTTCCCTGAGACCTAAAAATAATTTTTAGGGTTCCCCAGCGGTAAAAAGGTTGAGAAAGGCTGGTAGGAGATGGTAGGTTGGTAGATGAGGGAAATGGGGGGAAATGGGAAGATGTTTATTTATGTAATACTTTGTTTTTTATTGTTTCTAATACAAGGAAAAACAAATGAAGTTTAAATTAAAATAAATATCTCCCATCTTTATTGATATGGTCCAAAAAAGCATGCTGTAAAGTGTTAAAGCACTAATACTTGCTGAGTGGCAGAATTTAGAAGTAACTATATGTATCTACTGTGATAATTAAGATTTGCTATTCATGAGTACTTGTAACTGTAGTGCTGCAGCAAATGACAGCTAAAATGTTTCTGCCAACAACTAGTAAATATACTTGCTTAAAGGCATTGTTTATCTTTACAAAAAAGACCCTATGCAAGTAAGGGACGTCTGTATACAGTATAAAAACAAGCTATTGACCAATATTTTATAATACCCTTGCTATAGGTGTAGACCGTTTGCATACTCCTAGGATATTGTTAGGAAATGCCTAGCTGTTACTGTTCACCTTCATCATCACAAGAGCTTTCTCTGATTCAAACCCCCTCACATGCACTTCCTCTCTCCTGATTCAGTAGCTCTGAGCTATCCTAATTTTTTGTTTTGCTTGGCATTTTTTTGTAGCAAAGATAAAATCAAAAGACCTAGGATAACGATGTAATGTGAGGGAGATTTTTATCCCTTGTAAAGAGAACTTGTGCTTGCTTCAGACATCCAATCTTGTACTTGAGGATTTTTTTTTTTTATTAAATGTTTTGCTTATATCTGGTGCTTAGAGCTGAACACAAGTCACAGCAAAAGTTAATTTTTTTCGATTAAGTCCGAACAACAACATAACACATAGGGCAGAGCTTTTTTCCTTGAGGCATCAGGTCGGAGCAGAGGAGAAAATATATATATATATATATATATATATATATATATATATACACACTCTGCATTCAGTGTAGCCTATATATAGAGTGCATTCGGTGGTGTAACATTTTTAATACACTTCAGGCGGTGTACACAGTATATAATACAGTGTGTACAGTTTCTAATACACTTCAGGTGGTGTACACAGTATATAATACAGTGTGTACAGTTTCTAATAGACTTCAGGTGGTGTACACATTATATAATACAGTGCAGCTGGTGTACAGTTTCTAATAGACTTCAGGTGGTGTACACAGTATATAATACAGTGCAGCTGGTGTACAGTTTCTAATTCTGTGCAGGTGGTGTACACAGTATATAATACAGTGTGCACAGTTTATAATACAGTGTGTACAGTTTCTAATACAATGGGCCAGATTCAGGTAGATCAGAGCATCTTTGCTCTGGAGTAACGCTTCTCATTTACGTTACTCTGCCGAAATTTTAGGAGCAAGTGCTGTTATTCATGAAGCACTTGCTCCTAAAGTTGCGGCAGCGCATCGCAAATGAGCCGGCGAAATTCAAATTGGGCGGGTACGGGGCGTGTAGTATTCAAACTAAGCGCGATCCCGCGGCGAACGTACTGCGCATGCGTCGACTGTCAATGCATCCCAGTGCGCATGCTCCAAATTCTGTCAGTGAACGTCAATGACGTCACATTCCCATTCATGAATGTTTTACGCAAGCGACGCGATTTGTTTTTTTTCCGACGTGATGACGACGCCTATACTTAACATAGGATATTCCAACAGGGGGCTGCTTTATCTATACGCCGCGTATCGCTTCCGGAAACGTCGTAAAGTCACTGCGTCGCGACCGAAAAAGATCGTGAATTGCCGATTCCCGCTCATTAACATATTTTTTTAGCGCAAATCGGCGGGAACGCCCCCGGCGCCATTTTTAAGTTGAAGTAACGATGCGATGGCGAAATTCAATTGCGCCGATCGCATCGGAACTCCAACCCGGCGTTTCTTGTTTTCTGGTTACAGAAAACAAAAACGCCGGCTTAAAGTGACAGTTAGGCTGGCGGATCCATTGATCCGCCAGCCTAACTCTACCTGAATCTGGCCCATATAGTTTATACTACACTTCAGGTGGTGTACACAGTATATAATACAGTGCAGCTGATGTACAGTTTCTGATACACTTCAGGTGGTGTTCACAGTATATAATACAGTGCAGCTGGTATACAGTTTCTAATTCTGTGCAGGTGGTGTTCACAGTATATAATACAGTGCAGCTGGTATACAGTTTCTAATTCTGTGCAGGTGGTGTACACAGTATATAATACAGTGTGCACAGTTTATAATAGACTTCAGGCCGTGTACACAGTATATAATACAGTGCAGCTGGTGTACAGTTTCTAATACACTTTAGGTGGTGTACACAGTATTTAATACAGTGTGTACAGTTTCTAATACACTTCAGGCAGTATATACAATGCAGCCGGTGTACAGTCTCTAATTGTTTGCAGGCGGTGTACACAGTATATAATACAGTGTAGTGTGTTGTGAAATGAAAAAATCCCCATCATGTCTGGAAGACCACCAAGGAGAGGCAGCCTCTGTGTCTACAGTGGTGGTCGTGCATTCTCTACAGGTGGCTGTGGGGCACGCTTGTCCTTTTTTCTGCTGCTGGCCGTGTTATTGAACCACAACATGCAGAAGAGTTGGTGGAGTGGATAATGAAGCCGTCCTCATCCTCCTCATCCTCTGTCACCTAGGTTAATAGTTTGCCTTTCAATTCAGCTGACAAAGCAGCCTATTCCACCGGCTCCTTGTCCACAGTTATTCCTTCCATAGCCCCACCATCATGCATGGAGAATGCGCAGCAATTTGAAGGCTCCGATGTTGGTTCCTAGGTTGAGGAAGAAAGTAATGTGAGCTGAAAGAGAGGGGGTGCCATAGAAGGACAAGGAACTGACAGTCATGTTCCTCAAGCTGCAGTATACTGCCAAGTTTGCTCCAGCGATGAGGAGGGAGGGGATGATGAGGTCACTGGGTGCCTGAGAGAAGAGAGGAGGAATATGAGGAGGAGGAGGCGGAGGAGGAGGCAAAACTCAAACGAGGACATCCAAATATTCGGAAACCTTGATTTTTCGCAGCCAATAAGTGTAACAATAATGCCATTTACCAGATGAGTTGGACCTCAGATATAGATCGTAACAGCCTGGTACATCAGCCTGCCGGCAACTTTAACATCCACCTGTTCCTCAGTCCAGGGAGAGAACTCTCATCTGGCTGCAGTAAAGGTATTCCAGCCGGGCTCTTGATATAAAGGATCAAAGGGAAATACCACGAGCAGGAATCGCTTTACTTCCAAAGATAATCCTGAGAGTTATCACTTAATAGGAGATAAAAAGGAAGGCTTCCTGGTGCAGAAAAATTCCCTTCTTTTTAAAGTAAAATGATCCCTGCTCGTGGTTTTTCCCTTTGATCCTTTTATATCAAGAGCTCGGCTGGAAAACCTTTACTGCGGCCAGATAAGAGCTCTCTCCCTGGACTGAGGAACAGGTGGATGTTACATTACAGTAATTTTAAATAAAAATATTTCCTTTTAGAAATTGTATTTTGCTGCTGTACTGTTATAAACATAGGGAAATGTGCTACTTTACGGGCAGACTAAGGGGACCCCAAGGTACGATATTTAAAGGAATATTTAATTTTTATTGTTTCACTTTAAGTATTCTTAAAGTCACTGCTCATGCAATTTTTGCATTGATACATGTCCCCTGGGCCAGTACCCGGGTCCCCAAACACTTTTTAGGGCAATAACTTGCATATAAGCCTTTAAAATGAGCAATGATTTTTCACGTTCGTGTCCCATAGACTTTTTTTTGTCTGTTAAAATGTTCTGGTGCAAACCGAATTGGGGGTGTTCTGCTCTTCCCTATCAGCCAGCAATAGCAGGGAGCGGTGAGCTGCAGGAATCAATCCTGCTCTGTTTACTGATAAGCCTGTGCCAGACTAACATTGTGAGTGTGATTTTAACAGAGATAATAAAATCTTTTTATGAATTTTAAAACAGAGAGTACTATGATTTCCTTTTTCTTGTATATGGTTTATAAGAGATATGAAGTAATCTTCATCAGAACAATTAGAAACCATAAATAGCTGATCCTGGCTTTTAAAGGGGAAAAGGAGCATGTGACCTTTTTAATAAAGGTCCATAGTCAAAGGTTAGCACACATCTTTTGCCTCTTTGGTGCTGGAGTTAATCTTTAATTCACATTGCAGATTTCATTAAAGGTAATGTTGAAAACTTTATGGTCACTGGCTTATGCTATTTATTCACATATAAATAAACGTTAAATGATTGCTTTTTTTATCATAGAAAGTAGCACATTTTAATTCTGGGTGGGTGGAGAGCTGTCACCTGCAATGTATCCAAGATTTGAGGATTGTCTTGGTTCACTTTACATTTTTTAATGATTTTTAACATGGCATTGTTTTTTCACAAAATATAAAAATTACTTTTGTAAATCAGACCTCTGTTCTATTTTGTTTATGCAGTGCAAAATGTTTGTTTCAGGTTGTTGTTGTTCAATTGTGTAGTTGTGTTCGACTCATCGTAACCTCATATACCATAGCACGCCAGGCTTTTCAGTCCTCCACTGCCTCCCAGAGCTTGCTTAACTTGTCGTCCTATTCTCCTTTTTCCTTCCATGTTTCCCAGCATCAGGGTCTTTTCCAATGAGTCCTCTCATCGTATTAGGTCGCCAAAGTATTCCAGCTTCAGGATCTCTCCTTCCAGTGAATATTCAGGGTTGATTTCCTTCAAGATTGGCTTGTTTGATCATCTTGCCATCCAAGGGACTTTCAAAAGTCTTCTCAAACACCATAGTTCAAAAGCATCAATTTTGTTTCAGGTACTTAACCCTTTTTTTAATAGATGACTTTGTATATGGGGACAGCTGAAAATATATATACATTTATATTTATACATCAACATTTTGTGTAAATACCATAGGTCTCAAAATCTAAAATTTTCACTTAAGTTATTGGATTATAATTTATTAGCACTTGAATAATGGAAATGGAGCATATTTTAGATGAAAATGTTTTAGATGAGAAAACTGGAACCTCATATGTGGAATTTTATTTGGTTGTCTTACTAATGAAAATAATTTCTCTAGAATTGGCTGTTAAAATCAATCCAAATGAAGTAATAACACGTGAGATAAAAGTGGCCCTTTCAAAAAGAAGAGTTTGATTTCAGTGAGCTAAAATTATATTGTCAAATTGTTCTTAGAAGAATATTAATTCAAATTGTATAGTTGTGCAAATTTATAAGCATGCCAATAAATCAGTAAAGTGTGAGCCGGTAAACTATAAAGAAAAATCCAAATTCAGTGATCTGCTTTCAGTAAATTTAAAGAGAACCTTTACCCTCTTTACTCACTTTCCATTTTTTCATTCCTACACACCACTTCTTTCATAATAAGAAATGTACTTTTTTTTTTTTATTGTTTTATTAAATGTGTTGGGGGTACCCTTTTTACACTCCTGGGATTTCTACCTAGGTGAGAAAGATGCACCCTGTTGCTTGCAGCCTCTTGGATTACGACATCGGGCATCCACTATGATGCATCATGAAAGAGCTGACTGTGTCTTCATGGTTCTTGCAGCTGGTAAAGCAATGGCCTGCCATAGTACATCATTAGCAGGCTTTAAAAACCCAGAACAGACAACCAGCTTCTGATGTCAGAGAAGAATATGGCAGCATGGTTCTCGTGTGAAGCAGTAGAGTGGCAGATAACTTAAGAGCACAGCTGGTTTGCTAAATGTGTTTTTTTTTTTTGGATAACCCAGCCAAAAAGGTAAGAGGGGGTAAAAATACATGGATATGTGGTGAAAATTGTCTTTATATATTATTTGCTGGTGTGGGCTACTGCACTTTACACATTGATATTTATTTAACTGAAGACAGCTTGTCATTTTGAACTAGTATGGGTCAGTAAATCAGTTCTAAACCAGAATTTTGGGGACTGAAGAGATTTTAAAGCTATATAATATTCATTTAGCTACAGATGTAGCATAACCTAATCTGCAGATAATTTCTGCTGTATCCCTTACAGAAGCATTCAGTAGGTTCTAAAACAGGGCTTTACATTAATAGTAGTAATGATGAAGGACCTGCCTAAATGAGGTGATACCATCCAAAAAAAGTAGGCAGCCTTTTATCTGCCCAACTTTAATAAGGCATTTGTATACTGCTGGCAGAGTAGGATTAACCTGATCTGTCATGTTCTATTAAAACCATTGCACACCATTGCCAGCCTTCAACTACATATTGCTGACTGCTGATCATTGGAAAGGGCAAGGATTAAACCTCCCCACTGATCAGCTGTCAGCAAACTAAGCTAAGCTTTATTGGAGTAGGTCAGAGTGAATTAAGCCTTTGCATACTCCTGACACTCCTTGCCCATACTGCCCCTTACAGAAGCATGATTGGTGGCATAGGAATTTTCCCCTACCCTTTCGCCTCCCATAAATTATGCACTTATAAATGCCAGCCCCCTGGACAAAGGGGCACTTGGGATTTGTAGTCTTTCATGAAACTACACAAATAGGATGTTCAGCAGACCCCTCTGCCTACTAACACTGTTAACAAGAATGTCCATGGCCCTGGGACATAAAAACCTTGGTTTCTGTTGCATAAATTCCTAAAATTAGGTCATGATCTGCAGATAATTTCTGCTGTATCCCTTACAGAAGCTTTCAGTAGGTTCTAAAACAGGGCTTTACATTTCTAGTAGTAATGATGTAAGACCTGCCTAAATGAGGTGATACCATCCAAAAAAGTAGGCAGCCTTGTATCTGCCCAACTTTAATAAGGCATTTGTATACTGCTGGCAGAGTAGGGTTAACCTGATCTGGCATGTTCTATTGAAACCATTGCATATCATTGACAGCAGAGGTTACACTGCCTCCTTCAACAAACATGTGAGGTGTGTACTCACGTTTGTAAGATACTTTATATCCAAACTCTGCACACTCACCACCCTATAGAATAACAGATACCTAATCAAACATGCAAATCGATATATAACAAAAAAGGCAACACTCAAACGCCAAAACATCCCATATACATAAATGAAACCTTAAGTGCACTTTGCACTTGTAGTGCAAAGTGGATTTTCCTTTAGTAAATAACCCCCTATATGTCACATTAAAAATCTTTGCAGTTGTGGGAATACAATTATTTGTTTGCAGGTTTACACTGACACTGGATTTCTTTAAACAAAGCCCTCTTCCACGCTACGGAGTCCGCCAGCTCCCGCCGGCTCAGCGGGAGATCTCTCCACTGATCTCCGCTGAGCCGGTGGATGACAAGTCCCTGCCTGCTCACTGAGCAGGCAGGGGCTTGTGCAGCGTTGCTGTCTCCTATAGGGAGATCTGATGAAAATGGACAGCAAGTACATTTTCATCAAATCTCACCCGATCCGATCCACCATGGACGGATGGGGACGTATCGCCATTCATCTGATTTTGGCGGATCGGATCAGGTCGGATGGCAGCGAACATGTCTCCGCTGACATCTGATGCTCCATAGGATTGCATAGAGGTCCGCCATCAAAACTGACAGGTCCGATCAGGTAACACACATTTTCAACATCACAACATCACTGGAGATATTTAGTTAGATCTTGCCGCAATTTATTTTGCTTAAAAGCGGAGTTCCACCCAAAAGTGGAACTTCTGCTTAAATCCACTCCTTGCCACATTTGGCATGTCATTTTTTTGGGGGGGAGTGGGGGCTTCAGGAGGAGTGGGACTTCCTGTCCCACTTCCTCCTTCCGCCCAGGGATCTCCTAGGCGATACGTCATATCGCCTACAGCGGCCCCTCCTGTAGGCGATCACCTGGGACACGTGACAGGTCCCAAGCAAATGCCTGACCAATCACAGTGCGCAGCCCCGCTCGTGCATGCGCATTGAGTGCCCGGCCGTGAAGCTTAGAATGAAGACGCCAGCTGGAGGGGGGGGGAGGAGCGTGGAGCAGGTGATTGTCTGTTTATTAAAAGCCAGCTGCTAAACTTTTTGTAGCTGCTGACATTTAATTAACAGTAAAAAAGCCTAGAACTCCCCTTTAAGACATGAAGGAGGTTTTAATGATTGAGTTTACATATACACATACAAGATATAAAGGCCCAGATTCATAAAGCAATTACGCCTGTCTAACTGGTGTTAGACAGGAGTAATTTCAAATTTCGCGCGCTGTATCACTAGTTTGAATCCTCAAACCATGATACGGCGGCTTCGGGCTTCAAACCGAGAGGCTTACGTCTTCGTAAGCCGTCGGATCTACGCTGCGATATTTTCACGGCCGCTGGGAGGAGTTCGCGTCGTTTTCATGCGTCGGGATATGCAAATGTGTTTTTACGGCGATCCACGAAGATACGAGCGGTCTTCGCAATCGCTTACGTCTGTTTTTTTTTACGTACTGTTAGACCAGCTTTTTGCTGGTCTAACGGTGCGTAGCCCATGTTAAGTATGGCCGTCGTTCCCGCGTCGAATTTAATTTTTTTTTTTGCGTAACTCGTTCGGGAATAGAAATGTCCGTAAACGACGCTACTCAAACAACGAATGACGTAACGACGTGATTTCGCGCAATGCACGGCGGGAAATTTGCGAACGGAGCATGCGCAGTTCGCTCGCCGCGGGAACGCGCCTATTTTAAATCCTTCACGCCCCCCACTCGTCTAGATGGATTGCGACGGGAGAAATACACTACGCCGTCGTCGTTTACTGGACAAAATCTACCTGGATTCCACGTAGAGCCAGGTAAAAAACGGCGGCGTAGTGTATTTCTGATATGCTACGAGAATCCAATTCTCTCTGAATCTGGGCCAAAATATTTAGAAAAAATCATAATAATGAATAGTCTAAGGCCGCGTACACACGAGGGGATATGTCCGCTGAAAACGGTCCGATGGACCGTTTCAGCAGACATCTCCGCTCGTGTGTATGGGCTAGCGGACAGATTTCTCCACCCGACAGATTTCAAAGCAAGCTTTGAAATCTATCCGGTGGGAATCTGTCCGCCCGACATGTCTGCTGGTTAGTACACTTACCAGCAGACATGTCGGCTCCCACCGCCGCCGCGCCGCTGCCGAATGGATTCGGCGCATGCGCGGAAGTGTTTTACTTCCTGGTGCGGTGACGTAGCGGTGACGCGGCGGCGTCAACGTCACCGCCGCGTCATCGCCACGTCACCGCGCCGTCCGGCGGCGGGGAATTTGATCCGATGGTGTGTACACGCCATCGGATCAAACTCCCGATCGGACATATCCGATGGAAATGGTCCGCGGACCGTTTTCATCGGATATATCCGATCGTGTGTATGGGGCCTAAGAGAAATGAAAACTTTTGGTGTCCACAGATGTATTTTCTGATGGAATCACGTGTCATTAACTACCAAAGAGCATAAAGTATAATGCAATTAAAAATATACTTCACACAAAAAAAAAATGAAAACTATAGAAAAATTTAAATGTTTTATGATATTTTAGCTTCAAATTATTAAGTATTCATTTATTAAAACTTTCGTTAAAACTAGAACATTTACAGTAAGTTTATGGTTAAATATAATTTATAAAAAGACAGAAATATGTGAACAGGTTTATTGATTTTTGAATGCGCAGAGATATAGATTTTTTTATTGCTGTCTCCCAGTGTGACAAAAGTGTCTGACAGTAAGGCGAATGACTGACATGTTTGAGCTCTACTTAACTTACAAATTTTATATTGTTTTCACTGATTTATTAATAAATATGACCTTGGCACCATTTTATCTGCATTTTTATTGTAAAAAACTTAGTGAACAGAATGTTTACCCTTTTCCTCCAAAACAGATATCACAAATAGGCTTTTGTTTAATCTGGGTGCTGTAGTTACTATAAAACACAATACACTTTTCTGCATTGTTTAATTGCTTCTTCCACAATATAATGAGCAACAAAACAACATGAACCTCTGTGTTGTACAAAAAATTGTGTTAGATTGTAGGTGTAGTTTCTTTAATTGGTTTCTCAAGCTGAAATCACATGATAAATACCTTACTATTTAATGCCCACCACCAGACAAATTCTTCAGTTTTCAATACGGGTTAGAGTCTCTGAGGCCCTGTACACACGGCAGAGAACCTCGACGGGCGGAACACATCGTTCCGCCCGTCGAGGTTCTCTGCTGGCCGTCAGATTCGGCGACCCGCCCGTCGGGAAAGGCAACCAGCCATTCATCCCGACGGGCCGTCGAGCAAATAGAGAACCTGCTCTCTATTTGCTCGACGGGTTTCCCGACGGGCGGGGCTCGCCGAGAGCGTACACACGGCCGAGGTTCTCGGCAGAATGCGGCTCCCAGCGAGGTTCTCACTGGTTTCTGCCGAGAACCTCGGCCGTGTTTACGGGGCTTGACAGTTTTTTTTTATAAAGTTTCTATTGTGCCTTATGTTTCCTTGGAGAGATTGGCCTTAATATGTTTCCCACAATTTCCCCCTGCAAGGTCACAGACATGTATAGTAGGGGAAACTATGACTGTAAAGTTTCTAATTTATCCGGGTCATGGCATAGTTTGTAGTAGTTAGTCACATTCAACTACATTTGTTTTGTAATTTTGAAGATGTTTCTTCAGGCCACTTCTTAAATTCTAGTGAGTGTTAGGAAGATACTCCAACATTTATATCTACACAGATAGAACAGCAGAGAATGTATAGATGTTGATTGTTCAAGAACAGGATAGGAGGTGTGAAAATTGTGGGGCCACCCTGTTCCAGTTGGACAATCACATTCTTTGGTGTTACAATATCTGCATAGGTGTTAACCGTTAGATTTACGTGGAGTTGTTGTCAAATTAGCAGTGTGGATGTCAAAATTACGTTATATTCAAAGATAGATGGTGTCAAAGACCCCCACCCTATATCCAAGGATCAGGGCCACTGATAAAGCAGTATAGCCAGCCTTCCTGTAGTGGGCCCGGGCCCCATCATTTCTGAGCAAAAGGGCTGGCTGAACTGTCATATTGCAGACATCGATCCTCTTTTACCTCCCACTGCAGCACTGACAGCTTCTCCCCTCTCCCTCTCTCCAGCTGCACTGCAAGGGGATTGGTTCTAGCACATGCTCCCCTAACATCTGCTGTCTGGGCCCCACTGCACTTCCTCCTCTCCCGCCAGCAGCTGCCGCGGGAACACTGGGTGTTGTCATTTACTGGCCCCTTAGTTTTCTGGATGAACACAGTAATTCACAGTAATGTGGTACCAATCACTCATGTGTCCATTCAAATTGTGAATGAGCAGAAAGAGTTAGAGCACTTACTATTCATTCATTTGTTGCAGCTGAGGCTGTAGAGAAAGGGACTGATAAATCTATGTCCTTAGACACTTTTAGCTGGGGGGGGGCATGTCAGGTAGACTGTATGGGACCCCGTGATTTCTAAGAGCAGCCTGCCAAGGATGGTTGTTCCCGTTTTACATAGAATACCTTTTTGACACTTTCTGCTGTCCTCTCTGTCCAAAATGTGCACTTCACTGCCCCTTGAAAAATGTCCCTTTTCATTAAGATATAGGGATATAGGAAGACTGCTGAGTCTTAACCTGTAGCATTTGCCCTCCTATGTTAGGCTATTCCTTTGTTGGGAGTTTTTGTTATATAACAATTACTTTGCCTGTGTTTGGATGTTGGGTCCAATTCTTGAAAACATTGAGTATTGGTGCTCAGGGGCACAATGGGCCCTCAGGGTAACATGTAAAAACAAAACAGCAAAACATATATATACCGTATTTATCGACGTATACTGCACACTTTGTTCCCCTTAAAATAAGGGTAAAATCGTGGGTGCGCGTATATGCCAATACCCGCTTCCCGCACTTATTTTGAACACCTCCACCAACATATACTGAGCGCAGTACACTCGGGTACATTCGATCAGGCTCGGCCTTACTCGCGGTCACGCTCCTAGCCTTTATGCGTGAGAAGCCGAGCGTGGCCGAGCATGCCTGAGTGTACTGCGCTCGGTATATGTCGTGGGAAATCGACTCGGAGACAGCGCGGGAGAAGCGAGGAGGACAGCACCGAGGCCGCAGACAGACGCCGGACCGGACAAGGCTGCCGATGGACGCCGGGCAAGACACCGACGAGAGGCATCTAAACTATAAGTATTTTCTTTTTTTTTCAGGATTTTCCCTTCTAGGTTGGGGGTGCACGCAATACGCGGGTACGAGCAATACCCTGATAAATACGGTATATATATTAGAGCACCACAGTTTGCCTGACAGTTCATAATTTGTTTTGCACAGTAATTGTCAGGGAAACATTTATTTTCTGGAATATAAATGTCTATTTTAGCAGCCATGAAATTACCTTTAACCATAATGCGGAAATATGATCTTTGAGGAAACTGTAGTCAGATTTTTTTTATTTATGTATTTATTTATTAATTTATTTATTTTTGTAAATCTATGAAAAAAAAGCCCAACTTAATTTAAAATGATATTATCAATGTGTACTAAAACCTTGTTTTTTTATGTATACAGTATTTGTAATTATATTTGTACATGCAGACAATCACATTAGTTACTTGTTTAATAATTGCAGGCTCACTTTCCTACATTTTGTGAGTCATCACAATGTGATTGATTTACTAAAGGAATTTAGTGCATTTTAACTTCGTTGGGGAATTGCTGGCAGAGCTTTCTTGCTGAGTATACTGAGCGTGTGTACAAGGTTTCAGGATTATAGACAAGAAAACTGCCCAGAATTTAGACGAGAAAAATAGAGAACATGTTCTCTATTTTCTCATTGTGAGATTCTCTGCAGTTTTCCTGCCGAGAAACCCGATCGTCTGTATACATACCTGGTCGCCGTGGAAACCCGCGCATGCTCGAAATCACTTCCTAGGCATAGGTAGGGTGCAGCAAGATGGCGGTGACGGCATCGAATATGACGAGCGCATAATCATTGTACGCGATGACGTCACTGATTTCTTGCCTTTCAAGAGAACTGCGGTTCTTTTGAAAGATCTGTTTGTACACTGGGGCGGCAAGAGATTCTTGCCAAGAATCTCGTCTGGAAAAACAACGTTTTTTTCCTGATGAGATTCTTGCCCGTGTATACGAGGCCTAACAGTGTGATGAATGTAGTTGAAGTGGTTGTAAAGTCTCCAGATTTTAGTTAAAAAAACTTCTGTGCTGCAGCTGCCCCCAGAAACCACTCCCTCTTTTTCTTGAACCCATCCATTCCAGCAACGTGCAGGACCCCAGCCTCTGTCTCTGTCCTCATTGGATAGATTGATAGCTGTCTGTGTCAATGGAAAGTGGCTTTCCGTGGGAGCACCTGATGAAGGGGAGGGGCCAGGAGTGCCGCCGGGGCACCCCAAAAGAGGCGGATCAGGCCTGGTCTGTGAAAAAACCTTGCACAGAGCAGGTAAGTATAACATGTTTGTTATTTTTTTATTTTTTTTTAAGTAATTTTACAATCACTTTTAGCTTTGCTTTAATTCAATCATTCAGTCATATACAACAATTTTTTTTTGTTTTTCTTCTTGTCTTTGCACGTGATTGGGTGTTCTTTGCAACATGATATTTTACCACATTCACTGAGGTGCATGAAAGTTTCCTTCCAAAGTAAAAATACAGTTTTCAAGATAAACATGCTTTACTTCTTTTGTAAATAAACCCAATAGATGTAAACACGGCAGATGAATTTTTATAGTAGGGATGTGTTTACCTTCAGCTTTTTTTAGCTTTACTTTATTGGTATGGAAATATTTTTATGGTCTTGTTAACAATTTCTGTTTTTGTGCAATTCATAATCAGCATAGTGGAATTTATGAATTAATTTCCATAATAAGAGTCTTATGGGACAGAAATGTATTTAACATGGGAATATTTGGAAAAATGTTTTGCTATACACTGATTAGAGCTGTCAAATCATGCAGAACCTGTTCAAGAGCAACCTGTTACTGAATTCCATTCCAGCAAGAAAAAAAAATAAAAGTAAATTCATAATAGAAAAAAGCTAATAATTGTAGAACATATTGCAAACTACTTGTGCTTTTCAAAAGCAAAACATTTCTTTATATTTATCAATAAACCTAAAAGCATTGCTTTTGAAACTGATGCATATTCATGGAATATAAAATCTAGTACAATCACAATTTTATCTTTAAGGTATTTTAAGTAATGGAGTTCAGATACTGTTGTTTATAAAAATATGTAATAGGAAAATAAAACATCAAAATATGTTAATGAAAATAGCAATAAACATTATTTTTAGCTTCTGTTTTTTTCTTTTTTAAGTCAAAGCTAGACACTTTATTGAAAGCCCTTACTTTTAGTTCAAATAGAAATTATGCCTACATATTTAACATAATCCTGGAAATGGTTTGCACCAAAGCCAATACATGATAAATAAAACAATTGTATATCATGCAGTTATGAAAGAAAAAAAAACAATAATGAACCGCAAGAAAGATATCTACATAAAAATACAGGGCCAGATTCAGGTACATCTGTGCATTATTGGACCAGCGTAGCGCACCACCTTTACGTTAGACTTGCGCAATGTAGCCGCGCAATCACCCTATTCTCATCGCTTTTACGCAGAAAATAGCGCCTGCGCAACGTTATTTCTGAGGCGCAAGGCGGAGTAATACAAATTGGGAAGGACGTGGGCGTGTTACATTGAAATGAGCCGTGACCCCATGCAAATGAAGGGCCAGCCGGCTCGCGCATGCGCGCTTGAAGCAGACCATGTCAGCACATCTGTGCGCATGCTCACAACTCGGTAACGGCGCAATCAGTGAAACTGGAAATGGACTATGGCAAAATCATGAACTACGCAGACAGCATAAATAGACACACACAAACGCACTTCCATTGCAAAAGTACATCCCTTTGTATCCCTCCCTATACAGCAAGGTGCTTTTGTTCCGTTGTTAGTTGCGTTGTGATTTGTATTTGTCAGATTTGTGTACTGTGTGATCTAGTGTTTGTTAGAAGATATTTGAAAGTGTTTTTTGCTAAGTGTTTGTGAGATATTTTGTTTGATATTTTTCTGTTTGTTTGTTTTCTTGCTTGATTGTTCCTGTTTGTTTTTGTGACTGCTTTTTGCTGAGTGTTGGTGAGAATTTTTGTTTGATATTTTTCTGTTTGTTTTCTTGCTTGATTGGTCGTGCTTGTTTTTGTGAGTGTTTTTTGTTGACTGGGAGTGTTTTTTTTTCAGTATGACTGAGAGGAAGAGAAAATTGAATTTTTCTTTGAGGGAGAAACAAATTCTTGCCTGGGCCATTTCCGATTATGGGCGTTTCCTCCATGGCCCGGACAGTGCCAACACCACCCCGGCCAGGAGGAGAGAGATTTTGGACATGATTACTGACTAGGTGAATTCAGCGGGGGAGGGGGAGACACGGACACGGTCGGGGATTGAGAAAAAGATAAATGACCTCCGGCGTCTGGTCAAAAAGAAGCTGGCCAGAATGCTTGCCCATGCCAGGGGCACAGGAGGGGGCCCACCATGCCCTGTTAGGCTGACGGCGGAGGAGCGTGCGGTGGCCCAGACCTTTCATAGGCAAGAAGTGGAGGGCCTGCCCGGCTATGACTCAAGTCATGAAGGCGTGATGCCAGGTAAGGTTGTTTTGCCCTATCAGGTGTGTAGCATGTGTGGGGGAGGGGGTGAAAGGGAATATGTGGCAAGTGTGTGGATCCTCCAACCTGTGAATGTTTTGTGTCATCCACAGATGTGCAGGAGGGTGCTGGGCCATCTGGCCTGACCGCACCATCCCCAGGACAGCAGCTTAATGAGGCCCCCCCGACAAGGCCGGAGGAGGTTGAAGAGGAGGAGGTTGAGGAGGAGGTGCAGTCCATGTCAGGCACTGGCCTATTGTTCTTGGAGGACTGTTCCCCTATGGCTGGCAGCAGCCAGCCCTCCCTAAGGGGGAGCCCCCTCCCTCCTCCCCCAACATGGCTCCCCTCCCAAGGGCCTCCCCTTCTCCCCGGCCACAAGCATCAGCTGGAGGCAGGAAGGCGACCCAGAAGACCAGGGGGGTGGCCAATCTCCTGCCCGCCACTCTGAGAAGGGACCAGTGCCTCCAGACCCGCCATCTGGGACAGGTCAGCCAGACATTGGTGTGGATGGAGGAGAGCCTGTCCTCCATCAAGGATACGCTTGGGAACCTGGACTGCCACTCCCGGGCTTTCACAAACTGCCTTAACGACCTGCAGACTACATCAGCAGGCGTTGGGCAGGATGTGAGGGCAATCACCCAGGCTATCCAGGCCGACACGGCAACACTAGGTGCTGCCCTGGACAGAATAGCCGTGGCCTTGGAGGGCAGGCCGCCAGGTGGGCAGAGACCAGGGGCTGCTCCTCCTTCCCCGGTTTACCCCCCCTCCCCATGAGTCTCCCCTGAGGAGCCAGGGCCATGGCCGGGGGGCGCCCCAGTCGTGGCTCACGTCAAGGGCACTAATTTGTTTTTCCCCTTTTTTTGGGGCTTTTTTTTTTTTTGCTGGAAATTTTTTGATTTTGTTGGTAATTTTTTTTTTTTTTGGGTTGTGAATGCTGTTTGAATGTGGGGGTGACATTCCTGCTGGAAAAGGGGTGTCACCCTCAATTTTGGTGGAGAAGGGTTACCCAGGACCAGGGAGAAGTGATCCCCAGGTCCGTGTGAATGGTGTATGAATGTACAGTGACATAATTGGAGCCTTGGCGTGGCGTTGCTGCTCATGGACTGCATGGTGGACTGGTGCCAATCCAATTTGATGAGGATGTGGGGTGTGTGTGCTAGGGACCAGAGTGGTGTGCATGCATGCATTCTCATTGTGCCATAATTAATGTGTGTGTTTAACATGCAAAGATGCCTAATGTGAGCTGTCTCCTGGCTGCTCTTCCCTCAGAAGACTGGGTAACCTCGGTTAGGGGGGGATTGTCTGGTTCAGGGGTCAGGTCATCACGTAGGTCAATCTGCAGGCCCTTTCTCACTGCGAAGTTGTGCAGCAGGCAACAGGCACCGATGATATGGCACACAAAGTTTGGGGAATACAAGAGGGTAACCCCAGACTTATCCAGGCATCGGAAACGTGACTTCAGGAGGCCAAAGGTGCGCTCCACCACTGCACGTTTTTGGGCGTGGGCTTGATTGTATCTTTCTTCTCCTGGGGTTTGGGGGTTCTGAAAAGGAGTCATGAGACGGGGTCCCAGTGGATAAGTGGATATGCAGAGTCACCTGTAAGGGAAAAGACAGGAGGATGTTAGTCATGCATGTGCCCCTTGTGATGTGTGCATCATGGGGGGGGACAGTCATGCCTGCCACCCATGTCACTCACCAACCAGCCAGGTGTCCCCATACACGTTCTGTTCGAATTCCAATCGGATGGGGCTCTGACTGTATATGTAGCTGTCATGGCTGGACCCTGGGTGTTTGGCACGGACGTGCCATATGAGGCCTTGGGCATCGACTATCACCTGTACGTTGATGGAATGCCAATGCTTCCGATTGCGGTTTATGTGCTCTGTCTCCTGGGGGGGCTGGAGTGCCACATGTGTGCAATCAATGGCCCCCACGGTGCGTTGGAATCTGGCAATTCTGTAGAAATCTGTCATTGCCTTCAGCCACAGGTCCTCAGTGGTGGGTTTGATGATTTGGTTGGCCATGCGTCTGAGGATTGCAGGGACAACCTGGTGCACACATCTGCTCATGGAGGATTGTGACATCCCAGCCACAACTCCACTTGTACGCTGAAAAGAGCCAGTGGCAAGGAAATGGAGTGTTGCCATGACCTTGACCAGTGGCTGCACTGCATGTGAGTGGTGTGTTCGGCTGGTGATGTCCTCCTGCAAGGTTGTGGTTAATTCCAGGATGGCATGAGGGGTGAATCTGAAGATGCGATACACCTCAGAATCACTCATGCCAAAAAGAGGTCTATGCGTGTGCGGTATATCCTCTCCCGTGCCATCCTCCGTGCCCTCCTCCTTCTTTGCTCATCTAAAGTCAGTAGTAGACATGTGCACAACAAAAATTTTCGTATTTTTTTGTTCCGTTTTGTCTCGTTCCGTAGCTTCGTAAAGATTCGTAATTTCGTAAGATTCAAGTTTTCCTATTCGGACCCGTTCGTATTTTGTAAGACGCAAGTTTTCCTATTCGGATCCGTTCGTATTTTCGTAACAGTTTTATTTTCGTTTATACTGAATGATTCATAATTCTGTCTACTTTATGTTCGTTGATTCGAAATTCGTAATTTTATTAGATAATAATTTTCGTTTAATGGATTCGTAATTTTGTACTTTCGTAAATACATAGCAACACGCGGCTAATCCATATTAAGATATGCTTTCTCTTAAGCCCCGTACACACGGTCGGACTTTTTGCCAACAAGGTGACTCAGCACAAAAGAGATAAGTTGATTGGCTAAGATATTTAGTAAGATACATCACTTACTAACTACACTGCCCATTCGAAAGAACGTTACAACTTACAAACACAAATTTACGAACAGAAAAAGAAACAGATTTACAAAACACACAAATGAAAATACAAACATACGAATGAAAATACTAACAGACAAAGGATTTAAAATGCGGAATGCAAATCGTTCGTTATAGATGTAATTTTCGTTCTTTTGCTTTTTCGGTGTTTCGTATTTTAGTAAGATTGTCCATTCGTACTTTCGTATTTTCGATTGTTCGTTATTTTGCTTATTCGTAATTCCGTAATTTTCGTATTTTGGGTCTTTCAGCTATTCGGATGTTCGAATTGATACGAATGTACGAATACTAACAAATTTGTATGAAAATCCATTCGTTATGAACGGGAACGCACATATCTAGTCAGTAGTATAGCTATGCGCGACGATGCCCCTGGCATGTTGGCATACAGATTGTTGTGCAACACGTGTGACTGCTGAGCTCCTCACTAACAGTGTTGCTTTATCTGACATGTAGATGATTTTTCTCTTTTTAGACCAGCTTTTATATGGTCTAATTTTAGACAGGACATTTTGCTGTTGCACACACTGCGTAGCCTGCGCTGCCCCAACGTTCTTTTGTGGATCCCCGTAAGTCCCTCATTAGCATATTTGAATAGCAAATCAATGGTCTGTCTAGCGCAGTTTTGTGTGGATGGATGCGCCTGTCTAACGAAATTACGCTGGACAAAAAGTAGATTTCTTGCGTATCTCGTTTTGGGGATGCCGTGCATCGAAACGCACGCGCACATTTAGACTTACGCCGCGCATCTCCTGTTACGCAGGCGTAATCGCTCTGTGAATCTGGCCCACAGGGTGCAAAAGATTTAATACAACACTCTTTGTGGCAGTTGTCTGCCTGACCAGGGCAAATCACTGTCATTGTAACTGTGAGCTAACCTATGACATAGCTTTGCACAGTCACAGTCAAAAAGCAATCTTAGAAAGCTGAAAATATCCAAAAAGGAGAATCTTTTGTACTATGGACAGCACTTTTAAACCTATTTTCAAATAAACCTTAGGGGGGGACAGCTGCTTAGGGTAAAGAAAAGCTAAGTGTATTACATTTCATTTGGGAAAAACTTAAATGCCAAGAGGTATGGATATATGGTCAACAATAAACTTTGATTTTTTTTTTTTTTATTATAATCTTAACACACCTGCCACTGACTATGCAATGCAACATGCAGTATACAAAAGAAAATGGAAAAACTTTGTACAACCTACAAATCTGAAGATGGAAATACAATCACTTAAATATGACATTTCAAGCAAGTAAAAGTTGTAATATTTTCAGGTGATCTTTCAATAGTTAATAGTTCTGATTTCCTTCTTCCCTATCAAAATTATCTGTCTTCTCCTACCTACCCTAGATACAACTAAGGACCAGGAGTTCCAAGAAACACATACTTGCACTGTAAAGTGGTCTTAGGCCTCGTACACACAATGTAATTTTTCCGGTCGGAGATATCCGATGGATATTTTCCAGCGGACAAGGCAAAGGCATGATCGGACAGAAATCGCAGCGGACCAAAACACGGGCACGTAAACCACGTACGACGTCACTATAAAGGGGAATGCCAAAGCCTACGGTGCCGCCCTCTGTTCCGCTTTTGCTAGTTACGTGTTAGCGAAGGTTTGGTTAGAGCTGATTCGTGCTTTTCGTGAAGCCATGATGGAGCAGCAGCGCAACTTTTCACGAGTTTGTGCTGTTTATGGGTTTTGTTCTGGACTCTATGTGAATTCCAGTGATTTGGACAGGAACAGTGGGAGGAGGAGTTCCTGGGCCAAGAATTGGTTGCGGCAGCGTAACGGATTTTCTCATATGCCTCTGCTTAAGGAGATTCGGGAGAATAATCCTAAAGACTACAGGAACTTTCTCCGTATGACGGACCCCGTTTTCCACCGTCTGCTGGATCTCCTGGCCCCCATATATCACGAGGCAGGACACTGTGATGCGCCAAGCCATTACGGCTGAGCAGAGGCTTATTGCCACGTTGAGGTACCTGGCGACTGGGAGGAGCCTGCAGGACCTCAAGTTCTCAACAGGCATCTCTCCCCAGGCGCTTGGGATCATCATACCGGAGACGTGTTCATACAAGTCATGCAGGAGGAGTATATTAAGGTAAGTTTCCTCCTTTAACATCACAATCTGTGTCTTTAATAATATTAGTATGCTAATTTTTGTAACTTTTTTTTTGGTTTCCCTAATTGCCATGATTGTAATATGCTGTGTGTTGAATGTTCCCTTTTCTCCCCAAGCATGTTGTTAAGCTTTCCATGTTAATTTTGTTGGGCCTACCTGCATATTTTTACCTTCACCACTACTAACCTGTCCAGCATCATATCCCACACCATAATTTTATTTTTGGATCTCTTATTTTTGGCCTGCTCCATTGTAGTTCAACTCCCCCCCCTAAAAAAGTTTATTGCCCCATCAGAGGGATGTGGAGTCTGATAATTAGTGGCTCTAGATTTGTGGCCATAAATACTCACTACACACTAATATTTAGAAATGTTAATACTGTGATGTTGCAGAATGTTTTTTTTTTTCTAGTGTTTGCAATGTTTTTTATGTGCCAAAGTACTAATTTGGGTTTTTTGTTTTGTCCCCACAGTTTCCCTCCACGCCACAGGAATGGCAGACTGTGGCTGCCCACTTTGCCCAGCGGTGTGATTTTCCTAACTGCGGAGGGGCAATAGATGGGAAGCACGTCCGCATAGTGCCGCCACCTCTTTCGGGGTCGTACTATTTCAACTACAAAGGTTTTCATAGTATCGTGTTGATGGCGGTGGTGTCGGCACAGTACGAGTTTTTGTATGTGGACGTGGGGAAGAATGGACGGCTGTCTGATGGGGGAGTGTTCGCGCGGACCGAATTTTACAGGCGTCTACAAACTGGTGGTCTTGAACTGCCACCGGATGAAGACAATGTAGAAGGACTTCCGTTTGTTTTTTTAGCGGACGAGGCTTTCGGGCTTGGACCTCACCTCATGCGGCCTTTTCCCCAGAGGACCCTCACCCCGGAGAGGAGGGTGTTCAATTTTAGGCTGGCCAGGGCCCAGAGGGTAGTCGAGAATGCCTTTGGGATACTCGCCAGCCGGTTCCGCCTGTTCCAGACAGCGATACATCTGGCGGAATATAAATTGATCTCGGCTGTTTTGGCCTGCTGCATATTGCACAATTTTTTACGCAGGCATTCCCAGACGTACCTACCCAACATCGATGCTGAGGCAGGACTACCCTCAGATACCCTTCCTGGGCTGGACACTGGTCACTCTGGCTCGGTCACCCAATCTGCTCGTGAGGCACGCGACAAATATGTTGAGTACTTTATGGGTCGGGGGGCCATAGCTATGCCAGATTAATATTTCTTTCTAATTCGGCCCCCAAAAGAAAGAAAAAAAGAAAAAAAACTAATAAATAATTCGACCATTGGACTTTATACAGTTGTTTGTCATTATTGCTTTTTCTCTTTTGATCTGTCTTCCAGGTTCTGAAACTAGTGCACTTCTTGTGCCCAATTTAGTTAGCAGGTTTTAGTAAATACACACAATTGCACATTCTAGTCACTCTTCTACAAACTGAATATTGAGCATAGAAATAAGAAGCCACTCTTTTTTGTTTTTTTGTTTATATTATTTTTAATTTTTCTAATTTGGTGTTTTTCACAAAAAATTGGGCTTTTATTTCAAAAACGTGTTTAGAAACGTTTTAGTTCTTACAATTTTTTTTGTTTTTTAGCCAAACATATGTAACAATGGAACTTACAAAGTTCAACCTTTTAGTTAGCATACAAAACCCAGGCTACATGGTCTAATGTCACCCCGGAATACGCCAAATTTTGAGGATGCACACATGCTGTGTGTGATGGCCGAAATGGTGAATTCTCGCCTGAGATCCCATGGCAAATGTTCATATGTGCTATCTGCCATCATGGGTGATCAATGTATGTGGTTTGTGGGTGCAACCCCTTTCTCTCACCTACTTGATAAGCGAGTAAGGGGTTGCACCCACAAAGCACAGACAATCGATGTCCTGTGATGGCAGATAGCACATGTAAACACACACTGGGGTTTGTTTACTTAAGAGTGCAAACTCACGCTTATTTCTGCATAGAAGCCAATCAGCTTCTAACTTCAGCTTATTCAATTAAGCTTTTGCATCTAAACATGGAAGCTGATTGGTTTATATGCCAAGTAAGGCTGCTTTTGCACGTTCTAGCTTTAATAAATAAACCCAACTGTGTGTGTGTGCATCCTCAAATTTTGGCATATTTTAATTTAAAAATATATAAAATCTTTGAGAGTGGGGTGGTCGGGGGTGAGGGCAGGGGGGGGGGTCAGTCTTCTATATACGTCCCAACATATCTAGCATGTTTTTGAAGTTTTGGTCCATCACCACCATCCTTTCCCTCATATTGGCCAGCTCGGTGCTGCACTCCATTATCTGCTGTATTAGGATTTGTGCACTTGCACGCGAAAAAATAGGAGCAACAGATGTGCTAATCCCATCTTCGTCCCCTAAAATACACAAAACAAAAAAAACATTGTAAGTAAGGTGCATGCCTAGCTACATCTCTTTTTCCCTGCAAAGCTGGGGTGTCACTGACCTGTTGTACTGAGAATGTCAACATCTTCTCGAACTTCTCCTTCCTCCACCAATTCGCCATTATCCACCAATCCGCCATCATCCACCAATCCGCCATCATCCACCAATCCGCCTAATTCCACCAACCCGCCATCATCCACCAATCCGCCTAATTCCACCAATCCGCCATCATCCACCAATCCGCCTAATTCCACCAATCCGCCTAATTCCACCAATCCGCCTTCCTCCTCTCTCCCTTCCTCCTCTCCTTCTTCATCATCCTCCTCCTCCACAAGCTTTCTCCTGCATTTTGGAGACAGTGTGGGCCTCCCTGACTCCTCAAAGCGCTGTCCTCTTCTTTCCCCTAAAAAACATAAAAAAAGGGATACTCATCAGCACACAGATATTTTTGGAGGGCCTAATTTGCAAACATTGCTTAGAAGTAGCGTTACAATTGTATTTTTGGCCTTATTCCAGCACAAACCATATTAATTTTTAGGGTAGATGACTTCTTCCAAGCTGTGATATAATGACCCTTTTTTGTGAAGTGACACACATGGCTGGCCTCCAGAATAAGTATTTTTTGGAGTCCCTTAACCAAAAGTAGAATTTATTATTTTATGGAGGGAGACACAGGTGCTCTTAATTCCAGATGTGAAAACAGCTGCTTATTATATTATCTCATCACTGTGTGTATGAATGAATCCTGTTTGCCTTTCCAAATAAAGTAAGTTTGCACAAACACATTATCTTTTCAACATTGTTTATAAACAAAGTTTTACGCCAAATAGCCATGTCCAGGTGTGATGTTCCTGGAACAGCGGATTTAGGATAAACTATGTGATGGAACGATGTTTACTACGATCTTGGCAAGTCATCGGATTTATTATACAAACATTACCAACTTTTAAATACAGGGGTTCAAAATTACAACTAAGGCCAACGAGGCAGATGGCGAAATAGACATGGCAAAACAATTTAAAAAACAATAAGCACTCAAAAGACATTTAAAAGTACCTACTTTTTTCTAGGATTCTCTTGATTTTGCGATACTGCTGTGGCTCGCGCAGTTTTAAGTCCGACCAGCGTTTACGGAGCTGCTCTTTTGACCTGGTGACCCCAAACATCTCATAAAGTTTCCTCGCCGCCTTATCCATAATTTTGGCCCCTCCTCCGGTTAGGGGTGCTGTATGGCCCATGCTCACCATCATAGTCCTTCCGACGCAGGATGGACACCATCTCCACAATCTCTTGTAGAGACATGTTTTTGGCCTGGATCTGGACGTTCCAGCCTCTGTCCCTTCCTGATCCCGATCAGAGGCTAATGTGTGCTCGTGTGACATCGCCATATTTTCCCATCAACATTGCATAGGGGCGTGGAAAACAGGAGTTGGTACGTCATGGGCGGAGACGAGGGCGGCGTTTCTTGATTGCGTGGGGATATAATGGAAACGACGTGATTACGTAGGTTACGCGGAGATTACTCAAGCGGAAAAGAGGAGATCGAGAGACAAAGGTAAATGACTACATGGGATCAGAGGCCTAGAAATTTAACAGCCATGGGGGATGGGGCTTTTGAATGTTGTTTGCACCATTTGTGCTACTTTTATTTAGATATCTTGGGGCCCACCATGAAATTTTGTGAGCCAAGTGCTTGTACACATCACTTCATCAAGATATATGTAGAGAATGCTCTATCCTCTATTAGAATTTTTGATTATGCAGTCAGATCATGCAAGTATTTTTGTGTGTTGGTTGTACAGAGGTAATTAGGTAGTGTTTTCTGTCATCAATGCTGAGGGGCATGATAGCTACACATGAAATAGTGCCTTGATGAGTGCTAGCATTAATATTCTTGGTGGATGTGTTCTTATCTAGATGCCATGTATGTAGACAACTTAAACCAATGGCTCTGCATGACACCTTTTTTTGGGGGTACAACAATGCGGCAGAGCTGGCCAGCAATGTAGCAGCAGAAGACACTGTGTTTGTATACTGTAGTTGCTCTAAAATGAATGTGCACATATTTTTAGAATGTCAAAGCTGAGCCTTTTTTAATTTTTGTTTTGTGTTTGTTTGTCATTTTATATTCTAGACATTATTATTGAAGTTCTTTTTGGGTTATAAGGCGTGGAAACATGGACTTGCTAAAGGGCAAAGAGGCGAGCATGCATTTAATCCACCGCTATCGGGATACGCCCCTTCTTTGGGACACCAGGCACCCAGATTATTTAAACACAGAGAAGAGAGTGGCAGCACTTGATGAAATTGCAACATACCTGCACACTTGGGTGCCAACTTGCACGGGCGACATGGTTAAGGATAAATTTAGTAACCTCAGGAGAGGCTACAGAAAAGTCTATAAAGAATACAAATATAAAAGATCAGGATTAGCAGCAGGTGAGGCAAAGGAACCCAAGCTCTGGTACTTCAAAGAGCTCAGTTTTTTTGGCGATGAACTGGATGGCTGGCCTTCAGATTCAACACTTCCTTCCAGGAAACTTTTCCGCCGGAGAAATCCGTCCAAATCTGTCCGCCGACCCCTACAGACGAGCGGATTTTTCGGCTGAAATGGTCCGTCGGACCATTTTCAGCGGATAAATTCCCTCGTGTGTACAAGGCCTTACTGTGCAATTGAACCATTGCAATATGTTATACTTAAAGAGGAACTGCAGTCTGCTCACATAATTTGTAATAAAAACATCTTTTCCATTTTGAAGCTTCCCTCCAACCACTTTGCATATTATTTTATATATACTGTGATTCTGTACTTGTCAAACATGCTGCAGAAATCTCCCTCCACTGAGCTGGCTGCAACCATTTTAACTATGAGCAGCTGAAGCTGCTGCCTCTTCACGTCCTGGATTTACACAAAGGCACTCCTCCAGCTCTGCAAGCCTGCAGCTCTCATTGGCCATCTTATGACTCATCCACTTTTCCTTCCTGGACAACGCTCACAAGAGTGAGAGAGAGCTGTTCATGATGTCATAAGCCTAGGCTTATTACCAGACAAGAAACAGGAAGTGGGCTATCCAAAGTTAAAACAACAAGGTTAGAAGATTTAATAGATGGAAAGTTGAAAAAATGACTGAAGGTCCGATTTAAAGGGAATGTAAAATGGTGAGCTGTTGCACTGAATATAATGCCTGAGTTTTGGACATATTTTGTTTCCAGTCCCAACGGTCAGATAAGCTGAGGCTGGCAGTGTCCTAGGGGTCAGGTTGCCCACCCCTCCCGCAGGAATGTAATCTGTTACACCCGATTCCGCATTGTCTACAAAATCCTTTGATAAGCCCCTCCACAGACAAAAGGGAAGTGCTACGGTAAACATAATTACAATGATCAAAATATCAGCCATCTATTGGAGATGATATGGGCAATATCGCCCCAGAGGCTAGATATGGCAGGACAATCAGGAACAAGGATGTGAATCATGGAAGTGCAACAATTGGTCGAACGGCAGATGCGCGGGCAATGGGAGGGTGTTTGAATGATGTATGGATGAGGTCCTTTAAAAACAGGATGTCTGTAAATGAGAGACCCTCTTACATCTGAGCACAACCAGTGGGGGTTACAGCCAAAAGGAGTGTTAAGTATCTTTCATTATTATTATTGTTAATATAGACTGTATCTGATATCTGTTGGTAGAATGTGATATTCCTACTTTCAAGGAAATAAACATAACGTGTATACCTAGCAACTGAGCCAGTTTTTATAACTAGTATTATAGCCTTAAGCCTAATACACTCTGGTCATATATATTAGCTAATTACAGGGACATACAAATACAATAAATACATAGATGCAATAGTTATATGTAGGGTTGCCCCGATACCGATACTAGTATCGGTATCGGGACCGATACAGAGCATTTGCGTGAGTACTTGTACTCGTGCAAATGCTCCCAATGCTTTGCCGATACTTTTTTTTTGCTGCAGCGTAGCCTGGGAGGAGTCAGTGGCTGAGAAAGGCAGGAGAGGGCGGGGGGAGTGCGGGCAGAGTTTGGCTGGAGAGGGGGCGGGCAGCACACGCTGGGGGGTGTCAGGTCGGTGCCCCCCTTCCGTCATTGAAGAGGACTTAGGGCAGAGCGGGCGGCATGGCGGTGACATGGAGGTAGCATCAGCAAATGAATGAATATTTGCTTAACACTGAACTGCCTCTCGCTGAAGCCTGGCTTTGCGGGGGGGGGGGGCAGGGGGGGCCTTTGGCACACCCAGGACCCGACTGCTGCTCTGATAATTCTCAGCTGTGACTGTCAGTCACACAGATGAGCAGCCCAAAGCCGCCTCCCCCTCCTCTGTGTACTCTAAAAGTGCTGTGCGCAGCACGGCACGCTGATCATCTGAGCTAAGGTACACAGCATTACGGTTCTGAGGGGGGGATCTGTATTGTAGTGGGGGGTGTCTATTGTAGAGGGGTGTGTGTGTCTATTGTAGAGAGGGGGGTGTCTCTCTATTGTATAGAGGGGGGTGTGTGTGTCTATTGTAGAGAGGGAGGGTGTGTGTCTATTGTAGAGGGGGGTGTGTGTCTATTGTAGAAGGGGGGTGTCTGTATTGTAGAGGGGGGGTGTCTGTATTGTAGAGGGGGGGTGTCTGTATTGTAGAGGGGGGGTGTCTGTATTGTAGAGGGGGGGTGTCTGTATTGTAGAGGGGGGGTGTCTGTATTGTAGAGGGGGGTCTGTATTGTAGAGGGGGGTCTGTATTGTAGGGGAGGGATCTGGGTAACATGCAGGGGGTCAGAACTGTTAGGGGTTGGTGTCTGTTTAACATAAAGGGGTCCAGAGATGCAGGGTGCGGTGTAATGTAAGTGGGCCCAGAGGTGCAGGGTGCAGTGTAATGTAAGGGGGTCCAGTGATGCAGGGTGCTGTGTAATGTAAGGGGGCCCAGTGATGCAGGGTGTGGTGTAATGTAAGGGGGTCCAGTGGTGCAGGGGGTGTGTAATGTTAAGGGGTCCAGAGGTGCAGGGTGCTGTGTAATGTTAAGGGGTCCAGGGGTGCAGGATGCTGTGTAATGTTAAGGGGTCCAGAGGTGCAGGATGCTGTGTAATGTTAAGGGGTCCAGAGGTGCAGGGTGCTGTGTAATGTAAAGGAGTCTAGAGCTGTGGGTTGCTGTGTAATGAAAAGGGGTCCAGAGGTGCAGTTGTGGAGAGGGGGCTATACAGTAGTGACAAAGAGATATTGAAGGATGCAGGGGGCACAGTGGGGTGTTTTTAAATTTTACAGTCGGGGTGCCAGATATAGGAGCCGCCCCTGGGGCCAAATGCTCTAGGTACGGCCCTGGCGGGCGGAAATGCGGGCGGAGTCTGGCTGGAGAGGGCAGGTACAGTTGGTGGACAGAGTCGGCTGGAGGAGAGCAAATCCTCACCTGTAATTAAACTTTTTAAGCTGGCAGGGGTATAGGGTGCAGCTGCATCAGGGTCGGTGACTGGTGCAGTCACATTCAGTCACTGTCAGCGGCCAAATGTCCCTACGCTTATCTTGGAACACCCTGTACTCGGCTGCAGTAAGCAGCAGCAGACATCTTGTTACACCCAGCCTTAGCTATATGGGCTGGATGTAACAATATGTCTGCTGCTGCTTATTGCAGCCGAGTGCAGGGTGTACCAAGACGGGCGTTGCAGCATATATATTTTTTATAAATTCAGTGTCATTTTTTGCAGCATTTCAGTGCCAGCCACCTGTCGGTGCAATCAGTGCCCACAAATGCCACCTATCAGTGCCACCTATTAGTTCCCATAAGCGCCAGTCACCAGTCAGGGCCCATAAGTGCTGCCTGTCAGTGCCACCTATCAGTCCCAATCTGTCAAACTGCCACATGACATTGGAAAAAAAGTATCGGTATTCGGTATCGGCGAGTACTTGGAAAAAAGTATCGGTACTAGTACTTGTCTTAAAAAAGTGGTATCGGGACAACCCTAGTTATATGTTATAGGTTACCATAGAGGGTATAGATATATATATTATTATAGCGCATTCTTCAGGAGCCTAGGATCACCGTCCAGCTTATTCACATATGTAACCTATTCCACTCTACCTCACCAACAGTTGCTGACTCCTTTAGATGAGTTCTCAAAAATGTGTTCACATCCTCCCCCTTAAAGGACCACAACTCAAATAGTGGGGACATGTATCTCCCGACCTGTACCCATCCCTGGCATCCAATATACGGTTGATTTCCAAAAACAAACAGGCTTGTTTTAGTGACCCAAGGTCCCATTGACTTCCAAGAGCAAATTAAGTGCAAACAAAAATACTATGGGCCAGATTCAGGTAGATGCGCGCATCTTTTCGCCAGCGTAGCGCAACGCATATACGCTGCGCTGACGCAAACTAGCGAGTGAAGTACAGCATTCACCAAGCGCATGGCCGTTGCTTTGCGACGGAGTAACGAAGATGCGTTGGCGCAACCTGACGCAAGTGGAAGTGGGTGTGATCATATGTAAATGATGGGCGGAGCCCAGCGCAGAGGCTTACGTTCAGCGCATCATCCACGGAGCATGCGCAGTGAGTGAGGCTTCACTCGGCCCCCTGTGTGCATGCTCACAACTTCCGTCGGCACCACTTCACGGGAAACGTCAGCGCAATGTGTTCCGTTGCGCGTATAAAAGCGCCAGCGGAAGCGCCATTCCGGCGCAAAAGTATTTCCGTTTCCCCCCACCCCAGGGAAGTTACTTTTGCACTGTGATGGCTGCTCCCGCTACCCCCAAAGAGAGGAGGAACCTCAATTTCAACTCCCAGGAGGTGTCTGTTATCATCTCGGCTATGGAGACTTTTAATGAGTTCCTCCACGGCAAAAAAAAGTCGTAAGACCAGCCGGGAGAGGAAGCAGGGCATCCTGGAGACCATTGCTGGCAGGGTGAATGTTTTGGGGTACTCCACCTGGACTGCTGGAGATATCCAGAAAAAAATTAATGACCTGCGGCGCAAGGTCCGTGGCAAGGTGGCCACCATCAGGAGGCATGAGAGGGGCACAGGTGATGGACCCCCATGTCCGGTCAGCCTGACCACGGAGGAGGAGGTGGTCGCCCGCTCCCTGGACAGGGAGCAGTTGGAGGGGGTCCCTGGATATGACTCAGTGGAGGAAGGCTCCAGGACAGGTAAGTGATTTTTACCCCCTTTTTGGTGTGTTGCATATGGGGGGGAGGGTACATGTGCCAAGTGTGTGGGACCACCCAACATGTGTCTGCTTTGTGTCATCCACAGATGACGGAGCTGGGCCATCATCTGTTGGCGGCCAGTCCACCCCATCCCCCCAACGGCATCTTGTGCCCGAGCCCATGGGTGGTGAAGAGACCGAGGTGGAGGAGGAGAGTGCCCACACCTCACCTGCAGAGGTCGTTGAGGAGCAGCCTGTTGTGGCAGAGCAGGCCCTCTCAGATCCCCTCCCCCATCATAGGAAGCCCCTCAAGGGCGACTCCATCCCCCCGGGGAGAACCATCTACTGGCCCCAAGAAGGCCACCCGTAAGACCAGGGGGGTGTCTGATCTGGTCCAGGACCAGGTGGCGAGGGATCACGCCAGGCAGACGCAGCAAATGGGGGACATAGTTGGGCACCTGGACAGAGTGGCTGACAACCTGTGCTCTGTGGCCCAGATATCCAATGCAGTGCAGGATGTCAGCTGCAACTGCGCTGCAGTGGTGACCAGTCTGGGGGAGGTGCAGGGTGATATAAGGCACCTCACTGCAGCCGTCCAGGCAAACACTGCTGCCATCCGGGACCAGGGGAGGCAGAGTCGTCGGGCCCAGCATTACCAGGTCACCCGGCAGCTCAGGATGCAGGCCCAGCAGCTCAGGGTGCAGGCCCAGACCAACTCGTACCTCGGCCGGATTGCCGTGGCCTTGGAGGGCATGCAGGCCACACCTGCCAGGAGTGGCCCACCCGGGGATCAGCCACCTCCAGATGCCCCCCCACCCCCACCCACTCCATCCAGGCAGCTGAGGAGCCAGAGAGGGGCCACCAGAAGGAGCCCCCGGCATCCCAGATGATTTTTTTTTTTGAATGCTCAGGACATGACATTTTTATTTTCTTGATTATTAATGCTCAGGACATGAGATTTTTATTTTATTCTTAATGCTCAGATTATGAGTTTTTTTTTTTGTGATTATGCTCAGGTTATGAGTTTTATTATTTGTGATTATGCTCTGGATATGAGATATTTTATGTTTTGATACTGCACACGTTGCAGTGTGAATGGTGTGTGAATGTGAGGGGGTGGCACTCCTGCCAGTAAGGGGTGTCACCCTCGGCCGTGGTGGAGAAGTTAACCCCACGGCTGTATGAATGACGTGTAAAAGGTGTATGAATGGACAGCGACATCATTGGGGCCTTGACGCTGGCGTTGCTGCTCCCAAGTCCTGCATGTTGGACTTGGGCTAATCCAATGCGATGTGGATGTGGTGTGTGTGATCTAGGGACATCAGTGGTGTGCATGCATGCATTGTCCGTGTGATCAATGTTTTGGTTTAGTGTCCAAAGATGCCTACGGCGAGGACCCTCCTGACTGCTCTTCCATCAGCTGAATGGGTCTCCTCTGGCAGGGGGGGGGCTGTCTGGTTGGGGGGTCAGGTCCTCACGTATGTCAATCTGCAGGCCTTTTCTCATGGCAAAGTTGTGCAGAATGCAACATGCACCGATGATCTGACACACAAAGGTAGGGGAATACAATAGGGCCCCCCCAGACTTATCCAGGCAGCGGAAACGGGACTTCAGGAGCCCAAATGTTTGTTCCACCACTGCACGGGTTTTGATGTGTGCTTCATTGTATTTTCTCTCTCCTCTGGTTTGGGGGTTCCGGAAAGGAGTCATGAGATGGGGTCCCAGTGCATATGCAGAGTCACCTGTAAGGGAAAAGACAGGAGGATGTTAGTCATGCATGTGCCCCTTGTGATGTGTGCATCATGGGAGGGGATAGTCATGCCTGCCACCCATGTCACTCACCAACCAGCCAGCTGTCCCCATACATGTTCTGTTCGAATTCCGTTGGGATGGGGCTCTGATTGTAGATGAAGCTGTCATGGCTGGATCCGGGGTGTTTGACACGGATGTGCCATATGAGGCGTTGGGCATCAGCTATCACCTGTACGTTGATGGAGTGCCAATGCTTCCGATTGCGGTATATGTGCTCTGTGGCACTGGGGGGCTGTAGGGCCACATGTGTGCAATCAATGGCCCCCACAGTGCGTGGGAATCCTGCTATGTTGTAGAAATCTGTCATTGTCTTCAGCCGCAGCTCCTCAGTGGTGGGTCTGATGAACTGGTTGGACATGCATCTGAGGATTGCAGGGACAACCTGGTGCACACATCTGCTCATGGAGGACTGTGACATCCCAGCCACCACTCCACTTGTACGCTGGAATGATCCACTAGCAAGGAAATGAAGTGTTGCCAGTACCTTCACCAGTGGCTGCACTGCTTGTGAGCGTTGTGTCTTGCTGGTGATGTCATCCTGCAGGGTTGTGGTTAGTTCAAGTATTGCATCTGGGCTGAATCTGAAGAGGCGATACACCTCCTCATCCCCCATGCCAAAGAGGCTCATGCGCGTGCGGTATATCCTCTCACGTGCCCGCCTCCTCCGTACCGGGGGACCCAGTACTAGTGCTAGGACCGCGACTGCCCCTGGCATGTTGGCACACAGAGGTGTTGTCCTTGCACGTGTGGTTGTTCAGCTTGCTATTTTCGTCGGTAACGCTGCTGCTGTAGCTGCTCTCCTGCTGACCTGTGGCCGTCTGGAGTAAAGATAAAGCAGCTATTTGTAGAAATAACTTTGCGCCGGACGGACGAGATACGCGCGGCGCATGTAGCCAGCGTATGGTGCTAATCTGTTCGCGAATCGGGAAATCTCCCTCATTTGCATATTTGCATGGCACATCAATAGGCGCGACGGATGCGACGAGCGAAAATATGCGCTAACGATACTAAGGCGCCGGAAAGTTAAGCCGATCGGAAAAGGCCCGTTTTCTGGCGCATCTAGGTTGGTGGGTACGGCCGCGGAGATACAACGGCGCATCTTGACAGTTACGCGGCGCATATCGAAATACTCCAGCGCAACTCTACCTGAATCTGGCCCTATAGATTTATTTTATTCCTTGCACATGATTGTGTATGCTGATTGTTCATCACTTTCACTAAACTACTGGAAATTTCCACTGCAAAGTAAAACAGCCTGTTTGCCTTTAGTAAATCAATCCCAATGAGTATACAATAAATGTATCTATGTACAAATGTAAAAATATCTAGTCTGAAAACATCTTGAAAGTAGTCTGTCATTGTCTTATGCGCCATATGGAGAACTCTGCTCTCTGATTTAAGTTTAGCTATAAGATTAGGTATTGAGTTATGATCAATGGTAAGTGTCTCATTGATTATTTGTATGTTTTTATGTTTGATAAATCTGTGCCTAAGTCTTATAAAAAATACTGGCCCAGATTCACAGAGCAATTACGCCTGTCTAACTGGTGTTAGACAGGAGTAATTTCAAATTTCACGCGCCGTATCACTAGTTTGAATCCTCAAACCATGATACGGCGGCTTCGGGCTTCAATCCGAGAGGCTTACGTCTTCGCAAGCCTTCGGATCTACACTGCGATATTTTTGCGGCCGCTGGGAGGAGTTCGCGTCGTTTTCATGCGTCAGGATATTCAAATGAGTTTTTACGGCGATCCACGAAGGTACGAGTGTCCCTCGCAATCGCCTACGTCATTTTTTGGCTACGTAATGTTAGAGGAGCTTTTTGCTGGTCTAACAGTGCGTAACCCATGTAAAGTATGGCCGTCGTTCCCGCGTCAATTTGAATTTTTTTTTTTTTTTAAACGTAACTCGTTCGGGAATAGGAATGTACGTAAACGACGCTACTACGACGTGATTTCGCGCAATGCACGGCGGGAAATTTGCGAACGGAGCATGCGCAGTTCGATCGCCGCGGGAACGCGCCTATTTTAAATGCTTCACGCCCCCTACTCGTGCAGATGGATTGCGATGGGAGAAATACACTACGCCGCCATCGTTTACTGGACAAAATCTACCTGGATTCCATGTAGAGCCAGGTAAAAAACGGCGGCGTAGTGTATTTCACATACTTTACGATAATCTAATTCTCTCTGAATCTGGGCCACTATCTTTCCATTTCATAAGCAAGATACATAAATAGGGGTAGATTCACGTACCTCGGCACATCTTTATGCGGGTGTAGCTTATCTTCTTTACGCTATGCTGGCGCACTGTTGAGAGGCAAGCATGGAATTCACAAAGCAAATGCTCCCAACGTTGCGCCGGCGCAGCGTATAGTCGTCGGCGTAAGCCGACGTAAGTCAAAGTAGGTGGAAGTGGGCTGGAAGTGGGTGTGTTACATTTAAATGAAGCATGACCCCATGCAAATGATGGGCTGAGCTTCAAACAAGTACTAAAAACGAACAGCGCATGCGTCCTATCTTGGATGCATCCCAGTGCGCATGCTCACAGTCACGTCAAAACACTGCCTATGAAGTGAATGTAACCTACGCGCAGCCCTATTCACGTACTATGTAAACGGCATAAAAATCTACAGCGTTCGTTCCCTGGACCATACCTTTGCATGAGTTGTGCCTCTTATATGAGGAATAACTTTACGCCGGACGTAACCCTTACGCAAATCGCTTAAAACATGCACCGGCCGTAAGTACGTTCGCGAATCGGCGTATCTTACTCATTTGCATATTTGAAATGGGAACGCCAGATGCGTCCAGCGTAACTATGCGCCCACAATACTCCGGCGTAGGCAAGTTACGTTGGGTGGCTGAAGCCTTATTTTTCTACGTATCTAGCTTTGGGAATCGGTGCATAGATAAGACTGCGCACATTGTTACTTACGACGGCGTTTCTCGAGATACGCCAGCGTAAGTGCTACGTGAATCCGGGCCATAGTGTATATATATATATATATATATATATATATATATATATATATATATATATATATATATATATATACTGTATATAGTTATATAAGTTATATTCAACAGGGCAGCACTAACCAAGCAGGTAAGCAGCATTGTTGGTGAACAGCAGAAAACAGCGTTAGTCACATCTCCAAACATAAAAAAAAAAGTTAGTCCAATATTGAATCTGCAGCATCTCTATTATTTAGTTTCCAATATCCATGAGTAAACAGTTTCAGATCTCAGTGGACCATTTGTCAGGTACAAACATTCTCAAATTAACATCAAAAGCCAATAGCTTTAAATCACACATTGTTAACCAGAAGCAAGTTACAGCTGATTCACATTTTCATCCATGGCATTACTTTCATGACATGTTCTACATGTTAAAAGGAGATACATACTTATAATGTGACAAGCCCATTCCCAAAACCTTATAGATTAAAACAAACCTAATCAAATGTTACTAATTAAATTCACAAAAAGCACATTTAGGTTAAAATCCATATTAAGTTCTCTTGACATTAAAGTATCCAACCATGCCATCCATCTGACCGCTTTCTGCTTTATCCTCGGTTCACTGTTACCTCCTTTCTTAGACATTGGAATGTGATTTATCACCACAAATCTGAACTGAGCTGCTGTATGTCCGCACTGTTTACAATGCCGAGCCATGGCAGCTCAGATTGCATAAATTATGTTGGGAAATCCTATCCTTTATTTTTTGTGTCGTCTCATCAACATAATATAGGCCACAAGGGGGATTTTAAAATGTAAACAACAGTGTGAACTGTGACAGGTATGACATATCTTGATACCAATTACCTTCCCAGTGTGAGGATGAGTAAACCCAGTGCTCTTAATCATGTAGCGCCCCCTTGCTTTTTGTGGGGATGTTATGCTAAAGTTAGTGGGGAATGGGGGAGTTACATGGCTCCCATTCGCAATTTGTAAAATTAGGCTGCTGCCAATTCCAGAACTATCCTGTGGACCGATCTGTGCTCCATGGGTGTGTGTTCACCCCTGGGCGGCAGTTGGCACTAGAGGGGTTCTAGCGGACTCGTTTTCCTCAGCAGCCAATCAGAGGGGTTGGTTCCCTCATCGGAGCATGCTGAGGGAGGCTATATCTGAGGCAGCCGCCTTGGCCTGGGGGCCGTTCTTGTTTCCTGCGGGGTCCGAGTTCCAGGTGCGGCATCCACCTTCAGGGTGCGCGCATCCATGGACCCCGCAGCCATGGCCTACCTGGCCGAAGTTGCGCACCATGTGGAGCTTCACTCTAACGTGGAGAGGGATCCCAGAAGCTGCGGGGTCCCAAACCTTTTCTAAAAGGATCCCAGGCTGGAAGCTTTGCGGTGGGGGATCGGCTTGAGGAGAGCCCGGAGGCAGGTGATCCAATGGGGCTTGAACGAACCATCGGGGATCCAGTGACTCTGAATAAAAAGAAAATAAAATCAGCGCAAAAATGACAAATGAACCCCTGTATAGCAGCTGAACACCAGGGTCAATAATCACAAAATCCCTGTGGAGAAACAAATACAGATTGTGCAGCGCTCAAATAAAATATTAAAAGATGAATTGAAAGTCCATAAAATCGCAGTACACCTCCATTGAGTGCCAATGTAGACAGACAGATGACTGTGTAGATAACTTCACATGTGCTAGACACACATCCACCACCACATGGAATGGCCTCTCACCTCACCACCTGTACCCTTTGATTATGGAGGGTCAAATGCGCTTTATGTATAAATATCAGCAAATCCAGCAGTAGTGGAGACGTCACAGAGAAACCGATAGGTCACCCCAAGTCCTATAATAAACAAATGCAACATAGTGCTCGCCGTTTGGATAAACAATTTAATCTTAATAAAATATAAAAAACTCACAATGAAGGCACCACGGTCGGTGCCGATGTATACAGCGTGTATATTGAGCAAAGTGATAGCCGCGGCCGCGGGTGACGTCACAACGCTCCTCCCGTACGCGTTACGTCCTCTATGAGCGGGGACTTCTCCAGCCTCCTTCACCCCTGAAGAAGTCCCCGCTCATAGAGGACGTAACGCGTACTGGAGGAACGTTGTGACGTCACCCGCGACTATCACTTTGCTCAATATACACACTGTATGCATCGGCACCGACCGTGGTGCCTTCATTGTGAGTTTTTTATCTTTTATTATGATTAAATCTTTTATCCAAATGGAGAGCACTATGTTTTGGCATTTGTTTATTACATGACCTGGGGTGACCTATCGGTTTCTCTGTGACGTCTCCACTACTGCTGGATTTGCTGATATTTATACATAAAGCGCATTTGACCCTCCATAATCAAAGGGTCCAGGTGGTGAGGTGAGAGGCCATTCCATGTGGTGGTGGATGTGTGTCTAGCCTGTGTGAAGTTATCTACACAGTCATCTGTCTGTCTACATTGACACTCACTGGAGGTGTACTGCGATTTTATGGACTTTCTATTCATCTTTTATTATTTTATTTAAGCGCTGCACCATCTGTATTTGTTGATCCAGTGACTCTAACTAAATTTATTGGGAGGACTCGCTCACTTAAATTTCATGCTCATTCAACTACTAGGCCTGTGGCAGAGGTCCGAGCCAGGCCTGTGGCAGAGGCCCGAGCCAGGCCTGTGGCAGAGGCCTGGTCCTCCCAGCATTTGCAAGTGGCATTCCGGCTGCCAGGCCTGTAGCAGAGACCTGTCCGGGAGCACTTTACGCACTCCAATTGGAGTGGCAACGAACTGAGTCCATTACTACTGAGAGTAAGATTGCCCTCTCACTTTGCAATATCCAATGCCTGATACTCAAGCTCTCTCTCTCTTCTCATAAACCTGTTCCTATGCTACACTATGTTGATGAAGGCCATGTTGGGCCTTGGATTAAAGCATTGAAGAAAATCCAACTAAGGACTGGACATTCGCTCGCTTCTCCTCAACTCACAAGTATCACCCCTAGACACCTGCCAGGTAACACAACATGCCGATCCCACTTATACTGAGCGGCTCCTTCGGGGGTAGTGCTACAATCATATTAGAGCACTGGACACAGGAAAAGCAGGGAAAAGAACTGTTCTTTTAGACCGCAAGAAAATTAGATCTTTTCAATTCTCTCCATTTGGAAATCTGCCTGTATTATAATATCTCTCACAGATCTTCCTGTCCTAAAAGATTGTAAAGGGGACACTGGAATTCCTTGAACCCTGGATCCCAGACCATCAACCATCCCATTCAAATGTATCAAATAATATTCTCGGCCTTTTGGCTAAGATCAAGTGTAGTATCTGTTCTTATCAGTTGCCAGTAGGTGGTGCTATGCTAACCGTACTGAGTACACGGCAAGGTGGAAAGGGATGGCGGTTGGCGGATGCTAAGCCTGCTGGGGTGGAGGTGAAAGCCTTCTGATTTGGACGGAGAGAGGCATGAGGTTGAGGCTGGAGGGCTGGGCCCCTGGCCTCTGGCCTGGATTTGGTGGTGCCTGCCCCAGTCAGTTGTTCGGGAGAGAACCCCTGCTCCTCTTTTCGTCGGGAGGAGCGGTTAGTATTTCCTGAACGTGATTAGGTGGAAGGGATGGGGGTTGTGGGAGTATACTGCTGAGGTGGGCTCTCCCTGATGTCTTTGAATTCCTACCTTCCTGGCTGGGAAGTGTGCTGCCGGCCCAGGCCGGGGGTCAGGGTCCGTTGAAAAGCCTGTGGAGATAGTGCCCCTGGAGTAGCACTCCAGGGGTGCCATACATTGCACGAGTGTTTGAGGGGCACTTACTGTATGGCACTTTGGTCACGATCTCCACAAACACACTTTTCACACCTGCCTCTAGGGCTGGGCCTTTTGGCTGGGACCAGAGGAATTTTTGTTTCCTGGCCGGAGGGCTGGCCATTGTATTGCACAATGGTCACTTTCCACTCACCTCTCCCACCTTCCTTCTCCCCCACTTTATTTTTTATTTTTACCCTTGTTTGTCACTTTTATGTCTTTTTTTGTTGGTGCACTTTTTGTACACCTTTGTGTGTGATAAGGAGGGTGCTGGTCCTCGGGCCTGCCCTGAACGTCTTGGGAGTAGATGGACATGGCCTTCTGGCTTAGTTCGCCTGTTCTCATGGGGTCTCCCTTCGGGGGAGCCTCACCGTGGAGGGTTCTGTTTTGGCAGACCATCCAAGGAAGTTGGGTCCGTATCGCTTCGGCTGCACGGACCACAGATTACCACAGTCCATGTCAGGAGCTTAACGCCCCGGGGGATCAGGGTTGGGTCCTTTTCGGAGGACCATTTGACATTGCACCCATCACAGTTTTTTGTGTATTACTCTTTATGTGTGCTCATTTTTTCCTGCACCGGGTGAAGTTTTTTGGGTTGTGTTATGCACGTCACATGCTTTTCAATAGAAAAAAAATATTAATAAGTTCATGTCTCCACCTTATGTGATAAAGATTTTTTCTAAAAATCTATACCATGCAATCTCACGGTGGATATACTGTACAACGGATGGTCATACACATACATACATCTTCAATCATTTCCATAATGTAAGCATCTGTGGACGGGGGGGGGGGCATGAGAACCCATTGCTGCACCTCTCAATTGCATAAAATAATAATAAGTTATTAGTTGAAATTATGTCTAAAAAAAAAAAGAAAGAAGGCAATAAGTGCCTGCTACGCAAACAGCTAGATGGTAACTTTTTAAAAGCATTCATATCTAAAGATAGAATAGATCTATACAGCAGGGGTGTCAAACTGGCAGCCCTCCAGCCTGTTGCAAAACTGCAAGTTCCATGAGGCATTGCAAGGCTGAGGCGGCGTACACACGACCGAGAAACTCGACGGGCGAAACTCGTCGTTCTGCCCGTCGAGTTCCTAGTTCGGCAGTCAGAAAGCTTGTCGAGACAAATTTTCCCATTGAACAACGAGGAAATAGAGAACCTGCTCTCTTTTTGGCTCGACGAGTCTCTCAACGGGTTGCTCGGCAAAAAGTGTACGCACGACCAGTTTCCTCGGCAGAATACGTCTCCTATCGAGCTTCTTGCTGAATTCTGCCGAGAAAACCGGTCGTGTGTACGCGGCCTGACAGTTACAAGCACTAATCCAACAGGCAGAGGCATGACTGGACTTGTAGTTTTGCAACAGCTGCAGAGCCGCCAGTTTGAAATCCCTTGTCTAAAGGGTTGCAATTTCCCATTCAACTAAAATGACTTGCTCAGGTAGTGCAACCATTGTAAAAAAATGTCCAGTCTCTTTAAAAAAAAATCTTACCGCAAGCCACCAATGGGAAATAATTGTATCTAAATATATAGCCAACAGTACACAAATGGAACCCCTCCCTGCCATAATGGGGTTCTTTATATATTTTTGTATTTATGTATATTTGGGAGCATGTATAGAACAGGCATCACAGGATATTCTTCCTGTAAATAAGTAATGCTCTGGGGCCCCTACAATGGCGACAGTGCAGGTAAACAGACATCAAGTAGTTAGGAGGCAGACAAGCAGAGCTTTCCCTTTTGGGTGGAGCTCCGCATTAACTACATGAACAGTCATTCGTAACAGCAAAGAAACAGTGGGAAAATACTACATACTGTACATAAAAGTAACAAAGCTGTCCAGTGCATATAATATATCTGATAGATAGATATCCCCCAGCACTCTGACACCTCTACACCCCAGATATTAGACATGTGCATTCGTTTGTTGCATTTTCGTCCGAAAATCTGTTTTTTTCGTTATCGTTTTAACAAACGATAACGAAAGAGCAAGAAACGAAAACCAAAAGATCCGACATAAAAAATGCTTTATTTTCGTTTTCGTTGCGGAAAAAATTCGATAGAGAGATTCGACATTATAGGGAAAAGATTCGACATTATAGGGAAAAGATTCGACATTATAGAGAAAAGATTCCACACTATAGAAATAATATATTCGACATTACAGAGATTAGATTTCGATGTATGAGAAAATATATTCGACATTATTACTAGTCATACAACATTAGAATTCTTGTAGGCGGAATATTCAAATTGAAATGTACGATTCGACGTAAAGATTCGACGTTCCGTCGAATATTCTTTTGACCATTTGACAGAAACCAAGTATTAGTGGATTTTCGGACAAAAGCTATTCTTCAACGAAAAACAAAATAAATCAAAACGATTTTCGGGAGTAACTAAATAAATTTATTTTCCAAACGAAAAAGAAAAGACGAAACAAAATATTCCAGTCTGCACATGTCTACCAGATATCCCCTCAACACTCTGACCCCTCTACATCCCAGATATCCCTCCAGCACTCTGACCCTTCTACACCCCATTTATTCCTCCAGCACTCTGACCCCTCTACGCCCCAGATATTCCCCAGCACTGTAACCATATACCATAAGATACCCCTTATGTTGTGACCTCACTACATCGCTGATACCCCCTCAACTGTGGCCTCTCTACATCCCTTCCTTTGAGTCCCGAGCATTCAAGCTGCATGGGGAGGCATCAGAGCATCACTGGCGCTCCGGCCCTGCCCCTCTTTGCTGGCTGTGAAATAATTGGTATCATTCTGCACAGCATGGCACACTGCTGCCAGCATGCCTCCCCTGTGTATCCATCACTCTTAGTGCCATCATTGGGCCCCCAATTTAGGGGCAGCGTGGGCTCAAGGACCAGCTGCTTTGGGGAACGTGCAGGGCCCACCTTGCAGCTGGGGCCCCTGGACAGTGCCCAGGTGTGCCCTCTCATTAAGACAGCCCTGAATACAATGTTATTATGTTTGTTTCATTTATAGGGTTTTGGGAATGGGCTTGTCTCATAAGTATGTACTGTATCCATGTCATAGCTTTTAATGTTCTTTTGAGATTCTTTGTACCTGAAGAAGTGTCCGCTAAGATCCAAAACTGTATACTATATACAATGGGCCAGATTCAGATAGGGTAGCGTATCTTTGTGCGGGCGTAGCGTATTGAATATATGCTACACCGCCGCAACTTAGAGAGGCAAGTGCTGTATTCACAAAGCACTTGCTCCGTAAGTTGCGGCGGCATAGCGTAAATCGTCCGGTGTAAGCCCGCCTAATTCAAAGTAGGAAGGAGGTGGGCGGCATCTATTTTAATTAAGCATGACCCCATGCTAATGAATGGGTGGTCGAACTGGGCATGCGCGCGCATGCTCAGAATCATGTCGCATAAACTCCCTAAGATACATCGGCGTAAATGATTATGACGTGAACGTAACTTACGCACAGCCTCATTCACGTACGACTTACGTAAACGACGTAAAAATTACGACTGTTCCGACGTCCATACCTTTGCATGGGATACACCACCTTTTTGGTGGTTCATCTTTACCCTGGAAAAACGCCTTATGTAAACGGCGTAGATTACTGCGTCAGGCGTACGTATGTTTGTGAATTGGCGCATCTTGCTCATTTGCATATTTAACATGGGAACGCAGAATGCCTCCAGCGTAACTATGCGACCATGATACGCCGGCGTAGGCAAGTTACGTCGGACGCCTGAAGCCATGTTTTTCGGCATATCTTGCTTTGTGAATCGGCGCAAAGATTCGACTGCGCACATTTGAAATTACGGCGGTGTATCTGGAAGACGTAAGTCTTTCTGAATCTGGCCCAAAATGTGTGTCTGCGCATGTGTGTGTTGAATGCACTCACAGGTCTTGAAACCAAATAATACAAAAAACACCAACTCTATGTGTGAAAAAAATAAGTTTTGATAACACACAAATGCCCAGCATCAGCTACAATTGTGCTCCCCATACTGCACATACATGAATGTATCTTTTAAGCCTATATATACTGTTATATACTTTAAAACATGCGTGAATACCTGTACTATGTGGTTACATATAGCACTTCAAATACATTTCAATAAGTGACCTTAATAGAAGAACAAATATATTTTGTACATATAAGCCAAAAACAAACAAAAAGAAAATGAAAAAAAAAAAAAAAACAGAAGACCGTGCCTCAGCGATCCTTTCAATATGTGACAGTTCAAATATGTGACAGTGCAGAATATAGGTGCTCCAAAATAATGAATGTGTCTTTTCATAAACCTTGTGGTGTTCTAACAGTGTCCCACTTGGATCACACAGTCACCAGAGCCTCATGACTAGGGATGAGCTTTATGTTTGAGTCAAGCATGAGCTCGACTCAAACATTGGCTATTCGCCCATTCGGTGAACAGCAAACAATTTGGGGTGTTTGCGGCAAATTCGAAAACCCTCAGAACACCCTTTAAAATCTATGGGAGAAATCAAAAGTGCTAATTTTAAAGGTTAATATGCAAGTTATTGTCATAAAAAGTGTTTGGGGACCCGGGTCCTGACCCAGGGGACATGTATCAATGCAAAAAAATGGCCGCTTTTTCGGGAGCAGTGATTTTAATATTGATTAAAGTGAAACAATAAAAGTAAAATATTCCTTTAAATTTCATACCTGGAGGGTGTCTATAGTATGCCTGTAAAGTAGCAAATGTTTCCCGTTCTTAGAAAAGTTCCTGCACAAAATGACATTTAAGGAAAAAAGTAATTTAAAACTACTACTAAAATTCATTGAAAAAAACAGCATGGGTTCCCCCAAATTCCATATCAGGCCCTTCAGGTCTGGTATGGGTATTTAAGGAGAATTATGCACCATCTTATCTCCACAACCCTTGCCCGGTGGTTGTGGGGGTCTGCGGGCAGGGGGCTTATCGGAATCTGGAAGCCCCCTTTAACAAAGGGGAACTCCAGTTCCTGGCCCTCCCTATGTGAATTGGTAACGGGGTAAAATAAAAAAAGGTTCCAACAATGTAATCCTGTCTGGAGCGACACGAAAAAAAAAAAAAAAACTTTGCGGCTACGAATGATACCGCCACCATTGGAGGCGTCTTGCCGAATGACGCTCTGCCAGGTTGACAGCTCTTTTATAGCTGAGGACAGGGCCACATGTCACGTGGGTGGGTGACTCCGCCCCCTCTTTGACGCAAGGAGAAAGCCTGGGGTTACCCAATGACATGTACGCGGGTTTCTCGTGATGCGTCAGAGGGGGCGGAGTCACCTGTACACATCAAAGGCTTTCTCCTTGCATCAGAGAGTGGGAGGGGTCACGTTTATGTGACGTGTGGCCCTGCCCTCAGCTAAAAAAGAGTTGTCAACTCGGCAGAGCGTCATTCAGCCGGGTGCCTCCTATGGTGGCAGTATTGTTCATGGCTGCAAAGTTTTCTTTTTTTCGTAGCGCTCAAGACAGGATTACATTGTAGGAACCTTTATTCTTATTTTTATTTTTTAATAAAGTACTTGTCATAAACTGTCTCCTGTGGTTTTCACATTTTGACACTTTTTTTGTGAAATGGTAGGGGTACAATGTACCCAGTTACCTATTCACATGGGGGGCTGGAATCTGGAGTTCCCCTTTGTTAAAGGGGGTTTCCAGTTTCCGATATGCCCCCACCCGCAGACCCCCACAACCACTGGGCAAGGGTTGTGGGGATGAGGTTCTTGTCCCCATCAACATGGGGACATCCTCCCCATGTTGAGGGCATGTGGCCTGGTATGGTTCAGAAGGGGGGGCGCTCTCTTACCCCCCTCTTTTCCTGCGGCCTGCCAAGTTGCGTGCTCGGATAATGGTCTGGTATGGATTTTTGGGGGGAACCCCACGTCATTTAAAAATAATGGCTTAGGGTTCCCCTTAATATCCATACCTGACCTGAAGGGCCTGATAGGGAATTTGGGGGGGATGGTTAGGGATTTTCCTTAATATTCATACCAGACCCAAAGGGCCTGGTATTGGACTAAAAGGGAGCCGGGACCTGACAATTCATTATAGTCGCAAGTAGTTTTAAATGACTTTTTTTCCTTTAGAAATGTCATTTTGTGCAAGGGAAACATGGGCTACTTTAAAGGCATACTATAGACACCCCCAGGTACTAAATTTAAAGGAATATACTTTTATTGTTTCACTTTAAGCATTATTAAAATCACTGCTCCCAAAAAAACTGCAGTTTTTAAAACTTTTTTTTTGCATTGATACATGTCCCCTGGGGCAGGACCTGGGTCCCAAAACACTTTTTATGACAATAACTTGCATATTAGCCATTAAAATTAGCACTTTTGATTTTTCATGTTCATGTCCCATAGACTTTTAAGGTGTTCGAACAAATTTTTTGCCTGTTCGCATGTTCTGCTGCAAACCAAACCGGAGGGTGTTCGGCTCATCCCTAACTTAGGCAGACTTTTGGGGAAATTGATGAGCTAATCACACAAGCAGGAAATTATGTTTCTGGGGAGTGGTCAGTACATACTCTGTATACAGAACAACTCCAGGTAGCCATATTGCAATGCATTCTCAGAAAATTACAGTGGCTGCAGATTGAAAAGGCACTATATTGTTTTTTCTTTATTTGCTATTTCTTTCCCACAAAAGTGGAGTTACCCTTTAAGGTTAATTGAAATATCTGAAACAAAATGGGAAACTATATTTTTCAACATATAGTATATGAGCATATATAAATGTATATACTGTATAAATTGCTAGCAAGAACATATTTCCAAAAAGTAGTATTTAACTAATGTGGACTTTTTTAATGTATATTGTTTTCAGCTTCATTTTATGTTTATTAGTAGAAATGTTTTCTTACATTATTCTAAGTAGTGTATTATAAAATGCCCTCCTTGGAGTGAATAAATTAACTAAAAATCAAATAAAATCAATAATGAGAAGGATGTTATTGATTGGTAAACTGGAATCACAGTGTGGCTCATATGTAGCCAGAACCTCATCATAGATCCTGCATATTGATTGAATTAATATATTTTGTACAAGCATTAGACATTTGGAGTTTACAGCTGTCTTTTGATTGTTTAATATCCAATTATCATGTAACCAAAGAAGAAGTATCCCCTGCTAACTAATTAAAATGCTTCTAATTTGTCCACCCATTTTGAAAACAGAATGAAATCACAAATTACAAATAACAGATTATGTTGTGTCCACTAAGATAGATGGCCATATTTTAAAAGAGGACACACATATTCACAAGACCTATACGTTTGTCACAAGTCTGTATTGGATATGTGGATGTTTTATGTTTTTTTTTCCAACTGATAAATCTCCTTAAGCTGGGTCTGGTGAAAAGTGGAGCTTTCAGAGTGATATAGTAAAACTTTAATTTATGCTCACTGCTATAATTAAATTAAAATTTAGAACATTATTTAATAGGTCTGTCGTTACAGTTTCTAGGGTCATTTTTATGATTTAGTATAAAGTCATTAAAATGAAAAGATTTGCCATCCCACATAGGTATTTCTAAGTTAGAATAATTCATAAAGGAGGTAAAAAGCTATACACACGTTACACAAGTTATTCGTATAAATTAAATGAAATATTTTTTAGGACTTACATATAAGGAAGTTAAATAACATAGCAGTTAAAACTCATTATAATTAACAATGGTATTTTAAAATATTTTGCATCATAGTAGGACACCAAATCAATATTAACCACTTGCTTACTGGGCACTTAAACACCCTTCCTGCCCAGAGCAATTTTCAGCTTTTAGCCCTCTCACACTTTGAATGACAATTACTCAGTCATGCAACACTGTACCTAAATGATTTTTTTGTCCTTTTCTTCCCACAAATAGAGCTTTCTTTTGGTGGTATTTGATCACCTCTGGGTTTTATATTTTTTGCGCTATTAATAAAAAAAGACCGACAATTTTGAAAAAAAAATGATTTTTTTTTAGTTTCTGTGATAACATTTTGCAAATTATTAATTTTTCTTTATAAATTTTAGCCACAATTTATACTGCTACATGTCTTTGATAAAAATAACCCAAAACATTTTGAAATTATTTGGTCTGTGTGAAAGTTTTAGAGTCTACAAGCTATAGTGCAAAGCATAATAAATTATCACATCTGATCACACCTGATGTACTGAAGGCCTATCTCATTTCTTGAGACCCTAACAAGCCAGGAAAGTACAAATGCCCCCCAAATAACCCATTTTTGGAAAGTAAAACATGCCAAGGTATTTATTAAGAGGCATGGTGAGGTATTTGAAGCTGTAATTTTTTCCCACAATACTTTGCAAAATTAAGATTTTTATTTTTTATTTAAAAATGTTCTCAAAATTGTCTTTGTAATAGCTTATTTCTCTCACATGGCATGTGCATACCACAAATGACACCCCAAAATACATTCTTCTACTCCTCCTGAGTAAAACGATACCCCATGTGTGAGACTTTTTCACTGCCTGGCCACATACGGAGGCCCAACATGCAGGTATCGCCATCAGGGGTTTTAGGAGCATAAATTGCACATCTAACTAGTTGACTACCTATTACACCTTTGAAGGCCCTGGGACACCAGTACAATGGAATTACCCACAAAATGACCCCATTTTGGAAAGCAAACACCCCAACGTATAGGCTATGAGGCATAATGAGTCTTTTGAACGGTTCATTTTTTTCCAGAAGTTTTTGGAACACGTGGAAAAAAAATGAAAACGCTTTTTTTTTACACAAAGTTGTCCGTTTCTAAGATATTTCCAACACATAGCATTTAGATAGCAAAAATTACACCCCAAAATACATTCTTCTACTCCTCCTGAGTAAAACGATACCCCATGTGTGAGACTTTTTCACTGCCTGGCCACATACGGAGGCCCAACATGCAGGAAGCACCATCAGGGGTTTTAGGAGCATAAATTGCACATCTAACTAGTTGACTACCTATTACACTTTTGAAGGCCCTGGAACACCAGTACAATGGAATTGCCCACAAAATGACCCCATTTTGGAAAGCTAATACCCCAACGTATAATCTATGAGGCATAATGAGTCTTGTGAACGGTTCATTTTTTTCCAGACGTTTTTGGAACGTGGAAAAAAAATGAAAACACATTTTTTTTTACACAAAGTTGTCTGTTTCTAAGATATTTCCAACACATAGCATTTAGAAAGCAAAATGACACCCCAAAATACATTCTGCTACTCCTCTTGAGTAAAACGATACCCCATGTGTGAGACTTCTACACAGCCTGACCACATACAGAGATTAAACATGCAAGGAACACGGCCAGGTGTTCCAGAGACACATAGCATGCACATACCAAGAGTTACACCACAAAATACATTATGCTGAGCAAAGCGTAAACAAAAGATTACCTGTGGTAATAGTAGCGCAGTTCTACACAGCAGGATAGCACTGGTCCAGGCAGCAGGCAGGGACTTGGTCAGCAACGGCATACACAATTGTCCAGGCAGGGATACTGTCCCATCAGGGTTAGTGCAGGTGGTCAGTTCATGCAACAGGCAGAGGCATGATGGCATAGGTCCTACAGGCAGAAGTAGGGCCTCGTTCAGGACAGAATGGGGACAGGGGTAGAGGCTTCTCCCACCCAAATCTCTTTGAAGCCTCCGGGCAACCAGACCCTAATCTAGAATGAGAAAACAAAAACAATTGTTTTCTTCATCCAGAAAAACAAATTCTGGAGCCCCTCACATATGTGAGACCCCTGTGCTATGAATCCCACTAGTCCACTGGCAGGGTAAAAGATCAGTCCAAGAGGCAGGCAAAAAGAATGGTCAAACAGTCCAGGGTCAGTTCCAGATCAGGCAGAGGTATAAACAGAATCGGTAGGCATAAGCGTGGTCAAATAACAGTCCAGGGTCAGTTCCATATCAGGCAGAGGTATAAACAGAATCGGTAGGCAGAATCGTGGTCAAATAACAAGCCGGGGTCATAAGCAGAGGTATAAGGGGTGTGAAGGTAAATGGCAGGAAGTGAGGTATGGTAACGGGCGAAACAACCAACTATGCAGAGGCCTGGTTGGGAAGGGCATTTAGGACAATAAAAAGTGGTGTCTCTTCTCACTCCTGCTTTGGAGCACACCTTGCATCTTTTTTGGCATTTTTGGCCTGTTGGTCTGGGAGGGAGTTTATCGGGAAAGTGGCGCTCGCTGAGTCGGCTAACCACATCTGATCGAATGTTTGCTGGTGGGTTGCTGGGGTATAAAAGGGCAGTGGTGATTTCTTCCAGGTAAAAAAAGGTAGGGTTTGGGTCTTGGAGTGGATTTACGATATATTACGTAGGTATTGTACGCGGCCAAATTGAACAAATAAATTGAAACTTTTTTATACCACTGGTATGATCTTCTTGTGGAAAGGTAGGGTTCCAGCATCTGGTCGTTCAAGTCGACACCCCCCATGAACTTATTGTAGTCATGAATGCATTTCAGTTTCTGGATTTGCCCATTCCTCGTTCTGGTCTCAACGAATGTGTTGTTGTGGATGGTAGAAAGCGCGTACACATCCCTTTTGTCCCTCCATTTCACAGCCAGAACTTCCTCATTGCGTAAACTCGCCATCTCCCCTTTTTCTAATTTTTTGGTGACAAGGCTTTGAGGAAAGCCCTTCCGGTTCGATCGCACGGTGCCGCATGCTGGGGTGTTTTTTTGGAAAAGGTTTCGGAACAGGGGCAAACTTGTGTAAAAATTGTCCACATACAAGTGGTATCCTTTCTCCAGAAGTGGGTTCAGGAGTTGCCAAACAATTTTCCCGCTGGTTCCTACGTAGTCTGGACAATTAGGGGGGTGTAGCTGGCTGTCCTTTCCTTCGTATACGTTGAAGGCATACGTATAACCTGTGGCTCGGTCACATAATTTATAGAGCTTCACCCCATAGCGGGCCCTTTTGCTGGGAATGAATTGTTTTATGCCCAGCCTGCCAGAAAATTTTATAAGGGACTCATCTACACATATATGTTGGTCCGGGGTAAACAACCGGGGGTAAATTTCGGAAAAATAATTAAGTAGTGGCCGAATTTTATAAAGTTTATCAAAATTTGGGTCATTTCGGGGAGGGCACTGGGTATTGTCATTGTAGTGTAGGAATCTCATGATCAATTGATATCTGGACCTGGGCATTTTTGAGGAAAAGATGGGCATGTGGTAGATGGGGCGGTTTGACCAATAGGCACGTAGCTGGTTTTTATGGTTTAGTCCCATACAGAATATGAGGCCCAAAAATGTTTTAAACTCTTCCACTGTTAGGGCTCTCAACTCGAAGGGACAGGCATAATGGGATGTGGGGTTACTGGAAATAAATTGTTGTGCATAAAGATTGCACTGGGTAACAATTGAGGCAAGCATGTTGTCGGTGAAAATTTAATTTAAAAAGTTAATCGGGGCAAAATTTTCTGTGTCCACCTGGACTCCTGGCTGGGCAGTGAAGGGGGGAATGTTGGCTTCTCCTGAATTAGAAGGAAGCCACAGGGGGTTCTGAAGGGAATAGGGAAGGCTGGCATGGGACCTAACCCTTTGGGACTGAGGTGACACCCCACTGGTACGAGACCTTGCTTGCTGAGGTATTGCGGTACTGGTGGATGGCACAGCGGTGCTGGTGGATGGCACATCGGTTCTGGTGGATGGCACAGCGGTGCTGGTGGATGGCACTGCCTCCTTAGCAATACGCCTTCTTCTGGCGAGTGGACCCTCCTCCTCTTCTTATTCTTCCTCTTCTTCCTCTTCCTCCTCTTCCTCCTCTTTTTCCTCCTCCTCCTCCAAGGATGTCTCTGCTCCACTGCTGACTATCGGCTCATAGTCAACGTCAGATTAGTTGTCGGAATTTTCAGGGGAATCCGAATCGCAGAGCTCCCCGTTGCTCTCGTCAGCCGCAATAATTTCATACGCCTCCTCAAGTGAAAAGGATCTTTTAGCCATTGTTGGCACTGATGACACTGACAGGTGGCACTGACGGTAAATGGCACGGACTGATGGCAGATGGCACTGATGGCAGGTAGCACTGATGGCAGGTAGCACTGATGACAGGTAGCACTAATGGCAGCTGGCACGGGCAGATGGCACAGATGGCAGATGGCACTGGCAGATGGCACGGGCAGATGGCACTGATGGCAGATGGCACTGATGGCAGATGGCACTGATGGCAGGTAGCACTGATGACAGGTAGCACTAATGGCAGCTGGCACGGGCAGATGGCACAGATGGCAGATGGCACGGGCAGATGGCACGGGCAGATGGCACGGGCAGATGGCACGGGCAGATGGCACTGATGGCAGATGGCACTGATGACAGATGGCACAGGCAGGTGGCACAGGCAGGTGGCACGGGCAGATGGCACAGGCAGATGGCACAGGCAGATGGCATGGGCAGATGGCACAGGCAGGTGGCACAGGCAGGTGGCACTGATGGTAGATTGCACTGTCAGGTGGCACAGGCAGGTGGCACTGGTGGCAGATAGCACTGATGGCAGATGTCACGAGCAGGTGGCACTTACGGCAGATGGCAAGGGCAGGTGGCACTGATGGCAGGGGCATGTGGCACTGATGGCAGGGGCAGATGACACTGATGGCAGGGGCAGATGACACTGATGGCAGGGGCAGATGACACTGATGGCAGGGGCAGATGGCACTGGGGGCAGGTGGCAGGGACAGGTGGCACTGATGCAAATGCACTGGCAGGTGGCACAGGCTGTTTGCACTGGCAGGTGGCACTGGCAGAGACTGTGGCACTGTTTTTAACTTTGACTGTTTTTTTTTTAAACTCACTGTGGTACTGCTGTCACTCTCTTTCTCTCCTCACACGCTGTGTGTGAGGAGAGAAGGCCGGCGATGAGAGATGATCTCATTTGTTTACAATTGAGATCATCTCTCATTGGACAGCAGGATCGAGTGCTGAATGGCCTCTGTGATTGGCCATTCAACACGATCTGTGATTGGCTGTGTCCAAGGGACACGGCCAACACAGTTTTTCCCCGATGCGCTCTCGCGGGGACGCGCGGAGAGCGGGGAAAGGCAGTCACGTCCAAAGACGTCAACCCAGCGCCTCATGTGAGCGTGGTTCACGTCTTTAGACTATGCTGCGGACCTGAAGTGGTTAAAAGGTCAGATATAGGGCACTCCTGAGCAGCCAAAAAGATGACCACATGTTGAGTTATCTCTTCTCTCTCTAGGTGCGCCAACAGCTAAGTTCACTAGCAACACTGACGGATAATTTGAAGGTGGTTTTACTGAGCCACTTGAGCTCTGCTCCATCTTACTAATTCTCTAGCCTAAACTTGTGGTTCCTGCAGGGAACTACTGCAGATGGGGGTCAATGTTTGCCTTTCACTCCCTTTACCTCTGTTGACACCCCTCCTGGCAAATAATACCAGACTGAACCCATTACACACCAGATTCAGTACCCTCAGTACAGATGGGGACACTTTGGAGAACCTGGAAGCTTGCTCTGCTGTGCAAATGAAATTTAATTTCTCAACTGCTCTCCCAGCCTACAAGTGAGGGATATGTGGGTGCCTGCTACAGGTGGTGAGTGTTTGCATTCATCTTCCATTATTGATGACTCCCTCAGTAAAGCGAGTAAAGACACACTTTTTTCCACTCCCCATATTGCTATAGGAGGAATGCTAATCTTTACAATCCACTGACAAAACTACTCTGTCCATGGCCTTGTACACAACACTGTTTCAGACTATTAATGATGTGGAGCTCTGCAGTTTCCCAGAGACTTCCTGGAACACACAGATACCATTGCAACAATCCAATGTCCCTTTTACAGAGCCCCATTTGTCTCTCCACTTAGTCTCCACTTTTAAAACTACTATATGCGGAAAAAAATATCTTGTTACTCCCACAAAATAAGCAAACCAGCTTCTACTCTGACCACATGCCAATCCAGCAAAATGGCCTCAACTGTCAATGGAGCACAGACACTTTTCCCAAGGGCTACTAAATAATCTGGATAATTTGTCAAATGATAGCTCTACTGATGTCCAACTGGTTACGCTTGGGGAAATCTGAATTCTTCTCACAAAACAATTGGAAAAACTCACCACAAAGCTTACCAGAGACGTTAAAGACTTCATGAATCAGTGAGCTCAAACATAAGATGGATGACACAATAACTGTTGTAAACTCCCATGAACAAAATATCAACATGCTTAAATTAGACCTCTCAAGCAATTTAACCAAACTGGAACAACTTTAAAACCATAATAGGAGGGAGAATATCAGGATTTGTGGCTTTTCAGAACACACTTTAATACTAAATTTCACCATTACAGCCCTTTCCGCAAGAACGTATCTCAGAAATTCTTATAGAGAGGTTGGAATTCAACTGCATCTACAGAGCCTCTAAATGTCAGATTTTGCGGATAGTTCCCCCTTAAACCCTTCAAAAATGGAAAGCTTTGAAGCCAAGCCTATACATTTTGTAAAACCAATACCTGTAACTCCAATACAGAGGCTTCTCTTTAAACACTTGATACCCGCCCGCCGTCAAATGACAGCGGGCGGGATACTCTATGATCCTGACAGGATGTCATATGTAGTCCTGTCACCTTAAGCTGCTAGGGGCGCGCGCGCGCACCCATCGCGTCACTTAGAACACTGTGTGTGTGCCCGGCGGCCGCGATGGCCGCCGGGCACACGCGATTGCCGACAATTGCGCTGGAATGTGGAGCTCTGTGTGTAAACACAGACCTCCACGTCCCTGTCAGGGGGTGAGGAGACCGATGCTGTGTCCCTTGTACATAGGGACACAATCGGTCACCTTCCCCAGTCACCCCCTCCCCCCACAGTTAGAACACAATGTAGGAGAAACATTTAACCCCTTCCCCGCCCCCTAGTGGTTAACCCCTTCCCTGCCTGTTACATTTATACAGTAATCAATGCATATTTATAGCATTGTTCACTGTATAAATGTAAATGGTCCCAAAAATGTGTCAAAAGTGTCCGATGTGTACGCTATAATGTCCCAGTCCCGAAAAAAATCACATATCGCCGCCATTTCTAGTAAAAAATATATTTAAAAAAAATCATAATTATGTCCCCGTTTTTGTAGGCAATATAACTTTTGCGCAAACCAGTCACTATACGGTTATTGCGATTTTATTTTTAAATTATTTTTACCAAAAATATGTAGAAGAATACATATCGGCCTAAACTGAGATAACATTTTTTTTTTTTTTTTTTTAAATGGGATATTTATTATAGGAAAAAACAAAAAATATTGTGTATTTTTTCAAAATTGTCGCTATTTTTTTGTTTATAGCGCAAAAAATAAAAACCGCACGGGCGATCAAATACCACCAAAAGAAAGCTCTATTTGTGGGGAAAAAAAGGACGTAAATTTTGTTTTGGAGCCATATTGCACCACCGCGCAATTGTCAGTTAAAGCAGTGCAGTGCCGAAAGCTAAAATTTTGTCTGGGCAGGAAGGGGGTGTAGGTGCACAGTAGGCAATTGGTTAATATGCCCTTTACATAGTCACATTCTCTTTTTTGTCTGGAAGAAACATTGGAATGTCTGAAACTAACTCTTCTGATTGTCAATAGTCCACACAATTCCCAAATTTCACCAGGGAGATTTCCATGCCTTACACCACTCTGGGAATTGCTACAATTAGGACAGAACTGCAAGTAGCCAATGGCCTTCCTTAACCTGCCTAGCGGTATTCCCGAGTGTGACTCGGGGTGGAATCTCAGTGCCATTAGCGGTAACCCCAAGCCACATTCGGGATTTCATCGCTAGATCCTGGAAGAGGTTACTTACCTTGTCTCCGGATCCTGCAATGTATTTCCACAGTTTACAGTGGCTGGATCTTGCACCCGATGCAATCTGTGCCCTGGATTCCCTTCCCAGCGAGCGTCGCAACACAGGGGGGCTGAACCGGCGGCAAACGCAAAAAGTATAAAGTACAAATACACTGATACAATGTAATCCTATTGAATTACAATACAGAATAAAATATATTGACCTTAGATTGCCCACCAGTGCTTTCTCCAGTGCCCTTGCCTCCAGTTTTACTGTACTTTGTGTCTGTAAACTGCACAACGACCATGGCATCAAAAAAGCGCACCTCCACCTCAAAAGCGGTATATGACCTGCTGGAAAACAGCGACAGTGCTGCAGAATCGCAGGAAAGTTCATCTTTGGACACAGAAAGCGATTTTAGTGATGATCCTGCAACCAGCGATGTGCGGAATTGGTGCTCGATTGACTGCCGTACAGAACACGTAGCGCCCCCAAGATTTCCATTTACAGCAGCACCTGTTATTAAAGTGGATGTTGAGGATGACAACCCCTTGGCATACCTCCAACTCTTTTTGACCGATGAGGTTATTGCATAAATTGTTATGGAGACAAATCGGTACCAGGAGCAACAAGCTGCTACCCATCAGAGGTTTTCAAGGAGTAGAAAGTGGGAACCAGTGACCAAAGAGGATATCTGGAAGTTTCTGGGCCTAATTATTCTTCAGGGAATGGTGGGGAAACCCCTGCAGAAGTGCTATTGGACATACAAAAAGCTACTAGCCACTCCTTTCTTTTGGCACAGTCATGTCGGAATACACATTTTCTCTCATAATGAAATATTTGCACTTTGCAAATAAAGACTTTGATGAGAGTTCTCATCCAGCTCCAAAACTGAAAAAATTGGGAGGTTTATCAAATAATTCTGAAGAATTTCCAGCAGACCTATGTACCAGACAGAGACATAAGTATCGACGAAAGTCTAATGGCCTACAAAGGAAGACTCACTGGGTACAGTATATCATGATAAGAGAGCACGATTTGGCATAAAATCATTCATGCTGTGTGAATCCAGCATTAGGTACATATGGAATTCGGTCCTAAACACCGGGAAAGGAACCAAATTCCACAATTCAGCAGTTATGGAATGGCAACCACTTTGGTTCTTTCTTTGATTGAGCTATTGCTGAATCAGGGCTACTGTGTCACCACAGACATAAGATGTCATCCTCACAGCCATTACTGCAAACTCCATGTAGACATCCACCCCTACTTACTTTTGCATCACTTTGGGACCATTATCCCATATTCTTTCCACTCTTTGCCCTTTGCAACATTTGGGGTCCAATATATCCCACTACCCGAACCAGATAAACTCAACACAAGTTCAGGATGAATACGACTTCTTGGACACCTTGACCCATGATTTACATTCTCATTCTAAACTAAGCTATACTATAAATGATTGTGTAATTTAGTGGATAAGTAGATCTTCAAATTTAGAGCACCTCATCCCGTGTAAATATAAACATAAGGAAAGGGGAATGGGTACCTGAGGACCCTGGGATTATAAGTCGGTGCTAATCGAGTGTACTAAGACAATGGTTAAAATGGTAGAAAAGTTTTTATTGATACACAGAAAAATTATACATATAAATAGAAAACCATCTGAAGTCTTGAAAAGAATCGAACTTCAACAATGTGAGAAAAAGTTCCACGTAGTTATAACTTGCTCGACATGTTTCGCTCACATATGAGCTTTTTGAAGAGCTTTTATAGACAACTACACAGTATCTAGAAAAGATAAACATAAATACAGATGGTCAAGAAAATAAGATATGGGTATGTATACCAAGTATATTCTGATGAAGAAGTTACATGTAGATATGCCACATAGCATATTTAACGGTATTGGATGAGTATATAAGGTTTGACAATAGGAACATTTTACTAAAAATAACAATAACAGATTTCAAAATACATCCTGTTGGTAGAATAGAACAAGCGCGGGGGACTTACCTCAACATGCATACACTAAAGAAAAGCCAATAGTGATCATTAAATAATAGGATTTTGAGACAACGCTCAAAACTACATAAGGGATATAATGATATCTAAGGATCCTGTACCTTAAAAAGATGGGTAGGTGAGTTAAGGTAGATACATTTGAAGATGCAATCCTGGAAATTTCAGGATGATTGCGGGATGGATCTAAGAAGGGGTTAACCTTTCAGTTCCTAATAGTTGTTCAAGTGACCCAGAGGTCAAGGGGAAATGGTAACAACTCTGTTGTAAACATAAATAGAGAGGGGATATCCCATGTCAGTATGTGTAATGGAATACACAGGGAGTAAAATGTTGCATGATGAAAGTCACTATCAAAAGGAAACAGAATCAGTGCTTACCTATGGGTCGTTTCAATGAGAAGAGATATCCGGTGGGGTATGGGTGTGCTGCTAGGCGATGTGCCTCTGGCAGCTTCCCAGGAGATTGTGCCTGTCATTGCGGCTTAATGGCCGGGCTTTAAATAGAGCGATGTGGCTGACGTCAGCAACGAAGTGGCCGCAGCGGGGACATGTGACTCACCGCGTCATCAAGCATCGCCAGAGACACGCTCAATGTGTATCTAAGGGGCAGCTTGCGAACGATGCGCGCACACGGAGCGGTGCTCGGTCTGTTGAGTCTCCGCCCGCACGTCGAGAGGCGTGCGTCGCCATGTTGGATGTGGGAAAAGATCCCACAGATGGCGGTATGGTGCATGAGGTGGTGAAGTGAGCCGTGAAAGATAAACCTTGAGCGAGGTGGGGCATGCAGGGACTAGGGGAGTACCAATTGAGTGGACCGCTAACAAATAGAAAAGACCCGATAATTGCAGATCAAAAAAGTAGGGTCCCACGTGTCCCTATGGTTCGTGAAAAGACATGAAAAAATGGCATCTAAAGGGGAAAATAAAACAGGGGGTCCAAAATGATGCTGATGTTAAACAATGGAGTAAATAATAATTGGTAAGGTAAGAAGTACATGAGTATCCTAAATTAGTATAATTGTATTTAACGCGATAATGGAAATAGGTCATGGAGGAAAGAGATATTGCGCCATCTATTGTCCAAAACAGGAATTTAGAAATCGTTAGCTCCATACATTAATGACATATAGTTCAACATTTTGTGCAGGATGTTGGTGGAGACATCAATAAAGTAAATTCAAGGCAAATTGTAACCACAGCAGCATTTGTTTTGGAATAAAAGAAAATTAATAATAATAAAAAATGATAAATAAAAATAAAGGTGATAATAAATAAAGCAGAAAAATAAATAAGGAATAGGATGGGACTAAACCAATTAGGTTATACAAGAAATTATAGAAAAGGTTTGAAGCTGAAGGCTTCATTTAAACCAGGGGGTTGTAGTGCAGAGAGTGAATGGATCCACTTGGCTTCACGTTGGAGTAGGATCTTGTCAAAGTCACCTCCTCTGTCACCAGGGGGGACATGTTCAAGGGCCCAATATCTACGGCTACGCCGCATTTGTAGTGACGATTTGAGCTTCGAAACAAAAGCCAAAGCTCTACAACTACGTTTTCAGGAACGTGGTTATGGCAACAAATGCCTAAAAAAGGCCTATGCACGAGCAAAGGAACATGACCGCAAATCACTTCTTTACGATAAAAAAGCCAAAAAGGACAATCCAGGAGTACGGATAATCACTCGCTTCACTGGTCATCATAAACAATTAAGAGGGATATTACACAAATATTGGTACCTCCTACTAAGTAATGAGACGGTCTTAAAACATCTTAAAGATTACCCTGAAATAACCTTCAAAAGATCTCAGTCACTACGTGACAAACTTGTTCACAGTCATCACCGCCCCATCAAATTTTCCAAAAAGGGACCAACTGGCATCAGACCGTGCCACAATTGTCCCTTCTGTGCCTACATTTTCTCTGCTACCGCAATGCTGCTCCCAAACGGACGCATCCATAAATAATTGTCAGTAACATGCCAATCAGTGGGAATTGTCTACATTATGGTATGTGATTGTGGCTCTTTTTATGTAGGCAAAACGAAAGGCCCCTTCTACCATAGAATAAGGGACCATGTAAGTCTAATCACCAAGAAAAAAATGGAAAGCCCCATTAGCCTTCATGTAGGTCTGCATCATAATTTCGACAGTCACAGAATGAAATTTTGGGCCCTTGAACATGTCCCCCCTGGTGACAGAGGAGGTGACTTTGACAAGATCCTACTCCAACGTGAAGCCAAGTGGATCCATTCCCTCTCTGCGCTACAACCCCCTGGTTTAAATGAAGCCTTCAGCTTCAAACCTTTTCTATAATCTCTTGTATAACCTAATTGGTTTAGTCCCATCCTATTCCTTATTTATTTTTCTGCTTTTTTTATTATCACCTTTATTTTTATTTATCATTTTTTTTATTTTATTTTTTATTCATTTTTTTTTTTTTTATTCATTTTCTTTTATTTCAAAACAAATGCTGCTGTGGTTACAATTTGCCTTGAATTTACTTTATTGATGTCTTCACCAACATCCTGCACAAAATGTTGAACTATATGTCATTAATGTATGGAGCTAACGATTTCTAAATTCCTGTTTTGGACAATAGATGGCGCAATATCTTTCCTCCATGACCTATTTCCATTATCGCGTTAAATACAATTATACTAAATTAGGATACTCATGTACTTCTTACCTTACCAATTATTATTTATTCCATTGTTTAACATCAGCATCCTTTTTGAGCTCCTGTTTTATTTTCCCCTTTAGATGCCATTTTTTCATGTCTTTTCACGAACCGTAGGGACGCGTGGGACCCTACTTTTTTGATCTGCAATTATCGGGTCTTTTCTATTTGTTAGTGGTCCACTCAATTGGTACTCCCCTAGTCCCTGCATGCCCCACCTCGCTCAAGGTTTATCTTTCATGGCTCACTTCACCACCTCATGCACCATACCGCTATCTGTGGGAAATTTTCTCACATCCAACATGGCGGCGCACGCCTCTCGACGTGCGGGCGGAGACTCAACAGACCGAGCACCGCTCCGTGTGCGTGCATCGTTCGCAAGCTGCCCTTTAGATACACATTGAGCGTGTCTCTGGCGATGCTTGATGACGCAGTGAGTCACATGTCCCCGCTGCGGCCACGTCGTTGCTGACGTCAGCCGCATCGCTCTATTTAAAGCCCGGCCGTTAAGCCGCAATGACAGGCACAATCTCCTGTGAAGCTGCCAGAGGCACATCGCCTAGCAGCACACCCATACCCCACTGGATATCTCTTCTCCTTGAAACGACCCATAGGTAAGCACTGATTCTGTTTCCTTTTGATAGTGACTTTCATCATGCAACATTTAACTCCCTGTGTATTCCATTACACATACTGACATGGGATATCCCCTCTCTATTTATGTTTACAACAGAGTTGTTACCATTTCCCCTTGACCTCTGGGTCACTTGAACAACTATTAGGAACTGAAAGGTTAACCCCTTCTTTGATTCATCCCGCAATCATCCTGAAGTTTCCAGGATTTCATCTTCAAATGTATCTACCCAAACTCACCTACCCATCTTTTTAAGGTACAGGATCCTTAGATATCATTATATCCCTTATGTAGTTTTGAGCGTTGTCTCAAAATCCTATTATTTAATGATCACTATTGGCTTTTCTTTAGTGTATGGTTCGTGGACAGCATGATTGCATCACTTGGGAATATATTCTGTGTGGCTCTGCCCTCATCATTTGAGGCGATTGTAAATATATATGTATGTATGTTAAGGTAAGTCCCCCGCGCTTGTTCTATTCTACCAACAGGATGTATTTTGAAATCTGTTATTGTTATTTTTAGTAACATTTTCCTATTGTCAAACCTTAAATACTCATCCAATACCGTTAAATATGCTGTGTGGCATATCTACATCTAATTTCTTCATCAGAATATACTTGGTATACATACCCATATCTTATTTTCTTGACCATCTGTATTTATGTTTATTTTTTCTAGATACTGTGTAGTTGTCTATAAAAGCTCTTGAAAAAGCTCATATGCGAGCGAAACATGTCGAGCAAGTTATAACTACATGGAACTTTTTCTCACATTGTTGAAGTTCGATTCTTTTCAAGACTTCAGATGGTTTTCTATTTATATGTATAATTTTTCTGTGTATCAATAAAAACTTTTCTACCATTTTAACCGTTGTCTTAGTACACTCGATTAGCACCGATATATAATCCCAGGGTCCTCAGGTACCCATTCCCCTATACTATAAATGAGTTTTGAACATCATCCCTATTTACATGCTCCTCTTCTAGAGATGGTCTTTTCAAAATGGTTGTTCTGTTTCAGTTTTGAAAAAACTGTCTACTTTATGAATATACTTTATGAATATACTGTTATATACTCCCCCGGGTTACAAACAAGATAGGGACTATAGGCTTGTTCTTAAGTTAAATCTGTTTGGATAACATAGGGAAGGGTTATCACCCCTGTAACATTTGCTTTGCTGTCTGTGCCCCTGTTCAGAAGATTTCACCTCACTTTCTGTCCCAATGACAATTGGATTTAGAAAATTTGGGGTTATTAGGGAAACAAGCATTGGTGATAAAGCATCAGTGGAGACACGTTTTTCCCATACTAACTCTATGGCCTCGTACACACGATCGGACATATCCGATGAAATCGGTCCGCGGACCATTTCCATCGCATATGTCCGATCGGGAGTTTGATCCGATGGCGTGTACACACCATCGGATCAAATTCCCCGCCGCCGGATGGCGCGGTGACGTGGCGGTGACGCGGCGGTGACGTTGACGCCGCCACGTCACCGCCACGTCACCGCACCAGGAAGTTAAACACTTCCGCGCATGCGCCGAATCCATTCGGCGGCGGCGCGGCGGCGGTTGGGGGACGACATGTCTGCTGGTAAGTGTACTAACCAGCAGACATGTCGGGCGGACAGATTCCCACCGGATAGATTTCAAAGCATGCTTTGAAATCTGTCGGGTGGAGAAATCTGTCCGCAAGCCCATACACACGAGCGGAAATGTCTGCTGAAACGGTCCATCGGACCGTTTTCAGCAGACATATCCCCTCGTGTGTACGAGGCCTTACAGGAGAGAATTTCCCTTCCTAGGGGTAGATTTCCTCTCACTTCCTATTGTCTCCCGTCGTTTGTAAGTCAGATGTTTGGAAGTAGGGGGCCGCCTGTACATACATTTATCATGGTTATATTGTGCTGCAATTGCTAACCCTAAATATATATTGAGTGAGCTATATAACTTGACTTATGCCCTGTACACACGACGGTTCATCTGATGAAAACGTTCTGATGGATTTTTTCATCAGATATCCGATGAAACTGACTTTCATCAGTCTTGCCTACACACCATCAGTTAAAAAAACGATCGTGTCAGAACGCGGTGACGTAAAACACAGACGTGCTGAGAAAAATGGAGTTCAATGCTTCCAAGCATGCGTCAATTTGATTCTGAGCATGCATGGATTTTTCACCGATGGACGTGCCCACAGACGATCATTTTTTTCTAGCGTTTTTTTAACCTTCAGATAATTTTAAAACAAGTTCCTATTTTTTTCACTGATGGATAAAAAATCTGATGGGGCCCACACACGATCCATCAGACGAATCGGTCTTGTGTAGGCATCATTATAGGCATACATATTATGGTATTTTTTACTGTTAGGTGATGGGGAATCTTTTCTATACTCAAGAATGATTATGATGGCAGGGCAGACCTGAGTTGCCCTGACCCCAAACATTAACACTTTACTCATAACATTTGTTCTTGACATACTGTTTCTCACCACCAAAGAAAGCCCCTCCCTGTCTTTCTATTACTGTTATAATTTATATTTGAATATTTACTAACCGCTTGCTGTTACACCTAGTGTTGCTCAAGAATATTCGCATTGCGAATATTCGTTACGAATATTGCATATTCGAGTATTCGCGAATAACTCGAATATCGCGGTGAATATTCGCTATTGCGAATATTCGTATATTTTCAAATGTATTTTTAAAACAGATCACATCCTAGTGATCTCCATCGACGTCTAAAAGCATTGCTGGTATGATTAGAGACCCTGGGGCCGAGTAGCTGAGGCGATCCTTTTATGTTGCTGAATATTCGCAATGCGAATATTCGTATTACGAATATTTGCAAATACTTTCTCTGCCCTTCTTTTGCATCAGAGCCAATCAGAGTTCTCCTACCACAGTTGTCAGAGGTTAGCAACCTCCATAGCAACCAATAGGAACCTGCCTGCACGACCATTATATAAGATCACTCCCAGCAGTATTTCAGTGCAGATTCACAAGGTGGCTAGAGAGAGTGGAGTGTTTCTGTGCGTTTTTCCTGTGTATTGCGATCTTAGAGATTAGCATTGTGTTTCCTATAGTGCTTTCAGTTCTGAGTTTCCTGCTTCTAAAACCAAATGCTTTTTTCAAAGCAAAAGACCCAACAGCTTTTCTAAAAGCTCAGATTTGTGTTGTTTTGTCCTGGTTAGTGTAGCTTAGTGTTAGATAGATTTCTGTGTAGTTACTGTAAGTGTACATTTCTTTAAGGTAGCTTAGTTTAGTGTGTGTTTAGTCTCTGTGTTTTGTGTATAAAAAAAAATAAAAAAATTTGCTTTAGTTTAGTCATATAAGTTTGTGTAAGTAGAGTTAGTGTTTAGTGCATATTAGTTTAGTAATCCAGGAAATGATCTCCGTTTTCGCGTGTTGTTCGCGCGCATGCGCGGACGAGAATTTCGCAATCAATTTCGCATTCGCATTAGCAAAATTTCGCAACATTTTTTTTTTTTTATAAAATATCACGAATATTCGATATTAACGAATATTTCACGAATATTCTTCTATATATTCGTGAAATATCGCGAAATCGAATATGGCGTATTCCGCTCAACACTAGTTACACCTTCTTCCTTACCCCAAATCTAACTGACCCCATAGCAGTAGATTAATATCACCCCCCTAGCTACAATATCATAGGCTTCCAAGAGACTAGGCTCTCAGTCTCATTCTATTCTAAATAATTTTACAAGAGTTACCCACAAGTATTCCAGGGCCATTTCATGGAAAAAGAAAGGAGTGTTTATAGCATTCCACAGAAACACCCCCTATTCTTGCTCTATCAAAATAGATGCCTGAAGATTTTTTTGTAATATTTTTTTTTTTTTTTTGCTTCCTCATCTTTTACTACAGAGCAAAATCTTCTCACTCTAGTCAATTATTGCACACCCAACACATACTAATGCTGCGTACACGCGATTGGACATTCCGACAACAAAACCGTGGATTTTTTTCTGAAGAGGAACATTGATTCTAATCTAACTTCTTATCAATTTACTTGTGGATCCTCTATTCTACCTGCAGCATTTAATTAGTGGACTAAAAAATGTAATTGTCCCCGCTCCCCCCCGAAACGTGCCAAATGTGGCACCAGAGGGGGTGGGGGAGGAGGCAGATAAACGTAGCTTCCACTTTTGGGTGGAACTCTGCTTTAAGGTAAGTTAGGTGATAAAAGTATTCATTGTGGGTAACAGAAATGAAATCACTATCTATTTCTATTAGGCCTATAACCAAAAAATAGGAAAAAAAATATCCCTTGGCTCCAATTTCAGTTACTAATTATATATACATACTAACATTTTATTGGTCATGCAGTACAATACCAAACATAAAATCTGGGACTTCACAAGTATTCATTAATGTTGAGTGTTGAATCAGCTGGAGTTCAACTTCAGGGCAGGTTCGATAACCATGTCCAAATATCTGCAATTTGTGGAATTTAATGCAGCTCCCCATTGAAGCTAATAGAAGGCGAATGTTGAAAATGAATCTTCTCTATTTTAATGGCTAGAAGGCAAGGAATTGTCAAACAAGAGCATAGTGCACTGAGCACTACATGTGGGCATGTGCTAATGCAAGAACAAATGTAAAAAAATAATAATAATAAGTTGTCGAGGAATGGGAGCATTTAAATTGGCAGCCACTAAATGGTATTTTCCCACCAGATTTGTTTTTGTTTTGTAAATAAATGGCATTTAGCCCAACCTTCTCCATACTCAAACAAAGGACATATGGACCTGGGCACTGCCTGGGAGATATGTACCAATGCAAACATTTAATATATATATATATATATATATATATATATATATAATAGCTAGAGCATGGTCATCCAGTTCTGGGAGGGCATTATATGACATCCTCCCATGATCGCGCCCACTACGGTGCGCAGGAGGTGCACTCTGCGATCGCTGGGTCCTTAGGACACAGATGATCACAGATCAGGGTAAAGGGCCAATCACAGCATCCCTTTACCACATGACCAGCTGTGTCCAATGACAGCTGTTTATGATGTAAACACAAGCTGATTATCAGCAATCCTTTCCTCACGCTGACAGAGCCAGGAAAGGAGAGATGATAACCGGCTAGTGTGAAAGGCACATCTACACTGATATACAGGGAACTGATTATCAGGGGAGTCCCAACAGTGACCACCAGTGCTACCAATCAGTGCCCACCAGTGCTGCCTATCAGTGCCCATCGGTGTCGCCTATCAGTGCTGCCTACCAGTGCTCATCAGTGCCACTTATCAGTGTCCATCAGTGCCACCTATCAGTGCTGCCTATCAGTGCTGCCTCATCAGTGCGTATCAGTGTAGCCTATCAGTGCGGCCCTATCAATAAAGGAGAAAAATGACCTGTTTTTTTAAAACAAACTAGGAAAAACTTTTTTTCCAAATTTCTGGTATTTTTTCATTCATTTTGAAAACAATTTAAATCCCAGTGGTGATTAACCACTTAAGACCCGGACCAAAATGCAGGTAAAGGACCTTGCCCCTTTTTGCGATTCGGCACTGCGTCGTTTTAACTGACAATTGCGCGGTCGTGCGACGTGGCTCCCAAACAAAATTGGCGTCCTTTTTTCCCCACAAATAGAGCTTTCTTTTGGTGGTATTTGATCACCTCTGCGGTTTTTATTTTTTGCGCTATAAACAAAAATAGAGCGTCAATTTAAAAAAAAATGCAATATTTTTTACTTTTTGCTAGAATAAATATCCCCCAAAAATATATAGAAAAACATTTTTTTCCTCAGTTTAGGCCGATACGTATTCTTCTACCTATTTTTGGTAAAAAAAAAAATCGCAATTAGCGTTTATCAGTTGGTTTTCGCAAAATTTATAGTGTTTACAAAATAAGGGATAGTTTTATTGCATTTTTATTTTTTATTTTTTTTACTACTAATAGCGTCGATCAGCGTTTTTTTTCGTGACTGCGACATTATGGCGGACACTTCGGACAATTTTGACACATTTTTGGGACAATTGTAATTTTCACAGCAAAAAATGCATTTAAATTGCATTGTTTACTGTGAAAATGACAGTTGCAGTTTGGGAGTTAATCACAGGGGGCGCTGTGACTTTGAGTGTTCCCTGTGTGTGTGTTTACAACTGTAGGAGGGTGTGGCTGTAGGTGTGACGTCATCGATCGCGTCCCCCTATAACAGGGATGACGCGATCGATGCTGCGGCCACAGTGAAGCACGGGGAAGCCGTGTTTACACACGGCTCTCCCGGTTCTTCAGCTCCAGGGATGGATCGCCGCACTGCGCACTGGAGCTTCGGACCGGGTCACGGGAGCGCGACGCGGGCGCGCGCCCGTGACCCACGGCTGGGTACTAAAACCAACGTATATATATGTTGATGTGCCCAGCCGTGCCATTCTGCCAACGTATATGTGCAGTAGGCGGTTCTTAAGTGGTTAAATAGCACTAAAAGAAAGCCCTATTTGTGTGAAAAACAAAATATATTTTTCATATGAGTACAGTGTAGCACAATTGTCATTCAAAATGTGACAGCGCTGAAAGCTGACAATTGATCTGGGCAGGAGGAGGGTAAAAGTGTCCAGCAGGCAAGTATGAAATGCAATATACAGTATATAGGATGTACTACAGCAAAAGTGATATTTACAAATATAAAGTTTAATGGCGACCATAAAAAAAAATAACAAGATTGGGCGATACCTTAAACTTGCATGTGAAGTGGCACATTTGTAAGATGTACACAAGAAAAAGTGGCATTTACAAAAAAAAGTATAATTTCAGTTGCTAGGCACTAAATGACATGGCACAGCTGCCTTGTTCTGTTAGTAAACAAAGCAGCCAGGAATTCTTCTCATCTATGCCAGACCTTTATCCTATAGCTTATCCTATAGCTGCCGGCAGTGATCACACAAAAATAAAATGACAGGCTACTTGTCCTGAAGTGGATCAATAGATCAACTTCAGTACAACCAGCCTGCCCATAGATGGATTGAAATTTGACTGGTTCTTGCCGAACTGGCCAAATTTTGATCTGTCCATGGCCAGCTTAAGAAGGGGCCCCACAAAAAGAAAACGAAAAAAAAAAAAATTCATACCATGCCACCAAAACCCTCAAAAAATGATGCTAGGTTCCCCCAAATTCTATACCAGACACTTATTTTAAAAGGGGCTTCCAGATTTCAGATTCTTCCTGAAGACCCCTGCAACCACCAGGACAGGGTTGTTGGAAATAGGCCCTTGTCCTTTCCTGGTCATACAGGCTGTATGCTTGGAAAAAGGTCCAGTGTGGAGTTTGGGGAGAACCTACATATTTTTTTTGTTGTATTTTGCATGATGTTCCCTTTTAACCACTTCAGGATGTTTTGGCTGCTCAATGACCAAGCCATTTTTTGTGATACGGCACTGAATTGCTTTAACTGACAATTTTGGCGACTTTGTACCCAAAAAACTGTACGTCCTTTTTTTTTCCACAAAAAAAAGAGTGAACATTTTGAGATAAACACAATATTTTGTACTTTTTGCTATAATAAATATCCCTATTTTTTTTTACACAGCATCCTCAGTTGCTGAGAGGCAGGTGAGCTTCCTGCCTTTTTAGCAACATTCCTTCTGCAGGCTGAAGTGATTTAGACCGCTGTTAAGCCACTCAATCACTTGTATGTGCCATCCCCCTGCTGACCCCACCCATGATGAGTGTCAGTAAGGAGAGTGGAGGGCAATCAGCAAACATTCATTCACTTATCCCTGCAGCAAATAAAGGCAGAGGTGACAAGCTTTTTTCCAAACTCATACCTGAATTGAAGAAACAGAATATGCGGTACTACCATTCCTACTGTTATAAATGCTGCTCTGTTAGTGAAAAGTAGTTGTTTTCCTCTCAGCTGTCACCAGTTCCTCCTGCTGACCTATTGTATACCTCCCAACATTTTGAGATGGGAATGAGGGACACCTACTAGTAAACATATGTAGGCATAGGACACGCCTCCTGCCACACTCTCTTAAAGGAGAATTAACCCCTAAAAAAGGTTAATTAAATCCACAAGTTTTTTTTTTTCACCACTAATATTCAAATATACAAATGCCGCAATTTAGAAATTGGATGAAAGGTTTAGCACTGGTAAACACTTTTTGAAAGATAAAAAGTGCATTTTATATACGCCTTTGCCATTGAACAGAATTCAATGGCAAAGGCGCACAAAAGGGAAATATCCTGTTTCTTCTTTACAAGTATGCTTTTGCTTGAAACATTTTTCTTTTGTGACAGGGCCACTTTAAGGTTGAAGATTAGGATATTTGGTGCTGCTGTAATTGAACATGAACATTAAACAGATACACAGGGTTAGATGTCTGTCATATAAATGGAAAGGCATTTCAATTGTGTGATCATATCTCTAAATGAAATACTTTTTAATGTCTGGAATATTTCCGACCCTCTCACAAATGTAGTGACATATAATTAAATGGTCTTCAGGATTAAGACTGGAGACAGTTTCCAGTGCCTGCTTACATCAACGAACATTAAAAAATAAAGACAATTACATGCGCATTTGTTTATCATTTTAGATGTTAATTTTTAAATGAACAAAATGATAATAATATAGAAAATAATCAATGTGGTTTCTTTTGGTTTGACATATAGCTCAGATTTTTATGATTTGTTTAGTTTAATTGAAAAAGAAAATAAAACTGTATTTCAGGTAATAAGATTTATAGGTAACATTTGTTTTATTAAATTACTTCTGTGACTAATCTGTAGAATATAATACAATTTCAGAAGTATAAAAATGGCAATCTAATTCTACAATACATATTGGCCTTGTTGCATATATCATTTGTCATTAAGATCATATGACTCGCCTACTTAGAACCACGAATGACGAAATATCTAATATTGCAAGTGCCTGTGGGCACAGTGTTTGCAAGCTCTGTGTGTTGCAATATCTGTTTTTATAAGTAGAAATAATGTTGGTCTGGATCTGTGACTTTTGGTTTTTCAGGATGAAAATATTCTGTGTTAAAAACTCTTTTCCTTCTTTACTTTATTTTTTCTTTGTCATTTAGTCCCTGTATTGGTATTTAATTAAGGGATTGTAAAGGTTTGTTTTTTATTCTCTAAAAAGGTTCCTTTAAGCTACTGCATTGTTGGTTCACTTACCCTTTCCTTCAATTTCCCTTTTAAAAAATGTTTTTCGTAATTTTTTTTTGTCTGAATTTCTCACTTCCTGTTCCTCCTCAGTAAGGTGTTCAGTAAGCTGTTCTAAATGACTTTCCACCCCTCTGATGACGGTGGAAAGCTTACTGAGGAGAAACAGGAAGTGAGAAATTCAAACAAAGAAAAAAAAAATTAGAAGGAAAAGGTAAGTGAACCAACAATGCACTAGCTTAAAGGAACCTATTTAGAAAATAAAAGATGAATCTTTACAACCTATTTAATCTTGTGTGTGCTCCATTTCAGGCTCTTGATCACATGCCCTAATAGCAGCTAGACATGTCAAGCTCCTTTTGAGCTTTCAGTGCACTTGTGTAGCATTTTTGCTGTAAACGGTTGTGTTGGCCAAGCTTTCTAACGCAAAACTTGCCAGGATTCAATAGCCTATGGGCATCAGAGGACAGGGGAACTAGCTTCAAAAGTGATAAAGTGACATGTGGAAAACATAGTTCATAGAGTTAAACTTTGTGTTTAACCACTTAAGACCCGGACCAAAATGCAGGTAAATGACCTTGCCCCTTTTTGCGATTCGGCACTGCGTCGCTCTAACTGACAATTGCGCGGTTGTGCAAGGTGGCTCCCAAACAAAATTTGCGTCCTTTTCTACCCACAAATAGAGCTTTCTTTTGGTGGTATTTGATCGCCTCTGCGATTTTTATTTTTTGCGCTATATACAAAAATAGAGCGACATTTTTGAAAAAAAAAAACACTATTTTTTACTTTTTGTTAAAAAAAAATCAAATAAACTAAATTTTAGTCAAACATTTAGGCCAAAATTTATTTAGCCACATGTCTTTAGTAAAAAAAAAAAAAATTGCGATAAAAAAAAATAGCTACCTAGCGGGAACAGCGACACTAATACAGCGATCAGAAAAATGATCGCTTAGTGACGCTGGCAATAGGGAGTGAAAGGGTTAACTAGGGCGGTGATCAGGGGGTTAAAACTTTATTAGGGGGGGTGGGGGGGCTATCCTGAACCTAACACTAACTGATTTTACACTGCCTGTCACACTGACACTAAATGCAGTGATTAGATCACTGCATTCAGTGACACTGTGACGGGGGGGTGGGGGGCCAGATCGCAAGGGGTTAAGTATGCCTATGTGAGTGTGTGTCAGTGTAATGTTGGTGCACACTTACTGTGAGGTGTTTCTCCCATCGCAGCGGTTGGAAATACCGCTGCGATGGGAGATTACATCACTTCCCCCTTCCTGTGTTTACACAGGAGGAGGAAGTGACACAAAGGGGGAGCGCGCGCATTGGCTGGGAGCGATCGCGGGGGGGGCGGGTAAACGCCGACATCCGCCCGCTCGTCCCGGATCGCTCCCGGAGCCAGGGGGACCCCCGCACGCCGCGGAGGGGGTCCCGATGGGACCCCGAACCGCACGAAGGCGGGGACGTAAATTTACACCCTTGTGCCTGTACGAGCCATTCTGTGGCCGTATATGTGCGTGCGGGGGTCCTTAAGTGGTTAAGCCACAGACCCTTTCCCCGCTAAATGGTATTTAAAAAATAGTTTTTTTGCCTTGATACATGTCCCTAATGGCAGTGTCCCGGAACATGTACCATTTCTTTTATAAAAACTTGCAAACTAGCCTTGAAAAAAAGCCAGTAAAAAAGAAAATGAAGATTCAGCTCCTATGGAGTTCAGTGAGGTTCAGCACTATGGTATTTGCAAAATTCTTGATGGGTTCAGCTGACTGTGTAGTGTGTACAGTGAATGTTTCACTTATCACTAGTTTAACCTAAAAAAAATTATAGACTTTGAAAACATATTAACAGCACTTCCATCTGTGATAAGTCATTCAAAATGAACTCCAGACATAAACTAAAAGTTTCACCAAATTCACTTATTTATTCAATAAAGAAATATTTAATTGTTTTTTAAACACAACTAATATAAATGGCAGAATATTTAGTGATATCAGATTCTTAAATTCCCATGTACAGTGACACTCACATGAGTGTGGAAGTCACCCAACCTAGTTGAGTTTTGCTGCATGTTTATCTTTTTTACATGGAACCTGCTAATAGAAGAGATAGTAGAGTGCTGACCTTGCCCATTAGCTTTTGATCCTTCTCAGATCAGTCAGGGAGCAGGTGACCTTGCTGTGTGTGTGCATTATAAAAAAAAATATCAGGTTACCAACCTTGATGTGCTCTCTGCCAGGACATGTGTAAATCTTACGACTTGTTGGACAAAATTACAAATCCTTCGGCAAGTACGACAGCTCTGTACATTTAACTATTTGCCTGAAGCTCAGCTAAAGTCTGAAACTGCGTTAATTAAAATGTGAATAAATAGTTTAGTCTTACATTAGAAGATTATTGCTTGTGCATAAACATTTTATACTTGCTATGTTTAGATAGCTTTCTGGTATCACCAATATAAATCGCTATACTAATCCTGTATTGTCTCTCTCTGAAAGACTGAGGTCTGATATTTGCTCTCTCCATAGAGAATAAGACTGAAAACAGTGATTGAAGACTTGTACACAAAATGACAGATACCATCTTACTTAAATGACAATGATGCCCTTTTGAAATCATCAGGATTTAATGCATTATTTCAAAAGGGTAATGAGAAACATGAGTCTATGTTATAGGTTTAGCTTAGCACATATTCATCTATTTTAATAAATGTTACAAGATAGAGTTCTATTTTTACCATATAACATTATGCATTTACGTCTTGATTTAAATGTAAGATACTGTGGCTTTATACCGTCAAAAATAAATGCCAAAAATGTATCCATTCAACCAAAATGAGATTCCATTATTCACCATAGGTGATCTCTTCATTATTGTCTGCTGGGCAGTAATGGAGCACCATAATATACTGTATTTTTGTTTATGCCCATATAGATGTCTGATTTGTCCAGACAGTCCTGCATCTTTGACCTTAATCTTGATGATGATGTGTCCTAGGGTTCTTGGGTTCATAGTAGCACCTTTATTTGAGTTACTACACATATGCTGTTACTTTAATAATGCACTCATTATAGTGATTGAGGGCCACAAGTGTGTGGTCCCAGCATAATTAGAGGTGGAGTTTAAGAATACTACTTCCCCCAGAAGTGGGCAGAGTCTGAGTGGGATCACCAGTCCACTGGGTGGGCCTGGGACTTATTGTGGTTAGGATTACCAGGGTCCTATGAAATTAAACTAAAATATTGGTAAGTAAGGTTTATGGAGATGGCCCCCAAAAAATCATGACCAAAAAATCTCTAGAATTTTAGATGCTGGCCTCTCCTTCCAGTTGTGTAAAATCTATACACAGATACAAATGGGAATGATGATGAATTGGTTGCAAATAAAGCAGATGCAGTGCGGAACTTGTAATTCAGTTTTATGGACCTATTTTTTTGGTTTATACAATTATTACAGTATTGTCAGAGCTGGGCTCAGCCCTTCCTTCTCTGTGCTGGCAGCTCAGCTGTCAGCTAATTGCCACCTCCTATCTCTCCACAGTGATCCACCTGTTGATTATCCTGTTCATCAGCTCTGCCTATCTAAAGCCCTCCAGTTCATTTACTCTTCGCCTTCGCCTGTGTTAACATCACAAGAGACTTTCTCCTGTGTTCCCGTTGAAGACCTGCTTGACTACATTCCCTCTGGCTACAGATCCTGCTTGCTGAACTACCACCTTTATCTCTGGCTCTTGGACATTGGCTTGGCCGACTACCCGATCCGGTTACTTAACTCTGGCTATGTTTTGACTACTCTTACTCTGTTTACCTTTTTATTTTTATTATTAAACAAGTGTGATTTAACTGTACTTCTGTCTCGGTCTCATTCATGGTTCCTGACAAGTATCAGGTAGAGGTAGGTGCTCATACTGAGGCATGGACTCTCAGGAATAACAAATCTTCACCCTTGTTACACCATCAGTGTTGAAATGAGTGTCTAAACTGGCCAATAGAGTCAATCACTTGATAGATGTGAGTGGGGGGTCGAGTATATACAGGCAGAAAGTCTAAGAAAATCAATAAGCTCTGAGGGAAATTCCTTTGCAAAGTAAAAATCTCCTTGCAAATTTAACTTTAGTGAATACAGTGGGGCAAAAAAGCCACCAAATTGTGCAAGTTCTCCCACTTTAAAAGATGAGAGAGGCCTGTAATTGTCATCATAGGTATACCTCAACTATGAGAGACAAAATGTGGAAACAAATTCAGACAATCACATTTCTGATGTGAAAAATATGGTGGAAAATAAGTATTTGGTCAATATCAAAAGTTCATCTCAATACTTTGTTATTTATCCTTTGTTGGCAATGACAGAGGTCAAACGTTTTCTTCTGTAAGTCTTGACAAGGTTGTCACACACTGTTGCTGGTATGACCCATTCCTCCATGCAGATCTCCTCTAGAGCAGTGATGTTTAGGGGCTGTCGCTGGGCAACACTCCCTCCAAAGGTTTTCTATGGGGTTGAGATCTGGAGACTGGCTAGGCCACTCCAGGACCTTGAAATGCTTCTTACGAAGCCACTCCTTCATTGCCCGGGCGGTGTGTTTGGGATCATTGTCATGCTGAAAGACCCAGCCATGTTTCATCTTCAATGCCCTTGCTGATGGGAGGAGGTTTGCACTCAAAAACTCACGATACGTCACCCCATTCATTCTTTCATGTACACAGATCAGTCACCCTGTTCCCCTTGCAAAGAAACAGCCTAAAAGCATGATGTTACCACCCCCATGCTTCACAGTAGGTATGGTGTTCTTTGGTTGCAACTCAGCATTCTCTCTCCTCCAAACACGACAAGTTGTGTTTCTACCAAACAGTTATACTTTGATCTAATCTGAGCATATGTCATTCTCCCAATCCTCTTCAGGATCATCCAAATGCTCTCTAGCAAACCTCAGACGGGCCTGGACATCTACTGGCTTAAGCAGGGGGACATGTCTGGCACTGCAGGATCTGAGTCCCTGGTGGCGTAGTGTGTTACTGATGGTAGCCTTTGTTACGTTGGTCACAGCTCTCTGCAGGTCATCCACTAGGTCCCCCGTGTGGTTCTGGAATTTTTGCTCACTGTTCTTGTGATCATTTTGACCCCACAGGGTGAGATCTTGCGTGGAGCCCCAGATTGAGGGAGTTTATCAGTGGTCTTGTATGTCTTCCATTTTCTAATTATTTCTTCACACCAAGCTGACTATTGCAAATTCAGTCTTTCCAACCTGGTGCAGATCTACAATTTTGTTTCTGGTGTCCTTCGACAGCTCTTTGGTCTTCACCATAGTGGAGTTTGGAGTGTGACTGTTTGAGGTTGTGGACATGTGTCTTTTATACTGATAACAAGTTCAAACAGGTGCCATTAATACAGGTAATGAGTGGAGGACAGAGGAGCCTCTTAAAGAAGAAGATACAGGTCTGTGAGAGCCAGAAATCTTGCTTGTTTGTAGGTGACCAAATACTTATTTCCCACCATAATTTGCAAATACATTTTTTCCAAATCAGACAATGTGATTGTCTGGATTTGTTTCCACCTTTTGTCTCTCAGGCTGTGTACACACCACTAAATAAATCCGATCAAAGCGGTCTGACAGACCGCTTTGATCGGATTTGTCTGCTGGGCTATTTTGGTTTGATCGTGTACACACGATCAAACCAAAATCCCCACCGGCAGACAGCGCGGTGACGTGGCGGTGACGTCACCGTCACCAGGAAGTAAAATACTTCCACACATGCATCAAATCCGTTCCACGCATGTGCGGACAGATATGTCCGCTGGTTAGTGTACTAACCAGTGGACATGTCGGACAGACGGGTTTCCAGCAGACAGATTTTAAAGCATGCTTTAAAATTTGTCTGCTGGTAAAACCAGTCTGCTCACCCGTACACACGATCAAATTTGTCTGCTGAAACGGTCCGTCGGACCGTTTCCAGCAGATACATTTTTTTTCGTGTATACGCGGCCTCAAAGTTGAAGTATACCTACGATGACAATTACAGGCCTCTCTCATCTTTTTAAGTGGGAGAACTTGCACAATTGGTGGCTGACTAAATACTTTTTTGCCCCACTATAGGTCCCAAAGTGTAATGGGACATGTCAAGTAAGTCATAATTGTAACAATCTGTTTGATTGCCATGAGTAGTACAGATGTTTTTAAATAATGAGAAGGACAGTTTTAATCACATGTGTCAAACACAAGACTCTCCAGGCCATTTCATGTGGCCCCCAAACCTCTCCTGAAGCTTCAGCACCCCCCCTCACCTGCCCCCCCCCCACCTTATCTCAGCAGTCAGCAGCAGAGAGGAAGACAGAACTCCTCCACCAGATCCTGCACTTTTCCAAGCAGCTGTGGAGAATAATTTTGTCTCTGCCGCCCGCCCCTTGTTTAAGCAGTCAGCAGCAGAAAGGAAGTCAGAACTCCTCCTACAGACCCTGCACCTCTGTGCAGCCGTAGCACCCTCTTGTTCAAGCATTCAGCAGACTCCATCCCTTCTCTAGTTCTCCTCCAGACCCTGCACTTTCTTCTTCCCAGGGCAGCACCACCTTCTGCCCGGCAGCAGCACATGGTAAAGGGGGTGCACTGTATGGAAGAGAGAGGGGGGACTCTTGACTTCCGATGTAAGGGGGGTGCTCTGGACATCTAGTTTTACAGATACAACTGACCCTTTGATAGTGACCATAATGCTGATGCGGCCCGAGATTAAATTGAGTTTGACACCTCTGGATTATATGGAAGGAGGTCACAAGATTTCAAGTGGTAAATTGGACTTACCTGTTTTTTTTTTTACTTTAACTTCAGTTAAATGCTATTTTGGTAAATTTCTGTATACTCAGCCTAAGCTTTTTGTAAAAAATACAAGTGCCAAATCTAGGACTATTGTTGGAAAAAAAAGAAGTTGGTAATGTTAATATTAATATTCCCCAACCACATGCATGCTAAATGCATAAGTGTTTAATCACAGTTCTTCCATTTCTATTGTTATTCTCTTGTCATAATATCCTTTTCTATTGTTCACCTGATTCAATTATACATATGTAACTGTCAGGCAGTGCCATCAATCCACTAAGTGGAGACAAATTCTAAAAGAAATAATAAGTCTTGGGGGGGAAACACGGAGGCTGCCATTAATCACATTTATTTCTGTATATGCTAGCTTCCTGGCTGCCATGCTTCTGGGTTCAATACTTTGAGCTGAAACAAGTATGCAATAAACTAAATAGCACACATTATTGTAATGGGGGATTACCAATCTTCCATTAGTGACCATGTGGCAGAATTTCTGAACCTTGCACAACTCTCTGATGTTTAATTGGTGCTCAGGGTATAAAGCCAGTCAGTTGTCCATTTTCTTCTTCTCTATTGTTGAAAGTTAAAAAAAAAAATTGCTCAATCTTTTTTGCAGTTCTATGCACATACTGATAAAAGCAGAAAGGTATTTTTTCCTAATGGTACAGATGCATGTAATTAGAAGATAACACTTTTGTTAACACGCACATAAGATTAAAGATTCACATGCAAAATGAGAATAGCAATACAATAAAAATTTGAAGCAGCTATGATTTGAAACAGTAGTTAAAGGATGGAAAATCCTATTTTAAGAATTATCAAAAAAAAAAGTAAGAGGAAAAATGTAAAAAAAAAAAAAGTAGAAAGATTGACGTCAGAATCTGAGCTTGAACATTATCCCGCTAGAGAAATGCAATTTTTAATGGAATAAAGTCTTAAGGAACAAAGTAATTCATGCATGAGATTTAAAGCAGAATAAAGTAAGTGAGAAAGAAATGAAAATATGTTGGGAAATGTTCTGAGATTTTTTTATTATCTAAAGGATAACAATAGCTATTGAAAATGAACAACTGGTCAGACATTTGCTAGGCCAACTTAGGAGGCAGTCAATTGATGTTTAATTTTTTTTTTGTTCAACCATTGGGTTGACTGGAAAAAAAAAAGCATTTGGCCTTTGATGTAGCACTGCTTTAAAAAGGCAGTATAAAGAACGTTTGTTGGTATGTGACAGCTTGATGCACAACCTAACTAAAATTAGAAAAAGAAAGTAACTGCTCAGTAGTAGTCAAAGAACCTCCTCACCAAAACCAAACCACGGGTGCCGGCAATGCAATAGCAATGCAGAAATACGAAAGAGGCTTAGACAGCCTCACTCCAAAAAATGTTCCTTTAATTAAAAACGATCACAAAATAAACACGCCACAGCAAACATTTGGACAAAAGCTAACATTTCGCACTGTAGCTTCAGTGCTTAGTTATAGAAAAATAATTGCACTTACAATACACCAAACAGCACAGAGATAAGCCTCAAACCTTCTGGCACAAAGCTAGTGGAGTGATGAGACCAAAATGTAGCTTTTAGGCCAAAACCATAAACGCTACATTTGGAGAGGTGTCAACAAGGCCTATGATGAAAGGTACACCATTCCTACTGTGAAACATGGAGGTGGATCACTGATGTTTTTGGGGATGTGCGAGCTACAAAGGCACATGAAATGTGGTCAAAATCGATGGCAAGATGAATGCAGTATGTTATCAAAAAAATAATGGAGGAACATTTGCATTCATCAGCCAGGAAGCTGCACATGGGACATACTTGGACATTCCAACATGACAATGATCCAAAACACAAAGCCAAGTTGGGACAAGGCCACGTTTAACACAGTGTAGAATCCCCTTTTCTTTTAACAGCACTCTGTAAATGTCTGGGAACCGAGACCAGTTGTTGGAGTTTTGGGAGAGCAATGTTGTCCCATTCTTGCCTGATATAGGATTCTAAGTGTCCTGGGTCATCTTTCATATTTTTCATTAAAATATAATATGCTGTACCAGTGCAGTAAGTAATTTGTGCAATTTTCTACTGAAAATGCAAGAACACATTAAAAACATATTAAATATATTTGTTACTTTTCATTTATCACTTTTTTTCTTTTTTCTTTATCACATCAAATTACATTTTTAGTGGTGAATATACCTATATGGATTGAAATACTTTAAACATACAGGATATTTTTTACATCCTTAGTTTAAAGCTTTGTGGGGCTATTATCATTCACTTATTTTTTTATTGTGATAATAAGAAGATAATGCCACAGAAAAAAAAGTATCATGTATTATCTGTGTCCACATATTTTTAGGTATTATTGCAGTGTTTATTTAATACATTTGTTTTATGTGAGTTTAACATTTTAAATGATCGCTCTTCTGAAGTTTTGATTTTTAAATTTGAGGATTTCTACAACATTTTACATTGGCATTCTAGATTCACTACTAGTGCAAAGGTAGATAAGACTAGGATGACTCTGCCTTATTGCTTAATGGCTGTAGTATATCAGCCACACATCACATGCATTGCTATGAAGACGATGGGCAAAGGATAAAGCAGCATTGTAAGGCCGCGTACACACCATTAAATAAATCCGATCAAATCGGTCTGACAGACCGTTTTGATCGGATTTGTCTGCTGGGATATATTGGTTTGATCGTGTACACACGATCAAACCAAAATCCCCGACGGCAGACATCGCGGTGACGTGGCGGTGACGTTGACGCCGCCACGTCACCATCAACAGGAAGTAAAACACTTCCGCGCATGCGTCGAATCCATTCGACGCATGTGCGGACAGATATGTCTGCTGGTTAGTGTACTAACCAGCAGACATGTCGGACGGACAGGTTCCCAGCAGACAGATTTTAAAGCATGCTTTAAAATTTGTCTGCTGGAAAAACCCATCTGCTCGCCCGTACACACGATCGAATTTGTCTGCTGAAACGGTCCGTCGGACCGTTTCCAGCAGATGAATTCGATCGTGTGTACGCAGCCTTAAAGGTTGCAGTAAAGCGCAACTCTTGTGTAGCACTGCAAAACAGGAAACTGTGCCTGTACTTATAATAAACAAATGTGAATGTTGCACATACACTATATTATTTCAAACATAAAATAGAAAACAATTAAAAAATAACATACACTAATCAGATAATATACAGTTAGGAGATTTTTTGGGCATATCTAAAAAGATTAAAAACTATACATTTCCTTTAACAACATTGGATTATTAAAAATTGTAGGGGGTAGGCTCAACTGTGGCAGCGGTAAAACCTGCACAAGACAGGGACACTCATACATAGGGTCTACACATAGGGAAGTACAAGTGTGAGCTTGCCTGCCGGATGACACACACAGACATCCGTGTCCAGTATCGCTACCAATAGTGACACAATCAAGAGTCGGAGAGTCAAAAACTCCAGACAAGCTCAACATCTGTACATTGTATCCCTATAAATTAGCTCAATAATATAACACAATACTCTATAAAAAACAGAAAATCGATTATATATTGGATATGGATATGACATAGATCTAAGTCATCTCAAAAAAATAACAGCCTGTGGTCAAAAACAATATCAATAAGCATGTCAGGCAAGAACATAAGATCACAGAGGATTGTCAAACATTGCAAGGGTAGATAAAAGGGGTTCAATTAGAGATAAAGACAAAAGATCATGAGGGATAGGTGCAGGCATGGTTCTCGCATAATGAGGCTCACAGGTTTAAAGAACTCTTTTACCATTTAAAATCAGACCTCTTCCTGTAGAGAAATAAAAAACAGGGCGCTGGGGTTAACTGCTTGCCGACCGCCGCACGCACTTATACGATGACGTAATGGCACTCTTGGGCAAAAGGACGTCCCTTTAAGGAAGCGGCATTATGGACGCGCACGTGCCGCCGTGATCACCCTGACCCCGACCGCGGGTCCCGCAGACTCGATCATCGTGGGGATACCCGCGATTGTCTCACGGTGAGTAAGAACAGGGAGATGCTGATGTAAACAAGCATCTACCTGCTCTGCCTAGTGACAATGACAGTGATCACAGGTTCCTGTAATTGGAATCGGTGATCACTGTCTTGTCACACACAGCCCATCCAACCTACTGTAAGAAGCACCCACTAGGGCACACTTAACCCATACAGCGCCACTTAGTGGTTAACCCCTTCACTGCCAGTGTCATTTTCACAGTTATCAGTGCATTTTTATAGCACTGATCGCTGTAAAAATGACAATGGTCCCAAAAATGTGTCAAAAGTGCAAAAATTGCTGATCGCTGCCATTACTAGTAAAAAAAAAATATTAATAAAAATGCCAAAAACTATCCTCTATTTTGTAGATGCTATAACTTTTGCACAAACCGTTCAATAAACGCTTATTGCATATTTTTTTTTTACCAAAAATATGTAGGAGAATATGTATCAGCCTAAACTGAGGAAAAAAAATGTATATATATTTTTGGGGATATTTACTATAGCAAAAAGTAAAAAAGAAAGTATTCCCTTTTTTTTCAAAATTGTCGCTCTATTTTTGTTTATAGCGCAAAAAATAAAAAACGCAGAGGTGATCAAATACCACTAAAAGAAAACTCTATTTTTGGGAAAAAAAGGACATCAATTTTGTTTGGGAGCCACGTCGCACGACCGCGCAATTGTCAGTTAAATTGTGGCAGTGCTGAATCGCAAAAAGTCGGCCGGTCTTTAACCAGACAAATGGTCCCAAACACCGTCTTCTGGGGTTCCTCCCCACATCAGATAACCCCAAAAGAGAACAACTCTCCCAGACACAAATGCCAGACTCGGCCACGCCCCCGGAACCCGAGTCATTGGATTTGATTAACAGCAGCAGGAGCCAATGGCTGTGCTGCTAACAATCTATCCAATCAAGAGCCAAAGACCCCAGACAGAGTAAGAGTGCGTCTCCGCTGGGTGAAATTTCAGGGCTCAGGTAAGTAAAAGCGGGGGGGGGGGCTAGAGGGCCAGACACTGCCAGGTGTCATTAAACCACCAGTTGTCAGAATGCCAAGATGATGTCGGGAGTAGGCGGGCAGACATTGGCAGACACAACATGTTTCAAGGGGCCCAATCCCCTTTATCAAGTGAGAGATGTCTTTAACCCCTTCCTGACCAAACAGACAGGCAGCCGTTGTAGCTGTACGTCAGCTCTTTAAGACCCTGGAGCCGATGCCCGTGCCTGACGGGTGCAATGACCGTTCGGCACCCGCAATCACTCACGAGATCTGTGTGCGTATACACACAAATCATGCTTCTGCCAGCGGAGTGGAGACAGATTGTGTGTTCCTACTAAGTAGGAACAACGATCTATCTCCTCCTCTAGTCAACCACATTCCCCACAGTTAGAACACATCTAGGAAACACAGTTAACCCCTTGATCGCCCCCTAGTGTTAACCCCATCCCTGGCACTATAACTTTTGCGCAATCAAAACAATATATGCTTATTGTGATTTTTTACCAAAAAAATATAGAAGACTACAGTGTGCATTTCAGCCTAAACTGAGGAAGAAATTACCATATTTATCGGCGTATAACACGCACTTTTTTCCCCTTAAAATCAGGGGGAAATCGTGGGTGCGTGTTATACGCCGATCCCTGCTGTCTGAAGGAAGAGGAGCGAGCGCCGCTGAATTACATAGACCTGTGATCTCCTTCCTGTGTATCCGGCGCTCCGTCATGCACAGGCACGCCTCCTGGCCCCGCATTGGACTACTGTACTGTCTATCATATGAGCAGGGGCAGGAGGCGTGGCTGTGAGTGACGGAGCACTGTGTACACAGGAAGGAGATTGCGGCTCTATGTAATTCAGTGGTGCTCTCGCTCCCCCTCTTCCCTGGGTGACAACAGAGATGATCTAACATTGAAAGGTAAAAACTACAGATTGGCACTGAACAGGCAGAGAATTTTGATAAATTTATAGGCTGCAGATGGGCACTAATCAAACTGCATTGAAGATCAATGCTGCAGATGAGCACAGAACAGGCTGCGCTGAAGCTGCAAATGGGCACAGATCAGGCTGCATTGATGCTCAGATACCATTATTTTGCTTCCAAGTGGTTCATTTAAACACTTCCATACAGGGCACTTATACACCCTCCTGCCCAGACCAATTTTCAGCTTTCAGCACTGTTGCACTTTGAATGACAATTGCGTGGTCATGCTACACTGTCCCCAAACTAAATTTTTACCATTTTGTTCTGCTAAATTTTTTGAAAAATTACCGAAAATGTTGGTGGGCACTGATGGTACTGCACTGATGGGCACTGATGGGCACCAATGAGGTGGCACTGATGAGGTGGCATTGATGGGCACTGATGATGGGCAGTAATATGCGGCACTGATAGGTGGCACCGATAGGCGGCACGGATGGGCACCGATAAGCGGCACGGATGGGCACTGATAGGCGGCATGAATAGGTATGGATAGGCAGCATGGATGGGCACTGATAGGCGGCATGGATGGGCACTGATAGGCGGCATGGATGGGCACTGATAGGCGGCATGGATGGGCACTGATAGGTGGCACAGATGGGCATGGATGGGCACTGATAGACTGTAATGTGTTGTACTAATGGATGCCAATTAGTTCCAAACAATAATGCCGAAAGAGACTCTTTACCTAGATCAGTGTTGCGGGGTGTCAGACTGGTTAAAAAACATCATTTTTTTCCAGAAACTTCCCTCTTAAATTGGGGTGCGTGTTATACGCCAATAAATACAGTAATTTATTTATTTTTGTTTGGGGATATTTATTATAGCAAAAATTAACAAATATTGTTTTTATTTCAAAATTGTCGCTTTTTTTGTTTATAGGGAAAAATATAAAAATCGCAGAGGTGATGAAATACCCCCAAAAGAAAGTTCTATTTGTGGGAAAAAAAATATGTCAATTTTGTTTTTGTACAATGTCGCACGGTTTAATTTCAGTTAAATTTACAAAAAATGGCCTGGTCATTAAGGGGTCAAATCTTCAGGGGCTGAAGTGGTTAAAATTGCTGATGAGTTGTAGGCACCAATAGGATCACATAGATGTCACATCGACAAAAGACATTTCAAAAGAAAAAACAGGCTGTGGTCAAAAACTATCAAAAAGTATGCTAGACAAGAGCATAAGATCACAGAGGATTGTCAAACATTGTCAATATAGATAAAGGGGGTTCAATCTGAGATAAAGAGAAATGTTCATGAGAAAAGGGTGCAGGCTTGATTGCCACTTAACAAGGCTCACATATTTTGGGAACTCTTCTACCATTTGCACTCAGACCTCTTCCTATACCTTTGGCAAGTGAGTCTATTATTTGTGATGAAATAAAACGCCGTTTTAAAAAACGTCATTTAAAATGATCGTGTGTGGGCAAAACGTTGTTTTATGTCTTCTGAAAAACGACAAAAAAAATTTTGAACATGCTTCAATTTTTTATGTCGTTTTTCAGAATGTCGTTTTTTGTGTCATAAAAAACGATCGTGTGTGGGCTAAAACGACGTTTAAAACGACGTTTTTAAACCCACGCCTGCTCAGAAGCAAGTTATGATGCAAGCTTGAATGGAAGAGAGTGCCGTCGTACGTGTTGTACGTAACCGCGCTTTGCAAGAGCATTTTCAGAAAACGATGGTATGTAGGCAACGTCGTTTTAAAAAAAAAAATTACAAGACAAAAAACGACCGTGTATACGTGGCATTAGAGTTACAGAAGTGAGAGAACAGAGGCCCACAGATGGAATTTAGTGAGGGCAGCTACCTGGCAGATGAGGTTCAATACTGAGAAATGTAGAGTTATGCACTTGCCAAAAATACACATGCACATTACAGACTAGTATGGGGCTCTTCTGGGACAGTCAATGATGGAAAAAGGATCTAAGGGTGCATGTAGATCACAAATTTAGCAATACTATGCAATGCCAAGCCTCAGTTAACAAAGCTAGCAAAATACTGTCATGAATTAAAAATGACATACATGCAAGAGACAAATTAGTAAACAAACAAAAAAAAAAAACACTGATTGAGCTTCATCTTAAATATGCATGTTAGTTTTGGGTGTTAGTCCTTGGGAAATATATTGTTGAATTAGAAATAGTTAAGAGTTAAGTGGAAGGCAAAAAAATTATTAAGGGTGATGGCGTACCTCAACTATATGGGATCGAATATAGGTTATTCACCCTGGAAGAAGTGCTTAATGATTTGCAGGAAACTTATATCTGATGTATTCTTTTTACTGTAATGCCGCATACACACGATCAGAAATTCCGACAAGAAAAGTCTGATGTCAGCTTTTGGTCCGAAATTCCGACCGTGTGTATGCTCCATCAGACTTTTGCTGTCGGAATTTCCGCCAAAATGTTTCCAACTGAAAAAATTCCTATTGGAAAATCCGATCGTCTGTAGCAATTCCGATGCGCAAAATTCCGACGCATGCTTGGAAACAATATGATGCATGCTCGGAAGCATTGAACTTAAGTTTCTCGGCTTGTTGTAGTGTTATTGTACGTCGCTGCGTTCTTGGTGGTCGAAAGTTCATAGAACTTTTGTGTGACCGTGTGTATGCAAGCCAAGAATGAGCGGAATTCCATCAGAAAAACCATCCAAGGTTTTTCCGACGGAAAATCCGATCATGTGTACGCGGCATGAGCGAATGTTCATATTGCACAGTTTCTTAGAAAAGCTTGCTAACTCGAATTTGATTAGCTTTCTCCACATTCTTTATTGATCTGTGTACCCATGATGTACAGAATACATAGCCAACATTACATATACATGTTACAAATCACTGTGGCAAAGTTACAAATCACTGTGGCAAAGTTACAAATTACTGTGGCAAAAACATAGCTTTCCTAACATTGGTGGAATTTGTTTTTTCTGCTATTTTTTTCCGTGGATCTTGAAGCAGTGGAATGCTACACACCTGTTACGTTAACCCCTTTGTTCTTGTATAGTTCCATCTTATAATCTCTATAAATCAGTTTAGCCAAGCAAGAAAGACTACTCAGATTATTTTGATATTTCTGTGTTGCTCCATTTAGTTCAACTAGTTTTGTAGTTGTGTATTGTTGTATTATTATAACTATTTGTCATTTTGCTTCCTAAACTTTCCCAACATGCAAATCAGGTCACCTGGCAGAGTTTTGACAAATTTTCTGATTCAATCATTTTTTTTTCTTGATAACAGCCTGTGTCCCTACTAAGTGTTTCTTCATCCTATTAAAAATGTGCCCCCTCCATTATAGTATGTGTGCTTACCCTCTTGTTGGAAGCTGAAACTTTTAACATAGGGATTTATTTTTCTACAAGGTGAGACAACCATCTCTTTTTGTCTGTTGAAAAAAATATTTAAACATTTTGAGTCTTGTTTATGTGCATCGCTCTTTACTATAGCAATTATTTTTTTAGTTGTTGATTACATATGCTCAGCTCCAATATGTTTCAAGTGCAAACATGACATTGATAAGAAAAAAAAGAGAAGAAATAAAGCAATATGTTTTCTATATGCGTTAAATAAATAATCATCCCACTTAATTAAGTTATGTGGGTTTTATCATCTGTGGATATATTTGTTTAATTTTGTGCAGCTGTTTTTTCTTTCTTCCTTCCTGCAGTTTAATTTAGGTTACATCAAAAGGATATTCCATATTTGCTGAGGACTTATATTTTAGCATAATGTGGATGCGTAGGAAGATTGTTGAGTACATGCCCACAGAAATGTGTAATCCTACTGTATTAACTGCAAGATGGTAAAAATGTATTTCATGCACGGTCTGAATACTCTTCTGTTGTGTAAAAAACATCCCCATACTGCAGTCCTTCAGTCCTCTCCTCATACATGCTGCAGGTTGTATTTGAAGAAGCTGGCATTATAAGATAATTATTTGTTTAGGCAACTCAATTAATTTGCCTGTGCATGGTTTGAGGGAAATGACCATGTACTTTCCGAGTGCTTATGTTTAACTGTTACTATAAAACTACAGCAGTTTTATGTTGTTTTTATGTAGCAGGACCTCAGCCAAAAATAACAGAAGAAATTTAATTAAAACAAAACAAAAAAAAGATAAGCTAAAACAAGATTTTGCTGCAAGATTCACTCTAAAGGCCCATAAACACGATCAGACTTTGACAACAGAGGTCTGACGGACCTGTTTTATTGGACAATCTGACTCCATCGGACAATTGTTGCAAAATTAGGAAAAACGTTTTGGACAGCCGCACTCCAAAAATAAATTGCTTTTATTGTAAAATCAAAAAAACACACAAAAAGCATGCCACAATTGTTGTTGCTTTTTCAATGGACAAATGTTCGCTGTGCATGCTCTCAAACTTTGACAACAAATGTCTGATGGAGGATAATCCGATTGTGTGTACACAAGTCAATCGGACTAAAGTCCAAAGTACAAGCATACATGCTCAGAACCAATGCTAAACATCAGCCAAGAAGAGCAGAAGTTGCCCAAAGGGTGGCGGTAAAGAGCTGAAAAACCATGTGATTTGGTGAAATTTGGCTGAAAATGTTCTGCCGTGTGTATGCAGAACAAGTTCACGGGCAACGCCCATTCAGACAAAAATCCACGGAAAAGTCAGATGGAAGTCCAGTCGTGTTTATGAGGCTTTGGTCTGGAGATTTCCTCTAGCAGAACTTTTTTTGCTGCCACTAGATGTTCTCAGACTGATGACCAGCATCATTCAACCCATATCCTTTGAACCTAGGTAATTTTTCAAAAAATTGTTTTTTATATGTTGTGTCATTACAAAAGATATTTCAAATCAGTAGTACAGAACATGTAGAAGCATCACAAGTACATAATAATGTCATAACCATGTAGGCTCCCACATGAAAAGTGTTCCCCCATAACATTTAAGTAATTAAAACATTAGAAACATGCAAAATAACATATGGTCAAAGTACCCTGCAAGCTTCCATAAAGGTGTTACAGATGCTTCATATAAATAATATTGTAAATTGAACACAGTACCTTCAGTCTAGGCATAAAAGAACTACAAATATCTTGAAAAGTACAACGTGTACGTTTTTACATTATAATCATCATCCTTCCAATGGATATCAAGAGCAAAGAGAAGAAACAAAAATGGGGCTCTGGGATGTTATGTCCCAAAGCCAAACAGGTAGGATTGATAGAAACTACAGTGAAGTGAAATGGGTCTTTAGCTTAACCCCTCTGGCGGTATTCCCGAGTCTGGCTCGGGGTGGAATTACAGCACAGACTCGGGATCGCAGCAGCCACAGGCATGGTTTACTCTCCGCTGTGTGATCGAGCAGTGTCTCCTCGCTCGATTCACAGTGTCCCTGTGTGCCTCCGAGCTTCGTTCCTTGCGCCGTTACGACACACGGGGAACGGCGCCAAATTCAAAAAAGTAAATAAACACAATACATACAGTATACTGTAATATTACAGATTACAGTACTGTATGTAACAAAATACACACCCCCTTTGTCCCTAGTGGTCTGTCCAGTGTCCTGCATGTACTTTTATATAATAAAAACTGTTCTTTCTCCCTGAAAACTGTAGATTGTCCATAGCAACCAAAAGTGTCCCTTTATGTCAAAAGTGATTTTAGACCAGCTAGAAAACTGTGATAATAAATTATAATCACTTGCAGAATTGAGCGATAGCGTTTTGTGCGGAAATTCGTCATAAAAAAATAAAAGCAATGACAGCGACAATTCTGCAACTGAGCAAATTTCAGTTGCAGAATTGACTCTTGTTTGGACAGATTTAAGTGAGTTATTCCTAAGAATTACAGGCCTACAATGTAAAACGCCAAATTTCCTTGCAAAATAATGGCACCTAAAATCTGAAATAATCATACCGCCAGGGAGGTTAATAAAAGCAGTCTGTGCTTCAGGTGACTACACAAAGGACATCCCATTCTGTGTCAGCTGTGTGATTGGTGCTATCACCCTAGAGAAGTTTCTCATTAATTTTCTGTAGAAGTTTGCAAATCCAACAAATCGTTGTATTTCCTTAACATGTCTAGGTGCAGGCCAATCTACCACTGCTTTGATCTTCTCAGGATACATGCTCATTCCTTTAGGAGAAATAATATATCTCAAGAACTGCATCTGGGTTCGTTCAAACTCGCATTTCCAATTTAATATAAATTTGGTTCTTCTTTGACCTTTTCAAGACAAAGTGCAAACATGCTTGCATTGCTACTCCTAGTTATTAAATTTTTTTAGAATATCATCCAAATAAGTATTCATAAACTGGTCCAATAGATCTAGGAAAACATCAGTGATGAAGTTTTGGAAGTTGCATATGCATTGCAGAGGCCAAAAGGCATAACCAAGGGCTCAATATGCCCATATCTGTTTCTAAAGGTGGTTTTCCATTATGAATGAAAAACCAAGAATTGCCCAGGATGACAGGAAATCTTGGTGACTTAATCTGATAAAAACTGATGGTTTTACGATGGTCAGTCTCAAACTGGAGTACCAAAGGAACCATTTCAAGGTTAACAGGTCCTGATGTTAACGGTAAACTATCCACTGTCTCTAAAAATCGAAAGGGGCAAATTTATTTCTTGTTTCGATTTTATTGCTGTGGGCAAATTTTATGTCCATAAAGTGCTTTGCAAAAACATTCCAGAGCTGGCTGGTACTAGCAATAGCAGGCAAGTGAGGCATATACAGGTAGCAGACAGCAGGTAAGCAGGCACAGCTGGTTGGCAGGTAGATTCTGGCAATAGCAGGATGAATAGGAGTCAGGCAGGCCGGATCATACACTGGTAAAACAGATCAGGTACAGGGCACAGGCAAAAGTGTGGTCAAGATACAAGGAGCCAAGCAGTGGTGCAGTAGCAAATGGAGCAGGCAGAAGTGGTGGTCAGAGGGCAAGTCAAGGTCAGTAAAGGCAGAGTTAAGGCAGTAGTCAGACAAGCTGTGTCAGTAACTAGAGTCAGGACACAGGTTCATAGTTTTTTTTAATATCTTATCCAATGAAAAAAAATGTAGCCAAGAATGTTACGCTGGTAAACAGGACAAAAATTACAAGCACAATTTTATTTGCAAAGACACACCATTTAACCACTTTAGCCCCGGACCATATTGCTGTCCAAAGACCAAAGCACTTTTTGTGATTCGGCACTGCGTCGCTTTAACTGACAATTGCGCGGTCGTGCGACGTGGCTCCCAAACAAAATTGGCGTACTTTTTTTCCCACAAATAGAGCTTTCTTTTGGTGGTATTTGATCATCTCTGCAGTTTTTATTTTTTGCGCTATAAACAAAAATAGAGCGACTATTTTGAAAAAAAATTCAATATTTTTTAAATTTTGCTATAATAAAAATCCCAAAAAAGATATAAAAAAACTTTTTTCTTCCTCAGTTTAGGCCGATACGTATTCTTCTACATATTTTTCGTTAAAAAAAAAAAAAAAAAAAAAAATCGCAATTAGCGTTTATTAATTGGTTTGCGCAAAATTTATAGTGTTTACAAAAAAGGGGGTCGTTTTATGGCATTTTTATTATTATTATTTTTTACTAGTAATGGCGGCGATCAGCGTTTTTTTTTTCAGTACTGCGATATTATGACGGACACATCGGACACTTTTGACACATTTTTGGGACCATTGGCATTTTTATAGCGATCAATGCTATAAAAATGCATTGTATTACTATAAAAATGCCATCGGCAGTGAAGGGGTTAACACTAGGGGGCAGCCAAGGGGTTAAGTGTGGTCCTGGTGTGTTCTAACTTTATGGGGGGAGGTGGCCTCACTAGGGGAAGTCACTGATCTTCTGTCCATACATTGTATGGACAGAAGATCAGCGTTTCCCCCGCTGACAGGAACGAAAGGCATGTGTTTACACACATACCTTTCCATTCCCCGCTCTGTAACGAGCAATCGCGGGTGCCCGGCGGCGATCGTACCCGCCGGGCGCGGGACTCGGGGGATGCGCGCGCGCGCCCTATTAGCTGCTACAGGGAGGACGTAGAGCTACGTGCTCCCGCGTAGCAGTGCCACCGTCCCGCAGTAATATGACGGCGGGCGGCAATTAGTTAATAGTATAAGTAAGATCATTTCTGCACATCTGTGGGACATAATTTCTCACAACCAGACAACACTATTTGAGGCCTGGTTTACACTGGGTACGATTTGAGATGCGATCCTAATCGGTCCAATGCTGCATCTGCATATATGCATCCTAGGTGTTGTATATATATATTTATACACTGTATAGTCTAGCTAGATCCGCACTTCCTAATTTACTGGCAGGTAGTTGATTGTGCTAGCTGCAGTATTCTCACGTGGTGTACTGCCTGTGTCCTCTGCAGTGTACACCTAAAACTACGTGGTGTGTGTACTGCCTGTGTCCTCTGCAGTGTGCACCCAAAGCTATGTGGTGTGTGTACTGCCGTGTCCTCTGCAGTGTGCACCCAAAGCTATGTGGTGTGTGTACTGCCGTGTCCTCTACAGTGTGCACCTAAAGCTACGTGGTGTGTACTGCCTGTGTCCTCTGCAGTGTACACCTAAAACGACGTGGTGTGTGTACTGCCTGTGTCCTCTGCAGTGTGCACCCAAAGCTATGTGGTGTGTACTGCCTGTGTCCTCTGCAGTGTGCACCTAAAGCTACGTGGTGTGTACTGCCTGTGTCCTCTGCAGTGTGCACCTAAATCTACGTGGTGTGTGTACTGCCCGTGTACCAAGAAATCCACTGACACATAGGCGTGCACACAGGATGTGATAACAAAAGAAAAGTGTAGCGCTAAAATTATGTGAAAATTAACCATATCACGCAATGAAGCATCATATAAACATATAAAGTGAAAAAACTATAGAACACATAAATCATTATATAAATGTGTAACCTAATGCTCAAAAAAGTTCATATCTATAAATATGAAATTCTAAGGGATGAGTCTCAATGTTGATTCTCAATCCAAATGTCCAAATGAACGTGACAATAAATGAAAATAGTGTTGATAGCAGATCCACCACCAAAGAGCAAATGGGAGGCTTAAGCCGCGTACACACGGCAGAGAACCTCGACGGGCAGAACACATCGTTCCGCCCGTCGAGGTTCTCTGCCGGCCGTCAGATTCGGCGACCCGCCCGTCGGGAATGGCAACCATGCTCTCTATTTCTGCTCGACGGCATTCCTGACGGGATGCTCGCCGAGACAGTACACACGGCCGAGGTTCTCGCTGGAATGCAGCTTCCAGCGAGGTTCTCGCTGGTTTCCAGCGAGAACCTCGGTCGTGTGTACGCCGCCTTACCGAAAAACGTGGACTCAACTAAGCATAAACTTAATGAGTCACTAAAGCATGTATATGGTGATATGCGGACAGCAAACCTTCTAATGGCAAGAGAGGGATGGAATTTCAATGCTGGTCAACTCCTCATGTGGTAGATGGAAGCCAAAAAAATAGTACCAGGACCAGCATACGGGGACCGTAGGCTCCTACACAGGATCCAAAGAGCTCAGAGTGCAACAGTAAGGAGAGGAAAAACAAATGCGTACATAGTGTGATACCGTTTAAAATCTTTACTGTGATATTCAAGATACAAATTGTTACACTCACATTTCAGCAGATATATCAAAGCATGTAAAGACTAGCAGGGGAGTCAGCAAAAATACCGACGCGTTTCAATCAAACGATCATCATCATCATCACCCCAGATGATGATCGTTTGATCGAAACGCGTCGAGATTTTTCTGACTCCACTGCTAGACTTTACATGCTTTGATATGTCTGCTGAAATGTGAGTGTAACTATTTTTATCTTGAATATCACAGTAAAGATTTTAAACGGTATCACACTATGTACGCATTTGTTTTTCCTCTCCTTACTGTTACACTCTGAGCTCTTTGGATCCTGTGTAAAAGCCTACGGTCCCCATATGCTGGTCCTGGTACTATTTTTTGGCTTCCATCTACCACATGAGGAGTTGACCAGCATTGCAATTCCATCCCTCTCTTGCCATTAGAAGGTTTGCTGTCCGGATATCACCATATACACGCTTTAGTGACTCATTAAGTTTATGCTTAGTTGAGTCCACGTTTTTCGGTAAGCCTCCCATTTTCTCTTTGGTGGTGGATCTGCTATCAACACTATTTTCATTTATTGTCACGTTCATTTGGACATTTGGATTGAGAATCAACATTGAGACTCATCCCTTAGAATTTCATATCTATAGATATGAACTTTTTTGAGCATTAGGTTACACATTTATATAATGATTTATGTGTTCTATAGTTTTTTCACTTTATATGTTTATATGATGCTTCATTGCGTGATATGGTTAATTTTCACATAAATTTAGCGCTACACTTTTCTTTTGTTATCACTTGTTTCTGTTGCAGAATTGATCCAATTCTGTGGTGTTTGGCAGCTATTTTATGTTCAGTTAGGTAGCGTGGTGTTATATGTACTAGTGTATATACTGTATATTTTTCTATCTGTGCGCACAGGATGTGCCAGGTGTGCCCGGGCACACCCTAATGGCCCTGTGTTGGGCAAATTCTTTCTGCTACTTGGCTGCAGAGAAAGTAACTATGGAATCTTTGTCTCAAAAGTAAGACATCAGGGGTCGGTTTTGACCCCTTATATTTCACCTAGGCCCCCACGGGGCTCCCAAAAAAACTATTGTAAAAAATAAAATATTGTAAAAAAAACAGAATATATTGTAAAAAATAGTAAAATTTTAAAAAGGTCATAATAAAAAAATAAACTGACACCAGTCTCTGCCCTTTTGACATCGTCCACTGCGCTACCGACACTGTTCATTGCCCTATTGCTTTGGGGTGCACACCCTAATGCAATAGGCTGTGCACACCTATGCACTGACAGATGAAGTTATCTCCACAATTCCACCTTCCATCCCTAGGAGACTCAATGAGCCACCATACACAGCCAGGCCATCAGATACCACTATATATGTCCAGTTCTAGAAAACAGAAAAAACATCTCAGAACACTAACAGACTCCTTCTATAAGAAGGGGTACACAGACAAAACCATCAATACCAGTATAAACATGGCCCTGAAAATCCAAACAAAACATCTCCTCCAATACAAAAAGAAAAAATACAAATAATTGTGTACCTCTAGTAACCACATTCTGCGTTAAAAGGGAAAAGAACGATAATCAACGATTTACAATCCATCATTACAGAGGATGAAACACAGAAGAAATGCTGTCTTTCAGGCAACCACCCAACTAGTGTTGCTCACGAATATTCGCATTGCGAATATTCGTTACAAATATTGCATATTCGAGTATTCGCGAATAACTCGAATATCGCGGCGAATATTCGCTATTGCGAATATTCATATTTTTTCAAATTTATTTTTAAAACAGATCACATCCTAGTGATCTCCATCGACGTCTAAAAGCATTGCTGGTATGATTAGAGACCCTGGGCCGAGTAGCTGAGGCGATCCTTTTATGTTGCCGAATATTCGCAATGCGAATATTCGTATTACGAATAATCGCGAATACTTTCTCTGCCCTTCTTTTGCATCAGAGCCAATCAGAGTTCTCCTACCACAGTTGTCAGAGGTTAGCAACCTCTATAGCAACCAATAAGAACCTGCCTGCACGACCATTATATAAGATCACTCCCAGCAGTATTTCAGTGCAGATTCACAAGGTGGCTAGAGAGAGTGGAGTGTTTCTGTGCGTTTTTCCTGTGTATTGCGATCTTAGAGCTTAGCATTGTGCTTCCTATAGGAAATGATCTCCGTTGTTCGCGCGCATGCGCAGACGAGAATTTCACAATCAATTTCGCATTAGCGAAATTTCGCAAATTTTTTTTTTTTTATAAAATATCACGAATATTCGATATTAACGAATATTTCACGAATATTCTTCTATATATTCGTGAAATATCACGAAATCGAATATGGCGTATTCCGCTTAACACTACACCCAACCTCAGACAGAAACAAAACTTCACTCTTACTACAAATTAACAAATAAAGGTACAAATGCTCCAAGACACTTCAGAGACTGCAGAAATGCTCCAAAAGACTGTGGGATACTGGAAACATGCTTCAAGAGACAGTCAGAGACTGCAGACATGCTCCAAGAGATGGTCAAAGACTGCAGACATGCTTCAACAGACTGTCAGAGACTTCAGACATGATACAAGAGGTGGTCAGAGACTGCGGACATGATACAAGAGACATGCTACAGGAGATGGTCAGAGATTACACACATGCTCCAAGAGACTGTCAGAGACTGCAAACACGCTCTAATGCCCCGTTTACACGATCAGATTTTCCGTCTGAAAAACCTTGGATGGTTTTTCTGACAAAATTCCGCTCAAGCTTGGCTTGCATATACACAGTCACACAAAAGTTCTATGAACTTTTGTCCATCAAGAATACGGTGACATACAACACTATGATGAGTCGAGAAAATTAAGTTAAGTGTTTCAGAGCATGTGTCGAATTGTTTCCAAGCATGTGTCGAAATTTTGCGCGATCGGATTTTCCGACAGGATTTTTTTCCATCCGAAAATTTGAGAACCAGCTCTCAATCTTTTGCTGGCGTAAATTCTGACAGCAAAAGTCCGATAGAGCATACACACAGTCGGAATTTCTGTTCAAAAGCTCACATCTGACTTTTGCTGTCAGAAATTCTGATCATGTGTACAGGGCATAAGGCCCTGTCAGAGACTGCAGACATGCTTCAAGAGATGGTCAGAGACTGCAGACATGCTCCAAGAGACTTTCAGAGACTGCAGACGTGCTTCAAGAGATAGACAAAGACTGCAGACATGCTCCAAGAGACTGAAGACATGTTCCAAGAGACTGTCAGAGACTGCTGACATGCTCCAAGACACTGTCAGGGACTGCAGACATGCTCCAAAAGATGATCAGAGAGTGCAGACATGCTCCAAAAGACTGCAGACATGTTCCAAGAGATTGTCGGAGACTGCAGACATTATACAAGAGGTGGTCAGAGACTGCGGACATGATACAAAGGGTGGTCAGAGACTGCGGACATGATACAAAGGGTGGTCAGAGACTGCGGACATGGTACAAGAGGTGGTAAGACACTGCAGATATGATACAGGAGATGGTCAGAAACTGCAGACATGCTCCAAGAGACTGTCAGACTGCAGACATGATACAGAAAATGGTCAGAGGGCTTTCACACTGAAGTGGTACGCTGACTGGACCCTAAAAAAAGTCCTGCTAGCAGCATCTTTGGAGTGTTGAAGGAGCGGCATTTATACTGCTCCTCCACCGCTCCTGCCCATTATAATGAATGGGCACCGCGACACTGCAGAGTTTCAGCACCTGTTTGAGAAAAAAAGTCAGATTTCTGTGTTTACAAGTGACAGCTCTGCACTCTGTGTGTAACCCCCCTGAACCCTGCACCCTGTACGTAATGCAATCCTGGTATTTAATGCCCCTTTAAGACCCTCCTACTGTTTGTGAAATTTGACTGACCACACCCACTATTTGATGTGAATTTGAGGGTGTGGATGTGTGTGGGTGCAGGGGGGGGGGGGGGTTGGTTGCGGGGTCGTGGTTGAGTTTCAGCACCTGTTTGAGAAAAAAAGCCCTGCATATGCCTCTCATAAAATAACTATGTATATATAGTTTCCTATATTTAAAATAGAATATTTAAGGGCCCCTGTGAGAGCACATGGTAGACCTGAAGAGGGAGCCTATGCCATCTGAAACATGTAGTTCTAGCAATTACTAGCATCACTTTTTTAGGATCCTTGCTGTGAGCAGGCGGCTCTCGCGCAACTTGTTGGCGGCTGCTCATAGATACATCACAAACAGAGACTGTGAGCCTACCCTGGATCCAGTCTGGATTCCTGGAATCTTGAACTCAAGATAGCCAATACAGCCTTGAAAAGACACAGTCAATGACACCAACACTTTGCACTACGAGTTAAATGCAAGTGCACTTTCAAGATCAGTCGCTGTAGATCTGAGTCGGACATGTAAGGAAAAAAAACAGCATTTTAGCTTGCACATGATTGGATAATAAAATCAGCAGAGCTTCCCACCATTTCAGATCTACCCCTCAGATTTACAGCGACTGCACTTCCAAGTGCCTTTTGTAAATAACCCCCAATGTGAGTGTTCATTGTTACTTTGTTGTTTTTAATTGTATCCAATAAACAGTATTGCACTAGGGGCCAGTGCGCTCTTTCTTTTATCTTTGTCTTTGCAGCCATCAGTAAGCCTACTGGTTGATGGAGCAGCATGGCAAAAGAACATACACCATATTGGTTTAACCCCTTCCTTTGATATTTCAAGACGCTGATTGTCTTTTCACCATTAAGGATTTATATTCTCATGTACAACTACTTTTGCAGAACTCCCATTACAATCTCATAATTTATCCTAATTGCACTCATTGACTCTTTTGGACTTTAGTGCTTTGGTGACTTTTATTTTATTTATCATGATTTTAAATTAAGCCTCTTTGTGGACAGTTCCCTCCTGATCTTGTCCAAACCCTTTCACAACTCTCCCTAACCTGTTACGCCTTTTGGCATGCTTATTATCTATATCAGGCTTCCATATTAATCTAGAGAAATCTGTGACACTAAGGCCTCATTCACACAGGCGGACCGAGTCCGCCAGCTCAGCGGGAGATCAGTCCGCAGATCTCCGCTGAGCCGACGGATGACAAGCTCCTCTCTGCTCACTGAGCGGGGAGGGGCTTGTCGGGCACCGCTGATTGCTATGGAGCGATCTTACCCGATCCGATCCGCATGGACGGATGGGGATGTATCCCCCATACGTCTGTTTTTAGCGGATCGGATTGGGTCGGATGTCAGCGGACATGTCTCCGCTGAGATTCGACGCTCCATAGGGGTGCATGGAGCTGCCGTTCAGGTCTGCCGTCAAAACTGAACGGTCCGTAGTGTGAATGAGGCCTAAATGTTTCCCTAGACCCTGACCTGGTAGCTTGTTTTCAATCTCACTTTCTCTCACTTGACGTCTTCGTCCATAGACTATCTTGGAATCCAATTGACCCCTACCTACTCCTCCCTATTTGCTGCTAATTATTATCCTTTACTTTGGCCGTTCACCACTCTAATGCAGTCCTGGCAGTTTCCTAACCTGTCTTGGATAGGTTGTATCAACTCTGTAAAAATTACAGTCTTTCCTAAGCTCTTAAACTATTTTATACCTTACCTGTTGCGAGTCCCTCAGCATTTCCTCTGCCTGCTCCAGAGCAGGATTTTTCGCTTGATTTGTGCTAATAAACATCCTAGGATCTCTAGAGCCACCCTTTTCACACATAGACTACCAGGAGGCCTGGGAGTTACCTATATCTCCAAATACTATCTGGCCCTTCAGATCTCTCAATTACCTCTGCTTTATACCTTGTCAAATATTCCCTTATTTGCGTTTTTGGAGTCCCTTAATGGTGTCCCTCTTTTTGTACAGACGCTTTTGTGGCTTTAACAGAAGATGCGGCCTACAGCCTTAAGTCCATTATTGCAGCATAGCCTGAAGCTATGGGACTCAGTGTGGTACACAAGCTCCCTCATGTCCCCTTTTCTACCCTTGCAGCCCCTTTTTTCCCCCTGGCTTTGACCAGCCTTGAGCATTTGCTTGGTGGACTACCCGTGGCCTTTCTCATCTGCAACACTTTCTGACTACCTCGTCTCCACCAACATAGACTGCCTTTCTTGAGTCTCATGATGCTTCCCAGTCAGAGTATTTCAGTTTCCTCCAGCTTCAACATTGGATAGCATCTCTCCGGCGTACCTCTTCTTACCCATTCCATAAAAACATTTGTGAACATATTTGTCAGCACTCCCCAGGCTCCCTGGGACTTTTTTCCACTCTCTAGGCATCCTTGAATGGCCGATCATCTCTTACTTTACTTTATGGGATACAGTGGGAATAAGATTTGGGTCTGAGATAGACCCAGCAGGTTGAGGTAGGGCTTGGTCTTCTGTTGCTGTCTTTAATACTGCCACCTTGGAGGCGGTGTATAAAGTGTTGTTGCGGTCGCATTTGATTGCGTCAGGCGCATGATATACGCGGTTTGCGTAAGTTTTACGTCCGATGTAAAGTTATTCCTCATAGATGAGGCGCAACCCATGCAAAGGTATGGACAAGGGAACACAAGCCTACGTATTGTACGTTGGATGTCTGTGAATATGGGCCAACGTGGGTCTGGCTGGCTGTAGGTTATGTTAACAGCGTACACAGTGATCTGGCGTATCTTAGACAGTTGTTCCGACGTGTTTGTGCTCATGGGGATACGTCCACGTCTCGACGCATGCGCAGTTCGTTTTAAGTACTTGTTTGGCGCCCGGCCAATCAATTGCATGGGGTCACGCTTCATTAGCATGGATCACACCCACTGCCGGCTTACGCCTACGAAATATACGCCACGCTGGTGCAACGTTGGGAGCATTTTCTTTGTGAATTCCATGCTTGCCTCTCTGCCCTGCGTCGGCGTAGCGTAAAAGAGATACGTTACGGCGGCATAAATGTGCGCCGATGTCTGTGAATACGGGCCTTAATCTTTAATTTCCCCAGCCCTAAATATAACATATTATTATTTTATTTTTTTGCTATCAGTCTTTGATAGTGATATAGTTAAATTAGGGGAATAACTTTGTCTGTGTTTGCCTGTGCTATCCAATAATTTGGTGGGGAAAAAATAGGAAGCTTTTCTGCACCTAATTCGAAAATTAACCTAATGCAGATGCAGTAGGGTAAATGAAAGAAAACAAATCTCATAATACATTATCCCTAATTCATGCAGAACAAGTGTTAAAGCTGCTGTGTGCAAGCTAACCAAATGAAACAGGTCACGCATAAAGACAGGGAGTGACAGTAGAGCGCAACACCCATGCTAGCCACTCCGTGACCTCAGAAATGTAATCTACATGCTGGGTTTAGGACAAGTTCGGTATAAACTTATGAATACAATTAATCTAAGCCACAACATGAAAAAATAAAGAATAGTTTTAGGATCATAACAAAATAAAATAAAAAGACATAATTGTTTCCTTTAAATTCATAATTGGTTAAAAAAGAAACCTTTGTCATATTATCATGAGTTTTCTTTTTGGGTAACTGCAGCAAAGATTTTGTATTCTGTGTCATGTAATGAAATATGTATATTTCTTCCAAAGGGCTGAATACTAGTATTACATATCATTAGCTCAAAGCAGGTGATAAATCATTTGCAAAGTGACAGTACATGCTTGTACTTTGTTTAGGACTGAACACTCACCTATTAGCTGCATCAATAATAGCAGGATATTTGCTCATGGGGTGACTCATCATATACATCACACAAATTAGTTTTAATTGGAATAGTTATTGCCATTTACACAGGTTACTGTAAGATTGTCATTGTATGCACAATAACATCAAATGCAAAGCTTTTAAAGGACATAATAATATTATAAGATAAACTATTCATTTAAAGTGGGTATGAGAAGAGGGGGGTGGGGGGACATTGTTTAAAATTTCAGTTATATAGGAATTTACTTTCACTTTAATTATTGGTAAGTCTATGTTAAGGTCTAAACAAATATTGTGGGTCATGGATAACAACATGTCTGATTGACCGTTTTCATAGGTTAACCGATGAAGCTGACTAATGGTCCGTCGCCCCTACACACCATCGGTTAAAAAAACGATCGTGTCAGAACACGGTGACGTAAAACACAACGACGTGCTGAAAAAAATGTGTTACGTACCTGCCAGATGAGCCTGACGTGTAGTGGGAAGGCTTCTCGTACAACCCCGGCTCAAGGGCCACCGATGTTGCGACGTATGGGTGCCTGGTTCGTCTTGGGTCTTGTCGGTTCAGCAGGTGCAGCAGGAAACAGGAAGCTGGGTGGTGGGTGCACTGGCTGGAAGACACTGAATGCGTAGTCAGACAAGCCGGGTTTGGTAACAGACGATCAGATATAGGTATAAACGACAAGCAGAGAATGGTCAGTATACAGGCAAGTTCGGCAATGGAAAATCAAGCAGTGTAGAGCTGAGCGTGGTCACAAGGCAGGCCGGGATCAGGATAGCAGAGATCAAAACGTAGTCAACAAGCCAGGTCAAAAACAGGAAACAGGTCAGATCACAGGAAGTCAGGTAAGAACTGCAGATCAGGCAGCGAAGACACAGTGCTGCTGAGGTGTTTAAATAAGGCAGCCTGTTGCCAATCATTGGAATCAGTCTGCACTGTTAACATTTAGGTGGCAGGTCCATGACAAAATTAAGTTCAATGCTTCCAAGCATGTGTTGACTTGATTCTGATCATGCGTGGATTTTTAACCGATGGTCGTGCCTACAAACGATTGTTTTTTGCTATCGGTTAGGTATCCATCGGTTAAATCTCAAACAAGTTGGCTTTTTTTTTTAACCGATGGTTAAATAACCGATAGCACCCACACACGATTGGTTTGGACCGATGAAAACGGTCCATCAGACCGTTCTCATCGGTTTAACCGATCGTGTGTACGCGGCATAAGTGTAAATTAATACATATGTGTATATATATATATATATATATATATATATATATATATATATATACACATATGTATTAATATGTATTAATGAACATAAAAAGGCTGGAACTCCGCTTTAAGCTTTAACCCCACAAAAATTATTTGTATTTGAGAAATGTTACATCATATATATATATATATATATATATATATGATGTAACATTTCTCAAATACAAATAATTTTTGTGGGGTTAAAGCTTAAAGCGGAGTTCCAGCCTTTTAATGTTCATTAAAAGTCAGCAGCTACAAAAAGTGTAGCTGCTGACTTTTAATAAACAGACACTTACCTGCTCCTCGGTCCAGCGATGTGGCCACCCAGAGCGTCGCTCCTCTCCCCCCTCTCCACTGGCGCCATCATTCATATTCTGGGCACCTGTCACTTGTCCCAGGAGATCGCCTAAAGGGAGGGACTACCTAAGGCGAGTCTCTGGGCGGAAGGAGGAAATGGGACAGGAAGTCCCAATCCTACCGAAGCCCCCACTCCCCCCCTAAATAAAATGACATCCCAAATGTGGCATGTAAGGGAGTGCCTAAAGCATAAGTTCCACTTTGAGGTGGAACTCCGCTTAAAAGCCTAAAGCAGACCTCCACCTCTACTCCACACTTGGCACTTTTTGGGGGGAGCAGGTATCTGTTTTTGACAGACTGGAACTCCTCTTAAACTCAAGCCAGGTATAAAAAAAATGGATGTAGTTAAGTATTTATTTAAAAATAATTTAATGCAACTAGTGTAAATAGCTGATATCAGATTCTGTACAACAGCATGGGAGGAAGGATCTTCGGCCAGGGAGCATTACGTGTGTTGTATTCATATGTGCTTGCAAGGGATTTCCTAACATGGTGGGAGATCAGAGAGATGATGTCATAAGCCTGAAACTGCTCTTTCACTGTCTAATCACAGGCTAAGGGCAGGGAGGTGACCTCACTGTTTTGATTTAATGTGGTGAAAGTTCAGGTTACGTTGTGCTGTGTGGCAGGTCTGTGTAAATCTAAGGATCTTTAGGCAAGTAAAACTGTTCATATACATATAGTCAGAGCTTTTTTTCTCAGAAAATAGGTGCAGGAACTCAACCACGACCCGTTCAGATTTCACAAACAGTAGAAGGGTCTTAAAGGGGCATTAAATACCAGAATTGCATTACATACAGTGTGCAGAGTTCAGGGGGTTACAAAGCAGTCACTTGTTAACACAGAAACCAGACTTCTGTGTTTACAAGTGATTGTGGTGAGCGGGCACCAAAGGGTCTGAGCCAAAGGTGGTGGAACTGAGTTCCCCCAAGTTCCCCCAGAAAAAAAGCCCTGCATATAGTACATAGGTGTGCGCAGCCTATAGCATTAGGGTGTGCAAACCAAAGCTCTTACACACATGCCTGTGTTTGTGTGTATATAGGGCCGTCTCTACCATAGGGCAAACAGGGGCAGCTGCCCAGGGCCCTGTCACTGTTGGGGGCCCAAAGCAACCCCCTTTGAAAACATTTTTTTTTTTTTTTAGGGATCCGAAAGGTCCCCAGGGCCCAAGATGGCAACCCCCCTTTTTTATTTATTTTTAAATACAAAAATATATTTATTTTATATATTTTTATTTTTATTAAAGGGCCATTTTTTTTAAATATATTTTTATTTTTTATTAAAGGGACAATTTTTTTAGGGGTCCCCAGGGACCGGGAGGCCCCCAGGGCCCCAGATGACAACCCCCTTTTTTTATTTATTTTTAAATAAAAAAATATATTTATTTTATATATTTTTATTTTATTTTTTATTAAAGGGCCATTTTTTTTAATATATGTTTATTTTTTATTAAAGGGCCAATTTTTTTAGGGGTCCCCAGGGACCCAGAGGCCCCCAGGGCCCCAGATGACAACCCCCTTTTTTTATTTATTTTTAAATTAAAAAAAATATATTTTATATATTTTTATTTTATTTTTTATTAAAGGGACAATTTTTTTTAGAGGTCTGGAGGTCCCCAGGGGCCCGTAGTTCCCCAGGGCCCCAGATGACAACCCCCTTTTTTTTATAAAAAAACGTATTTTATAAAAAAAAACGAATAATGTTATTATTATTAAAGGACCCAGAGTTCCCCAGGGCCCTGGATGGCAACCCCCCTTTTTTTTATAATTTTTTTTTTATATTTTATTTCTTTTTTTTGTTTTTATTTAATAAATAAATAAATAAATATATATATATATATATATATATATATATATATATATATATATATATATATATATAAAAAATTAAAGGGCTCAGAGGTCCCCTGGATGGCAACCCCACTTTTTTTTTATAAATGTTTATTTTTAATATATTTTTTTTATTTTATTTTTTATTAAAGAAGGGTCCAGAGGGTCGAATGACAACCCCCCTTTTTTTGTAATTTATTTTTATAAAAAAAAAATATATTAAAGGGCCCAGAGGTCCCCAGATGGCAACCCCCTTTTTGAAAAAAAAAATAATATTTTTTATTTCTTTTTTTCTTTTTATTAAAGGGCCTAGAGGTCCCCAGGGCCCCGGATGGCTACACCCCTTTTTTTATATATATTTTTCTTTATTAAATCTTTTTTTTGTAAAGGGCCTCCCGCTTCTAAATTCGCGGCAGCCCCACCCCCCCCGCTTCTCAATTTAAGAGGGCAGCACCCCCCCATTCTCTGCTCCAGGGGGCCCATGCCTGAAGCTGTGTAAGGGGCCCCATGATTCCTGATGGTGGCCCTGCCGCCCGTTAAGCCCCTGTGCTGCCCACAAATCAGGCTGAAAATCATCAGCGGCACGCAGCCAGGTGACAGTACTGCTTCCCTTCCCAGTGTTTTAAAATGTACAGCACCCCTGGCTTCCCTTTAGACGTGCACTTCTCCCTTCCTGCCACTGGGTGCTGCTTGTATATAAAAGTGAATTAGAATGTGATTTTATAACATCCCCAGTTTGCTCTTCCCGAGGCTGACTTCTTCATGTCCTGCTCCTCAAGGTATGTCACTGTTTGCTATATTGTAAATACAAGTTTTCTGTAGAGTGTGCCCAAAGTCTTTATAATATTTGATGATTCACTGCAGGTCTGGTCAGTGTTTTAAAAAGTTCCTGTATTTTAAACATGGCATGGCATGAGGTCACAGCACCGTCTGTCCATTCTGCTTTAGCACCATGGGACCCCATGCCATGCCATGTGTAAAATAGAGGAACTCTTTGAGTGAGGCCTCAGAGCACATGGCATTACTGTCTGTATTTAACTGCTTGATGGGCTTATTTTGGGTCTGACTGGTTCACATGTATGTGTTTTGGCGGCCCACGTTTGAATGGGCCGCCATGCCTGCATTTCCTGCAAAGAAAAGCGCATGCCTCATGTAATAGGCTGCACACATGGCACACCTATGCCCATCAAGCACTGAAATACAGCACTGTCTGTCCATTCTGCTGTCTACTGTGACTTATCTGCAGTTCCCGCACTGTCAAACTTGCTGCATTTTTAGACGTTTAGGTCACGCTTTTAAAAACACAGTGCGTTTGTGTGTGCAAGAACTGCAGGTAAGTAGCATGGTGCAAAAGTAGAATGGATTTCAAGGTAGCTGATTTTTAAAATGCTGAATGAACCTTTTTTCTGCAGGAAACAAAGGCATGGCAGCCTATTCAAATCAATGGGCTGCTGTGCCTGCACAAATGAGGGCCGCCAAAACACATACATGTGAACCAGCCAGGCCCAAAATAAGCTGGAGGGGGGGCCCAAAAAAAATGTTTGCCCAGGGCCCAAACCATATTAAAGACGGCCCTGTGTGTATATATACACATACACACAATCTTCCTTGTGGCACTTTGCCCTGCCTGCCACATTATCTCCCTGCCTTAATATTCAGAATGAGAGAGAAGTGTTTCCACACTTCTCTTATAAACAGAGTTGATCCGTGGGAGATCTTTCCCATCTCCCTACCGACACACCGTGATAATTCTAATGCGAACAAGGGGATTAGGATGTGCCCAGGCACACCTGGCACACCCTATGGGCACAGCTATGATACCGTATGTGTATTTTATCAATACATTTGTTTTCTTGAAGTATAGCTTTAATGTAGACAATGCAATAGCAGCTGTAACTGCAATCGACAGCACAATAAATAATTATATCAATGGCTTGGGTCGCCAAGCTCTCCAAAAGAGGCCCGAAGATGTAGTGGCTTACACAATATGACAAATGCAGAGTTTAACTGTGATAGAGTGACTCCAGAAAGATCTTACCGGGCTATGTTGGCTGTATGAAAGTGTTGGCATTTTTTCTCTTTCACTTAACTAATAAGATGAGTCAAGGGTTATGGTTGTCAGTCTGTGGCATAATAAGCCTGACAGATAAGCTTCTGTTTAGTTAATGTGTATCTAAAGCCAAAACCTTTTAATAGTGCAGCAGGTGAGGAATTAGAAACTGTGTACATTTTGATTTTTGTTTGTGTCCCTGTTAGGGATATATGTCCTGAGACTATTGTCCCCAGGACCTAAAGAGGGATTGGGAAGGGGGGTTAATCCAAAATGTTGTGTTGTTACCAGCACAGGAATAGAGGAGAAATCCTCAAATGAAGTCACTTATTTCAGTAATAACTGTTTAACCACTTGTCCACCGCCCACCGTCAAATGACGGCGGGCGGAGGACTCCATTGTTCTGACATCACGTCATATGACGTGATGTCTTTAAATAGGGAATGCGCGCGATCGCGTGTGCGCATCCCTGTACTGACGGTGGCGGATCACGAATTGAATCCACGGCTGTGCACGGCGTTTGCGCGCGATCGTGAGCGCGCTGCGCGTGCCCGTCGGCGGCAGCGTGTTCCCGGGAACACTGCTCGTCGCCGACAATGGTACACAGTCATTGGTCATGGCTGTGTACCACGTGATCAGCTGTGATCCATTCACAGCCTGATCACTAAGTGTAAACACAGAGCTGTAACTAACTGTTACCAGCTCTTCTCTCCTCACACATTGTTTCCAGTGTGAGGAGAGAAGAGCTACTATCAGTGAGTTACAGTTCTGTGTTTCTGTAGTGTCTGCACAAACACCACACCACCCTTTGCCCCCCCCCCCAATTGTTAACAGTCACCCAACAGTCACCCCTAAAGTGCACCTGTCACACAAAGAGACTGCCATCAGCAGTGCAACCGCCATCCATCAGTGACCGTGCCCTGTCACCGTCACCCATCAGTGACTTGCCCTGTGACCCGTCACCCATCAGTGACCTGCCCTGTGACCCGTCACCCATCAGTGACCTGCCCTGTGACCCGTCACCCATCAGTGACCTGCCCCGTGACCCGTCACCCATCAGTGACCTGCCCTGTGACCCGTCACCCATCAGTGACCTGCACTTTCACCCGTCACCCATCAGTGACCTGCACTTTCACCCGTCACCCATCAGTGACCTGTCCTGTCACCCGTCACCCATCAGTGACCTGCCCTGTCATCCATCTGTGACCATCAGCAGTGCATCTGTCACCCATCACCCGTCACCCATCAGCGGTGCACCCGTCAAACATCAGTGACCTGCCTTATCACCCGTCACCCATCAGTGACCATCACCCGTCAGCGTCCGTGGCCTGTCACCCATCTGTGACCATCACCATCACCGTCTGTGGCCTGTCACCCATCAGTGACCATCGCCTGTCACCCATCTGTGACCATCACCCGCCACCGTCCGTGGCCTGTCACCCATCAGGGACCATCGTCCATCACACCATCACCCATCAGTGAACGTCACCTGCCACCCATCGCACAACCCATCAGTGAACATCACCTGCCACCCACCTGTCACCCATCGTATACAGCTACCCGCCACACAGCCAAAATGTCCAAAAGATTGTATAGTACCCAAGAGGCGTTGCAGATCCTCTCAATTACCGATGAGAGCACCGGGGAGCTCTCATCAGATTCCATTTCTGATTCCGAATCGGAATTTGAACCGATTGAATACAGCAACAATTCAGATGAAGAATGGGTCCCTCCTAAAAGGGCACGGCACTCTGAAAACCAGGCAGCCGCCAGCAACCAGGAAGATATTCCTAGGCCCAGTACCAGCGCCACCAGCAATAGGCCCAGTACCAGCGCTGACGCCAGCAAAAGGCCCCGGGAACAAAGACCCAGTACCAGCGCCACCAGCAATAGGCCCAGTACCAGCGCTGACGCCAGCAAAAGGCCCCGGGAACAAAGACCCAGTACCAGCGCCACCAGCAATAGGCCCAGTACCAGCGCTGACGCCAGCAAAAGGCCCCGGGAACAAAGGCCCAGTACCAGCGCCACCAGCAATAGGCCCGGTACCAGCGCTGATGCCAGCAAAAGGCCCCGGGAACAAAGCCCCAGTACCAGCGATGCCGCCAGCGAAACCCCTCATGAACAAATGTCCAGGCCCAGTGCTGCCAGATCACTCCTAAGTGCCAGCACAAGAAATTCAACCCCCCCAACTACTGGAGTGTCACGTCCCCCAGGAGCCAGGGCCACTACATTCATGCCAGATGGTCTTGCCAACCCAAAATGGCTGCCGACTCTGGATCACCCATTATTCCCCCTTTCACAGCACAGCCAGGTGTGCAGGCCAACACCCAAAATTTTTCAGAAGTTGATTACCTTCATCTCTTTTTGCCCGACACTTTTTTGCAGTTAATTATTGACCAGACAAATTTGTATGCCCAGCAGTATATTGCCAACAACCCCCAATCATCTTATGCCCGTCCATTTGAGTGGAGAGATGTAAATTTGGAGGAGTTCAAATTGTTTATTGGCCTTACCATAAACATGGGGCTTAACAAAAAAAATCAAGGACATTCTTATTGGTCCACCAAACCCATCTACCATCAGCCCATGTATTCTGCCAAAATGTCCAGGTCCCGATATGAAATGATAATGCGATTCTTTCATTTCAATGACAATACCAAGTGCCCTCCCCGTAATCATCCAGATTACGATAAATTGTACAAGATTCGCCCTCTGATCAATTTCCTTTCCCATCAATTTGCAGAAATCTATGTCCCCGAGAAACATATATGTGTGGATGAGTCCCTGGTACCCTTTTGTGGCCGTCTAGGAATAAAGCAGTACATTCCTAGTAAAAAGGCTAAATATGGTGTAAAATTTTACAAACTTTGTGAGAGAGCCACGGGATATCTGTATGCGTTTCGCATTTATGAAGGAAGAGATTCCCAGCTCCAGCCCCCTGAGTGCCCGGCCTACATAGGCACAGCTGGAAAAATTGTATGGGACCTGGCTTACCCACTCCTGAGAAAAGGATATCATCTTTACCTTGATAATTTTTACACCAGCCTGCCCCTTTTCCGACACTTATATGTTGAAAAAACCCTGGCCTGCGGAACCTCCAGAAAAAATAGGAAGGGCTTCCCACAATCCATTGTCAACAAAAAGCTGCGAAGGGGGCAAAGAGCAGCAGTGAGGTGCAACGAACTGCTGGCCTTGAGGTGGAAGGATAACAGAGACGTGCACATGATGTCCACCATTCATAATGACACTGCAGTTGTTGTTCAACGAAGACAAGGTCCCATTGAAAAGCCGACATGTGTCCAAGATTATAATCTGTACATGGGGGGGGGTGGATTTCAATGATCAAATGATTCAGCCCTATTTATCAATAAGGAGGTCCCGATTCTGGTACAAGAAGGTAGCAATTTATCTCATCCATTTGGCCATTTATAATTCTTATGTAGTCTACTCCAAATCCACTGAAAACCCTGCCCGCTTGCCCTCATCTATCCACAAGGACCCCCCACAGAGACCCTTTGCTCTGATGCCGTTAGCCGACTTCATGGACGCCACTACCCGCACAACATCCCACCATCCGAAGGAGGCCGAAGACGGCAAAAAAGATGTCACGTGTGCAGCAAAAGAGGATTTCGAAAAGATTCCAGCTACCATTGTCCCCGGTGTCCCTCCCAACCTGGCCTTTGCATTGGAGAATGCTTTGAAACTTATCACAAATCCCCAAAATATTAGCCCATATTTTTAACCATTTCGCCCATCTGACCATTTTCTGACCATTTTCATGCTACTGCCTTCCATGTGAACTGACCCTGGCCTGCTTTTTCACTATGCCTCTGCCTACTGTTTGGACTGCTTCCACGTAAACTGACCCTGGCCTGTGTTTTGACTATGCCTCTGCCTACCGTTTGGACTGCTTCCATGTAAATCGACCCTGGCCTGTTTTATGGACTATGCTTTTGCCTACTGCTTGGACTGCTTCCACGTAAACTGACCCTGGTCTGTTTTTTGACTATGCCTCTGCCTACCGTTTGGACTGCTTCCACGTAAATTGACCCTGGCCTGTTTTATGGACTATGCCTCTGCCTACCGTTTGGACTGCTTCCACGTGAACTAACCCTGGCCTGTTTTATGGACTATGCTTTTGCCTACCACTTGGACTGATCTGTTGCCCTACTATTGTAGTACACAAGGGTCTCACATATGTGAGGGGCTCCAGAATAGTTTTCCCGGATGGAGAAAACATTTTTTTTGTTTTCTCCGGGTTTTGTAATTTCCGGATTAGGGTCTGGAGTCCAGAGGCTTCATAGAGATTTGGGTGGGTCGAAGCCTCTACCCCTGTGCCCCTGTGCACAGGTCTTACCCGATTGCAGCCCTCAGCTTGCTGCTGACTTACTGCCATCATGCCTGCCATCATCTTTGCCTGCGGCATGAACGAGCCACACCACTGCTACCTGGACTATGCAAATATGCTGCCTGGAGAATTACTATAGCTGTCGCTAAGCACATCCCTGACTGCTGCCTGGACCAGTGCTCTCTTCTGTGGACACTACTAAAAGCACAGGTAATACTTTTTTTTACCCTTTCCGCAATAGAATTTATTTTGGATTGTAATTCTTGGTATGTACATGCTATGTGTTAGAAATATAAAGAGCCTTCAAAAATGATAGGTTGCCAGGAAATTATATATATATGTAATGTATGCTCCTAGAACGCCTGATGGTGCTACTTGGATGTTGGGCATCTGTATGTGGCCAAGCTGTGTAAAAGTCCCACACATTTGGTATCCCCATACTCAGAACAAGTAGCAGAATGTATTTTGGGTTGTAATTTTTGCTATGTACACGCTATGTGTTGGAAATATCTTATAAATGGACAACTTTGTGTAAATAAAATGCGTTTTCATTTTTTTTCCACATTTTTCAAAAACTTCTGGAAAAAAAATAACCGCTCAAAAGACTCATTATGCCTCATAGATTATACGTTGGGGTGTCTGCTTTCCAAAATTGGGTCATTTTGTGGGCAATTCCATTGTCTTGGTGCTCCAGGGCCTTCAAAGTTGTAATAGGTGGTTGAGAAATGAGATGTGCAATTTATGCTCGTAGATCGCCTGATAGTGCTACTTCAATGTTGGGCCTATTTATGTGGCCAGGCTGTGTAAAAGTCCCACACATTTGGTATCCCCATACTCAGGAGGAGTAGCAGAATGTTTTTTGGGGTGTCATTTTTGCTATGCATTCGCTATGTGTTCGAAATATCTTATAAATGGACAACTTTGTGCAAATAAAATGCGTTTTAATTTTTTTTCCACATTTTCCCAAAACTTCTGGAAAAAAAATAACCGCTCAAAAGACTCATTATGCCTCATAGATTATACGTTGGGGTGTCTGCTTTCCAAAATGGGGTCATTTGGGGGGTATTTTTACTTTTCTGACTTGTTAGTATCTCAAGAAATTAGATAGACCGTCAGTACTTTAAGTGTGATCAGATTGATCAATTTTCAGGGATTGGCACCATAGTTTGTAGACTCTATAACTTTCACAAAGACCAAATAATACACACCAATTTGGATTATTTTTACCAAAGACACGTAGCAGTATAAATTTTGGCCAAAATTTATGAAGAAAAATTACAAATTTGCTAAATTTTATGACAGAAACAAAGAAAACAGCAATTTTTCACGAACTTTTCCGCCTTTTTTTATTTATAGCGCAAAAAATAAAAATCCCACCAGTGATTAAATACCACCAAAAGAAAGCTCTATTTGTGTGAAAAAAAGAACGTGAATTTTATTTGGGTACAGTGTTGCATGACTGAGTAATTGTAATTCAAAGTGTGAGAGCACCGAAAGCTGAAAATTGGTCTGGGTAAGAAGGGTGTTTAAGTGCACTGTATTGAAGTGGTTAAAAGATCTCTTCTTTCATTTTGGGGGGCACATTTTCTCTCACTTCCTGTTTTGCCTACAGTGAAGGCTATTTTCCAACAAATGTTTCAACATAGGGACAAATACTTCTTGATTCCCCTAGAGCAATTAAATATAGCCTGAGACAACATTCTCTGGTGTTATTACTTTTAGTCTGTGCATTTAGGAATGCATTCAGCTTTCTTTAACCACTTGCATACTGGCACTTACACCCCCCTCCTGCCCAGGTAAAATTTCAGCTTCCGGCACTGCGTCGCTTTAACTGACAATTGCGTGGTCGCGCGACGTGGCTCCCAAACAAAATTTACGTCCTTTTTTCCCCAGTAGAAGCTTTCTTTTGGTGGTATTTGATCGCCCGTGCGGTTTTTATTTTTTGCGCTATAAACAAAAAAGAGCGACAATTTTGAAGAAAAATACAATATTTTTTACTTGTTGCTATAATAAATATCCCAATTAAAAAAAAAAACATTTTTTTTTCTCAGTTTAGGGCGATACGTATTCTTCTACATATTTTTGGTAAAAAAAAAAAAAAATCGCAATAAGCGACTGGTTTGCGCAAAAGTTATAGCGCTTACAAAATAGGGGAGAGAATTATTATTTTTTATTATTTATTTTTTTACTAGAAATGGCGGCGATCTGCGATTTTTATTGGTACATTCGACAGACACCATAAGCCTTCAATGACAGATTCAACCTTAATTAATTCGGATTTTCGGACGAATGCATTTTTTTTAAGAAACAAAATAAATAAAAAATAATTTCGAGAGTAACTAAATAAATATTTTTTTTGTACGAAAAGTAAAATTATGAAAAACATTTCTTTCTGTGTGCACATGTCTAATATATATTATGCCTCATTCTTTTCATAGAGGTAAAGTACCCATTTTTACTGTTCATAGTTATCCCACCTTGGTAATGCTTATGGGGTACATAGTATACCTTGTTACAAATTTACAAATAAAAGGTAAAAAAGTAAAATGAAAGCACCCACACTATGAAAAAGTTTATAAAAAATGTCCCCATTGTAAAACCATCAATAATGTAATCCAGCGATGTGGCTCCTCATCAGTCTCCCTCATGACCAGCCACTAGTGCTAGTACCAGCTCAGTTGAAGCATGATGGCAGTGCTACTGATGCTAAATCACAGATAAGGCAGGCAGGAAGTGTGTGCTCCCTCTCAACCCCTACCTGGCCACAGGCCTTCAATGTTGGGAAGATACCTTGTAAAGGAAGGGGGTATCCTCTCTCTTACAAGGTACCTTGTCTCCATGTTGAGAGGACAAAGGCCTCATTCCCACATCAGATGCTCCAAGAATTCATATTTAGGTGGATCCAAACCTAAAAGTGAATCCCACTGAAGTCTTTAAAGGGCAAATACTGTTTTTAAACTCTGGTCAGAAAAAGACTTGCAGCTATAATTGCAGCGAAAGGTGGTTCTACAAAGTATAGACTCTGGGGGGCTGAATACAAATGCACGCCAAACTTGTCCCCCTTCATTAGAGCTCCATCACCAGTCTGCATTCTTATCACAGCCTCCCCCATTCCTCTTCCCCAGAGCACCTCTGTCATTCACCGTTACTGAGTGGCAATAGAATGGCAGCCTGGACTAGTAGTAGTTAGGAGCAGTACAGCAGGGCTGCTATTAGAAATCACATACAGCCTACTTGACAACCCCCCCTTGAAATATCAAAGCAAAAAAAAAACTAAAATCAATATTAGCAGACACAAACACAATATAACTTACAAAATTCCTGCTAAATATAATGGATACAACAGCGTTGAGTTAATAAATAAAGCTCTGTGTGTAAATTAAGTCTAGAGGCTCATTCACATGGGTGCTGTAGCCCGTACAGCAGGGGTGCCCAACCTTTTAAAGAACGAGGGCCACTTAAGCGACTTGTTAACCAGTCGTGGGTCACAGTGGCACTGATGGACACCGATGAGGTAGTACTGAAGGGCACCGATGAGGTGGCACTGATGGGCACTGATAGGCGGCGCTGGTATGCAGCACTGATGGTCACTCAGAGGCGGCACTGATGGGCACTCATAGGCGGCACTGATGGTCACTCATGGGTGGCACTGAAGGGCACTCATAGGCGGCACTGGGCACTCATAGGCGGCACAGATGGGCACTCATGGGCGGCACTTATGGTTGGCACTGCTGGGTACTTATGGGTGGCACAGATGGGCACTGATAGATGGGCACTTGGCATGGATGGGCACTGAGGGGTGGCACTGATGGACACTGTGGGGTGGCATTGATGGACACTGAGGGTGGCACTGATGGATCCATGTTGCCAGTCAGTGCCCATTTGTGGGCACTGATTGGCATCTTTTCTTTTTATTGCCCTTTTTTTTATTTAATTTTTTTTACTGCCTTTTTTATTTTTTTATTGCCCCCTTTTTTGCCCTTCCCTGGTGGTCCAGTGTGGGCTTCCCTGGTGGTCCAGTGTGGGCATCCGTGGGGGGGCTGCACTGATAAACAATCAGCGCGAACCCCCCCTGTCAGGAGAGCCGCCGATCGGCTCTCCTGTACTCGCGTCTGTCAGACGTGAGTGAGGAAGAGCCATCAACGGCTCTTCCTGTTTACATTGTGATCAGCCGTGATTGGACATGGCTGATCACGTGGTAAAGAGCCTCCGCCAGAGGCTCTTTACCGAGATCGGAGATGCGGGGTGTCAGACTGACACCCCGCATCACCGATCGCCGTGCTGCGCGCCCCCACGGGCGCTCGCCGGCATGAAATGCTGCAGGACGCCAATAGACGTCCAATCAGGATTTCAGAACCACTTCCCGGACGTCAATCTGCTATTGACCGGGCGGCAAGTGGTTAAAGGAACCTATTTAGAAAATAAAAAACAAACCTTTACAACCTCTTTAAAAAGGGAGGTATGCAGATTTTTTTTATTTTTTTTTAAGGTAATCTATATATTGGTTGGCTTTCCCTCTGTTGAAGACCACTGAACACTGGGAGTATTTGGCTGTCTTTTCTTCTATCTCAATATTGCTCTAAAATTGAAAATAAACTTTATGGCACCCCAAGTTATTTAAAAGCTTTGTGTACTTTTAATGTTAATCCACATAAAAAAAAAAAAAAAACTCTACCTTCTGAACAGCATTTCTAATAAAAATGCTTGCATTGGTATATGTTACTCATGGCAATGACCAATTGCACAGTTTAACAATAGCATGCAAATTACCCAGAAAAAAGCCAGAAAAAGTAGAAAAATTCAGCATTTCAGTTGTTTATCCCATTAAAAGCTATTCAGCTGTGCAAGTGAATGTTTAGGTTTGAAGGTATTTGATAGCTCAGTATGTTAGTCACAACATACGTAATGCTTTGAATAAAAATACCCAGTGGCACTTATTCATGGAAATTGGCCTTCCCCCTAATCAATCATTGTTATGTTTTATTTATTTATCATTGCCCTCCACCTTGTCATGACTCACTGCCAACAACATCATCCATCATCCTCTTGCATTTTACCTGGTTTCTATTGTAGAAGAAGCAGGAGCCAGTGTGCTCGATAGCACAGGATAAAAAAAAAAAAAACATTTCAGCTAAGGCAAAAGTGTCAAGCTGCTTAAGGTACTTTCTGCTAACATGACAGCATTGCTGTCAATGTATGACACTGCAGACGTATTGCAAGATATATAATTATAAGGTTGCTGATAACAAAATGTATCTTTTGGTATCAGTGTTGGTACTGGTTATGGGTAGGTTTTTGGTTCAAAAATCCACATTTGTATTGGGACAGAGTGTGTGTTTGCCACACGCCAGTATTATAGACATCTCAGGTTTTTTTTTTTCCAGACAGATATACATTTCTGTGTTTGTCACAGCAACAACTTCAGCTATTGTATGACAGCTATACCCTTCATTGTTTTATTTACTTATTTATTATTTTATTGGGGCCGCTGGTTGCCTTTTTAGTTTTTGGTAAGGTTAAAAAAAGGGGGGTGGGGTGTGGTTTAACGTTTAGTAAAAATGTTTAAGGACTGTGAACATACGCATACACGTAACCAGTTCCCATCCAGCCTATAGACATCTGATAGGCGGATGAGACATTCGCAGTTTTAAGTGGACGTCATATGACATCCTCCTGGAATGTGACTCGTGCGCGCCCCGTGGGCCACGCTGCAGTGCAATCTGTCACCGGCTGTCAATGACTTATCACTGCACTAGGTCTCTGCCGGTACCATGTGATCACTGTGACCAGTCACAGCAGATCACATGACAATTATAAACAACATTCGGTATTCTGATTCCAGTTACTGATCCGGCTTGTCTTGACTAATCTCTGAACTCTGCCTGCACTGACCTTGGTTTGTCCTCTAACCTCCCCTTCTGTTCACTCTCATTGGCTCCTTCTTCACGGATTGGTCTCAGACCTGGCTTGTTTCCTGACCGTGCTCCTGCTTTTGTCCTGTACCCGATCCATCCTGTCTGGGTATGACCCAAGCTGCCTAACTCAGCTATTCTTTTTGCTGTTACTGGTACCCCCCACCACCCTGCTGTTCTGGCTGACCTACAGTCTGCCAACAACTATCTCAGCTGCCCGCTGTCACCAGTACCAGCCTGCCTCAGTCTGATGCCTACCAGCTCACCTGCTTACTGGAGCCTTCTGACAACTTCACCTGCCCAGGGTGGACAGCTGCCCTGCTGCTAGCAAGACTTACAGGCACTTGCACCACTCTGTACTCCTGTGCCTCCTGTTAACACTATTAGGGGCCCAGAGTCAGAGATGTGAATTCGGGTACACACTAACAAAACTGACAGCTCTAGACAGCAGTTTTCTCCCGACATTCGGCCTGTGTGTACGGGGCTTAAGAGAGGCCTTCTTGATCATATCCAGCTCTGCTATAAGGCATGTGATAACCATGTTCATTTTTTTTAGCTGGCTGGTTTGTTTCTTGTTGACGATAGCAGATTATTGTTAGTGTTTAACCACTTAAGGACCAAGCCTCTTTTTGAGATTTGTTGTTTACAAGTTAAAATTTTTTTTCTTTTTTTGCTTGAAAATTACTTAGAAACCCCAAACATGATATATTTGTTTCTAACACCCCGAAGAGAATAAAATTGCTGTTGTTGCAAAATCAGAATCATATAAATACTTTTGTTTCATCTTTTGCCATCCATCTTCTTCTTTTCTCTACTAGTTTTCTTTCCTTTACCCCCCAGGAGAGGGGGGGGGGGGAAGAAGGGGGAGAAAGACGGAAAATCAAAATCCTTTTTTTTTTCTTTTCCCCCCTGCCAGTCTTCTCCAAATTTGATACTGATAAAATATCTTTGTATTTTCTGCTGCGGTCCAAGCGGTAGTCCAAATAACTACAAACTTCAAAAAACAATCTTGTTACGTCATCAGATCTTATTTTATGATTTTATGGTAAACACATATCTCTGACTGAATTTAACTAGTACTATCTGCTTATTTATCAGGTTTAAATTGACTAATTTGTTTATTTCTTGTCATGGTAAATACTAAATTTGATCAATTTTGTCAAATGTGTACATGTCATGCTCTTATTCCTATTCTGACAGTTTATATGTATCTTGATAATTTTCTGATTCAATAAAACTTTATGAAATATACAAAAAACAAACAAAAAAAGACCCCTGATCTCTCTCCTGCACTCTAATGGGCCCGATGTACTTATCGAATATGACACAACTGTCCACCCAGAGAGCTTTGTTCTACTGACGCCCTGTTAGTGATTATTCAACCTAGTCGCTTAGTTTCAAAGGGCGGCCGTCGGCTCCAAACACTGGGGAATTCTCTTTGGAACCAGCTCCCTCATCAGCTCCGAGCATCCTCCTCCTTGATGGCCTTCTGTAAAGGCTTGAAAACACTGCTTTTTTCACAAGCCTACGGATAGACACTTGGCCATCCAAGCTCTTAGCAGGACGCTGCCTTAATCCCAGGCTGCAGTCCATGGTCAGGGAGTAGGGATAGGCTCCTTGTGTCCTGCCCCCCCTTCTTTTTATATTTCTGTTTACTTCTTGCTTGTTCCCCTCTTTTACTTAGATGTCTTAGTCTCTTCTCTTTGCTCCTGGGAACTGGATACCCCCAGCTTGTTGGTATTAAAAATATAAAGTTAACTCATATTAAACCACAATAAACAATGTGCATCAAATAAATGGTGAAATAACATTCACATAACATATAATTCATGTTTGCCTAACAAAGAAGTAAACTTCAAAGGGAAATATATAAAAATCCATGTGTAAGAATCCCAAATCACCTCACAGACAAGTGTGCCAGTTCCCTTAGGCAGGCCATAGATGGTATGAATTTCTTTCCTGCAGCCACAGTTTGCAGGAAAGACATCCCCCCCCCCCCTTCAACACAGACTGTGCTGATATTGGAATCCCACCTGCTGAGCAATTGTCCCCTCTATCTGTCCCTGCCGGGATAAGACAGTGATTATTGCTAGCAGGTATAGGAGTAGCAGCTGCTAGCGATAATCGCAAGTTTATCCAGCAGGCTGGCTGTTCCCAAGTTGATATATCGATAAACTTGGTGCATTCAGCCTGCCCAGACACGGTTTGAATCTCGAATGATTTCTGCTGAACCAGCTGGGATTAAAATTGTCTGTGGTCTGGCCTACCAAACAGTAATGATCTCCGAATGATAAGATCAACAGTGCAGAAATAATCCAATTGGGGGGGCCACCACTCAGGTTACCATTGACTGCACTGCTTCCACAGTCCTTCAGTAAAGCCAGCACCTCAAATTAGTAATGGGTAGGAGAAAGAACAAAAGATCATAGAATAGTAAGCTAAAACCACATGATTTATTAAAAGTAAATATACTTACAAAAGATAGCGTAACACAGGCAAAGCACCCCACACCAGAGATCAACAGTGGGTGTTATAACATCATATACCACTGGCCTCACCCTACGCACATTTCGCCTGGTGCAATGACCATCTTTAGGAACTCTTCAGAGTTGCTCATAGTTGTTTAGAGGCCAAAAACATAATAATTTTTACTCCATAGCATTGCAATTCCATACAACAGCATTAAAACCGTCATTTTTGAACCATAACTTTTGATGGTTTTAATGCTGTAGTATGGAATTCTAAGGCGGCGTACAGACGATCGGACATATCCGATGAAAACGGTCCGCGGACCATTTCCATCGGATATGTCCGATCGGGAGTTTGATCCGATGGCGTGTACACACCATCGGATCAAATTCCCCGCCGCCGGACAGCGCGGTGACGCGGCGGTGACGTTGACGCCGCCGCGTCACCGCCACGTCACCGCACCAGGAAGTAAAACACTTCCGCGCATGCGCCGAATCCATTCGGCAGCGGCGCGGCGGCGTGGGGGCCGACATGTCTGCTGGTAAGTGTACTAACCAGCAGACATGTCGGGCGGACAGATTCCACCGGATAGATTTCAAAGCTTGCTTTGAAATCTGTCGGGTGGAGAAATCTGTCCGCTAGCCCATACACACGAGCGGAGATGTCTGCTGAAACGGTCCATCGGACCGTTTTCAGCGGACATATCCCCTCGTGTGTACGCCGCCTAACACTCTAATTGCTCTAGTTCATGAGCAACTCTGTTCTTTTCTAAATAATATACAGGGAAGGACTGTGGAGGCGGTTGAGTCAGTGGTATCCTAAATAATGGCCCCCAATTGAACGGTTTAATATGAGTTAACTTTTACACATATATATTTTTATTGATCACTTCAGAGATATTGGTTTTGCTCACCTTTTTGATTAATTAGTCTACTGAAGATAATGAAGCATAGATCATGCTCCATTAGCTTATTTCCCAGCCAGCACTCCTGGGGAATAGTAACTTGTATCCTGTAAGTAACAGAATACACATGGTTTTCTGGTTAATTCACTGGAAGGAGGATCAGAAATGTGTTGTTCACTGAGCTGTCTGTGCCCCACTCAGAGCGCACACTGTTTTACTCATAACATACACCATTTTCTGGTTGTCTAGGCTTGACTATTGGGTGGAGGTGAAGGTGGTGCTTGCATCTTTTTTAGGTAGTAGCCTGCCCTGCTGCATGTGTTATGTCAGAGGGTACCTGCAACGACAATGCTGCATTTTATTACATTTGTGCCAAAGCACATGACAATGTACAGCATCACGCTGTACATTGCTATGAATGCATACCCCCCCCAGCTTTTTGAGATGGGAATGGGGAATGAGGGACAGCTATTAGCTAAAGTATGAAGACATAGGATACCCTCCCCCCCATGCACCCTTAAATCAGAATTATACAAAAAAAAGATTAGTTAAACCCACAAGTGCTTTTTTACCACTACTATTCCCCTATACTGGCTTTTAAAATATACAAATTAAGCAATTCAGAAATTGGATTAAAGGTTTAGTACTGGGACACAATTTTTATAAGATAAAAAGTGAATTTTATATACCACTATATAGATCAGATCAAAATGACAGACAAATTAGGAGGAGAAAGGGACAGAGGGACTTTGTTCCAAATCAGGGACAGTCCTTTACATTTAGGGACAGCTGGGAAGTGTTTGTTTTGTACTCTCTAGAACAGACAGGCAGCAACACCTTATGTGAATGTACTGTGGCATACGTCCCAATATATGCATCCCTATAGACACATTAGAACTTCTCCCTTATTTGAACCTTGAGAGCTGGGCAGAACTTAGAGAGAGGTGAGAAGATTACCTTTTTAATGACACAATGTTAAAAGATATGTCTGTTCTGAGAAAGGAATATGGGTTCTCTAAAGCTAATGACCTAAAGTCCATTCATAGAGAAAATGATTTATGTAAGCATCCTCTTCCTACAGTTTCTGTTGATTCATTAACTTTTTTCCTGCTTCCACAACAACTAGAGGAATCTCCTTGTTTTGCAACCTACTGTACTTCAACAGAAGATGGTGTTTGTGAAAACCAACCCACTCCTTAAATGGTAAACAGATCTTCATCACTCTTTTACTCCCTCTCAATGGCTTATGACCTTTAGGTACATATATAAAGTCTCCCATTGTGTAAATCATTGGGAATTGCTACAAAAATTAGTAATGAGATAGTACCTCACTCATTACCAACTGTCCAAATTTTCACCCCATGTTTCTCATCTTTTGTTGGAGAGGATGAGGACAGAAGAGTAATCTATTTAATATTTTTGGGCCTGCAAAAATATCTCTAGTTTTTGGAGAGAGATATTCAAATTAATATCTGACATTATGCATGTCTTGCTACAGCCAAATCCTGCTCCAGCAATTTTGACAAATTTATGAAATCCCCTGACCATTCTGAACAGTGATTGTCCATGTTCTTTTGTCAGCAATAACAGTGAAGCCCCATACACACTATCAGTTTTCCTGCAGGTTTTCTCTTCAGGTTTAGCAACACCATGTAGTTCAGGGGCCTGCCTGAATGCATGCAAATTGAAACTCTTGAGGTTTGACCTCATATTAGATGGTTTTGGTAAACCTGAAGAGAAAACCTGCAGGACAACTCATAGTGTGTATGGGGCTTGAGAGCTAGACATTGGAAGGCTTCCTAACCTCCTAATAAATTAGAGGGTAGCCTTATTCCGCGTACACACGATTGGTTAAACCGATGAGAACGGTCTGATGGACCATTTTCATCGGTCCAAACCGATCGTGTGTGGGCGCCATCGGTTAAAAAAAGCAAACTTGTTTTTTTTTTAACTGTAGTTGAACTGTATAAAACAGGAAAGAAATATAAAAAGATATCCAAGGAATTTAGAATACCAATCAGCAGTGTTTAAACTCTAATCAAGAAGTGGAAAATTAGGAGTTCTGTTGAAACCAAACCACGGTCAGGTAGACCAACTACAATTTCAGCCATAATTGCCAGGAAAATTGTTTGGGATGCAAAGAAAACCCCACAAATAACTTCAGGTGAAATACAGGACTCTCTGAAAACATGTGGTGTGGCTGTTTTAAGATGCACAATAAGGAGGCACTTGAAGAAAGATGGGCTGCATTGTTGAGTCGTCAGAAAAAAAACATTACTACACAAATGCCACAAAGTTTTCCGCTTACAATACGCCAAACAGTACAGAGACAAGCCTTAAACCTTCTGGCACAAATTCACTTGGAGTGATGAGACCAACACCATTCCTAAACACAGAATTGGATCGCTGATGGTTTGGGGATGTGTAAGCTACAAAGGCACAGAAAAATTTGGTCAAAATTGATGGCAAGATAAATGCAGCATGTTATCCAAAAATATTGGAGGAACATTTGGATTCATCAGCCAGGAAGCTGTGCATGGGACGCGCTTGGACATTCCAACATGACAATGATCCAAAACACAAGGCCAAGTCAACCTGTCTTTGGCTACAGCAGAATAAAGTGAAGGTTCGGGAGTGGCCAACTCAGTCTCCTGACCTCAATATCATTGAGCCACTCTGGGGAGATCTCAAATGTGCAGTTCATGCAAGAATGCCCAAGAATTTACAGGAACTGGAGGCTTTTTGCCAAGAGAACTGTTCAGCTTTACCATCTGAGAAGATAAAAAGCCTCATCCACAAATACCACAAAAGACTTCAAGCTGTCATTGATGTTAATGGGGGCAATACACGGTATCAAACCTGGGGTATATACATTTTTTATGAGATTAATTTTAGGTAGTTTATGTTGCCATTATGATTTTAAAAGAGTAAATACAGTTGATTGATAATAAATGACTTCAGCCAAACACTAACCATGAGTGAAGGAAAAGTTTTTGTGTTAGCATTCCTATTCTCTGAAAAATGGGCAAGAAATCATATTTCGTCACCAAATAGTAAAAATGCGCAATCACCCCATGGATATGCTGTCTTATGACAGGACTGCAATTAACGCATGTAAATTGATTCTCATCTACAGTTTTATATGTCTCTCATCACTGATTTTTTGACTGTTTCAGTTGGTTATATTCAGAGCTCTGTATTTTCTCCATGGCTTGGAGGGGGTGAAAAATAAATGAATTCCTTAAATGATTAATAGATATCTACATATAAGTTGGAAATTTCCTTCAAATTAGGTTGCATCGTAAATGCTTTGATGCATTAGATGATTTTAAATACAACATGAAAAAAAATGTACAACACACAATCTCAGTAAATGTATTTTAATATAAATCCAGTGACAAACATTTCTCTACAAATCATCTAAAAATAAATATTTATTAAAAACACAATGATTGATTTAACTTCATTTACTAGCAAACCTAAGTTTGATCTCTGATCTCACATTTCTATAAATCAATTATTGTCCAAGCAACTGGAATGTGATATTTTAAATAATTACAACTGGGAATTTGCCCTGCTAGGCAGCTCCGAACTAATATTGTTATAACTTCAGCAAACAGTGCCTTCAACTTTAATAAACTTCTCTCACTCAATTGACTGTGCTGGATTTTATTGTATTTTATGGTACACAGATTTTTGTTTTGATGTGTGAAATTCTTATGTTAGAAACTTTCAATTACATTATTGGAATTTATCAAGTTCACAAGCAAAGACTTTTTATGAGTACACAAGAACCTTGAAAAGGCTTCTAAAACAAAAAAACATACTGTATGTCTTAAAATAAAATATATTTAGAAATGTTCTTTTTGCAGAAAAGATAAGTGAGTTTTTTTTTGAACCAATAATAAAATAAGACACAGAAAGGGGCAGTCGGACAGGGTCTGGGGTGAACTACATCAAAGGTGTGTGTGCAATAATTGAGGTGTAATAAATGAAAGATTTTTAAGATTTCACACTCATCCTTAATCCTTAATTTTCTGAAAATTTAGTTAAAATTTAGGTTGTTACAAAAATATATCACTTCATCAAATTACCCTTAACCACTTCAATTCTAGGCACTTACACCCTCTTCCTGCCCAAGCCAGTTTTAAGCTTTCAGCACCGTTGCACTTTGACAATTGCATGGTCATGCTACACTGTTCCCACAAATAAAGCTTTCTTTTTGTGGTATTTGATCACTCCTGGGGTTTTTACTAATAAGACGGCACTGATGGGCACTGATGAGGTGGCACCAATGAGGTGGCACCGATGGACATTGATGATGGGCACTGATAGGCGGCACTGGTATGTGGCACTGATGGGTACTCATAGGCGGCACTGATAGGCACTCATAGGCGGCACTGATGGGCACTGAAAGACTGCACTGATGGGTACTTAAGGAAGGCACAGATGGGCACTAATAGGTGGGCACTGATGGGCATGGATGGGCACTGATAGGTGCCACTGATGGACACTGATGGGTGACACTGATGAAACTGATGGGTGGCATTGCTGGACATTACTGATCTGGCAGGCATTCAGAATGGGGGACTTACCTGGCCATTCACATTTTGGAGGCTTCACTGGTGGTCCTGGTGGCATCCTTGGTTGTCTAGTGTGGGCATCCACGGGGGGGGGGGGGCTGCACTGATAAACGTGGTAAAGAGCTTCTGTCAGAGGCTTTTTACTGAGATCGGTGTATCGGTGCGTCAGACTGACACGCCACACCACAGATCACTGTGATGCATGCCAACACGGGCATGCGGCGGCAGTTATACTGCTGGACGCCATATGACACCCATTCAGGGGAACTTAACCACCGCCCGGCCGTCATTCTGCTATAGGCCCGGCGGGAAGTGGTTAAAGGGGTTGTAAACACTTATGGTTTTTCACCTTGATGCACTTTATGCATTAAGGTGAAAAACCTTCTGAAGTGCTACAGCCCCCCAGCCCCCCCCCCCCCATTTTATTTTACTTCACTCTAGCTGGTGTCTCTTGTCCTGATTAAATAGATTTATAGCAGCACAGCCATTGGGTCCCACTGCTGTCAATAAAATCCAATGACGCAGCACCGGGGGCGGGGCCAAGTCCTGCATTCTGTGTGGACACAAATGCAAGACTTGGGAGCACTCCCGAACGGGTGTACACCTTAGAAAAGCCTTCTCCAACATGGACACTCGATGCGGGGAGGAGCCACCAGTGCCGGTGAGGGACCCCAGAAGAGGAGGATCGGGCCACTCTTTGGAAAGCAAACCGCTTGGAGTAAACTAATGGAATAATTTGATATTAACATTTTGTCAGCATTCAAGAACTTTTTCATGCATGTGGACTTTTTGCATATTATTATTTATTTTAATAAAAATGTGTCACTATTGTATTTACATATTCGCTGGAGTTTATTATTAATTATACATTTGTGGTTTAGCGCACTATTATTTGGTAAATATTTATTTCATGTGGTGTCAGAACACATTTTGAATAGTTGCAACCGCTCCCCATTTATATATATATATAATGTTTCACATTTTTGGTTTAATCCGTATCAGCGCTTTAGTGTCTTTATTGTTTTATCTCCTAAACCTGCTGAAGAAACATCACGATCGTGCCCTTTCTTCAGTGCGTACATGGCAAATATCTCCTAAATTGTGCATGTTATTTCCTGTACCTACAGGTAAGCCTTATTATAGGCTTACCTGTAGGTAAAAATGGTATGTAAGGGTTTACAACCACTTTAAGAACCTGAATGGGCCACAAAATTCAAGATGCAATGCAATATTTATCCGGCAGAAAACATTAGATATTTGTCAGCTTATATCCAGCTGTAGAAACTATGGCCCGGATTCACATACATCGGCGCATCTTTATGCCGCCATAGCGTATCTCTTTTACGCCCTCTCCGGCGCAGGGCGGAGAGGCAAGCATGGAATTTACAAACAAATGCTCCCAACTATGCGCCGGAGTAGCGTAAATTTCGTAGACGTAAGCCGGCGTAAGTGAAAGTAGGTGGAAGTGGGCTGGAAGTAGGCGTGATCCATGTTAATGAAGCGTGACCCCATGCAAATTATGGGCCGGGCACCAGATAAGTACTTAAAATGAACTGTGCATGTGTCGGGACATGGACGTATCCCCGTGCGCATGCGTACAACCACGTCGGAACAACTGTCTAAGATACGCCGGATCACTGTGTACGCCTTGAACATAACCTACGCCCAGCCAGACCCACGTCGGCCCATATTCACAGACGTCCAATGTAAAATATGTAGGCTTGTGTTCCCTGGTCCATACCTTTGCATGGGTTGCGCCTCATCTATGGGGAATAACTTTACGCCGAACGTAAAACCTACGCAAACTGCTTAAATCATGTACGTTCGTGAATCTGTGTATTTGCATATTTGAATAGAAAATCAATGGGAAAGCCACATGCGCCCAGCGTAAATATGCGCCCACTCTAGGCCGGCGTAGGCAAGTTACATTGGTGGAATGAAGACAGTTTTTTTTTTTTTTTCAAAAAATATTTATTGAAATTTTTCAAGAGTTACATGCAAAGTAAGTCAACGAGTCGAGGAATAAAGGAAATTGTACAAAGTACCAACGCCAGAAACATAGTTAACAATAGACACAGTACATATCCACAATTAGCGGTGAGCATTGATGGGTGCTGGATCTTCACAAAAAAGAAAAGGGAGGGATATTGGTTGTCGCCCCCTTGATGGAGAGGACTGGAAGGATCCTAATAAAGCCATACAGAAGGGGGGGTCTTTGAGGGCAGGGAGTTCTATCTGATACAGGGTGCACCAGTAACGGTCAACATACATGAGGGGGGATATAGTCCAACTTGGAGGGGAAGGGAGGGGGGGTGCACCGAGAGAATGTAGTCAATTTTGAACAAAAAGAGGGGCAACGTGGAGGTGACCAAAGTAGCAAAAGTCAAACAGGGGTGGTAGAGGGGGTATCTGGGGGGGGGGCATCCTCTGCTGAGGTTGATGGTGGGGCGGATTTTGAGAACGAGAAGGAGTAATGATCGAAGGTTTCCAAGTCTTGTTGGGACACGTTCACGAGCATGAAGGGTTGCCAGATGGAAAAAAAATGAGCTTTAGCAGTGTCCTTATGGAAGTCTGTGGTGGCTCGTTCTTTATAGAGGAGAAGAAAGGATGTCCCGTTTCATTTGGGAAGTAGAGGGGGGATGCATGGAGGTCCAGTTTCTCAAAATGGCTCGTCGTGCAATGAGTAGGCAGAGCAGAGGCCAATCTTTGGAGGCATGTGAGGAGATTGTAGAGCCATCCCATTGTGACCGCTGGAGCAACAGAGGATCCCAGTAGCCGAAGATGAGGAGGAGCGGGTTCTTGGGTAGCTTGAGTAAGGTGATTTTGAATATGTAGGCCAGCACCTGATCCCAGAACGTTGAGATGAAAGAGCAGGTCCAGAAACGGTGGGTCAGGGAAGGTCTGGGGTGATGGCATAGGGGGCACTAAGCGCTGCTTGGGTCCTGGAAGGATCGAAGGAAAGGGATGTGGGCCCTGTGGAGAATCTTTAACTGGGTTTCCTTCCAAATTTTGTTTGGGGTCAGTTTTTGTACTTTGTTGTAGCCTTGTAGTAGTTTGTGTATCAGGTCATCGTCTGGGAAGTCTTTACCCCAGTTGGCCGCTGATGAGGATGTCAGGGAGGGGGAAGTCTCACGGAGCAAGGGTTTGTAGATGTCTGAGATTTTGTATGTGCTCTCCAAGAGTAGTTGATCAGTAAAGTTTGGGGTGAAGCGTTTGCAGTATTCGTTGCAGGTAGCGCGTAGATAGTGGACACATTGCCAGAAGTAGAAGACGTGAGATTGGGGCAGAGCGAAGAGATTGGCTACAGCAGCGAAAGGCCGTGGGCGACCGGTTGCAGCATCACACAGAGAGACAAAATGTGTGAGTCCTTTTTCCTGCCAAACTTTGAAAGGCCTGTGGATTGTGATATCCAGTCTAAACCAATTCTTATCAGACATGCTAAATTATACATTCTAATGTTCGGAAGACTAACACCACCTTCGCGTGTGGGGAGAAACAGCTTTGTTAGGGCTATGCGGGGTCTCTTGCCATGCCAGATAAATTTGGAAACAGCCGATTCAATGTTTTTGACGTCTTTATGACGAAGGAGCAGAGGGATAGTCTGCATCGGGTATAGTAATCTGGCGAAGCTAACAATTTTAACCAGGTGGCATCTTCCCAGAAGCGAGAGGGGTAGGTCTAGCCAGTTCTCCAGTTCCTGAGACATTTTTGAGAATAGAGGAGGGTAGTTAAGATGGTACAGGGAGGAGAGCAGTTTGCCGATTTTGATGCCGTAGTATGTAATATGAGACGTGGCAACAGAAAAGATGGAGTGATGTGTCCACGGGGGGGGGAGGGGGGGGGAGAGCCTAGGGGGAGAATTTCGCTTTTGCCATAGTTAATACGAAGACCCGAGCAGGCGTGGAATGTATCGAAGATTTTCTTGATGGTGATCATGTCGGCGGAGGGGTTAATAATAATAATAATAATGCAAGTCTTATATAGCGCTGTCTTACCCTAACTTGCCAGGCAAGCTTCCCAAGCCACAGCCGAAGCTGTAGCTCATCGGGTCTCGAGGCGCTTATATAGTAACATAGTCACTATTACCCAACACAGTGGTACTCATTTTACCGACCTCGGAAGGATGGAAGGCTGAGTGGACCCCGCCGGGATCGAACCTGCGACCCTGAGGGTTCAGATGATCACAGATTGCTGCAACGGAGCATTAGCCCGCTGAGCCATCTTACCGATTACCGGGTTGGCCGAGAAGATGAGAACATCGTCTGCAAAGAGAGAAGAGCGCAGTTCGTGAGGGCCAGTTTGTATTCCGTGGAGGGGGGCAACTTGGGTAAGGTGTCTGGATAGGGGTTTTAAGGCTATGTTAAAAAGGTGCGGGGAGAGAGGGCAGCCCTGCTGAGTCCCCTTGTGGAGGCGGAATTCCTCCGAGAAGAGGCCCGCAGCTACCAATTTTGCCGAGGGGGAAGTGTACATGGCGTTAATAAGGTGGCAGAAGGGGCCGGAGAAGCCCATTTTTGCCATGGATAGAGAGAGGCATTCCAAGCTGACATTATCGAAGGCTTTCTCGGCATCTAGGCTTATGATGGCAAAATCACCTGTTGTCTAGCGTGTTCTAGGGCCAGCATGACTTTGCGAATGTTCAGGGTTTCCGTTCTGCCTTTTACAAAGCCCGATTGTGCTGAGTGAATGAGAGAGGGGATAATATCCGAGAGCCTATTGGCAACTATTTTGGACAGAATTTTGACGTCCAGGCTCAATAAGGAAATAGGCCTGTATGATCCAGGTTCTAGGGGTCCTTCCCCTTTTTGGACAGTAGCTTAATGATGGCCTGGTTTCCTGAGGGGAGGTACGAGCCGCCGGACCACATGCCGCAATATACTTTGAGGAGGGTGGGTTCCAGTAGATTTTGTAGGGTCTTATAGAATTCACCCGTGAAGCCATCGGGTCCCGGGGTCTTAGAGGGGGCAGGTGAGCGTATGGTGTCAGAGACCTCGGCGAGAGAGATGGGAGCATTGAGGGCTTCCAATTTGGAGGGGGTTATTTTGGGGATGTCTAAGTTTTCCAGAAAGGCGTTTGCCGTCTGATTATCAATGGGGTCAGGAGCGTATAGGGCCGAGTAGTAGTGAAGCATTGCCGCGTTTATTGATGGAGGGGTAGTACTAATCTTTCCGCTGGGGTCTCTCATGGACGTGATATTGGTGGGTCTGAAGGAGCCTTTACAGAGTCTGGCAAGTAACTTGCCTGATTTATTTCCAAACTTGTGGAGGGTGGCATCTAAATTTGCTTTCTTGACTGATTCTAGAGTGTCTGCCCAGGTATCGAAAGCCCTCTTGGCAGCGTGCCACTCGTCCCTGTGTCTTGGAGAATCAGAAGTGTGAAGAACCCTTTGTGCCTGGTGTAGAGGGGAGCTAGCCAGTTTGTACTGGGATATGGTGTTTCTTTTGAAGGAAGTAGCATAAGACATGATCTGACCCCTGAGGAACGCTTTGCCGGCGTCCCAGAAGAGGTTAGAGTCATCCGCATGAGGGGCGTTAGCTTCAGAGTATTCTAGCCACGCTTTCTCCATGAATTGTTGGAAATCAGCGCGGTTGTGGAGGTAGGAGGGAAAGCGCCAGATCTTGGGGTGGGGGGGAAGGTCAAGATTGTCTAGTGAGGCCGTGATTGGGGCATGGTCAGAGATAGCTATATCGAGGATATCGGTGGCCGATATCATGGGGATTAAGTTGTCCGAGCCAAAAAAATAATCTATCCTGGTGAAGACGGCATGGGGGTTGGAGTAAAAAGTAAATTCCCTGTCTGCAGGATGCGATAAGCGCCAGAGGTCACGGAGGTGTAGGGAGTCCATAGTGGATGCGAAAAGTGAGGAGTGGCCAGGGTCTGGAGAGGGTTTAGAGTGCTTTGGAGAGGACCTGTCATCGACCTGGTGGAAGGTGTTTTTGAAGTCAACCCCAATCACGTGGGGGAGGTGAGTGTTCTGAAGAAGCCATGCTGAGAGTTCACTGTAGAAGGATTTACCGGGGCTGTTAGGGGCATAAACTTTAGAGATCACTAGTTCCTTGGAGCCTATTTTTACATGTGCTGAGAGAAGTCTACCTTGGGTGTCCGAGTTAACTGCGAGGATTGAGCAGGGAAGGTTTCTGTGAATCAGCATGATAACGCCTGCTTTGCGGCCAACGGCCTCTGAACCTAGGATCATGCCTACCCAAAGCTTATGCAAGCGTGGGAAGTCAGACGCTGACAAATGGGTCTCCTGTAGTAGTGCAATGTCTGCTTTAAGCCTCTTTAGATGTCTAAGGACCTTCATTCTCTTTTTAGGTGATCTGAGTCCCTTCACATTCCAGGATATTATTTTCATGTTAGGGGGGCTGTGTAAGGGGTTTGGTCAGTATTTGTAAATAGGGGACCTCGTATTTCAAAATCATGGGGGGTCGCCAAAGCAAGGGGTGGGTAGCCGCCATCGTCGCGGTGTGGCGGGTGAGCGTAAGGAGGGGGCAGAATGGTGCACATTGGGGGGGGGGGCAAGGGGGAGGAGGGGTGGCAGGGGGGAAACCTGAAACAAAAGCAAGAGCAACAAACAGAAAAAACACAAACATTTGCGAGCACTTCACTTTTTTCCACATGGAGTCACGGTACGAGCCAGCCCCCATGTACGAGTGGCCCGAGAGCCCGGAATGAAGTGAAAGGTGTCAGGCGGTATGCGGACAAAGACATGTACCTGGGGAAAAGGGAGATGGTGACGTACAATGAAACCAGGAGGCGCAATACTCCGATCAATGGAACATACTGGTAAAAACCCAGGGGGGGGGGACACGACAGAGAAACAAAATAGTCGGGCATTTGAAGCAGAAAAAATAACAAAAAACTAAGGCAACTAAGCCCAGTTACGTAAAACAATGTAACAATAATATCAGGTAGGTGCATTTGCATGCAGAGAGATAACTTAAATCAGAGATCAGAATAATAATTCTACCTGGACCTGTTGTAGTGTGGTAGGCATCCATCGTTGTGGGGAGGCCACGGAGGTAGAAGGGGACCGCAACACAGCGGGCTCTGAATAAAACCTGTCAGGGCACCATGTGTCCCCATAGGGGGGGATGTGAGTAGGGGGAGAAAAGAGAGAGAGACAGTACTGACAGGTCAGTTTGTGATGAGCCGGACGGATTCCAACGTTGAGGCCCTGAATTGCTTAGGAGAATCCTTACGAGGGCTCCTTTGGTCCATGGAACGGTCTAGTGGAGGAGCTTTGGAAGGTGTCTGGTGGTGCGGGTTTGCAAAACGCGACCGTAGAAAAGCTTCTGCTTCCGTGGGGTCCTGGAAGGTCAGTTGGTCACCATTTGGGGCTTTGAGGTGGAGAATTGCCGGAAAAGCCAAGGAAAATTTTATTTGCTGTTTGAAAAGTTCCGTACAGACCTGATGGAGTAGTCAGCAAAAATCAAAACTTTAACACCATCAATCTGAAGTTGACGGGATTGCCGGAATGATTGCAGGATAATGGACTTGTCAGCGTAGCTGAGGTATTTGGCAATGATTGGACGCGGTGACTTTCTCTCTGAGTTGAAGGCCCCCATGCGGTGAGCTCTTTCCACCGTGCAGGGGCCCGAAAGGCCTAGGGCTTCTGGGACGCGCCGGGCACAAAAGTCTGATAGGGCTGATGCCTGTAATGACTCCGGTACTCCCACGAAGCACAGGTTACTTCTCCTGGCCCTATTTTCCAAATCATCTAATTTCTGTAGGATGTATTGGTTAGTTTTGTCCTGGGCGTGCTCTGTGGCCTGGGCTTGATAAAGCTCCTCTTCAGCATTGGAGAGGTGATGCTCAAGTTCATTTAGCCTCGTGCCATGTTCCCCCAGCTGGGCCTTAATTTGCGCCATCCCGGTGTTTACGGCCTTCTCAACCGACGCCGCAAACATGGGGGTCAGCAATGCAGCCACAGCTTGGGCTATCTGTTCGGTGGAGCTATCTCCTACCTGCTGAGGTGGGGATGGGTGTGGAGAAGGGGAGGGAGAGGTTTCACTGCGTACCTCCATGTCCGCCAGCGGCACTGATGATCGTGGAGCGGCGTAGGCCGAGACCGGGGCCTTGATTTGCGGATGTGCCGGCGGCGGCTGAGCCGTCTGGGCCGTGAGCGTGCGGGCGCCCGATTTTTCCACAAATCGGTCCATGGGTGCTGTGGAGGGTGCCCAGAGGTGGAGGGAGGTTCGGATGGCTTCTCAGGCCGATTTTTAAGCCGATTTTGGGTCGTGCTACGGGAGCTGATGTGAAGGTCAGCTACTCCAACCGGAAGTTGTATGAAGTCAGTTTTAAGGCTTATCTATGTTTGTACGTTTGGCGCACAGATACAATAGCACATATTTGCTTTGTGAATCTGGCCCATTGTGTGGCAACTTTACAGTGCTTAAGAACCACAATAGGCCAAAGAGGTGGCAGGAGCTGGTACTTGTGGCAGGTATAATTTTTGGGGGTGAAAAGGGAAAAAAATGGCCTGTAGCATCAGTAGTAGTGTTTTTGTAGTCACTGGTAATCCAAGTCTCATTTACTTTAATGAAACTAAACCAGTCCTCACTGTCAGGGACAGTCACTTCCTTCATGCATTCAAGGACATCTGTGTTGCTGGGGTCAGCACTGTCATTAGTACCCCAACCCTCCTCAAATTCCTCTTCTGCCTCACAGGAATGGAGACAATCGATCCTTCTGGTCCTGATACAACAGCAAACACTGCTGTTTATCCTACTACTGTCATTACAATGCTCAGTCTTAAAGGCCATGGAGTGTGTGCTCTAGGAATAACACAAAAAGGATGGTATCACTAATTCCTGCCTAGTTTCGGATCACCATTTTGGTCACCTCTTTAAAGGTGGCAAAATGCTGCATGGATCCTAAACGATGAGAACTTCATGCAGTGAAAAGAATCCCAGCTTCTCAGAGGCTGTCCTGTACCATAATCACAGAGGTACTCATTGTAGGCATTCTCCTGAAAGTCTCTGCAGCATGGAAAATATTGGGTCATAGCGTGTGGGAGTGTCACAGATAAGATGGTTTGCAGACAGCAGATGTTGGCATTGCATTGTTTTAGGTAAGACATGGCCAGGAATGACCACTTAAAGTAACCACAAACCCATTTTGCCACTTCATAAAGAACCACCACATCACCAAGTTTAGACTATATGCCAGGCAATGTACATGTGCAAAGGACAACAAGCTGTTTAATTCTGTTTTCATTTATGATCTTGCCTTTCTTAGGATAGCATAGGGTCAGCCACCTCTGGGTCCACAGAGCTGCCAGTAGCTCTGGACCAGTGTGACTCCTGTTCCCCAAGCATCCAGACTGCATTATAGCATTGCAGTGTTTAGCCTGGGACATTGCCTGTGCTATGGGTCATGTGAGGGGCACTGCTGATCCTAGGAGTCAGAGGATAAGTGCACTAAGAAGGCGGAGCTACAGCTGATGTTATTGTCACCATCAGACAAGACAAGTGGTGGCACCACCAATTTCAGCAGTGTGCCCCATCCTGCATCCTTCCACACTGACAAAAGATTGACCCAGTGTGCCGACAAAGAATATGTACAAATTAAGATTCTCAGCATACACCGATGTGTAGAGCTTATAGCAACACCACAGACGTTTAGGCAGAAGTTGTAGGAGAGATCTTGTGGCTGTGCGTTGACATGTGCATATACAATGGACAGCTGTAATTCCATGTTTATATACACACATCTCTAGGCTTTTTTTTACCATCTGGGTTTGCTTTTGTGAGTTTTTATTTAGTTTCTTGAAGGAATGTTTAGAGGGTGCTTTCACCTTCTCTAGTATGTGATCTTTTTTTTTTTTCTTTTTCCCACCTCTATGTGGAGACTTAATCAATTGTGCGTTCATAAGCTGTCTCCATCATAAATGAGACAGCTACTATGCTTAATTTTCTTCAGAATAAATATAATTAATATTTGCAAATATAAAGAGTGAATGCATAAGGGAAGGAAACCAGTTCCAGCCTTTAAAAATAGAACACCCCAATACAAAAATTACTTGGTGGTAGAAAATTTCCCCTCACCCAACCCCCCACCCAAGACCCCTCCCCCGCCCAACCTCACCCCCCCCATTCTCCAAACAACGTCTTTTGTCTTTGCAATCTCTTTTCTTTATGGTTATTGCATTACCTGCTCTAAAGCATCTTGTCTAAATAGTTCTGTGATAGCTTATAGTTTATCCAATCCTGCCATTTCAGCTTAAAACTCCTTTCTCCTTCCTCCCCCATGAGCCTAAGCTGTTCGTGATAATAGGTATCATTTAATTTGTGTAGACAACTCCTGATAGTTGGACTCTCGGGGTCTTTCCATTGTTTAGGGATCAAACTCTTGGCAGAGTTTAAAATATACCGAGTAAGGTACCAAGATATGTTTTAATGGCCATGTTTGTCCCGTGGAACAGACATACCCACGGGTCGACTGGAATCATGATTCCTGTAATCTCTTGGATTAACGCTACAACATTTATCCAATAAGTTTTAATTTTCGTACATGTCCACCATATGTGTGACATGGTTCCAGTTTCCGTGCAACCTCTCCAACAAAATTTGGAGGTCTCCTCTTGATAGTGGTGTGCAATGTCCTGGGTTATATACCAACGTGCCAAACATTTAAAGTTCATTTCTACCACTCTGCATTCATTTGATGTAATATGTGCCATCTTTAATATTTTCCCTAGGACTTTCTCGGTATTCCCAGTAGCCAACTCATCTTCCCATTTTTTAATATATGATGGCGGTGTCTTAAAATTTAAACCTATCAAGATTTTGTGGATCTTAGAGATCCCTCCCCCACTACCGGGCGCTGAGCACACTCTCTCCAAAGGGAGCAAGTTCTCCTCTGTCCTGATCGGTTGGGGGCGGGAGTCGACAAAATGCTTCAGTTGTAGATATCTCCCCCAATTCAACTCGAAAGTTTCGAAACGCTCCCTAAGGTCAGAATAAGTGCCTATTTCCCCATCTATCAGTATATCCTTTAACCACTTAAGGACCCCCGCACGCACATTTAGGGCCACAACATGGCTCGTACAGGCACAAGGGCGTAAATTTACGTCCTCGCCTTCGTGCGGTTCGGGGGTCCCATCGGGACCCCCTCCGCGGCGTGCGGCGGTCCCCCTGGCTCTGGGAGCGATCGCCGACGAGCGGGCGGATGTCCGTGTTTTCCGCCCCCCCTGCAATCGCTCCCAGCCAATGGGAGCGCTCCCCCTTCGTGTCAGTTCCTCCTCCTGTGTTTACACAGGAAGGAGGAAATGATGTCACCTCTCATCGCATGGATGTTTCCCACCGCTGCTGATGAGAGAAGACATCCACAGTAAGTGTGCACCAACACAACACTGACACACACACACATAGGCACATTAACCCCTTGTGATCGCCCCCCCCACCCCCCTGTCACAGTGTCACTGAATGCAGTGATCTAATCACTGCATTTAGTGTCAGTGTGACAGGCAGTGTAAAAGTCAGTTAGTGTTAGGTCCAGGATAGCCCCCCCACCCCCCCTAATAAAGTTTTAACCCCCTGATCACTGCCCTAGTTAACCCCTTCACTCCCTATTGCCAGCATCACTAAGCGATCATTTTTCTGATCGCTGTTTTAGTGTCGCTGTTCCTGCTAGGTAGCTATTTTTTTTATTGCGATTTTTTTTTTACTAAAGACATGTGGCTGAATTATTTTTGCCCTAAATGTTTTACTAAAATTTAGTTTATTTGATTTTTTTTATAACAAAAACTAAAATAATAGTGATTTTTTTCAAAATTGTCGCTCTATTTTAGTTTATAGCGCAAAAAATAAAAATCGCAGAGGCGATCAAATACCACCGAAAGAAAGCTCTATTTGTGGGAAGAAAAGGACGCACATTTTGTTTGGGAGCCACGTCGCACGACCGCGCAATTGTCTGTTAAAGCGACGCAGCGCCGAATTGTAAAAACACCTTGGGTCATTTAGCAGCGTATGTGTCCGGGTCTTAAGTGGTTAATTTCAGGCCTGTGTCTTTTATCCAACCCCCGTACAAACCTATTTTCCCTGGTGCAAAATAATTAGTGTCATAAAGTGGGGTAAATGGGGAATCGTAGCCCCATTTTTCCCTAATGTGTAGACTGTCCCTAATTGACATAGATATCTGTGTGATCCCATGCGGATTTTTTTTTAATCTGTCGGTATTGTGCCGGGATCCAGATCTCCTTTCCCAATCTAGGTTTATTTAAGCTACATTCTTACTTTACCCACATTTTTTCTTTATTGCCTTGAACCCAGTCAATCACCTGTGAATGGCAGTGTAATATGTCTTAATATCTGGTAGTCCTAAACCTCCGTGTGTCTTGTCTCTAGTAAGTATGGACATACTAATACGTGTTTTTTTTCCATATAAACCCCCTTAATAACTTTTTTAGTGTTTTAAAATAAACTTCTGGTATTGGGATAGGTAACATTTGTAGTTTATAGAGAATCTTGGGAAGGGTCAACATTTTAAAATTGTTTATTCTCCCTAACATAGACCTCTGTCTAAGTATTATTTTATTTAAGTCAAGTTTAATATCGTTCAGTAAAGGGATAAAATTATGGTCATAAATTAAATCAAGGGATGGGGTTAAATTAATTCCTAAATATTTTAATTTGGTTTCTTTCCAAATGAAGGGGAAGTTATGTTTATATCTATTGACGTCCTGTGCTTTCACACTGATATTCAGAATTTCAGATTTTAAAGGATTAATTTCAAAATTTGATATTACCCCATAAAGTTTGAGAGTTTTTAGGAGATTAGGGAGACTTATATTTGGATTCATTATATATAACAGAATATCATCGGCATATGCCGCAAGTTTATATTCTTCATCATCTATCCGTATCCCCACTATGTCCGGATTATTTCTAATGCTAATCAATAAGGGTTCCAATGATAAAATAAACAATAGGGGAGACAAGGGACAGCCCTGGCGAGTACCATTAAACATCTCGAAAGGTCTAGATAACGATCCGTTTACCTTAACTCTAGCAGTAGGATGGTTATACAGGGCTTTTATCCAGCCCAAGATCTTTGATCCAAACCCATAACATTCTAACACCGCCAGAAAAAAATCCCCAGTCTACTCTGTCAAACGCCTTTTTAGAGTCTATAGACAAGAGTAGACCTGGGGACTTGCTATCTTTTATTTCTTGGATCAGTAGAAGTGTCTTAATACTATTATCTCTACCTTCCCTGCCTTGGATGAACCCCACTTGGTCGGTATGTACCAAATCAGTCATAATGGTCTTGATTCTACTGGCTAAAATTTTTGCAAATAGCTTCACATCGGCATTTAATAGGGAAATAGGTCTGTAACTAGAGCACAGTAATGGGTTTTTGCCTGTTTTTGGAATAATCGTGATTGCTGCCTCCAGAGCCTCGCGGCGGAACTCCCAGTTTGTGCCAATGCCGTTCATTAGGGATGAGCTTCGAGTTCGAGTAGAACTCATGTTCGACTCGAACATTGCCTGTTCGCCGAACAGCAAACTATTTGGGGTGTTCGCGGCAAGTTCTTGTGAACTTTAGAACCCTGTTAAAGTCTATGGGACTCGAACGTTTGAAATCTAAAGTGCTAATTTTAAAGGCTAATATGCAAGTTATTGTAATAAAAAGTGTTTGGGGACCTGGGTCCTGCCCCAGGGGACATGTATCAATGCAAAAAAAAGGTTTAAAAACTGCAGTTTTTTTGGCAGCAGTGATTTTAATAATTCCTTTAAGTGAAACAATAAAAGTGAAATATTCCTTTAAATTTCGTACCTAGGGGAGGGGGTGTATAATATGCCTGTAAAGTAGCGCTTGTTTCCCATGCTTATAACTGTCCCTGCACAAAGTGTCATTTCTGAAGATAAAAAAGTAATTTAAAATCACTCGCGGCTATAATGAATTGTCGGCTCCTGGCAATACAGAGAAAAGTCATTCATAAAAAAAAATGCATGGGGGTCAACGGCATTTTGTTTTTAAATTTGGGGTGGAGTTACCCTTAAAATTCATACCAGACCTGAAGGGTTTGGAATGGATATTTGGGGGGAACCCCACATAATTTCTTTTTAATTTGACGCAGGGTTCCCCTTAATATCCATACCAGACCAGACGAGTGATTTTAAATGACTTTTTTCCTTCAGAAATTACATTTTGTGCAGGGACAGTTCTAAGCACAGGAAACAAGCGCTACTTTACAGGCATACTATACACCCCCTAGGTATGAAATTTAAAGGAATATTTCACTTTTATTGTTTCACTTTAAGCATTGTTAAAATCACTGCTCCTGAAAAAACGGACATTTTTTAAAACTTTTTTTGCATTGATACATGTCCGCTGGGGCAGGACCCAGGCCCCCAAACACTGCCCTGGGGCAGGACCCGGGTCCCCAAACACTTTTTAGAACAATAACTTGCATATTAGCCTTTAAAATTAGTACTTTAGATTTCAAACGTTCGAGTCCAATAGACTTTAACAGGGTTCTAAAGTTCACACGAACTTTAGGTCTGTTCACAGGTTCTGGTGCGAACCAAACCCAGGGGTGTTCGGCTCATCCCTACCGTTCATGTAGGAACACATCCTGGGAACTAAAATCTCACTAAATTTCTTATAATATATAGTAGTTAATCCGTCAGGACCAGGGCTTTTCCCCGTGGGGGATTCATTTAAATTATGTAAGATTTCCAATTCTGTAATAGGGTCTTCTAGGAAGCTGAATTTATCAGCTGTTACTTTTTTTTATAAAACCTAATTCTTTTAAGAACCTATTTGTACTCTCTAGCCTCTGGTCAGGGAATTGACCGTGGAAGAACTGGCAGACCTCTCCTGCACGGACCTACGAGCACAGTGCGCATGCGCGCACATACGAGCACAATGCCCGCGAATACGAGCACAAGGCGCATGCGCGCGCATACGGGCAACAACACAACAAATACATTGTTCTTTACTGCGCACGCACGTGCACCATTACGCACGCAATGCGGGCGGGACTCCTGGCGTCAGTTCCTATTTAAACCTTGTTGCAGCAGTCACCAAACTGCTGCATGATCATCAGTCTTTGACCTTATCCTGAATCCTTGTTCCTGTATTCTTGTTGACTACCCGGCTTACCTGACCAGATTTCCCTGTGCATGACCCCTGGCTTGTCTCTCGGATTATCCTTGTCCTGTTCCTGTCTGCTGGATCCTGTGTATGACCTTGGCTTGCCTTCTGACCTGTTCCAGTCACTCCTGCTTTCTGTGCATGACTACCGGATCGGCTCCTGACTCCGCCCCTGGGTTTCCTGCCTCTTCTGGTACTTCCGTGGTACTCCTGCTGGACTACGTATCCTGGTGCACATCTGATCCCTAACATCGCTCCAGCAAGTCGCAGCCGGCAACTCCTGCACCCCTGGGCATAGCGTCCCCTGTCTCACCTCCAGGGGGCGTTCTGCACTCGAGTCGCAAGGGAAGCCCTCTCGGCACTTCGGCCTCTGGTAAGGTACGTGACAGGTTTACCTTTTCGGGAGAATCTCCTTGCGAAATTGAATATAACTTCCCATAATATTCCTGGAATGTCTGCGCAATTTCGGCGGTTGTATGAACCTTACTCCCGTTATATGTTTGAATGCTTTCAATAAAGTTTCCTTTATGATCGTTTTTTAATACTTTAGCTAAATATTTACCTGATAGGTCCCCTCCTTGGTACCTTTCTCTTCTAATTTTTTGGCAGGCTATTCTATACTCTTGTTCCGTATATTCCCTTAATTCTTTCCTTTTCAGAAAAACTAGATGTTCGGTAGCTGCGTCTCCTGTATATTTATGTTTTTGTTCAAGATCATGAATTATGTTATATAGTTCCTCCCGTTTCATTCTATTTTTTTTTTCAGCTGATCCGATTGCAATAAAGATGCCCCAGATATAAGCCTTATGGGCCTCCCAAACTAACGCTTCTGATGTGGATTCTGAGCTGTTTACTTTAAAATACCAGTTTAGTTCTTGTTTGATTCTTTCTATCACCTCATCGTCTTGTAATAGCTCTTCATTTAATCTCCAGATTCTGTGATTCTTTTGAGTTCCTTCTATTTTGAGGTCGATTGAGACTGGGGCATGATCTGATAGGGTTACTATTCCAATGTCTGAACTTTTGACATTACCCAGGGAACCATGGTCCACGAGGACTAAATCGATTCTCGAATATGACCCGTGTATGGAAGAGCGGTATGTATAATCACGAACTTTCGGATGTTGTATTCTCCATACTGTACATCCATCAATTGATGTTTGTGTAGTTTCTTTTGGAGTGCATTTCGTTGAAAACACCCAGCTCGTCGTACACGTGACGTACAATCGATATCGGGGTTTAGGGTAACATTTATATCCCCAGCCATAATTATCCTGGGGATATAATTATCCTGCCCTTCTTGAAAACCATAAACCTCTCTATTGCTTCTCGTAGGAATCTTATGGGGTTTTGATTTGGGCCATAGACATTGGCTATAGAATAGGCGACATCATTTATTTTGCCACTAAGGAACAGGTAGCGTCCCTCTGGGTCCACCAATCTTTCCCCTAGGGCAAATCTAACCTCTCTAGCAAATACAATGGCGACCCCCTTTGCGTGTTTAATCGGGGAGACCCCATAATACCATAACAGATATTCATGTGAACTTATTGTAAGAATTGAGTCCAATGCAATATGTGTTTCCTGTAATAATATAATATCTTCTTTTAGATATTTTAGTTCCCTTAATATATTACCCCTTTTGATAGGGTTATTCAAACTGCGTACATTATAAGATACAATTTTTAAGGTTCCCATCTGAAATAAATAATCCTTCTTCCCATTCCCTTATTTTAATTATGCAGTACCAAATTTTAAGTGAAAAAATAAATAAATAAATAAATGATTGTATAATGGTAGGTTTTGATAAACAGAGACGCATCTAGCATTATATTGCTGAGAGTTCGGAGAATGTTGAGAGTTCGGAGACTACCCCAACCTTTGCCCATGAGATAACATGTCAGGTCTGTTGTTCAGATGCCTGGGGCGTCTTTTCGTGTGGTTCACTCCAACCAGGAATTACTATCGTTGGAATATCAAGTCTCTTACAGAACTTCACCAGCTCTTCTCTAGTATGTGATCTAAGGCACCACATGTTTTTTATATTTACATGGACTGATGGGTTTATTTATGTTAGGTTTTCTATTTACATTTTTATTTGTTCTCTTAGCTTGTATTTTGATTTTCTTAATGTATATATTGGATTGCATTTACTTTTTTTTTAACTTTTTTATTATGAATATTAATAGAGTTTGCATTACAGTATATACTGTACATGGTGCATGGAGTCTGTTTATTGATGTATCATGAAGTGGTGGATTTAGTTTTGAGCATATGGATTATAATTTGTTTGCTTCTATTTTCTTGATAGCAGTCCAAAAGTAATTTACGTTCATCCTAGATTTAATGATCTCTGTTTGTAACAATCATTCACAAATTCAGATAAAGGGCCAGATTCAGTAAGAAGTTAAGCGGCTTATCTCGAGATGCGTGGCCTAAGTGTAAATATGCACCGTCTTATCTATGCGCCGTACCCACCAAACAATATACGCCTGAAAATAGGCTTTCTCCGACCGACCTAACTTTCCTACACCATTGATTTCCTATTCAAATATGCAAATGAGGGAGATGCGCCGCGTGTAAGTCCAAGTCCGGCGCAAAGTTATTCCTACAAATAGCTGCTTTATCTTTACACCTGACGGGCACAGGTCAGCTGGAGAGCTGAGCAACCCCACTTGCAGGACAACACATCTGTCTGCCAACGTGCCAGGGGCAGGCGAGGCCATCAGGGGGGTACAGCCAGTACATCTGTAAGGGGTCCGGAGCTCCCCAGGGGCCCGGAGGCCCCCAGGGCCCTGGATGGCAACCCCTATTTTTTTTATTAAAGGGCAATTTTTTTAGAAGTCTGGGGATCCCCAGGGCCCCAGATGAGAACCCCCCTTTTTTATATAAAAACAAAATATTTTTTATATATTTTTTTATTTCTTTTATTTTTATTTGTATATGCATATTATTATTATTATTATTAAAGGGCCCAGAGGTCCCCAGGGCCCCCCCGATGCCAACCCTTTTTTATACAGATGTTTTACATTTTTTTAAATATTTTTGTTATTTTTTTTTTTTATATATATAGATATATTTTTATTAAAGGGCCCAGAGGTCCCCAGGGCCCCATGTGTCAAACCCCCTTTTTTTATAAATGTGCTCCAGGGGGCCTATGCCTGAAGCTGTGTAAGGGGCCCCAAAAATTCCTGATGGCGGCCCTGGTCATAGCAATACTAATGGGTCCGCCGGTACGGAGGATGAGGAGGCATCCCTGCCACAATGATAGCCTTCTCCTCGGGGCTAAAGTATTTTTTTCCCCCTCTCCGCCCATCATTTACATATGGTCACACCCACTTCCACTTACGTCGGGTTGCGCCATCGCATTTTCGTTACTCCGCCGCAAAGTAACGAACAAGTGCTTGGTGAATACTGTACTTGACTCACTAGTTCGCGTCAGCGTAACGTATATGCGCTGCGCTACGCCGGATAAAATATGCGCGCATCTACATGAATCTGGCCCATGGTGTTTACTGCACTTGCGCTGTATAGTTTGCACTTAAACCTACTTGTAGTTTACTGAACTTGTGCATATAGTTTTCACCTAAACATACTTGGTGTTTACTGCTCTTGTGCTGTATAGTTTGCACCTAAACGTACTTGGTGTTTACTGTACTTGTGCTGCATAGTTTGCGCCTAAACATACTTGGGGGCAGATTCACAAAGACGTAATATTCCGCTGCGTAATCGAAATACGGTACGCTGCCGTATTTCACCAGACTCTACACCGAATTCAGGTAGTTTTTTTGCGCGTACGCTATTGTGTCGTATTTTTTTTCCGCCGCGCAATCGAAATACGTGATTAGGGGGCGTGAAGCATTTAAATTAAGCGCGTCCCCGCGACGATCGAACTGCGCATGCTCTGTTCAGGAATTTCCCGCCGTGCATTGCGCGAAATCACGTCGTGACGTCATTCGTTGTTTGAGTAGCGGCGTTTACGAACATTCCTATTCCCGGACGACTTACGTTAAAAATAATAAAAGACATCGGAAAACGTTGAAATTCGACGCGGGAACGACGGCCATACTTAACATGGGCTGTCTAATATTAGACCAGCAAAAAGCAGGTATAGTGAAACGGAAAAAAAAGATGACTAAAGGTGCCGTAAGAGATTGCGTTGAAAGTGCGAAATTTTGTGGATTGCAGGCAAAAGCTCATTAGCATACCCTGACGGTGAAAAACAACAGGAAGTCCGCCCAGTGGCCGCAATTTTCTGGCAGCGTAGATCTGAAGGCGTACTAACACGTAATACAGTCGAAATGAAGCCCGCAGGTGTCTTTTCATGGTTTGAGGATTTCGACTAGCGTAAAAACGCCCGTAAGTCGAAATTACTCCAGTCTAACAACATTTACACAGGCGTAATCGCTTTGTGAATCTAGGCCTAGGTGTTTACTGCACTTGTGCTGTATAGTTTTCTCCTAAAGGTACTTGGTGTTTACTGCACTTGTGCTGTATAGTTTGCACTTAAACATACTTGTAGTTTACTGCACTTGTGCTGTATAGTTTGCACCTAAACGTACAAGGTGTTTACTACACTTGTGCTGTATAGTTTGCACTTAAACCTACTTGTAGTTTATTGCACTTGTGCTGTATAGTTTGCACCTAAACGTACTTGGAGTTTACTGCACTGGTGCTGTATAGTTTGCACCTAAACGTACTTGGTGTTTACTGCACCTGTGCTGTATAGTTTGCACTTAAACCTACTTGTAGTTTACTGCACTTGTGCTGTATAGTTTGCATCTAAACGTACCAGGTGTTTACTGTACTTGTGCGGTATAGTTTGCACCTAAACGTACTTGGTGTTTACTAGTGTTGCTCACGAATATTCGCATTGCAAATATTCGTTAAGAATATTGCATATTCGAGTATTCGCGAATAAATCGAATATCGTGGTGAATATTCGCTATTGCGAATATTCGTATTTTTTCAAATTTATTTTTAAAACAGATCACATCCTAGTGATCTCCATCAACGTCTAAAAGCATTGCTGGTATGATTAGAGACCCTGGGCCGAGTAGCTGAGGCGATCCTTTTATGTTGCCGAAAATTCGCAATGCGAATATTCGTATTAAGAAAATTCGCAAATACTTTCTCTGCCCTTCTGTGTTTTGTGTATAAAAAAAAAAAAAAAAAAAATTAGCTTTAGTTTAGTCATATAAGTTTGTGTAAGTAGAGTTAGGCCTTGTACACACGAGGGAATAAATCCGCTGAACATGGTCCGACGGACCATTTCAGCCGAAAAATCCGCTCGTGTGTAGGGGCAAACAGACCGTTCTGGCCTGTTCCACCGGCGGAAAAATTTCAAAGCATGCTTTGAAATTTTTTCGCCGGATACCTGCCCGTCAGATACGTCCGCTAGTTAGTACGGCAAACCAGCGGACATATCTGCCCGCACATGCGTCGTATCCTGTGAATGGATCGGACGCATGCGCGCGGAAGTGTTTACTTCCTGGTGCGGTGACGTAGCGGTGACGTGGCGGCGTCAACGTCACCGCCGCATAACCACGCTGTCCGCCGGCGGTGAATTTGATAACCGATGTACGCCATCGCCGGCGGTGAATTTGATCCGATGGTGTGTACAGCCATCGGATCAAACAGTCCGGCAGACATATCCGATGGAAACGGTCCGTCGGACCGTTTCCATCGGATACATCCCATCGTGTGTACAAGGCCTTAGTGTTTAGTGCAGGCATCCTCAAACTACCGCCCTCCAACTGTTGCGGAACTACAAATCCCATGAAGCATTGTGAAACTCTGACATTCACAGACATGACTGAGCATGATGGGAAATGTAGTTCCTGAACAACTGGAGGGCCATAGTTTGAGGACCCCTGGTTTAGTGCATATTAGTTTAGTAATCCAGGAAATGATCTCCGTCTTCGCGTGTTGACGAGAATTTCGCAATCAAATTCGCATTAGCGAAATTTCGCAATTTTTTTTTTTTTTAATAAAATATCACGAATATTCGATATTAACGAATATTTCGCGAATATTCTTCTATATATTCGTGAAATATTGCGAAATCGAATATGGCGTATTCCGCTCATCACTAGTGTTTACTGCACTTGTGCTGTATAGTTTGCATCTAAACGTACTTGGTGTTAACTGCACTTGTGCTGTATAGTTTGCACTTAAACCTACTTGTAGTTTACTGCACTTGTGCTGTATAGTTTGCACCTAAACGTACTTGGTGTTTACTGCACTTGTGCTGTATAGTTTGCACTTAAACCTACTTGTAGTTTACTGCACTTGTGCTGTATAGTTTGCACCTAAACGTACTTGGTGTTTACTGCACTTGTGCTGTATAGTTTGCACTTAAACCTACTTGCAGTTGTCTGCGCTTGTGCTGTATAGTTTGCACCTAAATGTACTTGGTGTTTACTGAACTTGTGCTGTATAGTTTGCACTTAAACCTACTTGTAGTTTACTGTACTTGTGCTGTATAGTTTGCACTTAAACCTACTTGTAGTTTACGGCACTTGTGCTGTATAGTTTGCACCTAAACGTACTTGGTGTTTACTGCACTGGTGCTGTATAGATTGCACCTAAACGTACTTGGTGTTTACTGCACTTGTGCTGTATAGTTTGCACTTAAACCTACTTGTAGTTTACTGCACTTGTGCTGTATAGTTTGCACCTAAACATACCAGGTGTTTACTGTACTTGTATAAAGTGCCTGCGGCCGAGAATGTGTTTTTAGCACGACAGCATCGCGCTGATTCTCGGCGACAGGCTGCCGACATCTCGCACTCGCTGGAATAGTAAAAGCACATTCCTGCGAGTGCGTCATAGAAGCAACGGGGATCCGACGTGGATTCCCGCCAATTCTACACGTGGGCGGAGTTTGTTATGAATCCTGAGAAGGAAGTCCCCGCCGGATTTTAAATAAAAATCCGGCATGGGTTCCCCCCTCAGGAGCATAACGGGCCCTTAGGTATGGTATGGGTTGTAAGGAGACCCCCCTACGCCGAAAAAACGGCATGGGGGTCCCCCCACAATCCATACCAGACCCGTATCCAAAGCACGCCGGCCGGCCGGTCAGGAAGGGAGTGGGGGCGAGCGAGCGCCCCCCCCCTCCTGAGCCATACCGGGCAGCATGCCCTCAACATGGGGGGGTCAGGTGCTCTGGGGCAGGGGGGGCACTGCGGCCCCCCACCCCAGAGCACCCTGTCCCCATGTTGATGAGGACAGGGCCCCTTCCCGACAACCCTGGCCGTTGGTTGTCGGGGTATGCGGGCGGGAGGCTTATCGGAATCTGGAAGCCCCCTTTAATAAGGGGGCCCCCAGATACCGGCCCCCCACCCTAAGTGAATGAGTATGGGGTACATCGGCGGCCAGTCCCCTCTTCTGTGATGTCTTCTTCTTCTTCTCTTCTCCAGATGTTGACGCAACGCTTCCTTCCGCTGTTATGGCTGGCGCGCGGCTCGCGGGTCGCAGCGAGTTATATAGGCCTGTCTTGTGACGTCGCAGTCCCATCATGCTCCGGTAGGTACCACGTGGGTAGGTAGCACGTGGTACCTACCAGAGCATGATGGGACTGCGACGTCACAAGACAGGCCTATATAACTCGCTGCGAGCCGCGCGCCCGCCATAACAGCGGAAGGAAGCGTCGCGTCAACATCTGGAGAAGAGAAGAAGAAGAAGACGACGTCACAGAAGAGGGGACTGGCCACCGCTAGTAATTGAGCTAACACACGAAGATAGCGGCAGCGAGTCCTGAAGAAGAAGAAGACCCCCGGAGAGCGGAGAAGACCTCCGGAGAGCGGAGAAGACCCCCGGCGAGCCGGAGAAGACCCCGGAGAGTGGGAGAAGACCCCGGAGAGTGGGAGAAGACCCCCCCCGCCGCCGAAGATGTCGAAGGAAGCCCGCCGGGTGGTGGGCGCTTTTATCAAAGCGCCCCCCCCGGCGGCGGAAGAGAACCAGGCGGCGGCGAAGAACAGCGGCACCCACCCCCCCGCAGAAGCCCGCCGGAGGGGGGCGCTTTTATAAAAGCGATCATACACCCCCCCCCGGCGGCCAACTAATAAAATATTTCAATACCCTGTGTGGTTTATTTGTGTTTGCACTTTTTATTGCAGGTGAATGGGTAGGGGTACGATGTACCCCATACTCATTCACTTAGGGTGGGGGGCCGGTATCTGGGGGCCCCCTTATTAAAGGGGGCTTCCAGATTCCGATAAGCCTCCCGCCCGCATACCCCGACAACCAACGGCCAGGGTTGTCGGGAAGGGGCCCTGTCCTCATCAACATGGGGACAGGGTGCTCTGGGGTGGGGGGCCGCAGTGCTCCCCCTGCCCCAGAGCACCTGACCCCCCATGTTGAGGGCATGCTGCCCGGTACGGCTCAGGAGGGGGGGGGGGGCGCTCGCTCGCCCCCACTCCCTTCCTGACCGGCCGGCGTGCTTTGGATACGGGTCTGGTATGGATTGTGGGGGGACCCCACGCCGTTTTTTCGGCGTAGGGGGGTCTCCTTACAACCCATACCATACCTAAGGGCCCGTTATGCTGCTGAGGGGGGAACCCATGCCGGATTTTTATTTAAAAGCCGGCAGGGACTTCATTCTCAGGATTCATAACAAACTCCGCCCACGTGTAGAATTGGCGGGAATCTGCGTCGGATCCCCGTCGCTTCTATGACGGCTTTGTCTCCATCGCGGCAAGCCAGCTCGGCGCTGGCTCCCGCGATGGGGCTCGCAAGTGCTCAATCTCGCCGAGAAAGGGAGCGAGATTGACACAATATCGCGGTCAACCACTGTAGTTTGCACTTAAACGTACTTGGTGTTTACTGCACTTGTGCTGTATAGTTTGCACCTAAACGTACCAGGTGTTTACTGCAATTGTGCTGTATAGTTTGCACTTAAACCTACTTGTAATTTACTGCACTTGTGCTGTATAGTTTGCACCTACCATACCAGGTGTTTACTGCACTTGTGCTGTATAGTTTAAACTTAAACCTACTTGTAGTTTACTGCACTTGTGCTGTATAGTTTGCACCTAAAAGTACTTGGTGTTTACTGCACTTGTGCTGTATAGTTTGTACTTAAACCTACTTGTAGTTTACTGCACTTGTGCTGTATAGTTTGCACCTACAGGGAGTGCAGAATTATTAGGCAAGTTGTATTTTTGAGGATTAATTTTATTATTGAACAACAACCATGTTCTCAATGAACCCACAAAAACGCATTAATATCAAAGCTGAATATTTTTGGAAGTAGTTTTTAGTTTGTTTTTAGTTTTAGCTATTTTAGGGGGATATCTGTGTGTGCAGGTGACTATTACTGTGCATAATTATTAGGCAACTTAACAAAAAACAAATATATACCCATTTCAATTTTTTATTTTTACCAGTGAAACCAATATAACATCTCAACATTCACAAATATACATTTCTGACATTCAAAAACAAAACAAAAACAAATCAGTGACCAATATAGCCACCTTTCTTTGCAAGGACACTGAAAAGCCTGCCATCCATGGATCTGTTCACCATCAACATTGCGTGCAGCAGCAACCACAGCCTCCCAGACACTTTTCAGAGAGGTGTACTGTTTTCCCTCCTTGTAAATCTCACATTTGATGATGGACCACAGGTTCTCAATGGGGTTCAGATCAGGTGAACAAGGAGGCCATGTCATTAGTTTTTCTTCTTTTATACCCTTTCTTGCCAGCCACGCTGTGGAGTACTTGGACGCGTGTGATGGAGCATTGTCCTGCATGAAAATCATGTTTTTCTTGAAGGATGCAGACTTCTTCCTGTACCACTGCTTGAAGAAGGTGTCTTCCAGAAACTGGCAGTAGGACTGGGAGTTGAGCTTGACTCCATCCTCAACCCGAAAAGGCCCCACAAGCTCATCTTTGATGATACCAGCCCAAACCAGTACTCCACCTCCACCTTGCTGGCGTCTGAGTCGGACTGGAGCTCTCTGCCCTATACCAATCCAGCCACGGGCCCATCCATCTGGCTCATCAAGACTCACTCTCATTTCATCAGTCCATAAAACCTTAGAAAAATCAGTCTTGAGATATTTCTTGGCCCAGTCTTGACGTTTCAGCTTGTGTGTCTTGTTCAGTGGTGGTCGTCTTTCAGCCTTTCTTACCTTGGCCATGTCTCTGAGTATTGCACACCTTGTGCTTTTGGGCACTCCAGTGATGTTGCAGCTCTGAAATATGGCCAAACGTGTGGCAAGTGGCATCTTGGCAGCTGCACGCTTGACTTTTCTCAGTTCATGGGCAGTTATTTTGCACCTTGGTTTTTCCACACGCTTCTTGCGACCCTGTTGACTATTTTGAATGAAACGCTTGATTGTTCGATGATCACGCTTCAGAAGCTTTTCAATTTTAAGAGTGCTGCATCCCTCTGCAAGATATCTCACAATTTTTGACTTTTCTGAGCCTGTCAAGTCCTTCTTTTGACCCATTTTGCCAAAGGAAAGGAAGTTGACTAATAATTATGCACACCTGATATAGGGTGTTGATGTCATTAGACCACACCCCTTTTCATTACAGAGATGCACATCACCTAATATGCTTAATTGGTAGTAGGCTTTCGAGCCTATACAGCTTTGAGTAAGACAACATGCATAAAGAGGATGATGTGGTCAAAATACTCATTTGCCTAATAATTCTGCACTCCCTGTAAATGTACCAGGTGTTTACTGCACTTGTGCTGTATAGTTTGCACCTACTATAAATGTACTTGGTGTTTACTGCACTGGTGCTGTATAGTTTGCACTTAAACCTACTTGTAGTTTACTGCACTTGTGCTGTATAGTTTGCACCTAAACGTACTTGGTGTTTACTGCACTTGTGCTGTATAGTTTGCACCTAAACGTAATTGGTCTTTACTGCACTTGTGCTAGTATAGTTTGCACTTAAACCTACTTGTAGTTTACTGCACTTGTGCTGTATAGTTTTCACCTAAACGTACTTGGTGTTTACTGCACTTGTGCTGTATAGTTTGCACCTAAACGTACTTGGTGTTTACTGCACTTGTGCTGTATAGTTTGCACTTAAACCTACTTGTAGTTTACTGCACTTGTGCTGTATAGTTTGCACCTAAACATACTTGGAGGTTACTGCACTTGTGCTAGTATAGTTGGCATTTAAACCTACTTGTAGTTTACTGCACTTGTGCTGTAAAGTTTGCACCTAAACGTACTTGGTGTTTACTGCACTTGTGTTGTATAGTTTGTACTTAAACCTACTTGTAATTTAATGCACTTTTGCTGTATAGTTTGCACCTAAACATAATTGGTGTTTACTGTATAATTTGTACTTAACCACTTGACCACTGGGCACTTAAACCCCCTTCCTAACTAGACCAATTTTCAGCTTTCGGTGCTCTCACAATTTGAATGACAATTACTCAGTCATACAACATTGTACCCATTTGAATTTTTTTCCTTTTTTCACACAAATAGAGCTTTCTTTTGGTGGTATTTGATCACTTCTGGGTTTTTTATTTTTTGCGCTATAAAAGCAAAACGACTGAAAATTCTGTAAAAAAACAACAACTTGTTTCTGTCATATTAGCAGGTTATTTCTCACACACAGCATATGCATACCACAAATTACACCCCAAAACACATTCTGCTATTCCTCCCGAGTATGGCGATACCCCATGTGTGGGACTTTTACACAGCGTGGCCACATACTGTACAGAGGCCCAACATGCAGGGAACGCCATCAGGCGTTCTGGAGCACCCAGACCAATTCTGAAATTTCTCTCCTACATGGAAAAATCATAATTTATTTGCTAGAAAATTACATAGAACCCCAAAACATTATATATGCTTTTTTAGCATAGACCCTAAAAAATACAATGGCGGCCGTTACAACTTTTTATCTCGCATGGTATTTTCGCAGACATTTATTGAACGCGTGTTTTTAAAAAAAAACTGTTTTGTGCTTAAAACAAAACAAAACAGTAAAGTTAGCCCAATTTGTTTTCATAATGTGAAAGATGAAGTTACGCCAAGTAAATAGATACCCAACATGTCACACTTCAAAATTGCGCACACTCGTGGAATGGCGCCAAACTTTGCTACTTAAAAATCCCCATAGGCGGTATTGCAGAGTATTGCGCAGGGTATTGCAGAGTATTGGGGTATTGCAAAGTATCGTGCAGGGTATTGGGGTATTGCAGAGTATCGCGCGGGGTATTGCAGAGTATCGCGCAGGGTATTGCAGAGTATTGGGGTATTGCAGAGTATTGGGGTATTGCAGAGTATCGGGTTATTGCAGAGTATCGGGGTATTGCAGAGTATCGGGGTATTGCAGAGTAGTGGGGTATTGCAGAGTATTGGGCGGGGTATTGCAGAGTATTGGGCAGGGTATTGCAGAGTATTGGGGTATTGCTGAGTATTGGGGTATTGCTGAGTACTGGGGTATTGCTGAGTACTGGGGTATTGCTGATCGACGGCGCGATCACGTGGTAAACGGCCGCTATCAGCGGCAATTTACCGTGATCCGTGATGCGCCGGGTCTTCTAGACCCGGCGAGTACGAACACTTCCGCGAGCGCGTACCAGGGGACGCGCAATCGCGGAAGTGCACAACGACGTCCCAGGGACGTCGTGTCACAGTAGCTCGACTGCGCTGTAGCAGTATTTTTGCTATAGCGCGGTCGGCAAGTGGTTAAACCTACTTGTAGTTTACTGCACTTGTGCTGTATAGTTTGCACCTAAACGTACTTGGTGTTTACTGCCCCTGTGCTGTATAGTTTTCACTTAAACCTACTTGAAGTTTACTGCACTTGTGCTGTATAGTTTGCACCTAAATGTACTTGGTGTTTACTGCACTTGTGCTGTATAGTTTGCACTTAAACCTACTTGTAGTTTACTGCACTTGTGCTGTATAGTTTGCACCTAAACGTACTTGGTGTTTACTGCCCTTGTGCTGTATAGTTTGCACCTAAACGTACTTGGTTGTTTACTGCACTTGTGCTGTATAGTTTGCACTTAAACCTACTTGTAGTTTACTGCACTTGTGCTGTATAGTTTGCACCTAAACAAAATTGGTCTTTACTGCACTTGTGCTAGTATAGTTTGCACTTAAACCTACTTGTAGTTTACTGCACTTGTGCTGTATAGTTTGCACCTAAACGTACTTGGTGTTTACTGCACTTGTGCTGTATAGTTTGCACCGAAACGTACTTGGTGTTTACTGCACTTGTGTTGTATAGTTTGCACTTAAACCTACTTGTAGTTTACTGCACTTGTGCTGTATAGTTTGCACCTAAACGTACTTGGTGTTTACTGCACTTGTGCTGTATAGTTTGCACCGAAACGTACTTGGTGTTTACTGCACTTGTGTTGTATAGTTTGCACTTAAACCTACTTGTAGTTTACTGCACTTGTGCTGTATAGTTTGCACCTAAACGTACTTGGTGTTTACTGCACTTGTGCTGTATAGTTTCCACCGAAACGTACTTGGTGTTTACTGCACTTGTGTTGTATAGTTTGCACTTAAACCTACTTGTAGTTTACTGCACTTGTGCTGTATAGTTTGCACCTAAACGTACTTGGAGGTTACTGCACTTGTGCTAGTATAGTTGGTACTTAAACCTACTTGTAGTTTACTGCACTTGTGCTGTAAAGTTTGCACCTAAAAGTACTTGGTGTTTACTGCACTTGTGCTGGATAATTTGCACTTAAACCTACTTGTAGTTTACTGCACCTGTGCTGTATAGTTTGCACCTAAACATACTTGGTGACTCGTAATGCCGAGTGACTATCCTGTTATGCTGACTGAATATCCTTTTCCTCCTCAATGATCTGGCTGATAGCTAGTATGAACATTGTTGGTTCTGGGCATCGCCACCGGAGTAGTGTTGCTCACGAATATTCGCATTGCGAATATTCGCTACGAATATTGCATATTCGAGTATTCGCGAATATCTCGAATATCGCGGCGAATATTCGCTATTTCGAATATTCGTATTTTTCAAATTTCGCAATAAATTTTCGCAATCAATTTCGCAATAAATTTCGCAATCAATTTCGCATTCGCGAAATTTCGCAATAGCGGTATTTTGCAATAGCGAAATTTCGCAATTTTTTTTATTTTTTTTATAAAATATAGCGAATATTCGTAAATATCGAATATTCGTGATATTTTATCCAAAAAAAAATAGCGAAATTTCGCAATCATTTTCGCTTTCGCATATGCGAAATTTCGCTATTTTTTTTTTTATAAAATATAGCGAATATTCGTAAATATCGAATATTCGTGATATTTTATAAAAAAAAAAAAAAAAAAATTGCGAAATTTCGCATTGGCGAAAATTCACAATTTTTTTTTTTATAAAATATCACGAATATTCGATATTAACGAATATTCGCGAATATTCTTCGAAATATTCGCGAAATATTGCAAAACCGAATATGGCGTATTCCGCTCATCACTACACCGGAGCCTAAGGCCGCGTACACACGATCAAATCTGTCTGCTGAAAACGTCAAACGTCAAACGTCTCAGCAGACAGATTCGATCGTGTGTACGGGCGAGCAGACGGATTTGGCCAGCCGACAGATTTTAAAGCATGCTTTAAAATCTGTCGGCTAGGAACCCGTCCGCCCGACATGTCTGCTGGTTAGTACGTTTAGACATATCTGCTCGCACACGCGTCGAATGGTTTGAACAAAGCTATTTGCTCGTGTGTACGGGGCCTAAGGCCCAATTTTTCTGCCCCTGTTTAACAGGGGCGTGGAACAACAATTTTTGATGCAATACTTTGCATGTGGCTCTTTGCTGCGCTGCAATTACAGTATCTGTGAGGGGTTGCAGTGTTGTGGCACCAGCACCAGTGGCTAAGGCCCAATTTTTCTGCCCCTGTTTAACAGGGGCGTGTAATGACAATTTTTGATGCAATACTTTGCATGTGGCTCTTTGCTGCGCTCCAATTACAGTATCTGTGAGGGGGTGCAGTGTTGTGGCACCAGCACCAGAGCCTAAGGTCCAATTTTTCTGCCCCTGTTTAACAGGGGCGTGTAATTACAATTCTTGATCTAATATTTCACAGCAGGGCGTTCCAGCGCCCACCAAGACTAACTGTGAGGGCTTACAGTGTTGTGGCAACACCAACTCCTAGGGCCCAAATTTTTGCAGAGTATATACGTCAGGTCCCTACTTTCAAACATCCAACTTACAAATGACTCCTACTTGCAAACGGAAGGAAACAACAGGAACTGAGAGGAAATCTACCCCTAGGAAGGGAAATTCTCTTCTGTAAAAGGTGTCTCCTGTCCACTGATGCTTTATCACCAATCCTTGTTTCACCAAAAAAAACTGCACAGATGCACACAGACAGCAAAACAAATGTTACAGGGGTGATAACCCTTCTCTATGTTTTTAGAAAAGCTTAAAAAAAGATTTTATGGCTGAAGCTACACTTTAAAAAAGGACCAGTTGAAAATTACAAACATATTCTACTTAACAACAAACCTACAGTCCCTGTCTTGTTTGCACCGCCTGTATACTGCTGTTCAAAGTATATAGGGCCAAAGTGGCTTGTAATGACCTGGGGTGAGTGGTGGCGGGGAAACCCATGCTATTTTTTTCAGTGATTTTTATCCATATTGCAGGGACCAAACATTACATTAAAGCCGCAAGCAGTCTTAAATTACCTTTTTCTTATAGTAATCTCATTCTGTGCAGGGACAGTTCTAAACACGTGCCACTACTATAGACACCCAGCAGGTACGATATTTTAAGGAATTCTTATTTTCTTTTTTTTTTCACTTTAAGCATCATTAAAATCGCTGCTCCAGAAAAAAACAACCGTTTTTAAAACTTTTTTTTACATTGATACATGTTCTCTGGGGCAAGACCCGGGTCCCCAAACCCGTTTTCCGACAAAAACTTGTATATTGGGCTTTAAAATTATGACTTTTGAATTCGAACGTTCGAGTCCCATAGACGTCAATGGGGTTCGATATGTTTGCGTGAGGTCCGTTTAAAGGTTCTGGTGCGAACCGAACACAGGGGTGTTCGGCTCATCCCTACTCTACAGGTGACATAGATGGTAACTCGCTTCACCAGCAGTAGGTCACATGTGGAGCTGTTGATTTATTACACTTTCTGGATGAAAGGGGCACAACAAAAATGTTTTTATTTTTACTGTCGATAAAGAGGACATTGTACTGTGTTAGCACTTCTTTCATGTTCAATATATGAATTCTTTGGATCCTTCATAATAGTTTTGGGATTTCACATAAAATGTATGTATTTTCCCATAGAATACATTTCTTGCACCATACACCATACATTATTTGGCTGTCTATAAGCTCCACACATATATGTGTGCTGAGAATCTATTTTGTGCATTTGCATTTCCAGGACTCCTTGGTATACTGTATGTACAGGTGGCAACAACTCATGTGGACTGTTATATTTTATAGAACTGCAAATTAAGTTGTGGTTATATGCTTTTCCTATATATTGTTTTGATTCCATCTAGTGGTTTGCTGTTTCATGAAGAATATGTAACAAACCAATTCTATGAGCTGGAATGGGAACAGCTGCAAAGCTAGGATGGTTATCTGGGGAATGCTTTTCTCACACTTTAACAGCTGCAGAATAGACAGACACCTAGCATGGGAAGGATTGTTCTTGAAATTGTTGGGTGGGTGTAAGAGAAAACAGCAGAGGTTCAAGCCTTGACCACCTTTGGAGTGGCCCCATGACACTCTGTCCTACATGATGTGGCATATTCTAAGCCTATGAAGTTGATTGTGACTCTCTGTTAGTAGAGGCTACAGGAATTGCAGTAGGAGAATGTTGTTAAGGTGAAGAAAATGTGGAAAGTGAGGAATAAGGAGGTGTGCAGGCCATTTGTGGCATATTTTTTTATTTAGTTGCTGCTCCCACTTTACTCTGCGCTGCAGAGTCATGTGTTTTCTAATGTATGCGGTACATGTAGCATAATTTTACTGCCAAAACATTGTCCCTAGCCTTCCTAAAATACTAAAACCCAGATATGAGATTTTTATTGATGAGATGAAACCCCAAGATTTCCAATACTGACTGAATCACCTTCCATGTGTAGACAATGAAAAGGACCAGGCTGCATACAATTAAATCTTATTGTTCATGGACTCTACAAAATTCTATTATTTCTAATGAATGCCAAATCAGGGCTGCTAGAGGCTCAAAAACCAAGGCAAACAACAAGGAGGAAATTCCTGTCTCATCCCTCTTTTCAGGGGAAACGAGTCACACAGGTAACCATTAATAAGAAAATAGGCTGTAGGTGCAGAATACAAAGGGGCAGATTCACGTAGATCGGCGCATTATCATTCCGGCGTAGCGCACCACTTTTCCGTTAGACTTGCGCAATCTAGCCGCGTAATCCGGCGATTCACGTAGCTTTTACGCAAGAGCTTGCGCAAACGTAAGGTTTTTTCCGGAGGCGTAAGGAGGAGTAATACAAATTGGGAGGGACGTGGGCGTGTTACATTGAAATGAGCCGTGACCCCATGCAAATGAAGGGCCGGCCGACTCGCGCATGCGCGCGTGAAGGAAACCATGTCAGCTCCGTTGTGCGCATGCTCACAACTCGGGAGCGGCGCAATCAGTGAAATTGGAAATGGACTAGGGCAACTTTATGAACTACGCAGACAGCATAAATATACACACACAAATGCACTTCCTTTGCAAAAATACATCCCTTTGTATCCCTCCCTATACAGCAAGGTGCTTTTGTTTGTTTGTGTCTTTGAGATATTTGGGGACTGTTTTGCAGAGTGATTTTTGTCTTTTATGTGTTTTCTTTGTTGTTATTTTGTTTAAATTATATTTTTGCTGGGCATTTTTTATTTACATTATATTTTTGCTGGGCATTTTTTTTTTTTGCTCGTCATTTATTTAATTTTTTTGGTTCTGTTTGTGTATGATTTTGGAATGTGGGGGTGATATTCCTGCGGGAAAAGGGGTGTCACCCTCATTTGTGGTGGAGAAGTGATCCCCAGGTCTGTGTGAATGGTGTATGAATGTACAGTGACATAATTGGAGCCGTGGCGTGGCGTTGCAGCTCACAAGTCCTGCATGGTGGACTGGTGCCAATCCAATGTGATGAGGATGTGGGGTGTGTGTGCTAGGGACCACAGTGGTGTGCATGCATGCATTCTCATTGTGCCATGATTAATGTGTGTGTTTAACGTGCAAAGATGCATAATGTGAGCTGGCATGAGATGGGGTACCAGTGCATATGCAGAGTCACCTTGAAGGGAAAAGACAGGAGGATGTTAGTCATGCATGTGCCACTTGTGAGGTGTGCATCACGGGAGGGGATAGTCATGCCTGACTCCCATGTCACTCACCAACCAGCCAGCTGTCCCCATACATGTTCTGTTCGAAATCTGTGGGGATGGGGCTCTGATTGTATATGTAGCTGTCATGGGTGTCATGGGTGGTGCCATGTGTTGGGCTGCTGATGTCCTCCTGCAGGGTTGTGGTAATTCCATGATGGCATGAGGGGGGAATCTGAAGATGCGAGACACCTCAGAATCACTCATGCCAAAGATGTCTATGCGTGTGTGATATATCAAGTGAAGAGTGAGGGGCTTGTATCAGATAAGAATATTGTATTAGATTAATTTAAATTGTAAATATTATGTAAGAAAATTAAAAAAAAAAAAAAACATCTCCCGTGCCCTCCTTAGTGCCATCCTCCGTGCCCTCATCCTTCTTTGTTCATCTAAAGTCAGTAGTATAGCTATGCGCGACGATGCCCCTGGCATGTTGGCATACAGATTGTTGGGCAACACGTGTGACTGCTGAACTCCTCACTAACAGTGTTGCTTTATCTGACAATTAGACTTTTTTTCAAAATTTAGACCAGCTTTTAGGTCCTCTAACTTTAGACAGGACATTTTGCAGTTGCGCACATCGCGTAGCCTGCGCAGCAACTGCGTTTTTTTGTGAATCCCCGTAACTCCCTCATTAGCATATTTGACTAGCAAATCAATGGTGTGTCTAGCGCAGTTTTGCGCGAAGGGAAGCGAATGTCTAATTCAATTACGCCGGACCAAAAAACGTAGATTTCTGGCGTATATTGTTTTGTGAATCGCGTCCAACTATACGCACGCGCACATTTAGACTTACGCACGCGCAACAGCAGTTGCGCAGGCGTAATCGCTCTGTGAATCTGGCCCAAAGTTTATACCCATACAATGAATCAGAATACCACATCACATCTGGTCAAAACATCCAAAAATCCAAGAAATGTACCATTGTAGAATAATTTAGTGGTATCTAGTGATAGAAATGCTCCATTACCATTGTTATTTAAAACGATTTTCATATTCAGGAAAAGATGTCTAACGCTAGATGATGTTGATCACGTGGGAGTAAAGCCAGGCTGGTTTTGTGTACTCATTTATGGATTACTGTAGCTACGTGTGGTGGAAAACTAACACTGCACATCACCCTGAACACACCATACCCACCATGAAACATGGTGGTGGCAGGATCAGGTTGTGGGGATGCTTTTCTTCAGCAGGGACAAGGAAGCTATTCAGAGTTGATGGGAAGATGGATGGAGCCAAATACAGGGCAATATTAGAAGAAAACCTGAAATGCCGCGTACACACGATCGGTTCGTCTGATTAAAACAGATAGGTCCAATGGACCGTTTTCATTGGACGAACCGATCGTGTGTGGGCCCCATCGTTTTTTTTCCCATCAGTGAAAAAACTTAGAACCTGTTTTAAAATTATCTGATGGTTAAAAAACCGATAAAAAAAAATGATCGTCTGTGGGCAAGTCAACCGGTTAAAAATCCACCCATTCTCAGAATCAATTCGACGCATGCTCGGAAGCATTGAACTTCATTTTTGTCAGCACGTCGTAGTGTTTTACGTCACCATGTTCTGACACAAACAGATTTTTAACTGATGGTGTGTAGGCAACACTGATGAAAGTCAGCTTCATCAGATATCTGATGAAAAAATCCATTGGTCCGTTTTCATCGGATGAACCGATCGTGTGTACCTGGCATTAGAGTTTGCAAAAGACTTGAGACTGGGGTGGAGGTTCACCCTCCAGAAAAGACAACGACCCAAAACATACAGCCGGAGCTACAATGGAATAGTTTGGATCAAAGCATATTCATGTGTTAGAATGGCACAGTCAAAGTCCAGACCTAAATCAAATTAAGAATCTGAGGCAAGACCTGAAAATTGCTGTTCACAGATGCTCTCATCCAATCTGACAGAGCTATAGTATTTTGCAAAAAAAAATGGGCAAGGATATCACTCTCTAGATGTGCAAAGCTAGTAGAGGCATCCCCAAAAAGACTTGCAGCTGTAATTGCAGTGAAAGGTGGATCTACAAAGTATTGATTTGGAGGGGCTGAATACAAATGCACACCACACTTTTCACATATTTATTTGTAAAAAAAAAAATTAAAACCATTTATCATTTTCCTTTCACTTCACAATTATGTGCTAATTTGTTCCGGTCCATCACATAAAATCCCTATAAAATACATTAATGGTTATAACATGACAAAATGTGGAGAATTTCAAAGGGTATGAATACTTTTTCAAGGCACTGTAAGACCTCAAGCAAATCAAAACAGTAAATATATAGCAATCATAATCTAACCACTTCGCCTCTCACACTTGTTCACCCCTTAAGGACCAGAGCAATATTTTTCATTTCTACCATGGACCTGTTTATTTAGCAATAACTTTGTCATTGCTAAAGATAACAGGGTAATACACATTTTTTTATTTGTTTTAAGGAAAAACAAGGCTTTCTTTTCATGATATTGTATTGCAGAAATTATTATTATTTTTTTGAAATCCTTAGACAATAAACTAAAACTAAAAAAAAACACACTTTTTCTTTTCCTTAGCAGTGTTAGTTTAAAAATAAATAGCGTTACTTCACATAAAATGTGTGCATTTTATTCTGTAATGTGTTTGTTTTAAATAAAACTAAAATTATGATTCTGGTACAAAGCATTGCAAAGTGTTTTACAAATGAAATAAAGTGTTTCAGGTTTTTTTTTGTGCGTTTGTGCTGGGAAATGTGTAAATATATGTTAAATGTGTGAAAATATTAACAAAAAAAACAAAAACAAAAAAGTTTAAATATTAATAGTTAATAAAATAGAAACAAACAATAATTCAGCAGGAAAAAAAAGTTAAAGACAGAAGAAGACTTGTGCCCTGTACACACATTTTCCGATTTGATAAAATCCGATGGAATTTTCCATTGGAATTCCGTTCAAGCTGTCTTGCATACACACTGTCAGACCAAATTCCGACGTCCAAAACGCAGTGATGTAAAACACTACGACGAGCCGGGAAAAATTAAGTTCAATGCTTCCGAGCATGCGTTGACTTGATTCTGAGCATGCATGTTTTTTTCTCTGTCGGAGTTCTACACAGACGATCGGAATTTCCGATTTTTTTTTTCATCGAAAAAAAAATAAAACATGTTCTATTGCTAAACTCTGATGGAAAAAAAGTCAGATGGGGCCCACACATGGTCAGAATATCCGATGAAAAAATTCTGTCAGAAGGCATAAGGAGTTTGTTAGGGCTGATTAGAGTAAACTAAGGGTTAATATAACATTCTAAAAAAAAATGTTCATCCCTTTGATCTGCAGATGAATGAACAGAAAGATACTAATGTAACAATATGCTTCATTGTATTTTTGCATAATCGCTGTCTGGAGCATTGTTGTTTATAAACGCTGATTCAGACTGCCTGACATCTAGAGCTGCTGACTTTTTCTCTTAGTATATTGTAGGTGAAAATAGAAAAAAGAAAACTAATACAGCCATTTACAGCTAAGAATTGGTAAGCAGAAATATAATAAAAGTTTGCTTTGGGGTTTAATGCTGCTTTAAAACAAGACATCTATTAATTAATTAGAACATGGTAAAACCTGATGTACAAATGTCAGCACAGGTCACCGGGATCAGACCCCTCCCCAAGAGATCAATGGTGAGATGGATGTGACAGGCAACCAAAAAAGCCACACAGGTAAAAGAGGAAGTAAACACTGATGGGTTTTACTTCCTCTTTGTTCCCTGCAAAGTAAAAGCATAATGGACTAGTATGCATTACATACTAGCACATTATGTGCCACTTACCTGCAGAAGAAGCCTGCGATGTCACCCCTGTGCCCACTGTGTAATCGCATCCATTGTCAACCCCTCCAGGGCCGTGGAATCTGCTATTGGCTGGAATCGTGGGACGTCACTCCCATGCTTGCACGCGGGAGCCGGCGGTCACGGCACACGCACTATAGAAATGGCATGATCGTGTCATTTGATCAGTGTGCATGCGCCGATGATGTCGCCGCCGGCATATATGGCAAATATCTCCTAAACCGTAGAGGTTTAGGAGATATTTCCAGTACCTACAGGTAAGCCTTATTAAAGGTTTACCTGTAGGGAAAAGTGGTTGTACAGGGTTTACAACCACTTTAAATATCTATAATATAACATGGGTGTATTTATTTTTTTATCCCAAAGAATGGACTTAGCATTTAATGGTCCTTGTGTGGGCACTTTGTATTATGAGGATGACAATCCCTCTCTATGACAATCTTCTGTCAGCTTGTGTGCTAATGGTCGTTGCCCAGAAATATTATACTGGATTAACAAAGGTCATTGTGAAACAATTGCAGCCAGCAACAATTAGGATAATGTGAAATGCTCATGCAGCTGTTTATCAGAGTAAAAAGTATCAGGGCTCGGGGACAGGCTTTAAAAAAATTTATTGCAGGGAAGCAAAAAATGGAAAACACTGCCTTGTAGCAAGCACACTTGCAGGCCTGTTATTACTGTAGACAGTGCATGTGGACAGGCGGGAAAGAGACTGAAGGACACATATCAGCTACATTAGCATGTGACAATTCTTCCATTCCTGTTGGAAATATGTGCTCAATGACATGTCCTGGGATTTGCTGTAACTTCATAGACATGTATGGTATGGTTCAAGAGAGGGGCTGCACACTCATATTTCCTTTCCTGGCCTGCCAGACTGCATTATCAGATAAGGATCTAGTATATATTTTGTGTGGACCCCACACTTTTCCATGATTTTATTGTATGGGATTCCCCTTTAAAATCCAGACTTTCAGGGCCTGGTATGTATTTGGGGCGTACCACATGGCTTTTATTCTTTTTTCCACTATCCCATTCTTTAACAGCATTAAGCGCTATTTATGAGAATGAATGGCAATTAGGTCTGATCATGATCGGACTTCAAACTAACTTTTCCGTGGATTTTTGTCCTAAGGGAGTTGGCCGGGCACACCCATAGCATACACACAGCAGGACTTTTCTGCAAACTTTCCCAAAACTTTCCCAACATCACGTGGTTTTTCTGCTCTTTACCACCACCCTTTGGTCAACTTCTGCTATTGTTGGTTGATTTTAACATTGGTTCTGGGCATGTGTTTTTGTACTGTGGTCAAAAGTCCGATGGATTTCTGTACCATCAGACTTTTGTTGCCAAAAGTTTGTCCGTTTGCAGAGCAAACTTTTGTCCGATAAAAACTGAAAAAGTTTGTCTGATGGAGCGTACACACGGTCGGATTTTTGGGAAAACTTGCTCATTTTGAAGTTTGTTGGCGTGTGTATGGGCCTTTACTCTGAAAAGAGTGGGATATACGTTTCACTTTGGTGGTGGATTTATGGTGCATCATGTTCAGCAAGAAACACTTATTCTGTGATACTAATATGGACATTTATTTAAAGGACTTTTTTCTCTAGTTTAATATTTTTATATTTATTCACTTGTTTTAGTTATTTTTTTGCGCTAATTTTTATTATTATTGGTCTGTTATTGATGATTTTTCACATAAATATATTTTGAATAGTAACTCGCAGCATTGATAGGTGTATCACTGGATATTGAGTTTTATCACGTTATGAGCGAGATGAAATTTTGCAATTATACCACATTTTTGTTTAGATTTTCCTGTCAGCTGGGAATCTTTGGTTAACAGATGAATGAACTGGGTGGGGATGCAACATCCAACCTGAACTGTAATAGCAGTAATACCACAATTTTGGGGGAGGGGAAGACAACAAGAACAATTTAGTTGGTAGTGTAGTCAAGGTGTTGCTACTGAAAGTTATTGCAATAAGTTATGTAATGTGTATTTAGAAAAAGGGTTTGGCTCCCTCTGGTGACCATTGAAAGTTATTTAAACATTTATTTTCTTGGGTAAAAAGGACGATGGTGATGCATTGTGGGATGTGTGGTTTAATGAGGGAGTGACTCTTACTGTGTAAATCAGTTTGAGAACTACCAGACCCACAATGCTAAGCTGCGGGCTCACAAGGCAAAGTGTCACTGAACAGCCTGCTGGGTAACCAGATAAAAGGACAAGGCAGGCCTGGTTTAGGCCTCTCTGGACGCCATTTCAATTGCCAGCATGAGGTCTGTGTGTGACCAAGAGCAAGAGAAACCAGCCTACAGTGGAGAGACGGATCATCCACCCCAGAGGATTTTTGGAGGACAGCCTGCTAGCAGAGCAGGTAGATCGGTTTGCGCTTTAGAACATTTGAAGCTGTTTCCCCGTCAGAGTGTCGGGACCTGCCGCGCGGTGTGATGCCGCCATCTTCTTCCACAGAGACATCCTGCGGACAAGGTACACCAGCCGGCTGTGGACTTACAGCGGTGAGCGGGCAATTGCCCATTAAAGTAATTCACTGAGTTGGACGGAAACGCAGCTGTTGCTGTCTCGTCTCTTGGGAGTACCGGTCCCCAGGACCCCAAAACTATTTTTGGTCACCCCTGCAAATCCCCAAGTGTTCCAAAAAATTGTTCAGACATGTTTTGACGGCTGCGAGATGCCTGGTTGCTCTCCATTGGAAGCGACAATCCCCTTCCTCCCAGGCGGATCTGTACACAAGGATAAAAGACATAGAGCTGATGGAAAAAATGACAGCCAGATTGCAGGATAGACTGAAAATGCATGACAGGATTTGGGAGGAGTGGCACCAGCGAGAGAATCCACTCTGAGCTAATGGCTGAGCCCCCCTACCTCATTCCCCCCTATTTCTCTTTTATCTGCAGTTTATTTTCTCTTCTTTTTCTACTCTCTTTTCTCTCTGGCCCCTTCTTTTCTCTCTTTATTTTGTTGTAGCTGAGATTGATAGAGGATTTTTGCTATCCAGACTGTCGCTGACACTTGTAGTCCCACGAATGGGTTTCATTACACCTAAGTGTTCACACAGCCGGATGTTCAGATTTAAAATATCTTTAAAAGAGGATTAAGCACCTCACCTTTTTCAGTTGCTGTTCATTTCTTTGTCTTATTGGATTACAATTAAGTGCACCACTGTACAATTCAAGACCACTAAGATATCTGAAGAAAAGAGACTGGAACAAGATAACACTGCCATCACTTTATGGTTCACTAGGCCGCATAATTCATAGCCCAGATCGCATTGAACTGCACTCAAGGGGGAGTCATTTAGTAATCTAAGGTGGAAGCATATGTTCTGATTATTGTATTCATTGCTGTTTATTGATTTGTGCGCTTTGCTCATTGTGGGGAGGTGATCCAGTACAATTACAGAAGTACTGGGAACCTGCTCCACTGCGTCCTGGTCCACATATACTTTGCTTAGTTGTTTCAGGGTAAAGTGATAGTCATTGCAAGCTTGAATATATGTTTCAGTTAATGCTAATAATTTGTGTTAATTTTCCATAGAATGTATAATACCTTTTAAGTTCTTTCTTTGCTTCAGTAAAGTTCTTTGTGTGATTCAGACATCTTGATTGAGTCTATTCTTATTACTGTGAGACAATTACAATGGAACCCAAGGTGTCAGAGGTAAGAATCTGCAGAGTCGGGATAGCCTGTGGGGTATAGAGTCAATCAGCAGCCCCCATGGGGGTACCACTACAGTAGCATTAGTTAGCAGGGCTAATGGAATAATTTTTTTATATGAGCCAGTCTCCAGTGCAAGGAGACAGGTAGATTCATCGCTCACAAAAAACTTTTGTGTTGAAAGTCCTTTCAGATAGTTCACACACTGCACTGGCTGCAGCGGAAGCCAGAGATTCCTATAAATACTATGGAAGCCCCAGCCAGCGGTCCAGCCTGGACACCCATTACTACATGGTAGTCCTAAAAAAGTCTGTTAAGTCTGTGTACTGTGAATGCAATGGGGGATACACTAATATGTAGTTCAGCACATTGCAATTCACAGTAATGTAGTACAATAAAGCACTGTTAGAGAGTGATACATGTCCCAGGAGCCGCATATCAAGTCAAAGCCTGCTATGTGATAGTGAATGGCAGTCTCAGCCTGGACCCCTGCCAGGCCACGCCCCCAATGTGTTTCGCTCCACCTACCTGTAACAGGTGCTCTGAGTGTCTGTTACTTTCCTGTGATAGGCGCCTTCAGCACCATAATGCGTTCCATGCTCGACGTCATCGCCCGGCGCTGTGCTGCGTTCCGTGTTGCCGTGCTGTGCGGAAGTGCGCTGCAGCGCTCGGCGGTCCTCTTTGAATTAGTGCCATGCATTACAGCTGTTTGCTGGCTATAAAGCCATTTACTACTCATACAGCCCCTGTTTTATTATTGTCGGCCGTAGTCGGCTAGGCTACCAGCCTTTTCTGCCATCTGCCTTGGAGGCATCTACTATCAAGGCTACAGAGGTACTACAGGTCCCTGGACTGCATCGCTCCTGCCATCAACTACTCCTTTGGTGCTGTTGCGCCTGCTACAACAGGGAGTCATTGCTTAAAGGGACATCTACACCTAAATTGCCTATGCTATATTCACTTCACATTTGTAACTATTAGTTGTTGCTATTTACAACGTATACTCTTAAAGTACCTGAGCTATATTGCCTCCCATACGCAACTATTAATTGTTACTACAATTCTTATTTACTACGAGTACTCTCAAAGTACCTGAGCTATATTGCCTCTCATACGTAACTACTAGTTCTTACTACAACTTATATTTACTACGTGCTGACATAAGTGCTTCTTGTATATCTGCCCATGCCCTAAAGTTGCGGAACATGTTCGCCTAAAACTTCTATGCTAAGGGTTGACGTATTTTATACCTTCTCCCTTATGTTGCCTAATTCACAACGCTATGTAATACTCATAATCACTAGCGCATAATTGTGCATTTCAATCTTTTAGTACATAATATAATTGTAAACACTAAAGTCTGGTCGCATGTTGTAATGCATCCATTCTTAGTAGCTTAACGCCTTTCTTTATGGGACAGAGAGATGATGTAGAGAGCCCCCAAACTCCTGTTTGTGAAGAGTGACGCATGGGGCTAATACTGAGTTGTCACATGGAGAAGTGCATTTAAATCCTTGCATCCACAGTTGTGGTTCACTCCTGTTCCCCTAGTGCTGTTACACTACCAGATCTTTCTCATGGGATGGAGTCTCCAGGTAGAAGAGGTTGGTTAAATGCATCATCGGCCACCACTCAGTGAAAGAATGAATGTCAGGTGTGTGAAGTGATTGTGAAGGGCTGATTATAGACGTTGTGGGCCATATTCAGAAAGCTATTTACGCAACGTATCAAGAGATACGCTGCGTAAATACTAAGAATAGCCGGCGTATCTTTTTATGCTATTCAGAAAAGAAGATACGCCAGAATTCTACTAATATACGAGCGGCGTAATTCTGTTACACCGTCGTATATTAGTTGCAGTTTTTACGCTGGCCGCTAGGTGGCGCTTACTCGTCGAATATGTAAATGAGGGATTTACGGCGATTCCCGAACGTACTTGCGGCCGGCCGTCGTAGTTTACGTCATTTGCGTTAGCGTTAAAGCGGCGTAAGGTTACCCCTGCTATAGGAGGCGTAGCCAATGTTAAGTATTGTCGTCTGGACAGCGTCGAATTGTACGTCGGTTATGTCGTTTGGGAATGGGGCTCGACGTTATGTCATTTACATTGAGGAAAAGCGACGTGATTTCACGCATGCGCACCGGGAACGTCCACGGACGGCGCATGCGCCGTCCAAAAAAAACGTGAATTACGTGGGGTCATGATTCATTTACATGAATCACGCCCCCACTCCATACATTTGAATTGCGCGGCCTTACGCCGCCACACATACGTTACGCCGCTGTAAATAATGGCGCAAGTTCTTTCTGAATAAAGAACTTGCGAAAATATTTACAACGGCGTAACGTATCGGATCTTTCTGAATCTGGCCCTGTGTGTTCAAAGAAGTGCACAGAGAGCAACCATAGAAAATCTGGTTGCAAGGAGGTTTTAAATGGCCAGCCTCTTGCAAAGTGTATGCAAGGAAACACATGTGCAGGAGTTTAATAATAAGGCTAAAATGCAGTTATTCTACCTCACCCCCTCCCATTAACCACTTGCTTACTGGGCACATAAACCCCCTTCGTGCCCAGGCGAAATTTCAGCTTTCGGCACTGCGTCGCTTTAACTGACATTCGCGCGCTCGTGTGACGTGGCTCCCAAACAAAATTGACGTCCTTTTTTCACAAATAGAGCTTTCTTTTGGTGGTATTTGATCACCTCTGCGGTTTGTAATTTTTTGCGCTATAAACAAAAAAAATATATATTTTTTACACACAGAGCTCCACGTCCCTGCTGTCACCTGCTTGTGTTCCCGCCGATCGCATGTACCCGACGGACATCGCGGCCGCCAGGTACACGCATCGGCTCTTCAGCGATGCGCCGGGACAGTGTTTACCCGCTGCATGCCACCCAGTGGCGCGAGCGGGTAATGCACTTTAAATGACGTCCAAAGACGTCAAATTGGCACTTGAGAGCCGCGCTGTGGACGTCTTTTGTCTATAGCGCGGATCTCAAGTGGTTAAAACTCTTTAATAATTTGTCTCTTGAAACATTGATGGGAAATCTACTGAAAAAATCCTAATGAGAAAAGATAACTCATTAGGGCTATTTACTACACAACATTGTAAACAAATGAATAGAATGAATTAAATGGAAACACTAGCAAGACTCTCTTTTCTTGAGAATAATGTAATAAAAAAAAAAGAAATAGGGACAGAAACTAAGAATAATAAACCAAAAATGAATGAGAATAAAAATATATGATACAATGATCAAAATTCAAAGAACACAAAGCAAAATAATATAGTTATATCCAGGAGAACTGAAAAAAGGAGATGCTGCATAATGATGGTAATGCATATGATAGAGGAAGTGACCATGTATCAATATGTTGTCAACATTGTCAAAAGACTCTTTAATAACTTATAGAAAGAGAGAAAGGAGTACTGAAACATCAGGATGACTCATAATACAAAGTGATGGACAATACAGCACTGTATATAGCACTGCATAGCACTGTACTTTAGCAGCTATCTCTTCCTGTAAAATGTAGCAGAATACAGGCATACCCCACTTTTAAGTACACAATGGTGTTTATTTAATAAAGCTGGAAAGTGCAAAATCAGGCTCACTTCTGCATAGAAATCAATGAGCTTCTAACCCCAGCTTGTTCAATTAGGCTTTGGTAATAAAACCTGGAAAAAACAAAAAATGTATCTCGCGTTAAATGTGCAATTAAACAAAGAATTAAACTTAATATGAGCATGCACCTCAAAAAAACAGTGGATACCACTGCTACAAAGTGGATTCAGAAAACAGTGCACTAATAGCTATTAAATAAAAAATAATAACTATAATCAAAAAAAATAAAAAAATAAAATGAACAGCAAGTGAAACACCAGCCTACCTAATATAACCTAAATATCTAAAAAAAACACCTAGCCCCCAACGTGACAGGTGCCTAATAGATAAACTTGATAATTAGTGATCATTAAGTGAAAAATAAATGAATATAATAACAATAAATAATCACAATAACATAAATTCAATAGATTCATGTGCTGCAAGTCCATAGAACTGTAGTGTACTGCAAGATCCATAACAATTTTGAGACTTTGCTATTAACAGATGAAATAAGCCGGAGATGACCTCGGTATGTGACCAGGTGACGCCTCTATGTCGGAAGACGTGTCAAACGAAACGGACGTAGAGGCGTCAGCTGGTCACGTACCGAGGTCACCTCCGGTTCCCTTTGGCTCACAGTGGTGCAGGGTGGAACGCACGCCAGCGCACACAAGTTGGGACCATCTCCACCAATTTCTTTCTATGCTATCCAGCCTCAGTGCCAGGCCTTGGGCACTCCTAAAGTAAGCAGCCATTTGGCTTTTTATTTGAACATTTTTAATTTTAATAAATGTGATTACACTATTTCGGACCTTATCTTCTTATTTGCATATGCCGTCCTGGGTCTCCATGGGTTAAGAGGCTGTTCCATCATTTGCTTATTTCATCTGTTAATAGCAAAGTCCAACTTGCTATGAAGCATATTTGACCACTTTTTTCAGTAAAAGGGTCAACTACTTGTGGTAAGCTGCCACCATTTGAACACTTTTGTGGGTGTCCATATTAGAGTCGGTGAAGGTGAACCATTAACCGTTTTTATCACTGGATATTATTTCACTGGATGTTCATGGCAATTGTTGTGGATCTTGCAGTACACTACAGTTCTATGGACTCATAGCAGCACATGAATCTATTGAATTTATGTTATTGTGACTATTTATTGTTATTATATTCATTTATTTTTCACTTAATGATCACTAATTATCAAGTTTATCTATTAGGCACCTGCCATGTTGGGGACTAGGCGTTTCTTTTTTAGATATTTCGGTTATTTTAGGTAGGCTGGTGTTTTGCTTGCTGTTCATTTATTTATTAATTTATTTTTGATTATAGTTATTGTTTTTTATTTAATAGCTATTAGCGCACTTACCCGTTTTCTGACTAAAACCTGGAAGCTCATTGGATTCTACGCAGAAGTGAGCTTATTTTTCACTTTCCAGCTTTAGTAAATAAACCCCATTGTGTACTTAAATGTGGGGTATGCCTGTACAACACTGAGTATAGCATTATATAGCACTGCATAGCAGCAACTATCTTTCCCTGCAAAATGTAGCATACTACAGCACTGTATATAGCTTTATATAACACCATATAGCAGAAACTAGCTTTCCATGCAAATTATAATTTGGCATTTTTAGCAGCAATTATCTCTACCTGCACAATGTAGCATTGTATATAGCACTCTATATCACCATCTATTTCTCCCTGGAAAATGTAGCACAATACGCAACTGTGTATAGCACTGTATACACTACCGTATAGCACAACAGCTCTCCCTACCTACCTCAAGTCTCGCTTTTCATAAGGAGCAGGCTGAAACATAAGAAAACCCCCATTATGGGTCCTTGTATTCTACCCAACCACAGTTCAAAGGCCAAGAAGTGAATTTTTGGTATCTGGTTGTTATACCGACAAAAGGCCACATTAGTTTGCCATTTTCCTGACCTGCAAATTACTTGAGTTTACCTTGAGCTCATGTCCGACCTAAGCCCGAAGCACATCCTTACTGGAGTGCCTTCAGCAAGCATTATTTTTTTGTAAGCAAAGTGAGGGAAGCAGGCTGAAATATAAGAAAACACCCATCATGGGTCCTTCTATTTTACCTAACCAAAGTTCAAAGGCCAGGAAGTGAATTATTGGTAACTGGTTGCTATATCGTCAAAAGGCCACATTAGTTTGCCATTTTCCTGAACTGCAAATACTTGAGTTCACCTTGAGCTCATGACCAACCTAAACCTGAAGAACATCCCTACTGGAGTGCTTTCAGCAAGCATTGTTTTTTTGTTTTTTTTTGTAAGAAAAGTGAGGGAAGGTCCCTTTAGCCTTTCCTTTTAAAATAGGAGCTCATACGGTTATGGAGATATTAACAAAACAAAGCAAAAGCCCAAGATTTTTTTCACATTTCACAAAATAGGAGTTTAAGCATATCTAAAACCAAAAGCAAACATTTCATAAATTGCAGCTTACCAGTTCTTACATGTGGTAAATAGTTTTGTCTTATTTTGTTTCTGTAAATACCAACTGATGAAGGCAAAATCCTTTCCATCGTACATGTTTATAGCTGTGTGTTTGCCCAGCAATTTACCATTTACATATACTTAATGTCCTCACAGCTATTCTGTAACATGTTAGAATATTGTAGAAAATAGATTTATGTAGAAAGGTCAGCACTGTTATACAAGACTCCTTGCTATTCAAGGACTCCAGTAGAACAACATAACTACTTATGATACCATCAACTCACAATCAAACAATTGCCTTAATAGGAACACTTCTGACATCATGTTATCTTTGTTTTATACAGCAGGAAGAAATATACATATCCATACATTTCAAAAAGTACTGACGTATGATTACAATAAAAGAGTCATACATTTAAAAGCAAGCAACAGACAAAAGCAAGGTTACATTCAATGGCTGTTCACCAATGAATGGAAAAAATAATTTGATTCACTATAGATTCACTATAGATGTTCATGTACAAGTTTAACATGAACTTATTGATTTTACTGAATAGAGTTTAGAAATACTGTTTTCATCTGAGTTATGAATTGATTAAACAAAGGTTTATTCTTTAACAGTTCCATGAAAAAGCGCACACAAACGTAATAAAAAGTCAAGGTCTTTTTTCAGGCATAGAAATAGAGTATGTGACTTGCTTTATGTTTCTACAGGGAAAAAAAAAAACCTGACAAACTTTTTCTGACTTGTGTCTTTTTTCTTTTTTTTTTTTTTTAAGTTTAAGAGTTTTATTAAATAGATATCAGAAAAATACAATCAGTGCTCTCAATACAATCTTGAAGCGGAGAGAAAAATGAAGAGAAAAAAAAAAATAGGAAAAAAAGGGAATACATACAGTGTAATTCTTCAAATAGAGTAATATACCTTTCCCCAAATACATTCAATAAAGGGGATAGCGATATATAAAAAACAGATAAGACATACTATTGTAAATAAGTATAACAATAAAAAGAGAAGATAAGATGAGGGCAAAGACCCAAGCTAATGTTCTGTAAGAAAAATATAAGCCTATCACAGTCTGCATATGAATTTCCATAAGAGATGAGTAGCATGGAACAGGTAACAGACCTGTAATTCCGTTTCGACACCCCTAATGGGAACAAACTGTGTCGAAAGGGAACCCATATCCTAAACCTAAATCTTGACCTAAAAGTCGTCAAACTATCCGAACGGCTTCTGATAGTCAAAGGGTCTGTGTGCCGAGAGGATGTCTGAGGACAACAAAATGCACAAAACTAAAGAAGAACTTCAGAAAAAAAAACTAAAGCAACAAGGTGTAACAATCCGTTACAGCGTCTTGAGAAAGTCCAGAATCTTACTACTGAGATAGATCAGGAAATAATAAGTCCCGTGCAATCCTATGTACTAATGTGGAAGGATCCTCCCTTCCTCCCATACCTTTACATCAAAAACGACTTATTAAATGCAAAAAAACTGGTAAGGTGAGCTCGTGGACAGGGAGGAGTATGAATGAGAAAGAAGCAAAGAAAAATAGAGAGTAGAGTATAGAGAGAGGAAAGAACGTGGAGGGAGAAATGGGTCCTGCTAGCAGGGGGACCCCCATATATCTGGCCCAAGGCTCCCAGACAGCCTTGAAGAAATCCGTGGTGTTCAAAATAGAGCTGACCATTTTTTCCTGGGTCATGACCCAGGATATCTTCCTTTTGGCTGCAAGATAGGAGACTTTAGGCTGTTTCCACGCCCCTGCCAAAGTAGTTTTTGCACCCAGAAGCATAAAGTTTATTAACCTTTGTGTGTGTTTAGAAGCCTGGGGGAAATTAGCCCCTAATAATGCAATTTGAGGAGTTTTCTCCAAGGGCACTCCCGTGACCTTTCTAATAAGACTAAAGATCTTATTCCAAAATCCTCTAATTCTGGGGCAATCCCACCAAATATGGATCATTGTGCCCTGTGCTTGACACTCTCGAAAGCAAAGTGGTGAGGTAGTTGGGAACATTGAAGCCAGCCTGCTAGGGACCATATACCACCTCATCAAGACTTTTAGATTGGCTTCTATCAGAAACGTATTGACTAGTCCCTTAAAGGCTTTTGTTCCCACCCTGTGCCACTCTTCCAGGTCCCAGTTCATCTGCAGATCCCTCTCCCATGCCTCCATATATGTGAACTTGGTGCAAACCTCAGACAGAGATGTATATATCGTAGAGATTCCCCCTCTGTGTTCTCTCATCCGAGAGCACCAGCGCTCATAATCAGTGAAGGGACGGGAACCGGAGCTAGCATTCCAGAACAAAGACACAAAGTTGAAGATGAGAAAATATCGAGACCTTTCGTGGTCAGGCATACCCAACTTTGTTATACAATGCTCCAGGGAAAGGGGTCCAGTGGCTAGAAGAAAGTCTCCTATTCTGTAAATCCCCTTGTCCAACCACCATTGAAATGCTTTAAAGTCCATTCCTGCTATAAATTGGGGGTTGTGGAAAATTCGGGTTAGGGGCCTAGTTCCTGAAATCAGAGAAGGAAGATGTCTCAGAACATCCCAGACCTTCAACGCTTGGGACAGTGTTGGGGACATTATCGCCGGTCTAGATTTTTGGGGTATCCATAGTACGTTTTCCAGAGTCAGGTCAGGGACCGCCAACCTCTCTATGTCCAACCAGTCAGGTTTCTCGCATTTAGAGTAGATAGAGGAAAGTTGGGCTAATCTGGCAGCTTGGTAGTATTTAAACAGGTTAGGGAGGCCCAGACCTCCCCGTGTCTTGGGTCCATATAATACATTTTGGGCCAATCTATAACCTTTACCTTCCCAGATAAATTTGAGAATTTTACTCTGGAATGATTTCAGTTGGTCCTTCTTGATAGCAATCGGGAGGGATCTGAATAGGTAGAGCAATCTAGGAAGGAGGGTCATCTTTATTGAATTAATCCTACCCACCTATGAAATTTTAAGTCGAGCCCACATCTGAAGATCAGTCTCCAATCTACGGAACATGGGAGGGAAGTTGGCCTGATAAAGCTGTTCAATCCTGGGGGTCAAATTAATACCTAAATAACAAATTGATGTATCTGCCCATTTAAAATCAAAATGAGGTTTCAGGGAGTCGATTAACGAGGGCCGTGTGGAAATATTTAAAAACTGGGATTTATCGAAATTGACCCTAAGACCTGAGATCTTTCCAAAGGACTTGAGTAAGTCACAGACGATAGGGAGAGAGGTAGTGGGAGAGGTGACAAAAAGGAGGAGATCGTCCGCGAACAGAGCGCATTTGTGGACTTGAGATCCACAGGTCACCCCCTTTATGTCAGACTCCAATCGAATGGCTATAGCCAATGCCTCTATTGCTACTGCAAAGATCAAGGGGGAAAGGGGACATCCCTGCCTCGTACCCCTTGCAATACTAATGGGATCAGAAAAATGTCCCTGTAACTTAACCCTTGCCGTGGGCTCAGAATAAAGAGATTTCAGAATTCCCCGGAAACATTCTCCAAAGCCCCACCGTTGCAGAATCTCAAAAAGGTACTCCCAAGATAGGGAGTCAAAGGACTTCTGGAGATCCAATGACAGAAAAAGTCCTTCCTGAGAAGGGTCCCCAGACCATCCCGACTGAAGCAATGAGAGAATGTCCACCGCTCTCCTCACCTGGTCTGGACCCTGCCTCCCTGGGATGAAGCCAACCTGGTCCTTATGAATATAAAGGTGTATAAAAGAGTTCATTCTGTTCGCAAGGATCTTGGCCAGTATCTTTAGATCATTATTAATTAATGAGATGGGCCTATAATTTTCTACTAGTTCTGGGTCCTTGTCCGGTTTGGGTATAACCGTAATGTAAGCCTCGTTCAAATGTGGATACAATCTTTCCCCTCCTCTTTTTGAGTTAAAGAATTTTGTGAGGTGGGGGCCTAAGGTTTCAGCAAAGGTTTTATAATATGGCGTTAAGAGGCCGTCAGGTCCTGGTGCTGAACCCCCCTTTAGGTTTCTGATTACTTCCAACGTTTCGTCAACTGAAACTGGGGCTTCCATTAATTCAATATGGCATTTCTGTAGGGATGGGATTGTTAGTTGGTCTAAAAAGGATTTAATTTCGGATAGTCTGGTTGTACCTGACCTTTGATACAGGGAGGAATAGAAAGTTTCAAATGCGTGCAAAATGCGCTTAGGATTAAGAGTAATGGTCCCATCTCCTGTTCTGATTTTGGGGAGTGCAAACGTACGGAACCTCGGTGAGAGCCTAGTGGCCAGCATTGTATTCATTCTATCTTTCTGTAAATAAAATCTCGCGTTACTCCAATTTAAAGATTTTTCGGCCCTGACAGTAAGCGATAAATTTAACGCCAGCCGGGCTGTATCAAGCTGTGCGACCTGGGCCTTCGTCTGGTCCTTCTTATGTTCCTTGCGCAATAGTGTAAACTCCTTTTCAAGTTTAGCTATTTCCGCGTTCTTTTCCTTTTTACGTTTAGAGGCTATTTGAATTAGTTTACCGCGGACAACAGTTTTGTGGGCAGCCCATAGAATCTCAGCCGAGGTTCCATCGACATCATTTAACGTGAAGTATTCTTCTATTGTTTTGTTGATCTCTGAGACTACGTTAGGATCACCAAGAAGGGACTCATTTAATTTCCAGTGTGATTTGAGGGAGTCTGTATTTTGTGTTTGTATTGAGAAGATTACCATCGAATGGTCTGAAAGTGATGTGTCCTTGATAATGGCTTTATTCACCAGGGGGACATGTCTAGCAGAAATGAAAATATGATCAATACTGGAGTATGATCGATGTGGGTTCGAATAGTGGGTGTAATCTCTTTTTGTCGGATTAAGTTCCCGCCATATATCTACAAGATTTTGTTGGAAAATTAATTTGGCTATATGGGAGCTGGCTTTGACTGGGCGGGTTAGTCTGTTGGCCAAAGTTTTGGACTTATCCAGGCTCTGGTCAAAAGCTATATTTGAATCGCATCCATACAATATTGATCCCTCTAGGAGGGGTTCCAAGGTACCCTATTGGGGGCATAGTAAGAGATAAAGGACATTAGTTGTTCGTCTATCAAACCCTTAACCAGCAGAAACCTGCCGTCCGGGTCTCTATGTATTAGAAGGGGGTTGAATTTACAGGTTTTTGCAAAGAGAATTGCTACCCCTCTAGTTTTGTCCTCAGCATTTGCTAAGAAGAATTGTGGGTACTGAGCATGCAAAAATGCTGGGGTGAAGCTGGTTGGAAAATGGGTCTCTTGTAAAAGAATCAGAGAAATTATTTGGGAGTGGTACGACTGAAAGATCTTCCTTCTCTTAACGGGGGAGTTTAGTCCCTGGACATTATGTGAAGCGACTTTCAAAATACTAGGAGGTGGGGAGTTACTGGACGTAGCCATAATGGTGGGAGGACAAAGCGGTCGACATATCACTTACCCTGAACAATGTGACGCATGAGAGAGGGAAGCACGGGCTGCAGACTTCAGGTGGACCCAGGGCATGGTGAGTAAGGTACTGCAAGAACAGGCTGACAATCAAAGAGAGAAGGTTACGGAAGAGAAAAACAGAAAGACAAGAAAAACAGAGATGAAAACATATCATGAAGATAATTAATGTAAACCAACAAGAATGGGAGGAAAAAAGTATCCCACCATCCTCGTCATTCAAACCACTAACGTAGCCCCTAGAATGGGCTACTAGACCACCCCTCGACAGTGAATAATCCACCATCCAGTAGTGGTCAGAGGCGCACGGCGACTGCCCCAGCCTCCATCAGCCTTCAGATTAAGCAAAAGAAAACTTAAGCATTTCAGCAAACATACTTAATCCAAAATTATAACAGTTCATGAAATAGAAATATACAGAACACGGTCGGTGCAAACATATTAGTGCTCATAATAAAAAAAAAAGGGGGAAGGGGGGGGGGGTAGGGGGGGGGGAAGAGCGGGAGAGGATGTGTCAGAGAGAAGCCTTCAATAGCCAAGAGTAATTTTGTAGATGAAATTTAAGGAGATAAGAGTCCCTAACCACAGATGGGAGACCCAATTCAGAGATACCCTAAGGGTATTTAATCGGGGGAGAGGTAGAAATCAACAGCCTCAGTCCCCTGATCAGGTTTTTGCAGGATCCTTGGTGCGTCTACTTTTAACCATCTTCTATGTAGGGGAACTAGGACTGGTCGGGTGGGACGTTTGAAAGACCCTGTTTGAAATTTGAAGTGTCCATTGCTGACTCCAATGAGATAAACCGAAGGGCAAGCAGGATTTTTTCTCCCTCAGCAAGTGTGGTGAATGTGTAGGTCTTGCCTGTCAGAGCGAATAGGAATGCCCACCAATATTTAATTTCCTTCTGCGTCAGGATCACTAACAATGGTTTCAGAGTCCTTCGCCGTTGTATAGTTGTGGGGGAGATGTCGGCAAAAATTTGTATATCTTGACCAAGGAAAGAAATGCAGGATTGCTGACGTGAGATTTTCATAATCTCCTCCTTCACAGTGTAGTAATGTGGTTTTACAATTATGTCCCTGGGAGAGCCATCCTTCCTCGGAGGGCCCAAAGATCTGTGAGCTCTATCCAGCTCTAGCTTATGTGGAGCAATAGAGGGAAGCATGCTCTTAATGAGGTCCTGGACAGCTTTGGGTACATCTGTTATGGACTCAGGGAGGCCTCTGACCCTAAAATTGTCCCTTCTGGAACGATTCTCAAGGTCATCTATTCTGCTGAGGGCTACATCTAGTTGCTCTTGAAGAGATTGTATTTGTTCAGTATTTTGGTTGGCTCTAGAAACTGTGATGTCAAGCTTATTTTCTATTATCTCCATCCTGGAGCCCAAATTCTGAAAGTCAGAGCGAATGTCATTAGTTATTTTCAAAGCTGTTTGTGCAAGGCCCCTTTCAAGTAGTTCAGAAAACTTTTGAAATAACTCCCCTGCATTCTGAGGGACCATAAGGTCAGCATTTCCTGAGGGGGAAAGAGTATTGAGGAGAACAGCAGAATCCTGTGGAGAATTAGTATAATGGGGCAATGTGGGTAATAATGAGGTTTCTAGAGTAGCCATTGGTCCTGGTGTGGTGCCTGAGGTGCCCTGGGCTGACTGTGAGGAGAAGTTTAGTGTTGTAGTAGACAGTACTTGCCTCACTTCAGTGCATCCCTCAGTATAGGAGACCTGCGGCTGAGGCGCGGCCGCCATCTTGGATTCGGCCTGAAATTCCAGCACCGTGTATTTCGCTTCCAGGCCTCTCCGAACTGTGCTGCTGTACATAGGGGTAACGAGAATCCGTTCCCCCGTCGAATCCTCTCAAAAACGGGTCGTTGCACCGCCGTGAAACCCCTGCCATGGCCGGTGGATGGCTGAGGCAGAGCGGAGCTCCCGGCTTAAGCGGCCATCTTGGACGCCTCCGCGCATGCGCCTCCTGACAAACTTTTTCTTTTCATTCAAAGTCTTTTATTAAAAGTTAAAAGATTGACATTCTTACAAACAGTGAGCTTTCCATCGCAGGCGCAGCTGGATGGGAATGCCCCAAGGATTGCCATAGAACACAATAAGTAATGACATAACAGAAATAACAACACAACGTTTTCTAATAGGCCATATACATGAGGAGTGGCAGAGCCAACAGGGTGCCAAAGTTTGTAAGTTATTGAGCAGGCTCTGAGATTTTCAATCAGTGAATGGCAACTAGTCTTTGCATAACATTGCAATTATGATTGTATCAACATGTTCTGCTGTGTATCGGGTGTGGACTAATATAGTCAGCCATAAACGTCACACCCCAGCAGGCAAAAGAAAGATAGAGATCAGAGAACAGGATTAAAAAGAGACAAAGGGTAAGGGATGAAGGGAGGGAAGGGCAAGGTGTGGGGGGGGGTAGGTGGAACTTGATCTATGGTCACAGTGTCTAAAGAACTCTCCCATGGACTACCCAACCATCGCCGCTGCGTATTCCGGTGAGTATCTGAAAGAGAACCAGTGCTGCCAAGTATCGTGGAAGCTCTCGGCCGAGCCCCTATCCTGGGCTAAGGTGTCCTCCATCTCGCAGACCTCGGCGACTCTGCGGAGCCAGTCGGAGACGGTCGGGACCCCGACGGAGCTCCAGTGCAGAGGTATCAAGGATTTGGCTGCGTTTAGGAGGTGCATGGTCAAAGACCTCTTGTAACGTGCCAGCGAAAAGGAGGACAGGTGCAATAGGCAGCAGGCGGCATCCAGAACCAGTTTAGTTTCTGTGATCTGCTTGATCAGGCGGTGTATTTTCTCCCAGAAGGCAGAGATCAAGGGGCAGCCCCACCAGATGTGGAGCAATGTGCCCCTCTCCTTCTGACACCTCCAGCATGTGTCAGACTGCTGAGGGTTCCATTTGTGGAGCCTGTCAGGAGTGTGATACCAGCGCGTTAGGAGCTTGTAGCTCGTTTCCTGAAGTTTTGTGCTGATTGAACATTTGTGTGCAATGGTGCAGGCATACCTCCACTGTTTCTCCGAGATTTCCATCCCAAGCTCCTCCGACCACTTCTCCCTATGTCCGGCTCTCTCCATGCCCCCATCGTGTTGTAGCCAGGAGTACGTCACTGAGGTGGCTCTATCCAAAGGGGACTGTGCGCTACAAATGGTCTCTAGGTCAGTCAGAGGCCGAGTGAGGTCCCTGGGTTCCCTGAGTTTGCTTAAGTAACTGCGGAGTTGGAAGTAGGTCCATAGTTTCATGTTGGGGAGGTTGTGTTCAAACCTAAGGGCTGTCCAGTCTCTAAGTCTGTCCCCATCAAAACATTCGCCAACTAGCAGGGGGGCATGCGTGGGTGTCTTCCTAAGAGTCGGGTTACTCATGCCCGGGATAAAGTCGGGGTTGTCCGCTACAGGTGTAAGGGGGCCGGGTGTAGTGGAAATCTCCCTCCGCCCGGCGATAGCGTGAAATATGTCCAACGAGGCACCTGTTACGGGGTGTTTACGTAAGGAGCGGGGATAAGCATGTCTAGGGATCCATGGAGAGAATTTAAGTGGGATCGGGCTGAGCTCCGCCTCCAGAGCCACCCAGTCCTTCATGGATCCATGGCAGTGCCAATCAATGATCCTGGCAAGGTGCGTCGCAACGTGGTACTTCTTAAAGTCTGGGAGACCCAGCCCACCCAGCTCTCTAGGTTTCATCAGGGTGGACAGTTTAATTCTGGGTGTCTTGCGGTTCCATAAGAATCTAAGAAGGAGCGCATTCAGAGACGCAAAAAATCGACGGGGAATCTGAACCCGGAGGGTGCGCATTAGGTAAAGAAACCTTGGGAGCACCACCATTTTAATAATGGAAGCCCGCCCAAACCAGGAAAAGTTTCCCTTGTCCCACTGGGCAAGGTCCTTCTCACAGTGTCCGAGGAGGGGTGGGAAGTTCTTGTCAAAAGCATCCAAGAGTCGGGGTGTGAGCCAGACTCCCAGGTACTTAAGAGCCCCCGGTTCCCAGCGGAAGGAGGACTGAGCCTTGGTCGCCGCCAGCAATCTATCCGGCAGTGAAATGTTTAGTGCCTCTGACTTGGTATAATTGATTTTCAAATTTGACACATAGCCGTAGTGCGAGAATTCACGCAACAGGTTGGGGAGTGTGATATGTGGGCCAGTCAGGAAAAAAAGGAGATCGTCGGCATATGCTGCCACCTTGAACTCGCTCTCCCCCACCCGGAACCCCGCCACCGCGTTGTTGGATTTCACTGTCCTGATAAAAGGTTCGAGAGACAGGATGAATAGCAGAGGCGACAACGGACACCCCTGTCGCGTACCATTCTCTATCTTCACTCTTTTCGAGAGTGTGCCGTTAATCCGCAGTTGTGCCGACGGGCCCTGGTAGAGTGCTGCTATCCAAGATAGCATGTGTGGTCCCAAACCCACCTTCGCGCAAACCGCCATCATAAAATCCCAGGCCACCCGATCGAAGGCCTTCTCTGCATCAGTGGACAGAAGAAAGCCCTCGATGTTCCGGTCTCTAGCCGCCTGTATAAGTAGGAGAGCCTTAGTGACATTGTCTTTGGCTTCCCGGCCCGGCATGAAGCCCGCCTGTTCCAGCCCTACCAGACCTGGAAGGAGCGGTCTCAGCCTTGTGGCAAGGATTTTTGCGAACAGCTTCACATCCAAGTTCAGCAAGGATATAGGGCGATAACTCGCACAATCTGTGGGGTCCTTGCCTGACTTTGGTATGACTGTGATATGCGCGGATAAAAAGTCCGGGGTGACCTGTCTAGGGGAGGACAGCGAGTTCAGGGCATCTCCAAGAGGCTTAATGAGCTGGTTAGAAAAGGTCTTAAAGTAGACAGCCGAGTAACCGTCTGGACCCGGGCTCTTCCCTGATTTCAGTTGTTTGATGGCCTGAGTGATCTCCAGGGTCGTGATCGGCTCCTCGAGTAGGGACATGTCAGTCTGTGAGAGGGCCGGGAGGCCACTGTTGGTGATATAGTCATGGATGATCTGCGTCCTGTCGTCAGTCATGTGTGGTTGTCTATGTTGCGGCGGGAGGGCATATAGCTTTGAATAGTAGCTGTGGAAGCGGTCCGCGATCGCGTCCGTCGTCACGTCCAGTCCCCCATCCGATCGTTTGATCTCCGCGATGTGATTGGCCGACGAAATCTCGCGTAAGGCCCTTGCCAGAAACCTACCCGCTTTGTTTCCCGACTCGTAATATAGTTTTTTTTTAAAAAACAGCATGCGCTTAGCCGTGGAATCCAGCAAGTGTTGCAGTTCACGACGCGCTTCAAGCAATTGGGACGCCGAGTCAGCGGAAAGGGATTGTTTATGCAACGTTTCCAAGGCCTTAATTTGGGCAGTCAGTTTCTGGATCGTGGCCTCTCTTTCCCGCTTACGGCACGAGCCTAGTCTCATTAGGACCCCACGCATGGAGCATTTATGAGCCTCCCATACGGCCAGTGGGTCCGAGCCCGGGGTGGCATTGAGCCTGAAAAATTCAGTCAGGTTGTCCGTCAAGGTAGGGAGTGTCACCGGGTCCGTCAGGAGGGAGGCGTTAAGCCTCCAGGAGGGTTGTCGTTGTGCAGGATTCGTTAAGTCCATAGAAAGTGCAGTGGGCGCGTGGTCCGAAAATGATTGTATGCCTATGTGAGCCTCTGTGACCTTCCCGAGGTCTCGTTGGGACACAAGGATATAGTCTAGTCTCGCATACCTAGAATGCGGAACCGAAAAATGTGTGAAGTCTCTACCGTCTGGGTGGAGAAAGCGCCACGAATCGGTAAGTTGTAGTGACTGGAGCATCAATTTGATAGCCTTGAGGATCCTATATGTGACGCATGTTTTCCCATTGGAGGTGTCTACGAGAGGGTTCAGGGGTACATTAAAGTCTCCCCCTAAAATTATGCACCCTTTGGCAAAGCCACGGAGCTCACGGACAATGGTTTGGCAAAATGACATGTGTGCCTTGTTAGGGAAGTACACATTCGCTAGAGTCAGAGGGGTGTTTCCATACATACCCTTTATAAAGAGGAATCTGCCTCCAGGGTCATTAAGCTGTTCCAGTATCTCGAATGGGGCCTCCCTACTCACTAGGATCGTCACCCCCTTCGACTTAGAGTCATTGTTTGTCGCGTGGAATGCCTTAGGGAAATATGTGCTGGAGAGCCTGGGGACGTGGTGGGTCCTGAAGTGGGTCTCTTGTAAAAAGACAAAGTGTGGCCTACCTTTTTTGAGTTCCCTCAGCAGGGAGATTCGACGTTCAGGGATGTTCAGACCCCTCACGTTGTGGGAGATCACCAGGGGAGCCCTACCCAGCGTGGAGTAGGCCATGGCAGAGAGCTCCGGAGTCAAGGAGCCCCGGAGTCAACCTGCGAGAATACAACAATGGCAATAATTTAGCACTGTGACCACAACAGTTAATAAGGTGACAGGAGTCAAACAGTTGTCTGTTCCCGGCTCGGGAGGGTGACAGGGGAAAGGACGGGGTGAGGGGGTAGGTGAAAGCGGGAAGGGGCTCAGCAGAGAGAGTGAAAGGAAAACAAGAGAGAGTTGGAGCAATAGGAATATAGAAGGTGGGTCTCCCCTCGAGGGCAAAAGCAAACGCCCCCACGGAGAGCCTCACCCACACAGTGTGGTGCACCCAGTGAATCAGAGAACACCGGGTGCTTTTTGGGGCAGAAGGGAGGCGGCGGCGGTTAGTCCGCAGCTCCTCACAGCCTCTGTGTAAACAAGAGCAGATAGTCTCAATAAAATGTAACCAGCAGGGTAGAGTACACGCACAGCCCTACCGGCTGAATGTTGAGTGAAAGCTAGATTGAAATTTTTACACCCGACCAGGGTTTAGGCAGTAACAAAGTAACAGGCATCTAAAATAATTAAAAGATCCATCAAAGACGAGCACACAAGCGTGAATAACAATCCCCATACTACATGTTCCCCGTATCTAGTTAAATACCTCCCCATAACGGTAAGGCAACAGAATATACATGAAATGGTAATTGTGGAACATTAAACAGTAAACATTAAACATTAACGGGAGACCGCCAGTATGACAAAATACATTACATAGTCAATGTGTGACAACCCGGCAGGAGAGGTCCCACGGGTCCTGAGGAGGAAGAAGGAGAAAATAAAAAAAGAAATAAAAACAATAACATGCGTAAGATCATTAGCTGTCAGTTAACATGTCGGTCCCTGATGCTTCAGTGACATGTCACTTATCACATGACACCCAAACAGACTGCAATAGGCAGCGGCTGGGGGGCTAAAATGATGAGCCAACTGGAGGTTAATGTGCCAGTCCCTGGGGCAACGGGAGCTGCTCGTCGCATAACACACAGCCAGACTGTAACGGGTAGCGGCTGGGGGTGAAGACAATGCGCCACGTCCAGGGCAATGGGTGAGCAGGTAGAATAAATGAAATAAGATAAAATAAAATAATAAAAAAGAGAAAGGGAAAAAGGGGGGGTCATCCTCCTGGTGCAGGATACGTGTGGGACACTTTCGCCATCCAATCCAACGTGTCACGAGGCAACAGGCAACATGCGAGTAGGCAGGTTAGCGTGGAGGACGAGTCTGCTGGGGCCTGTCCCCCGGGGAGCATCGGGTCAATTGCGGCATATCTCGGGCAAGGCATCCTGTGGTCCAGGGAGGCGAGTCGGGGGGGAACTCACCGCAGGGAAGGGGACAGGGGAACAAGCTCACCTTGTGCTCGCGCGATCTAGGAAGCAGAGTCACTCACCCCCGAGATCCCTTAGGGCTCCTGCTAGGCGATTCGGGGTACCAGATTTTGATCCTCCGCCTCGGCCGTGCCGTGCCTTCTTTGCGAGCCTCTTGTCTGGCGTAGATTGCGGGGATTCGGGAGGGCTCCGAATGGGAAGGGGGTGCAGGAACTCCGAATACCAATCGGGCAGTTCGATCGGGCCAAGATCAAGGGCCTCACAGAACTCAGGCAGGTCTGCAGGAACTCGGAGCGTGTGTTGGTGACCATTGAGGGCCACATTCAGGGCGAAGGGGAAGCGCCAGGTGTACCTTATGTCCTTGTCCCTCAGCCTATCCAGAAGGGGCCGCAGAGCCCTCCTATTCCGCAGGGTGATAGGGGAGAGATCCTGGAAAAGCAGAATGTCAGCTCCGTTGAAAACGAGGTGTCCACTTCTTCGGGCCTTGCGCATGATGTCCTCCTTGAGGCCAAAGCTTTCAAAGCAACATATTATGTCTCGTGGTGGGGCTGTGTCCGGACCTCTAGGCCTGAGGGCCCTGTGTGCTCTAACGAAATTAATCTCTGTATCCTCCTGTCGTTCCAGGAGGTTGTTGAAGACAGTGCCCAGGGTAGTAACAATTTGGGCTGAGTCCACTGACTCTGGTATCCCCCTCACCCGCACGTTACATCTCCTTCCCCTGTTGTCAAGGTCCTCCAGGTGGCGATTCATGTCAATGAAATGGTGTGCATGGACCGTCGCTGTCTTCTCCATCCTCTGTATAGCTTTGTCTCTGCGCTTCCCGGCTGTCTCCGTGGCGGCCATCTGCTCATTCAACACCAGCATGCTGGTCTTAAGGTCTGTGATGGCAGCTGAAAAAGCAGCTTTAATGTCCGCTGCGATCACGGACATGTCCGCGACAGTTAGGGGATGGTCCGTACCAGATCCATGCCTGACTGAACCCTCCGGAGCCGATTGGGAGTCATCGCTATAATCCTCCTCGTGGTGGATCGGCGCCATTTTGGGCCCAGGCATAGTACTGCGGCGCGCCGTCCTTGGCTTAAAAAGTTCCTCTATGTTCCTCACCGTGTAGGACACAGAGCCGCGGCGTGGGCGAGAGTGCGGGGTGGTGTGTAGTTTTTTGCCCGGCATCTGGAAGCTAGTGGTCGGGTGAAAAGCTGCCAGGAGGCTGTGCGTGCTGCAGAGCTCCTTCAATGTGCGACCATCTCCGTCGCGCGCCAAGCCACGCCCCCGACAAACTTTTTCTTATGTTGAAGAACCAAAAGTAATACATGTAGGAGTATTGACAAAAAAAACTAAATTAAATAAAACACAAATTGTCTCATGTATGACCGGTTCATTAGGATATCGACATTTGCCTCTCCACCCTTTGGGGTGGAGAGGCAAATGTGCTCAAATTGTGAAGTTTTACTGCATAGTGACTGAGAAAAAAAAGTTTACTTTGGATATAGTGAAAGCAGGGAGAATGTGATACAATTGTTGAAATTGAGTAAATGAGCTAAAATAAGAGTAAAGGCCTCATTCACACTGGCACCATCAGTTTAGCCACGTTAAAAACGTATCAGTTCTTCAGTGTGTCATCCGTCTTCCGTTCTGTTAATCTCCGTTTTCATCCGTCTTCCGTTCCATTAACATCTGTTTACATTCATTTTTGCATCAGTTTTTGCATCAATTTCAATTCGTTTACAGCAGTTTCTGTGAGTTGTCCTTGCTGTGTCCTTCCTTTGTGTGTGCTATCTGTGTTGTGCAATGGATTCCAACAATTTTTGGGACAGCGTGACATTATTTGTCATATTTGCCTATATGTGGAGAAACGGATCTTAACTGATCGGACGTTGACAGACATTGTCAGTTAAAGTCAGTTAATATCCGTTTTCACGGATTTCAACGTAGCCTTGTACGTTAAAAAAAGGATGAAAAAAAAAACAGATAGATGATCCTTTTGTGTGAAAGGGGCCTTAACTGTGAGGGAACTTAGTGGCCAGATTGTTCATCTGCCGTAGAAAGAAACTTTTTTTGTTGTTAAAATCTGCAGAAAATAAGGAGTCATCTAAAAATGATGCCAAGGGGGAAGATATGGAGTCCAATTTGAATTCAATTTAGGTATAAAAACCTAAGATGAAGATACTGAGATGAAGATACTGAGATACTGAGACATTGTCAGTTAACGTCAGTTAATATCCATTTTCACAGATCTCAACGTAGCCTTGTACGTTAAAAAAATGGATGAAAAAAAAAACAGATGGTCATTTCATGTGAAAGAGGCCTTAACTGTGAGGGAACTTAGTGGTCAGACTGTTCATCTGCCGTAGAAAGAAACTTATTTTGTTGTTAAAAGCTGCAGGAAAAAAAAGAGGTAACCAAAAATCTAAGGGGGAAGATATGGAGTCCAATTTTAATTCAATTCAGGTATAAAGACCCAAGATGAAGATACTGAAATATTTTCATATTCAGGGAGACCAGGGCTCCAGGACAAACCCATTTTAACCATAGTAGACCTGGAAGATGGTAAGAAGAAATTAAGCATGCTTTAAAGGTAAGCCAGGGAGCATGGAAAATAGGAACATGTCATCGTGCTAATTGTGTAGATTTGGCAACCAGAAAATAGTGTCATACATTTGGGATCCCCCCAATGCCTGGGGCCTATAGAGTAATGATTTGCTGAATCTTGGCCTCCTACAATTTTTATACACAGAGCGGCTCTTTAGTTATGCTAATTAAACGGTCGCCAAAGGCATCACATTAACAGGGGCCTCGTTGCTGTCTAATTTGCCTAATTGAAGAGCCGTCTCTGGGGCCGCGTACACACGATCGAACATGTCCACTGGAACTGGTCCGCAGACCAGTTTCAGCGGACATGTTCGATCGTGTGTATGGCCTATTGGACCATTTTCCAGTGGACCAAAGTTTTAAAACATGCTTTAAAACCTGTCCGATGGAAACCTGTCCGTCGGACAGGTTCGATGGTTAGTACACAAAATCATCAGACCAAAAACCCGCGCATGCTCATAATCAAGTCGACGCATACTTGGAATCATTGAACTTCGTTTTTTCATCACGTCGTTGTGTTCTACGTCACCGCCTTCTGGTCTGATAGGATTTTGGTCCGATGGTGTGTACGCACATCAGACCAACAGACCACTTCAGCGTGGTCCGATGAAAACGGTCCGTCGGACAAGTTCCGATCGTGTGTACAGGGCCTGGGTGTTCAGGAATATGGCTGACAACAATGCAGCTGTGGTGCTGCTCTCCAGTCTACTGAGGGTTAGTGCTGCCTGTGAGCCCCATGGTCAGGTAGTGGAGAGAGAGGAAGGAGCCGTGGCTGTGTGTCTTTAGGAGGAGGCGGAGCCAGCGTTGTGTTGTCTGGGGAGGAGATTGGGAGGAGTCTTCTTCTGGAACAAAATAATAATGCATGAAAAATATTCTAAAACCCTACATTAGTGTAATAAAAATATAAGCAGCGCTGTAAACAATTAGGATTAAATGCCCGTTTTCACAGAAAGTCAAAAAAGTGATAATGTCCATACACATCACCCTGTGACATACGTGAATATGTGCACAAGTACAAAAATTATATCTTGAAATATTGATTGGATATAAGTCCATTTATTAAATGCTGTGAAATTTGTGAAAAAAAAAATATATTTATTTCAAAACTTCCACCACACCCGGTGACGATGAGTCCTTTCCCATCAAATGTAAAACTCACCAACTCAAATTGCCTTACACTCTCGTGTTCGATGTGTAAACGTGTGCAAAAATCTCACTGGTAGATATAGCAGATATTTCCAAGTTTCACCCAATTCACTGTCAGATAGCTCCACATGTAAATATAAAAAGTACTCAAAATAGCGTGATACTGTAAAATCAGTTTAATATCACACTAAAAATCTTCAAATATTGCACTCACATGAATCTCAAAAAATAGAGCACTACACTGCACAGCAAACGTTCAGAGATAAATCCAAAACCAAGTGTATTGGTCACGGTGGACTCGAGGTATCCACTGATCGCTCACACCTCCCCGCTGTTCCTTCCTGGATCTCCACTTCCTCGATCAGCCTTGAAATATCACACGTTCACTTTAGACGGTTGCCGCACAGCCAGGCCCTGACATGTTTCATCATAAAGACTTAGTCATGGAGTTGGCTGTGCGGCGCAGCAAACCCTCCTCTTATACCTCCCACGTAAACTCCTGGTGGAAGTAAATCTACACACTCTGGTAATGGCGGAAGAGAAATCTCCATTATCACCTATGCTTAAGCTCAGCGGGTGTCCCCGCGATCCTAATACACTCGCTTCTGGTTACATTATTCAACTTGATAGAAGGAAAAGTACCCCAAGGGGCTTTGAGTTGCAGCAAAAAATTAGAGTGGATTCCAAAGTTCAAGAAATAATTTATTAAAAAAATAAAAAATACATGGTAAAAAAGCGTTCTAGTGGGATCATGACATGAGTTCCAAAATGTGATTTAAAAGTAGATGCATAAATACAACAATGTGAGTTCATGTAACAAAAAAGTGAGTAAACTTGTACTAGAAACCCTGACGCGTTTCGACCTTTGATAATGGAGGTCTCTTCAGGGGGAAATAATTGAAAACATGAACTCTAAAAAAAGATGCATATAAATAATATTTGTTAAAACAGAAAACAAACACAAATTTATACAATAAATTATATACAATCATTGTTCACCATATTGGCGAAGGCAAGTATTTTTACCAAAAAATAAATGTCAAAGACTGAAACCATGGGTCCACCACAGGACCCTATCACCGAGAACCAGCAATGGGAGGGTCGATAGAAAAGACCAGGCTGCAAGTAGGTGGGTGTCCTCCATGCCTACGAGAGGTCGCACTTATAGGCCCCACACTGGGCAGGGGGGGGGGCAATAGGTGATGGGGGGGGGCCGAGGGCAGCCAAACAGAACCAGCTGACAAAAAGGATAAACACGGACCCAGCAAAACCTAAAAAAGTATATAAATAAATTAGGGATTACAACCTTCAAAATACTAAATAGATGGTCAACAGGTAAAAGAAGAAAAGGGAGGAGAAAGGGGGAAAGAAAAACGAAAGAGGGGACGTGCAAAGATGCAGTGTGTGTAAAGTGAAGGGTCTGGGAGAGAAGGGGTGAATGGGAATGGGAGTTCAAGTAAATTGTGCTGGTGAGTGTGTGAGAGAGTAAGTGTGGATATAAAAGATATAACAAGGTCTGAATGGAGAAAACATGTTCTGAGTGTTGGTATTGAATGTGCAGTGATAGAGTGAACAGCTAGGGGAAAGAGGTCCTGTTGTAAAGAGTGTGTGAAGAAAAAGCTAAAAGATGGCAAACACATGAAATATATATATATATATATATATATATATATATATATATATATATATATAAAACGAAATAAATAAATATTATAAGATAAAAGGGAAAAAAAACACAGGTGAGGTGATGTAAGATGCTGTGGGATGAATGTGAGAAGTGTGGTGAAGAAAAAAAGAAAAAAAAAAAAAGGGAGGGGAGAAAGAAATATGTATTTACCTGGGCTGTCTAAATGGTGAGGATGAATCCTTTTTGTATAGTGAATCATCTGATTAATTGATTTGTGCTACAAAAGATCTCCAATATAGGCATAGGGTAGATGATGCCTGCATTGGGGTCTGAGAAAATTATATAACAAGGGAATAAATATTAGAAAATTACATCAAATAGTGGGGACGGGGGACGGGCTGGGAAAAGGAAAACCTACTACCAAGAGGGGTCATATAGGGGATCAGGCCTTACTTACTTTTAGACCCAAAGTCTGCTCATCCCTCTGTCCTAAGTTCCTAACCACTATGTGGACTCTGTTCTGAAATCTCCCTGGGGCTTGTTAAATATGGGAGGGTCTGTATGGCTGGGTGTGTCCAGGTTCTGTGGCTTAACCCCTCAACTGCCCCACTCCACCTACCTCCCCACCAGCCCTACCCAAAACCATGTGCAGGGATCAGATGGGCTGATCAGGTGGGCTGCCAAAAATGGCGTCCCCTGTGCGGTCTCCCTGGCATTCTGGAAGGAAGAATCCCCGGCAACCGCCGTCGCTCCCGTCGTCAAATGACCTAACATTGCAGCATGCCGCATATCAGCGATGTCATATTCCTGGTGCGGTGACGTGGCGGCGTCAACGTCATCGCCACGTCACCACGCTGTCTGCCGGCGGGGATTTTGATCATGTGTACATCGATCAATCCAAAACAGCCCAGCAGACAAATCTGTTCAAATCGGTCTGTCAGACCGATTTGAACAGATGTATTTGGTCGTGTGTACGCGGCCTTAGTGAAGACAACATACATGGATATAGGAAATTATTATCGACATTGACACACATACACCTACAAAGGTTTAACTGCATGGACAAGTGTCGTTATTTAACTTTACCAAATATGAAACTTTGAAGGCGTATCCTGAATTTTAATACGTTTTTTTTCATGTGAGTGTAATTTTGGCAATGACATTTTAGAGGTATTAAGTATTATCACGCTATGGTGGTACCTTTGAGCACAATCAGACATGTCTTTGACACTTTGTTTAAGGTGAGAAGCTAATTCAGTGGTGGAGCGCTCTGGGATTTTAAAGTGGAAGATTGCTGGTGGCAGCTTTCCTTTCACACAGCTTCTCAGTGGTCTGCTGTTGTATTAATTGTTAGCACTGGAAATGTAGATTCACTTTCTATTCATACTCCAAGGAGGTCTGTTGTTGCATGTTCATGTTGGACTAACAGCACTGAGATTGTGGACCTAATCTCTTATAAAGTTGCATTTTTTTAGTTATTTAGGTTATATTATTCTGTTGTGTTATATATATATATTTTTAATTATTATTGAAGTTTACTTTTATATCTTTGATATTTGATCTGCAGGACATCATGATGATGTAAGGGTAGCACTACACATTTCTAAATAATTATTAACTTGCCAGGAGGAATCTCCTGGCAAAGCACTTTGTCCCCTTGTTAATGAGAACAAGGGCCTCTTTCCCACCATCCTGACATTGTGATTGTGGGGATATGCAGGTGGGGGTAAAAAAGGAACCAATTGTAAAATAAAGTGGCCCCAGATAAAACCCCCATATGAAAAAATGATTACTCACACATCTAAAGCCAGCAACTGAGGTGACGTCATTGACAAAATATGAACACGATCATATTTGGTCAGCAACATCATGGGGGATCCTGGGTGATAATGTCGACCAAATACAGTCATGCCCATATTTGGTTAATGACATCATTGTGCGTACCCCACCTCATTGTTCACAGTTAGGCCGCGTACACACGATCAAATCTATCTGCTGGAAACGGTCCGACGGACCGTTTCAGCAGACAAATTCGAACGTGTGTACGGGCGGACAGACGGGTTTTTCCAGCAGACAGATTTTAAAGCATGCTTTAAAATCTGTCTGCTGGGAACCCTTCTGTCCGACATGTCTGCTGGTTAGTAAGCTAACCAGCAGACATATCTGCCCGCACATGCGTCGAATGGATTCGACGCATGCGCGGAAGTGTTTTACTTCCTGGTGACGGTGACGTGGCGGCGTCAACGTCACCGCCACGTCACCGCGCTGTCTGCCGGCGGGGATTTTGGTTTGATCGTGTGATCATGTGTGCATGCTTCCTGACGACGTGTTACTCACGAAACCTACGTCGAAGCGCCTGGATACGTAAAAACAACGCACTTCCAGTCCCGCTGGTCCTCTGGCTTGGAACGCACGCCAGCTCCCTAGCGAGGAACCCTTATCCGGCTTGGACTACACGCCAGTTCCCCAGTGAGGAACTCCCATCATAGCCCATCCTGCAATGCTGACCAGCCTCAGTGCCAGGTCCTAGGCACTACTAAAGTAAGAGGCCATTTGGCTATGCTGTTTTATCTGTGACATATTTTAAATAAATTGTACTTCACTATGGTGGTTTCCCCTCTCCCTCCTTCATGAGAGTGTTTGATTCCGGGAAACATAGAGCTGCGCAGCTGAATCATTCAACTGGTTTAGTGACCAACTGCTGTATTTGACCTTTTCCAAACAATCAGGTCAACACCGTGCGGTAAGGAGCCATCCATTAGTGCACATTTGGGGGATCTTCTTGGTGGAGGTGGACACCTTTTACAATTAATTTTCAACAATTTGCATCTGAGAAAGATTAGCCTTGACTGGACTTTATCTAACACTCTTTGAATGGACTTGAGTTTATTTATTTATTAATTTTTTTATTATTTTTTTTTTTTTTTTTGTACAATCTATTTCTATTTCACTATTTTCAGTGTGTTGCTGCTCACTAAGTCTGCTATTGTTGGTTCAGACGGACCATTTATTAGATTTCACTTGTTTATTCTCTTATTATTCATTATTAGCGCCCCCTCCATATACCATTACTGTTCAGTTCAGACCTTTGATGAGGTCTCTATCTTAGGGGAGCTGCTTATTCACTATAATTATATGTTGATGTCACATCAATTTTTATTGGCGCGAGACACCACACCTTTTACATACTGTATAATGATTGAACCCCAATAAAGGTTTTAACCCCCCTTACCATAAACTGACAAAAAAAAAATTGGTGGATGTAGGACTTTCATTCTAGGCTATTACTCTATCCATGTAACACAATCTACTCCATGATTTCCATGTGGAGTGTGCAATGTTTCATTATCTTCTTCTCAAAAGACTGATAATGCTATTCCACTTATCTTTATGCAGACTATATAGGCATAATTTCCCAGACATTATGTGATTACAATTTTATCAGCGCGGTGCTGAATGGTGATTAAGATTTATCCAAGAGAGAAATGAAATGGATGATCTCACATACATAGGTATTATCACAACCTAAATAAGTAACATTCTTTGGTACACAAATATGAATAAAACAGTGAAGGATCTTTTATTTATACAGTTGCTTCACATATATTATAAAAATTATGTACACCAGTTTTTACCAATAAAAAACATTGTTCATAAGAATATAATATTCTTTTACATATTAAGCTTAAAGGGTATATATATATATATATATATATATATATATATATATATATATATATATATATATATATATATATATATATATATATATATATATATATATATATAAAAAAAACAATATAGCATATACAATTGCAACATAAGCCACAATTGCTATCAATTAAATCCAGTGACGCGGCCACCGGGGGGTAGCCGCCGAAAGTGTATAACATGGGAGCGTGCCCACAAGGTAACCCCCTCGGGAGAGAGCCTACCAGAGGGGGTTAACTCTTGCGGGGAGGAGCTGAGACAGCCACCGTGGGCCCCTAGAAGAGGACGTTTGGGGCCACTCTGTGCAAAACAAACTGTACAGTGGAGGTAAGCATGACATGTTTGTTATTTAAAAAAGAAAATTAACCTTTAATGTCCCTTTAGGTAAAACAATAAACCAATACAGTTGTTTGCCAATTTTATATACGAAAAGAGCAAAGTGTGCAGACTAAGTGTAGTGGATGTATAACATTAATTAAAGAAGACATTTAGCAACTTTAGGGGGAGGCGGACCTCCTATCACAGCTTGGAATGGCGGCAAGGATGGGAGATGTCATTATAATGGGGGATTTTAATTATCCAGATATAGACTGGGTAAAGGAATGGCGCATTCATTTAAGGCTCGCCATTTCCTAAATGTCTTGCAGGACAATTTCATGGGTCAGCTGGTAAATGCACCAACAAGAAACAATGCGTTACTTGACCTACTGATTACTAAGGGTAATACAAAGACACTAAATTTCAAAAGAGCCAACTTCCCTAAACTGCACTATTTGCTAGAAGATATTAAATTAAGGGGCAGCAACTACATGGCAAATGAGGTTTAATGTTGAAAAATTAAAAGTAATGCATTTGGGTGCCAAAAATGTGAATGCAATTTACTCGCTAGGGGAGGACACTCTGGGGGAATTTAGGAAGGAAAAGGACATGAGGGTCCTAGTAGATGATAGGCTCAGCAATGCCAAGCTGCTGCAAGCAAAGCCAACAGAATATTGGCATGCATTAAAAAGGGGATTACCGTATTTATCGGCGTATACCACGCACTTTTTTGCCCTGAAAATCAGGGCAAAATCGTGGGTGCTCGATATACGCCGATACACGCTTTCCCGCGCCGAGTTTGAATACTGCGCCTGCATATACCGAGCGCAGTACACTCATGTATAGTCGGGCAGGCTCAGCTCCTCTCGCGCTCACGTCCTGGACGTACATGACGTAAGCGCGAGAGTAGCCGAGCTTGCCCGATTATACACGAGTGTACTGTGCCTGCATATACCGAGCGCAGTACACTCGTGTATAGTCGGGCAGGATCGGCTCCTCTCGCACTCACGTCCTGGATGTACATGCAGGCGCAGTATTCAAACTCGGTGCGGGAAAGCGGGGATCGAGCTTGGGGGGGGGGCGCAGAAGGACGCCGGACCCGACGAAGAGGACACCTGAAGCCGCAGACGGACACCGGACCCGACGAGGCCGCCGATGGACGCTGCGCAAGACACCAAAACTGTAATGCGGGTCCACTTTAGGGGTGCGCGCTATACGCCGGAGTGCGCAATACCCCGATAAATACGGTAACTCCAGAGATAAAACTAAATAATAATCCTCTCACGCTACAAGACTCTGGTCCGTCCGCAACCTGGAGTATGTTGTCCAGTTCTGGGCACCAGTCCTCAAAAAGGATGTGCTGGAACTTGAGAGAGTCTAGAGAAGGGCAACAAAGCTAATTAAGGGACTGGAGGACCTTAGCTATGGGGATAGACTACAAGCTTAGAACTTATTATCTCTGTAGAGGCGACGCTGGAGAGGGGATATGATATCAAAGCTCCAAATATTGTACTGGAGACCCTAACATAGGGAAAAAACTTTTCAGTAAAAGGGAATTTAAAAAGACACATGGTCATACACCAAAATTACAAGAGAAGAGGTTTAACCTTAAACTGCGTAGAGGGTTCTTTACTGTCAGAGCGGTAAGAATGTAGAATTCTTTTCCACAAGCAGTGGCATCAGCAGGGAGCATGGATAGATTCAAAAACATATTAGATGGGTACCTTAACGACAACTACATACAGGGATATACAATGTACTATTAACAAAAAAGCACACACACACAGGTTGGACTGGATAGACTTGTGTCTTTTTTCAACTACACCAACTATGTAACTTAAGAAGAAAGAGACGCCGCTCAAGACAGGAGCTCCCCAGTGATAGTTACGATCCAAAAACCCAGTGGGTGCTATGACTAAGCATTATTGATGTGAAGTTATTGATGTGAAATGCGTCAGCATTGTTACCCCACTGTTTGCTTTTTTTTTGCTGTGGAGTGTCATTTTTTTACTGGTATTAAAGGCACCATTTTTTACATTTTTGGTATCGTGTTGGAGTGTGGCTGTCCATCTCCTTCTTTTCTTTGTTATAACTATGTAACTTACATTAAGTAAAATCAATTATGCTTATCATGGTTCACAATAGGATTCCCAGCTGGGGAGGACACCAAATAAACTGTCATAGTGGATACACTGAATATGGTCTGGGTGGCACCTGCAATAGCTAGGAGAGAGAGCAAGGAGGCGCCAATCCAAGTGCAGCAAGGTGGAGAAGTTTACACAGCACACAAAAATTGGCAACTCACAGTGTGTGGGTGATCTTGTGCATTACAGTCATTGGAACATCTGCAGCTAAGAGGAGAAGGCATCCAAGCTCCCACGTGAAGTGTGGTAGCTGGAGTGATTAGGCAGCCTCAGGACAGGAAAAAGCACATATGGAGCACAGGTGAAGACCGGCAGTAATGCAACAGGAAGTGACATCAGGCAGCATGGCAACATGTTTTGAGGCCCATGCCTCTTTTTTAAGCCAGGAAAGGGATGCAAATGGAAGCTGTAATTATACTTTATGGGCTATGGGGCGTGGAACTACAAGGTTCAGCTTGCATAATGACAAATACAACAAGGGCACAAAAGGAATGCAAAAGCTGAAACTGGCATTAAAAACTGTGTCAAATGAACCACACTAATAGACTAGGAAACACTACACAATTGGAAAAAAGCACGATGATAGAAAAATAAAAATAAAATTGTGATATATATATACAATGTAAGGGAGTTGAAAAACGTGCACCAGGGGATGCTAAAAAATGAGTGAATTCACAAGAAAACTGTCGTAAGGAGAATACAGAAGGGGACAAACTGATTGGGATAGAGAAAAGAAAACTGAACCAATTTGGCAAACAAAGATCTCCAAAAATTACTTCAGTCAGAGCAATTCAATAAATTAGAAGACATAACACACTAAAAGCAAACCCCCCCCCCTCCAAAAAAAGCACCCTTTTGAGACAGCACAAGAAAAAAGTTAGGGGACACCCAGAAATAATGAAACTAAGAAAAAGAAAAGAGATAACTCATTGAACACATGAGCTAAAAATGCATAAAATATTAAGGCATGGGTAAAAGACTATACAGCCCTTCTGAAGTGTTAACACATGGTTTGAAGACAGTAAGGACTTTGGTCTCATGGTATCAGAAGTATAGTCAGTGGCGACCCATCCATTAGAGGCACAGGGGCACCACCCCCCTAATCAATGCACCTGGCCACTAATCTACATGCAGGGTGCCGGACACATTGATTTTAATGGGGTTTTGTGACAGTTGTGTGATAACAAATTAATATTCTTCTCCTCCTGGCCATTTAGGAAGTGGGTTCTAAGACCCAATTGGCCAATCGGGTCTCAGGACCCACTTCCTGTTCGGCCAGGAGGAGAAGCAAAGCAGGGGAGGGGGATAGGGCACTGATCGCCGCCATCCATCTCCCGCAAGGGGGAGCAGGATTGTTTGCCGCTGCCCCCAAAATATTGAGCGTCAGCCGCCACTGAGTATAGCCCTAATAGCATGCATAATAACGCATATCTAAAAACAGTATTGACCTCACACACAGACTGTCAGATGATTTTTGATGGAACTTGTCAAAATGCCTCAGCGCACTGTGTTTGGGGCTTCCATCTTTGACGATCCTCACACACAGACTGTCAGATGGTTTTTGATGGAACTTGTCAAAATGCCTCAGCGCACTGTGTTTGGGGCTTCCATCTTTGACGATCCTCACACACAGACTGTCAGATGATTTTTGATGGAACTTGTCAAAATGCCTCAGCGCACTGTGTTTGGGGCTTCCATCTTTGACGATCCTCACACACAGACTGTCAGATGATTTTTGATGGAACTTGTCAAAATGCCTCAGCGCACTGTGTTTGGGGCTTCCATCTTTGACGATCCTTCTATGTTCTCCAAAGCAAGCTTTCAGTGTCATTATGGTCCTTCCCACATATAGGAGACCACAAGGGCACAAAATACAGTATACCACATATTGAGAGGAAGAACTGAAAAATGATAAGGTAAGTCTTACCATTTGCTACAAAACTTTCCACACTAGTACATCAGGTTACCAAATCGATAGGTTGTATTGTGGCATTTGTGGTGCTTTTGATCCTACTAACTGTGTTTTTCTTTTATTTTAGGAGCCTTTTTGTAAAAATATTTTGTGTATTTGGAGATGGATGCCTTGAGGTGAGTATCCTGCAGGAGGATAGGCCAATGTTTTGATTTTTTTTCCATCAATCTGTACTGATGTACAATCTGTACTGATGTATAATTGAATGACACACTTGATTGATTGGTCACTTTGCTGATGCTGGCCATCTGTATTGATGTGATAGGGGAGTACTTGTATGCCTCTTCTATGAGGCCAGCGGGGTAACCCTTTTTAACCCTTTTTAAGAAATTTGGAATTAAGAACCTCACTCTTCTGTACAAAATCCCCCTGGCAAAAACAGTTCTGGTAAAAGTAACATAATTGACTTTTGTCACCCATTTGAGGTGGTGGCATCTTGTATAAAGAAGGAACTTTTGGTGATGATGTCATGCTGATCAGAGGTGAGTTCCAGATCCAAAAAGAGTTGTACAAAGTTCAGTATTAGTGTTTTGAGGCCATCACAAATTATGATAATATCATCTATATACCTCCTATAAAAAGATGATGATCTGGGTTAAAGAATTGTTGGACCATATGTATTGTTTCTCCAAGAAAACTTGTGGTTAAGTGTGCATAAGTTGGTGCAAAGTAGGCCCCCATAACTGTGCCTGTGTGTTGTATGTAGGGATGGATGAACAATTTGGCCCAAACATGAGTTCAAGCCGAAGATTTGCCTGTTCAGCCGTTCACCAAACACCCGAATTTGTAGGTTGCTTACCCGAACGTACACCCTGCAATGCACTGATCAGATTCACTAAATGTGCACACATAATTTAAAAGTTTATGTATGTATTTCACAGTTTCTTATAACCACATTTATACAGAGATGTTTTTACACATAAACTCTTTATAACACATACATTTTCAATTGTTTTAACTATTTCAATTATTTCAATCTGCTGCAATGGTGTGTTCTCCTTTTTGATTATGCACGCATGTGATCTCAATCACTAATTTCTATGTGCATAAGTGCATTTCTATGATTGTTAGCTATGACTAAGCACTAAGTACTAGTGCAAAACACGTTAGTTGTGTGTCCTATTTTCTTGCTGTGGGTTGTAGTGCTTTTATCCTATTTTACTAATAAAGGCAACAAAATACGTTTTTCTTGGAGTGCGGCTGTCCAAACATATTTTTTTGTTCCTTTCTATCCGTGTAGTTTGTCTTAGCCCAGGCTGCTTCAATCGTGCCACATTGACGATTTTCTATCCTTGTTTGCCAATTTAATAGCCGGTGTACTAATAATGCACTTCCTGGCCGTTAAATTTAGGTCAGGTGGATTAGAATGGCCTATGGATGGGGAATCTGTAATCTGCCATATGACAAGGTTCCCAAAAGCCATTTGTTAGTGTGTGTTAGAGTAGATAGGGAGAACTTTTGTGTGATAAAGGATAGTTGTGTTATACAGTGCTAAACTGTCTGAGAGCATTTGCAGCTTACCAGGTCGTTTTGTTACTGTGAGATGTTTTCTTACTTTATAGACCAGTTTAATTTCATAAAAATGAACAAGTCCTGAAACATCAATAATTACAAAACACCTGCAGGTGAAGCTACTGATGACCTTTTATAACCTAGACTAAAATGGTACATTCAACCATTACCTTCTCCAACCACCTCTGCTGTATTACCATCATTACCAACTCCTGCCACCTCTGCTGGACTACCCCATTACCCTGTCTTTCCAGCTCTACTAGGCTGTCACCATTACTAGAGCCTACCAACTTTGATAGTTTGCCATCATTACAAGCTCCTGACAACTCTGTTGACCTGCCACGATTAACAGCTCTTATCACCCTTTCTGTCTTATCGCACTGTTATTGCACAGTAATGATGCTACCCATAATTTCTGCAACAGTTCAGATGCAAAGTTTGTAATCTTATGCTGTATAGTAAACCCTGCAGTTGTGGCCTTTTTTTATTCTCAGGAAAGCCAAAGCTTTCAATACATTGTCAAATTGGATAAATAGGTCACAGAGCATGGCTTGTTGTTATCTTCTATTCAGTAGCGCACTGCATTGTGTACAAAGTTTAACAAAATGTCAAGAGTATAGAGTGCATCAAAACACCTCCAAATTACAAACCCACATTGCAAAGCAGAAGCAGGTGTTATGTGGAATAAGAAAAAAATAAAATCACAATTCCTTGTTTCAGAGACAACAGCAACATTTTTAGCACAGAAGTTAGAGAGCATGCTAACAATTTGATTGGGGTCAAAGAAAGGCAGCAATATAGGAAGAGATATATCAAATGTTTCCAATGAAAAAGCGAAAGTATGATATTCCAAACTCAGCAGCCATAATTATTATGGAGACACTGTGCCGCAATTCAAGTGAGTGAGAATAGTCAGGTTTGATCATTCTAAAACATAAATTAGAGTTTGCTTTGTCAGAGACGCAAGCCATAAAAACTGATTATCTGGACAATATGTACTCCTCATTTGCTAAGATTATATGTCAGAGGGAGCTGGGGAAGACCTGATCTGGGATACATTTTCCCCCTAAATTTAAGGGGAAAAAAGTGTGCGGTATACGCCGATTAATATGGTATTTCACAGATTTATCAAGGACACAGGAAAATGCTATGTTTCAGATAACAATAGAAAAAAAAATAAAAAAAATTCTTGACACATAATATAGAAATCATGACACTTTTCTGCACAGAAAATAAATAGTTTATACAGAATAAATTTGAGAGGGCTAGAGCAGGCAGGCTCCAAACCCCAAAAAAATACATTTTATTCTCTCTGAGGCCAGGGGGAAAGGTTACAGGGGGTCAAGGCATGTCTGATCATTGGAGGAGAGCAGGCTGAGTTCTCAGCACAACCAGAGAACTGATCACACTGTGCTCTCATAGATAGTGTGATCAGTTTTTGTCAGGAAAGTTGAGGGTCTGGCAGAAACACTAGGCATTTAACACAAATGAAGCAATATAAAGAGAATATGATACTTATTTCATAGAAATACATGGTACAGCAGGAACATATCAAGTATATGAAATGTTGGGTTTACATTTTTTTGAAAGGAAAAAAAAAACAAGAGGACTAGCTACTATTAAAGAAAAATAAAGACACATCCTGAAATAAAAAAAATAGGGTGAACTGCAGCAGCACAGCAATGGAAACTGTCACTGATACACACACAAGCAGTCTTAAAATGGGTTGTTGGATCTTAAGAAATCACAGTGAATGCAGTGGGGATTACAATACATTCTTCCTAGCCACATATGGTGCATTTCACTGCAAAGCATCAGTAACAAACATACAGCACTTAAAGTGGATGTAAACCCACTCTCATCCTTTCTAAACCACTACCATAGTGCTGATCTATAAGGATATACATGCCTCCTGCACATATCCTTACCTGTCAAATGTCTTCCTTCTGTCTGTTATAAGAACTGACAGCAGATTCTGTGGGTGGGACTGTTGTCTGGAGCTGTTGGGTGGAGTCGTGATGTCACTTACTCTCCGCCCTCCTCTACACTCCCCTTACACTAAATTCTGCTATGATCACTAACATCCAGTCAAAATCCAGAAAAGTAACCACATGACTTCAGAAAAGGAGTGGGGGTGGGAATTAAAAAAACAATGCCTGTTTCAGGCTAGTGCATGAGATATGTAAATAACCTGTCATTCACAGCAAGGGGTGGAACGGACTAAGGCTTTTCTCTGTAAGTCCGTTTTATTTCACTGAACAATAAAAGAGGATTGCTCAGAGCTGGATTAACTCTGCGTGGCAAGACTGGGCATAGATGACAGGAAATCTTATACTGTACAAAAATAAATAAAACATTTCGAGGTTTATATCCACTTTAATATCGTACCGTATACAGCATTAAGTACTGTATAAAACACGAAATAGCAATAGCATCCTACACTACCCTAACTCTCTTTTCCTAAAAGCAATATCAGCTGTCCTTTGCTAAACACCTAACTCATTGACAAAGGAATGCTGGGAAAGCAATATTTTATATTGTGTGGGTTGCACACTCAAAACCATCATTGGACAAAATCTTGCATCTGAGCAGAGGTCAGGTGCACGACTTTGGTCAATGATGGCTTTGGGGGTGCATTATGGGATGTTCAGCAGGGCAATTCCTACTAAATGTCCCAAAATTTCAGGATTTGGCTGAACTAATTAAGTCTAACTCATTCCTATTAATGAAAGTTAACTGACAGTGATTGCAGGACGAGACAGTCAGAGCTAAAACAGAGAAATAAACTGCTACATACTACTATTTTGTTCTGTATATTGCCATTGAAACATTACAGTGAATTGTAATTTTGAGGACTAAGGAAAGTTGAGTGATTTATTCCCTATTTATTACCTATGAATAGACCCAATGGTCTTTTTTTTTTATTGAACAATTTACACTTGGAACATAGTTCTGCAAGTTACTGTAGAAATGCATAAGACAAAGAAATATGGCTTTTACACATATAGATAATAAAAAAACTTTTTCAGATCGAACAATGGACTCAGTAACTATAAATGAGTGGAAAACCTTATGTCTATGCTATTCATGGGGTTGTACGCTAGAAGAATTTATAGGTTTACGGACCCTCAGTGCATGTGTCTGTGGACTTAAGCCATCTATCCTAGATTTTTTTTTGTTTCATAAAGTTTTCATCTATCCCAGAATTTGTTGTACTTATCTGGACAACCTCTGTTAATGTATATGAACTTTTTGTAGGGTAGTGTGTTGTTTAATCTAGTTTCCAGTCGTTGAAGCTGGGGGGAGTGGGTCTCATCCACTGTCTGGCTATAATTTTTCTAGCAAAAATGTTTTAGTGAATTTGTCTATTTCAGAATCGGGGAATAAGCATTGTGTGAGGTCCAGGGTCAATGGGGATCCCTTGTCATCATGGAGGAAGTCCACAATCTGCGTCCACAGACCCTGAAGGACTGGGCACGCCCAAAGTAGATGGAAGAATGTGCCTGTCTCTTGATTACACATTGTGCACGAAGTAGAAGACTGTTGTCGAAATCGGGCGATTCTTAGGGGGGTGAGATATGCCTGGTGCACCACGTATAACTGGGTCAGCCTATCGGAGAGCTTGGAGGATACAGTCTTGCATGCGTCAAGTGCTTCACTCCACTCCATCGGGCCCACCTATCTTTCCCATCTTGGTTTCAGGCTGTAAGCTAGTGTGGCAGATGATGGGGTGAGGAGCATGACATTAAAATCAGAGATTAGTGTTCGTGGGTCCACACCCTTAACCACTGCCATGATGACATTGAGTGTGGGCTGTGGCAAAGGCCGGGGAAACTGAGCTTGGCCTGCATGACGCACTTGGAAGAATCTAAAAAGCATATAATTAGGCAGCAGGAACTCATTTTGGAGGTCCTCAAAGTTTTTAAGTGTGCCAATCGGTAATTATGTGGTGCAAATAATATATTACATGTTCGCACCACATCTCTGTTTCAGGGATCAATAGAAAATCTGAGAGTAGTCTATTGTACCATAAAGGGGTATAGTCATTGTGCTTAGGGTTTATCAACGTTTTAGTGGCAATTGTAGTCTTTATCCGGGTCACGGCACCAGTGTAGTCTTTATAATTTTAGGCGTGTATCCTCTATAGTATAGTGTCTAGTATGATGTTAGTAAATTGTTCTTGCAGCAACACAGGTCCTCCAGAGAACGCATTTAATTCAACAACTTCAATACAGAATAAAGTCCAAAGTCCACAGATGATACAAAGTCCAACAGAGTATTTCAGATTTCTACCTGCGCCCTCATACTCATACAGAGAGAATATACCGGGGCTACATTCTCTGAAATGGCAAAACTGACTAACAGAATAAATATCCTTTTCACTGAATAGCTGAAAAATTTGATTGGTCGTCTTTGATCTGAAAGACATGATCCAACGTCCTGTCTTGCAGAGTGTCAGGTAATTGTCACTCCCAGCAGGAGTCAATTTAGTATTCGGGAGCCAACCCGTATACATCCTTGTATACCAATTAGCTCTCTTTTAATAAGTAATTATATTACCTGTGGCCTAAGAAATGGTTTGATATGTAAGCAAGAGCTTATCCTGTCTCATTGTCTATTTGACAATGGACAAGTGTCTTTTGATGTGAATTACAGGTTTGATGTGCAAAAAAGGACTTCCTATATCCTTCTTTTTGTCCATTTGACAATGGACAAGTATCTTTTGATGTGTAACATGCAATTACAGGTCACTAACATTTGGCCTGGTCAATCTTGGACTCACATAATACAGTATAATATATATATATACACACATCTCTATATATATATATATATATATATATATATATATATATATATACACACACATCTATATATATATATATATATATATATACACACATCTATATATATATATATATATATATATATATATATATATAATACCCAACACATCACTACATATACTACAACATTAATGTCCCATACGCGCCTATATTGATACAATAGGGACCCACAGTCTCCAGTGGAGTTGTTCCCACTATGTCCCACTGCCATTGCAGTAAGCGGATTAGCAGTTAGTTGTGCCCACCGTGGATAGAAAAGCATGAGAAATCTGAGTCTGTCGGTTTTATCTATGTGGTATAGTTGAGACAGTTGGGATGCGAGGTAGTAAAGATTTAAGTCAGGGAGGGCTGTTCCACCTAGATCAGTGGGGTTCTTAAGGACTCTCCAGGCCAGCTTGTGTCTGTTGGTACCCTAAATAAATGTCTTGAGTATGGCCTCCATTAACTTGAAAAATGTCAAGTTTAAATATACGGGTGTGTGCCAGAGTATATACAATATTTTAGGAAGTAAAATAATTTTAACAATATTAATGTGGCCCCAAACACCGAGTGGCAATCTCGCCCATATTTGGGTTTTAGACTTGATGAGATCGAAAAGGGGTTCTATATTCAGGGATATATAGTCAGCCGGTGTTCTATTCACCAATACCCCAAGGTATTTAATATTGTTCATTTGCTGGAGTGGTAACTGTGCCTGTAGCTCGGGGGAGGGAAAACTATCAATAGGAAATATTTGGGCTTTCCCCCCAATTAAATTTTAAGGGCAGAGTGTTCAATCGTATTTAATGCCATCCGAAAATTGTGGTAGAGCCGGCCAGGTATAGTAGTGTGTCTTCTGCGTATAAGCTAATTTTTACAGTCAGAGAACCAAGACAAAGACCCTGGATATCGGGGTCCTCTCTGATGGAGATTTCAAGGGGCTCCGCCACCAGGGCGTAGAGGAGTGGAGACAGTGGACAGCCCTGCCTAGTGCCCCTGGATAAGTTAAACGTCTGGGAGGCCCTCCCGCTGGCCACCACCCTACCCCTGGGTGCCAGATATAATAATTGAACCCACTTGATAAAGTTAGGTCCAAAACCAAAGCTGTGGAGGCATCCCCAAAGATACCGCCACTCCACCTAGTCAAATGCCTTGGCGGTGTCCAAAGCCACCACCACCCGGGACCTAACGTTAGCATGTGTCGCCTGTAAGTTAATATACAAGTTTCTGAGGTTGAAGGAGGTGTTACGTCCGGGCATAAATCCAGCTTGGTCGGTGTGGATCAGGGTTAGAATCACTTGGTTAAGGCGTAGGGCAAGTACTTTAGCCAGGATCTTTATGTCTACCTGTCCCAATGGTCTTTTTTAGTACTTTTTTTGTGTGTGGCTATGTCAAGTTCTGTTGCCGTGTTGCTGCTGTTACCCATTTTTTTTCCTTGGTGGATATTTTATTACTTTTTTATTACCATTTGTATTGTAACGTTTTTAAAAAATACATAAAGTGGGTTTTGGCTATCCAAAAGGCTTACAAAATTATTCCAGTTTATTTGTCTTCAGTCTCTGAAAAAAGACATAAATGTTTTAGTTCTATATACAATCTGCCTGCCCTCACCCTCTGAAATTGCACTCTATCAAAAAAGGAGAACATGTTGTAAGGCAAATCTGTCAACATTTTTTTGTTTAAATGTGTTTGCCCCCTTCCCCTGAAATAATGACCTATCAAAAAGGATTAGGACTTTACTGCATATCTCAATGTCTTTGGTCTCTGAAAAATACACTGCCATTTTGAATTTTCAGATTAAATCTGCCTATTCTCTCCCTTCTAAATTGCATCCTAGCAAAAAAGGAGTACCTTCGATGTAGAAAATCTCTTTAATTTCAATACATTTTATAAAAAAAGAAGTAGAAATAGATGCCTAAAAGTGGCCTGTAGGGCCAATAGACAAAAGAGTAACAATACCTCTTAAGTAAAGCATCAATTAAAGTCAACAGAGTAGCTGCAAAATGAGATAGTTATTGCATTCCAAAATGTTAAGTGGCACACTGGCCTGCACTACAAAAGTATGCATCACCCATATGGATTAATCAAACAGTGTATACATATTATACAGTAAAGCTGACAACAGAGAGTAGAATAATATAATATAATAGTCCGATCATTTTAGAAACCTGGTTTCAGTACAATCTAATAGATTTACAATACCATAGAATATGGATTAGGGAGCCTAGTTACAGAAGTAGTAGGTGATATTTTCGATAATTTGTATGGTATGAGATACCACCTATGTAGTATCTTTTTGGAAGAGCTTCCAATGATCTGCACATAACGAGGATCTATATGTCTAGGTGAAAGGCCCAGCATACAGATTCTGAATAGCTGTGACCTAAATCCAGCTTACACTTTAACATTGTAAATGTTTTGTAGGAATTACTAAGTGTATTTTATAAAAAATAAATGCCTTTAAGTTGAGGTAGATCAGAGTCATAGAAGTGGATTGGGTGCCACATCTTAAGAGGAAATCTGGAGACGGAGAATATAGAGTTTCAGATATTTTAGGGGGATGTGTATTTTTATGTAGGGAAGAGCAGGGGTGGGGGTCTTTAATTAATAGATTTAGTGCTTTGAGGGTGGCCTGGATGGAGAAGTAGCATGAAACGCAAACTGGGTTTGAGAAAAGACAGGCTAGGATATGTGTTTGAGGATGTTTGGAGGGTAGAAGAGAAGCTTCCATGAGTGACCAGGGCCGGTGCAAAGATTTTGGCCAACTCAGGTGAATGTGCACGCACACAGGCGCACACGCGCACACTCTGTGCAATGGAGAATACCACAGCTATAGAGGAACAACAAATCCCAGCAATACATTATATAAAACGCAATGCAGAATACCAATAGGTCACCGTCGATTCCAGGATGACGCCACAGGCTGTACTGCCTGCCGGTGTGGGTGCTATCCATCTGTGGCTCTGCCTCCTGCAGCCCTCGCTCCTCTACATCATGCGGCTGAGACGCCAGGGGAACCAGGGGCGGGGCCACTTACGTCACTCACTGACGTAGGATGTAGGCGGCGCCGCCGCGTAGCCAAGGACGAGACAGTGAGACTGTCTATCACACACTGAGACTGACAGAGTGACTGCACAGGTCAGCGCCGCTGTGGGGACCGGGGGGACTCGTCCTTCATATGCTGCCCACAGTGGCAGCTCACAGACACACTCTACTATCTCGATGATCGGGCGGGCGACTGTCACCATCACGGACTGGTCAATTTTCCGCCCTGTTCCCTGGCACCGTAAGGCAAGTGCCCATGTTGCCTTGCGCTAGCGCCAGCACTGTGAGTGACCACAGCTTTCTGGGGTCAGAATGCCACCAGCAGGATTGGTCCAAAAGCAAGGCTAAATAGTATAGCCAAATAAAGTTTAGGAGCTAGATTTGTATTTTGGAAAATAAAGAATGTGGGATTAAGATAGGGATAGTACAAAAGAGATAAAGCAGTTTAGGCAAAACAAGCATTTTAAACAATGCTATTCTCCCGATTACAGTCAATTTTATCTGGGATAAAGTGTTCAGTTCCTCAGGGTGTTTTTCAACACATTTTTGGAAATTGTGTGCATATAACCTAGCAGAAGTACTGGAGATGTTGATCCCCAGATACTTAATGGAAGTGGGGGCGTTACGATACGTTCCCTGCAACGTTACGATGCACGGGGGCGGAGAACAGCGCCAAATTCAAAAAAGTAAACAAACACAATACATACAGTATACTGTAATCTTATAGATTACAGTACTGTATGTAAAAAAATACACACCCCCCTTGTCCCTAGTGGTCTGTCCTGTGTCCTGCATGTACTTTTATAAAATAAAAACTGTTCTTTCGGCCTGGAAACTGAAGATTGTCCATAGCAACCAAAAGTGTCCCTTTATGTCAAAAATGGTTTTAGATCAGCTAGAAATCAGCGATAATAAATTATAATCACTTGCAGAATTGAGCGATAGCAATTTTCGTCATAACAAAAAATAAATAATGACAGCGACAATTCTGCAACTGAGCAAATTTCAGTGTTTTTGAGTTGATTACATTATTGAATAATTGTTATTATAATTACATTATTATTTGTTATAATTATTTATAGTTATTTATTATATTGAAATTTATGATTTTGTTTTTCAAACTTTATCATACCCGGGATGTCTTGTTTGGACAGATTTAAGCGAGTTATTCCTAAGAATTGCAGGCCTACAGTATAAAATGCCAAATTTCCATGTAAAAAATTGTACCGCTTTTGGTATGTAATTCCAGACAGAATCATACCGCCAGGGATGTTAAGCATCTAAAACTTAAAAAAGCAATGGGATGTTTCATAACTTGGCATATTTGAGTTTGTTCAAGATTTTTCCAGTAGCATCTGATGGAGCCTGATGCCCTTTGATAAACCCCACCTGATGAGGGAGGGGAGGACATCAAGTAGACATCCAAAGCTTTTGCATAGATCTTTATGTCTGACTTTAATAATGAAATGGGCCTATAGTTGTAAGCCTCAGTTTCATGAGGGCAACTGAGGTTTGATGGGTGGGATTCCGCTTGTTCACCTCCTCCAACGATCAAATATCCTTTATTATTTGTTCAAGATATTGCGCTCGCTGTTTTTTAGCACCAGAGATAAGTTGAACATACCTTTCATGAATACCTTATGGGTGTTTCATAAATTAAAATGATCCACAGTCTCAGTATCATTGGTGGAGAAGAATAAATTGTGCGCATCAACAATTGTTTGATGGATTTATGGTTGCTACAAGAAGTATCTGTTCAGTCCCCATAGTTAGGCAGGTTTAAGTTAAGATGAATGAATGAATGAATGAAAACTTATATAGCGCGGCACATGCGAATTGAATCGCCTCTGGGCGCTTGTTGTTCCTGTCTCCTTTGGTATCAAAAAAGATGGGTCTTGATCTTCCTCCTGAATGCTAGGTGGTTCTCCTCCAACCGAATGCTGGTTGGTAAAGCGTTCCATAGCCTGGGACCTTGGACCGCGAATCTCCTTTCTCCCTTGGACTTGTAACTGGCTTTCGGTATCTGGAGTAGATTTTGATTGGTGGATCGCAGAACGCGATTGGGATTATGAGCTTTTATTTTTTCGCATAGATAATGGGGAGCATTCCCTTGGATACATCTATGCGTTAGACAGAGTGCTTTAAAAGTGATTCTGTCTTTTACTGGTAACCAGTGAAGGGATCTCAGTGAAGGTGAGATTGATTCCCAAGGTTTTTTCCCAGTCACAAGTCTGGCGGCCGTGTTTTGAACGACTTGAAGACGAGCGATTTGGTACTTGGGGAGTCCGAGGTAAATGGCATTTGCATAGTCCAATCTGGAGTTAACAATTGCTCCCACTACGACCGCTATGTCTACATTGGGAATAAAAGGAATAAGTCTGCGTAGTAGGCGTAGCAGATGATGAGATCCGCTGACTACTGACCCTATTTGTGAGTCCATTGTCATGTAGGAGTCGAAGATGACCCCGAGACTTTTGACTTTGGCGCTAGGGGTGATGATTTTTCCCAGAATGGGCAGGGGGGTCCAAGTTGTTGCCGGTTGATTCCTACGCTTGGCGTGAAACAGAAGAAGTTCTGTTTTTGCTCCGTTGAGTTTAAGATAACTCTTTGTCATCCAGTCCTCTATCAAAGAGAGGCATGTCTCTAGATTGAGGTGGTGATCCTTCTTATTGCAAATGCGGAAATACAGTTGTGTATCATCAGCATATGAATGATAGAGCAGTTTCTGACTGCTAATGATTTCAAAAAGAGGACGAAGATAGATGTTGAATAACACAGGCGACAGTGGGGACCCTTGAGGGACTCCACAAAACACCATGCGTCTTTCAGAAGTGAAGGGTCCTAACTTCACTATTTGCGATCGGTTTTCTAAAAAAGAGGAGAACCAAGATTGATAGCCTTCTGCGACTTTGGCTACTTGGGCTAGCCGGGTCAATAGAAGCTTATGGTCTACTGTGGTCTACATTTAGGCCTGTTATGGGACAGCGGTGGAGTGGATCCTTGGGATCCAGGGAGGGTTTCTTCAGGATGGGTCGGATTATGCCCTCCTTTAGCTAGGAGGGCACTATGCCTTCCCTGAAGGATTGGTTAATCAGCTGCGTGATAGGAGGTGCCAGGATGTCCGCATTCCTTCAGCAGTTTAGTGGGGATGATATCATTTGGCGCAGTGCTGTTACGCAGAGCGCCAATGAAATTTTTAGTGGCTTGGATAGAGATGGGTTCCAGTGTAAACTCACCTGGTTGTGGTGAGTTGCTGCGAGTGTGGTGTAAATCATTGCTGGGGGGGGGGGGGTAGGTTGGGAATTGTTTTGCGGAATGCTTTGCCGGATGCCCTCAATTTTCTTAATGAAGTAATCTGACAACTCATTGCAAAATTCTTGTGAATCCGAATTTGGGGGCTTCAAGACATCCTGGATTCATGGTCTGAGTGACCAACTTGAAGAGTTCGCGGGGGCAATTTAGGGCACTATTAATAGCCTCAGAAAAATAGTTTTTCTTGGCCTTGAAAATTTCTTTGTGGTATTTTCTAGTTGTTGCCTTGTAGATGGTGAGGTTCTCATCTGTAGAGCTTCTTTTCCAGGCGGCTTCCGCCCTTCTACGCTCTTGCTTCAGTGATGACAGTTGGTTGTTAAACCAGCCTGCGTTGTTTTTCCGGATGCTGGTTTTACGTTTCGGCGCTATTAAGTCAGCTGACTGTAATAGGGCTGTGTTTATGGCAACCAGTGTTTCTTCAGCCGTTTGATGCGGCTGAATTGTTTTTATTTTTTTCCTTAATGTGGCTTTGAAGTGTTCCGAGTGGAGCTTCTTCTGACATCTGGTCCAGTGTGTTGTCACTGGATTTTATGTTTTTGTTAATGGAGGGAAGTTGGAAATAATGAATTTAATTGCATGGTGATCTGTCCATGGCAATGGTTCATTTTCCAGGATTTTTATTTCCAGCGCTTGTCTGAAAATAAGATCTAGTGTGTGCCCTGAAGCATGTGTGGGCCCACATACTAGTTGTTGTAGCCCTAATCCTTCCAGGTGGTCGATGCAGGCAATGGCAACTGGGTCTTGTGGGGAGTTGGCCCAGAGGTTGAAATCCCCGAGCAGCAAAAGGTGTTTGCTGTTAAGGGTATAGGTGGAGAAAAAGTCCGTCAATGATAGTAACAGCTGCGATTTTGGCCCGGGTGGCCTGTAGCAGAGTAGAATCTGGACGGTCTCCTGGGAGTTTGTTTGTAGTTGCAGCGTAAGTGTTTCCATGAATGGAAGAGGGTTTTGAAGGACCGGTTTAGTGATTGCAAGATGGGTCTTGTGGATCACTGCCAGGCCTCCTCCTCTTTGTCCTATTCTGTTTTCCGTTATGATACGGTAATTTTCTGGCACCAGTTCTCCAAGAATGGTGTTACAGTCGGCTGTCAACCAGCTCTCTGTAATAAAGAGGCAATCTAAATCGTATTGCAATATGAAATCATGGATTTCCAATTGGTGTTTTACTGCCGATGAATTAGAAAAAGTAGATGTAAAAGAAGCATGGTTTAGATCATGGTTGAGGTGACATGTGGGAGGGCCCATCTGTCAGTCAGGAACAAATCTATATGAGAATATGTACAGTGAGCCATAGAGCAAAAAGAGTAATCACTTCTGTATTGTGCTGGCAACACCACACATCAAACAGGTTGTAATTATACAGAAAATTATTAAGAGTACAGGGTCTATTTTTGGAGTTTGCAGATGAGTCTAACGCTGGGTCACCGACTGAATTAAAGTCTCCACTCCAGCTGAGCTATGAGGACACCAGCCTTCTTTTTGTCAGTTAGCAGTGAAGATATGGTAAAAATTCTTAGAGCTGGGGGGGGGGGTTGTTTTTAACAAAAATCGGTCTCTTGAATGACATCTTCGTGCAGGGAACAAACTTCTTTATTCCACACTCTCCACTTATGGGTCCTGTTAAGGCCTCTAACATTGAGAAAAATACATTTAAGCACCATGGGAAAATAAGTCAGTTGGGTGTAGAGTTGATCATAATGTATGGGATGCACAGCGTAGTGTTGCCAGAGCGTAGTGTCCTGATAGTAGGGAGTACAATCACATACATAGAGCAGAGTATTGTCTGTGAGTCCATTTTGTGTGTAAGTGAGGTAAGCAGCACAGATGCCAAATAAAACTGTATACATGAAAGTTGGGAAACTAGTAAAAGGGACATAAGAATATTAAGAAGAATTCTTGAAAAAAGTCCACAAAATTTTGGCGCCAGATGGGAGTTATCCAGGAAAGCCACAAAGCGCAATCAGGACCAATCCATAGCCAGCTTAGGCAAAGAAGGTTTGTCAGGGATTGGAGCATCATGCGCTAACATGTTCCACCCCTTTAGTAGCTTCAGACCATTCTCCAGGGAGTAAATAGTGTTAATTTGTTTCGTTATCAGCAGCCTGGTAGGATATCCCCACTGGAAAGGTATATTATAGTTGAGAAGAGCATTGGTCAAAGTGAGAAATTGCTTCCTGGTGCGAAAGGTAGCTGCCGAAAAATCCTCAAGGAAAATCCCAGAAAATGTTTCAGATATTGTGGCATTAGCTCTGGATGCTTTTCATTACTTTTTCTTTGATATAAAAAAAATGGATTCTGACGAGGACATCACGCGGAGCCATGTCAGGTAGAAATGAGGATTTGGGGAATGTGATTGGCTTTATCAATTAGGAGATCTATTTCTCCAGCCTCTGGTAGCAGTTCAGACAATAGTTGACACAGAAAATCCATCAACAAGGCTTGAGCGACTGAGAAAAAGAGTTTAACCGCTCCAAAGTCCCAGAGAACTAGATGACTGAATCCAAACACTTGGGTGCCGGCACTGCAATGATATGCAAGATTTGTAGAAAAAAGCTAGGATGGCCGCACTCCAAAAACAATGTTGTTCCTTTTTAATAAAACTGGTCACAAAACGAACATGTCACAGCAAAAAATCAGATGAAAAAGCTGACGCGTTTCACACTATCATACAGTGCTTATTCACTGTTGATGTTTTTACATCTTGATTTTTCTTCAAGGTCTGCAAGTTTAGCATTGATTTTTTTGTAGCTCAGTGTCATGCTCAGTAAAAGAATCAATGAGATCATTATGAGTGTGACATATGTCTCTAATCTTATCCTTAGTATGGGAGACTCATAGAGACAATGTCTTGAATGGATCTGGTAACACCTGAGAGTATTCTGGACAGTGCAATATTTCTGGCTCTTTATTATAACATGATAAACTGTCATTTTTTTTCAACAATAAAAACTGTCTGCTTTCTTTCTCTAACATAGTGGCTTAGTAAGACGAAAACATATTGTGCAGAAACTATTTTATAATATTTGTGGATACTGTCTTTGAAATAACATGCTTTAATGGTTATGTCTTGATAACTCACCCCTCTCTCTCTCTCTTACATTTAATACCCAATCAAGCTGCTTACTCACCAGCTTTATGTCTGGCTATTGCTTATGTATCATGGCACTGTAATTTTTATTTTAGTATAACAATTTCCTTATATCTAGAATGAGAGTTTGTAGTTTTGAGGTGTTTTGGTACACTGTATGTTGACATTTTATTACATTTTGCACATAACACAGTATGGTACTGAAAAAAAAGCTCACACATTTTGCTATGAATCTTGTTTTCAATTGACACAAAGTTGATAACTCTATTTATTGCTTTATTTTTCTCATATCTTTTGGTAGCTTTTAGATCTATTTTGTCAGCTCCATCCAACCCTCAATTCTGGCCTATTACTGTTACACAAAAAAACAGCTGTCTTGCCAAAAAATACCATATAAAGAAATTTTTAGTTTAAATAATTCATACTGAGTTGCTGCTGCTGTGTACAAGCCTAGGAAAAATATAAACAAAAGTAAACAGAACTATTACCCATGCAATTTATGTGTTGCTGATGTTGAGAATCATAATGTTCTGTAAAACCACATATAGCTTTAAGGCATTCAACAAACATGTTATTTAAATGACTTGTGTCATTTTTATTCTGAAAGGACTGAAAAGGACTCATTCACCACAGATTACTTATTTTTTTGCATTGGTACATCTCCCCTCTGGCAGTGCCCAGCTCCTCATGCCCTTTGTTTGACAATTCGTTTGCCTATTAACCTTGAAATGGCCAGAATCTGTTTTAAAGACATGTCTCTAACATCAGTGGGATTTGAATTTTTATTTGAACTTCTGAGTAGTTCAGCAAACTTGACATATTGTGCCACTATGCCTAACCCCAATAACATAAATAATCAAAACTAGCCAGCAATGGAAAGTATTTCAAACCAAAGTGCAAAAGTAAAAAAAAAAAAATGTGCAGCAATCAGCTGTGAGTGGGCAGTGCAGCTGACAGCTAAATGAAAAAGATCCCAGCCCCCCACATGTAAATGAGTAAAGGGAACATTATACCTATACTAATTTGCCTAAACATTTTTAAAAGTTCCTGTGAGGAAATGCCACTGATCGGCTCTCCTCACACGCTGTCAGTGTGAGGACTGCTTATAACCAGCATTTTTTTGTTTACATGTGATCAGCTGTGATTAGACACAGCTGATCACATGGGTAAAGGACCAATGACGAGGCTCTTTACCGGGATCGGTAATGTCAGGCGTCCCAGGGACAGAGCGCACCACTGATTACCATGCTGTTCACCCCCTGTGGGAGTGCAAATTTGGAGAGAGTGGGACGACCTCCTATGACATCATCCCAAAACAAGAGAGCTACTGCCCTCCCATCAATTGACAATTCCCCCCGGGAGAGAGGTGGTTAAAAACGATATTTTTAAACAATATTATTTGCATTGATCGCACCTCTCCTATGCTGTGGCACCCACCTCGTGCAGCCATAGAGAGGCATTTCTCTGCGCCCCCCCCCATGTCTCAGCAGTCAGCAGCAGAGAGGAGAACAGAACTCCTCCTACAGATCCTGCGCCTCTCTGTGCAGCTGCAGCAACCCCTTGTCTCTCCCTCACCTGAGCATTCAGCAGCTGCTTTTAACCCTCCTCTGGTCCGCCTCAAGACCCTGCATTTTCTGCTTCCCAGGCTTGCTTCCAGCTTTTTCCCAACAAAAGCACAAGTAAGGGGGGATGCACCATGATGTAAGGGAAGCTGGAGGGGCTCTTGACATCTGATGGCGTGGGGGCTCTTGTGTGTTTCATTGCTGACCTATCCTAATGAACGATAAGAAATTGATTAATTCTGTAATATTGATATTATTTATTAATGTGCATATTATTATTGTTTTAATCACTATACCATTTTCTAAGGCCTCATACACACGACCGGTCTCCTCGACCGAATCTATCAAGAAACTTGGTGGCAGCGCTCTTTTGCCAAGGAAAACGGTAGTTTGTATGCTTTTCATCGAGAAAACTGTCGAGGAACTCGACGAGGAAAAAAGAGAACAAGTTCTTTTTCCTCGACTGGAGTCTCAATTTCCTTCCTCGTCGTGTTCCTCATCGAGCTGGTTTTCGACGAGAAACACGTTCGTGTGTATGCTTAGAAACCCGCGCACCTTCGGTAAAAGTAGCGTTTGTAATGGAGATAGCACATTTGTCACACTTGTCACGCTGTAACAGACTAAAAAGTGCAAATCGTCTCTTACCAAACTTTTACTTAACACGCAGTAACATGAGATTAGCAAAAGTAGCCCCAAGGGTTGTGCCAGTGGAATCGAACTTCCCCTTTATAGTGCCGTCTATGTGTTGTACGTCACTGCTTTTGAGAACGAGGAGATATATTCTTGACTGTGTGTAGGCAAAGACAGCTTGTCGAGTTTCTCGACAAGCCTAACAAGGAACTCATCGAGGAAAACAATGTGTTTTCCGACGAGTTCCTCGGTCGTGTGTACGAGGCCTTACACTTGCTGGTCACTTCTGAAAATATGTTATCCCTGTTTATCTCTGGTTTCAATATTTTTGGAGCCACAGATCCAACACAAGCACACAAAATACAAAATTGTAAAAACATTTTCATTTCATCTGTTCCAATGCCAGTCTCCCACTGCTTTTAATTAAAGTCAGTTAGCCATTTAGGAGAGAGAGAGGGGGTGGGCCAAACAGCAGCTCCGTGTCTGAATGGATACATGGAGCTGCAGCTCGGCTCAGGTGCCCCATAGCATGTAGCTTGCTGTGTGGGCACTCTGTAGGCGGGAGGGGCCAGGAGCAGCTACGAGGGACCCAAGAAGAGGAGGATCAAGGCTTCCCTGTGCAAACCTAATATAAAGAAAACAAATGAGCGCAATTAAAAAAAAAAAACAATAGAAATCAGCTGGACACCAGGGTCAAAAATTCAAATCCCTAAAGTAAAATAGTAGAAGACAGTGCAGCGCTTATATAGTCCATATATCACAATCTCTAGAAAACATCCATGTGTTCTACACAGGTCATAATCAGATGTATCATGCAGGTGATAACGTGAGTGATGAGGAACCTCCACCAGTGGTAAAAAATGGCCTCTCATCTGACTATGTGTACCCTTAAATGATAGAGGGTAAAAAACACCTTCCCTTTACGGGTATAAATCTATGATATCCACACTCCCGGAGTGGCAGCGACTGATAAACTCACAAAGTTCTCCAGTAGGATTTCATAAAAGCAAAAGAAAGAGAAATAGTTCTCTCTATCATATGAAAACTTTTAATTAGGGTTGTCCCGATACTAGTATCGGTATCGGGACCGATCCCGAGTATTTGCGGGAGTACTTGTACTCCCGCAAATACCCCGATACCTAAATGGAATACTTCCCCCCCCGCGCTGCCAGCGAGGCAAAGCTGCCGCCGCATACCGCCGCGTTAATCCCCGTACCGCATACAACGCGCATTACAAGCTTTCGTTTGAATACTTGTAATGCAAGCCGTGCCATGTATAGACACTCCCCTTCTCAGGATTGGACGGATCTGTCCAATCCCGAGCAAGGGGGAGTGTCTATGCACGGATCTGTGTATAGACACTCCCCCTTGCTCGGGATTGGATGGATCCGTCCAATCCCGAGAAGGGGAGTGTCTATACAAGGCGAGGCGTGCATTACAAGTATACAAACGAAAGCTTGTAATGCGCGCTGTATTGCACAGGGATTAACCCGGCAGCAGAACATGGCTGCAATATGTGGGGGACAGGACATGGCTGCAATATGTGGGGGACAGGACATGGCTGTAATATGTGGGGGACATGGCTGCATATGTGGGGGACATGGCTGCAATATGTGGGGACAGGACATGGCTGCAATATGTGGGGGACATGGCTGCATTTGGGGACACATTTAAAAAAAGTATCGGTATTCGGTATCGGCGAGTGCATGAAAAAAAGCATCGGTACTTGTACTCGGTGCTAAAAAAGTGGTATCGGTACAACCCTACTTTTAATATATAAAAAAATGTGTTGCACTTACAAATAAGGGCACTAAAGTAAAAGCGGGGAGCAGACAAGAAATAAACAGAGATATAAAAAGAAGGGGGGGTATCCGGGCACAAAAAGCCTATCACACCTCCCTAACCATGGACCGCAGCCTGGAATTAAGGCAGCGTCCTGCTAAGGGCTTGGAAGGCCGAGTCACTATCTGTAGGCTTGTGAAAAAATAAGTGTTTTCAAGCCCTTACTGAAGGCCATCAAGGAGGAGGATGCTCGGAGCTGATGAGGGAGCTGATGAGGGAGCTTGTTCCAAAGAAAATTCCCCAGTGTTTGGAGTCGGCGGCCACATTTTGAAGCTGATCGGCTAAATTGAATAATAGCTAACAAGGCGTCACTCGAACGAAGCTCTCTGGGTGGACAGTAGTGTTGTGTCATGTGCGATAAGTACAACGGACCTAGTTGCCAATAGGCCCGAAACACCAGACAGAGTGCCTTGAACTCAACCCATTTTACTATCGGGAGCCAGTGTAGATTCTTAAGCACCGGGGGGTTGTGATTCCGCCTTGGGCAGTTTGTGACTAGTCTTGCAGCATGATTCGGTGTAATCTGCAATCGTTTTAACCACTTCTGTGGGAGCCCTAGAAAGAAAACGTTAGAACAATCTAACCTAGAGTGGATAAGTCCATGAACTAAGATCATTCGGTTGTGCTGGGTGAAGAGATTCTTAATTTTCCGTAATAATTGCAGATGATACTTGGCTGATTTTATGCAATATTTTACGTGAGGTACGAAGCTTGGTTCAGCATCAAAAATTATACCCAGATTTTTAACCTGCTTAGCTGGAGTTGGGGCAGGGCCAAATGAGGATGGCCAGGCAGGTAAAAAGGTAGAGTTGGCCTGTGGGCCGATCAGCAAAACCTCCGTCTTGTCGGCGTTAAGGCCTAGTCTGTTTGTGTCCATCCATTGTTGGATATTAGTCCCTTATTCAGCTGCTCAGGCATATTAGGACCACTTGCAAGGTCTGCCAAGATCTGTGTGTCATCAGCATAGATCTGGCAGCCTGGGCCAAAGCTGGTAATAAGGTTGGCAAGTGGGCGCATTTAGCAGTTAAAGAATAAGGGAGAAAGGGCCGAGCCTTGAGGTACCCCGCAGGTCAATGACTGGGTGTTTGAGCGGTACGACTCCATTTTTATTTTATTAAATATTGTAGTAATGTAATTGATCATACGTTACAATACTTTGATAGTTTTTCTGTCTTGATGTTGTACATTGACATTGAATGATAATCTGAATTATTGATATATATTTTGCTATTGAAGAAAATGGAACCAAATAATTAAAAGTGGAATGTTTATTACTTTTGTATTTATAATTCGGTACTGTTATATATATTCACTATTTTAATAATTTATAAAGCCCTGAATTATTCCACAATGCTATACAAATAATTCACATACGTTTCTGTCCTTGCAATGACATAGTGAAATATAAACAAATCAATTCACTTGAAAAAAAAATCTTTACACAACCAATTGGATAACAATACATTAAAAGACCAATTGTCTGAATGCATTATAAAAATCAACATATTTATGGATTGGGTTTTTGAAGTTTCTGCAAAGGCAACATGTTTCTCTTTCTTTTTCTTTTTCCTATTACATGATAGTTGATTCTTTATTCTCTATCAATTTATCTGCTGCACTTTTATCTTGTATTGGTTTTAGAAGTATATGATACTTTTAAAGCAGTTGCTGAAGTTTCTCCTTTGTTCTGATATACTACAAATTCTATAAACTTTTACAAGGAAAAATATGGGCTAGATTAAAAATAAGAGTACTGAGATAAACTAACACAACCTAACAACATGTCTGCACTTCAGTGCTATTATTCACCTAGAAATATTTAAAATTAATTTAACATAGCGTAGTGTATATTTTCAGTGAGCACGTATTTTGAGTTATTATTGTAGTATTCTTTTTGCAGTCATTTTTCATATGACATTTTATGTGACATTTTTACACACTTGATTTTCATATTTTTGAATTGTAGAGATTTGTAAATTAGCCGCTAGAGGCAGGAAAGATGTGATACTACAATGACTTTGCTATGATCGTTAACAACTGCTTACATAAGTTATCAGCAACATGAAGTGAATTGTTTTCATAGAGTTGGCTGACTAACACTTGGAATAAGTAAGTACTGTATTTATTGGCATATAACACTCACCTTTTTACCCTAAAAATAGAAGGTAAACTGTGCCTGTGTGTTATACGCAGGGGGCTGTGGAAGTTTTTTTTCCTGAAACTTCCCTCTTAAAGTTAGGGTGCGTGTTATACGCCTATTATACGCCGATAAATACAGTAGTAATAATAGTGGTTGTATAAAACCATAAATCAAGAAGTAGAGCCAATTTACTGTATCTAATAAGCACATATGCTTTTTTTTTACATTACATTTAAAAATACAAACATTACAAAAAAAAGTGCTTTTATAAACATTAGCACGTATGAATTATTTATATCAAGTAGATCTCTTTTACATGTAAAAAAAAAAAAAGGTAAAAGAGATTGGAAAAAAAAACTATAAATTCCCTTTAATGTAAAACATGTATTGTATATGATAGTTAACCCCCCTGGCGGTATTACCGAGTCTGACTCGGGGTTACATTTTTTTGTGCGATCCGTAACCCCGAGTCAGACTCGAGCTCGCCTTGCAGAATCCACAGACAAGGTTTACTTACCTTGTCCCTGGATCCAGCGATGCATCCACGCTGTGTGAGCGAGCGGGTGCTCGCTCGATTCACACAGGCGTACTAACCAGCGCACATGTCAGACGGACGGGTTTCCAGCAGACAAGTTTTAAAGCATGCTTTAAAACTTGTCTGCTGGAAAAACCTGTCTGCTCGCCCGTACACACGATCGGATTCGTCTGCTGAAGCGGTCCGTCGGACCGGTTTCAGCAGATAAATCCGATCGTGTGTACGCGGCCTAAGACTCTTGTTTGGTCGGATTTAAGTGAGTTATTCCTAAGAATTACAAGCCTACAGTATAAAACGCCAAATTTCCTTGCAAATTATGGTACCGCTTTCAGCACCTAAAATCTGAAAGAATCATACCGACAGGGAGGTTAAAGTATACATTTACTTGAAACTGAAAAATAGTTTGAAAGAAAATAGATTCATAAGTCTGTTCTTTTTTTAAATTGTTAGCATCTTCATTTAGAAGTCCTCACAGCTTTAAAAAAAACATGTTTTTCCTGCAAATCAAACATGTTTTTCCTGCAAATTCAAAATGAATTACTAAGGAGGTAATGTTGTGAATTTAAAAGAGAAGTAAATGTTTTTTTTGTTTGTTTTTTAGGAATCATACTTACTTTGGTGGATGCAGCATCAGTCCAATGCTGCATCTGTCCCCTTGCGCCTCTGCACTGAGAACTGAGTGATCGAACACCACCGATCGCTCGTTTTATAGAGCTAGACTGTCAGTCACAGCTCTCTGCTCTGCTCCCTCCTCACTCATTGGAGTGCTGGGATGTGGAGGGGGCAGCCGTCTCAGGCTCTCAGCGTCTCAGGTGTCAGTCAAGGCACCTGGCAGATCCAGACTTTATTGTTGTGATCACACAAGCTTTAGCTGGACTTCTTTCCTAATACTGACATTGACATTGACAACTAATTTCCATTTCTGTTAGTTGTCAGGCATTATGGTAAATGTGTGCAAGATGTTTTGGGTTAAGCATTTGCTCACATTTGTATATCATCTGCAGATAGAGGACCTGGTCTAACACTTCAACAAAACTCTAAAAACCGTGGCTAAGTGGGTGGTGAAAAAACATGGGAAAGACTTATGCCGCGTACACACGATCGGTTTGTCTGATGAAAACGGTCTGATAGAAGATTTGACATGACGGTGAAAATAGTGTTCTGTGTCTATCGAACCTGCGGTTGAATGTGCCTAACTTAACTCTATTAGTCCAAGATTATTCGACATTGAGAGAAAAGATTTGACATGAAGATTCGACGAATCAGTCACTGTGATCGGACATTTATGTCATGTCAAATCTTTTCTCAGCCCATAGGCTATAGAAGAATTCTAATGTTGGTTGACTAATAATAAGAATTAACAAATGTAATTATTACAAGTCATACAACATTATAATAAACACAAAACTTGGAGGGCATATCATGGACTTTAGAGGCACAGTAGTCTGGTATAGGTATAATGCGGGAGAGACAATCTTTTTAGTTAAAAAAAGGTTTTTAATACAGCATAAGCATTATACATTAACAAAGATATTCCCGTTCCATAGGAAATATGAATATAATCAGCAAACTCAATTAATTACATCAGAGTCCCATGTACTTCACAAATGATATAAACAAAAGGGTAAATCATAATAATGATACAAATCTTAGATAGAGATCCAGGATCCATTGTAAAGAATCTGTTCAACGAAGTATAGAACGGACAAGAAAGGCTTGATGTTGCGAAGAACGATGATGTAATGCTACGGCTCTGACCGGTTTCGCGTTTGTGACAACGCTTCTTCAAAGAGCACCTTAAATGAGATTAGCTGAAGAACACAGTACTAAAGTTATACAGCAGAACAAGTTAAAAAAAAACACACTAGATTAACATTTTATATATATACATCAATACAAAAATATAGTGATTACACGGTGGATTGCAGGAGGGGTAGCTGGGCATCACAAGAAGCTCCAAGGTTGGGGATAAACCCCAGATGGGGTGTTCCTCAAGGGCAAGCGCAAGGGGCACGTCAACCAACCAACATCGTAAAAACACACAGTGGGAACAGGGCAATAATGATGATAGAGATAGGTATAGTGGAGGAAGGTAGATAGAGAGAGCATAAACATTGTATGACTTAAATTAAAATCGTTTAAAATCGTTAAAAAAATTCTAATGTCCAGAAGGAGATTTATATCGATCGGACAGGTGACGTCCATATACTTAATGTAATCTGCTTCAGTGAGTAAGATGTCCCCAAGGGGCAGAACTCCAAAGAAAGAATGCGCAAAAATAGCACTAATTGGACAAGAAAGTAAACAATAAAAAAAGATTGTGCTGGGCAATGAAATAGTTAAGTCCTAGTTGCATAGATAAAAGAATGAAATCTCCATAGTGTCAACCTTACCTCCCAAAAATCAATAAGTATTTAAGATGTCAATATAGTAAACCATTTAGCCAAACAGGGGTGTACAAAGGCACATGTATAGCACTCAGAGAGGGCTGACACAGCGTCACAGCGGGTAACCTGGGAGAAAGTAAATACAGGACAGAAATAAATTGGCTGTCTAGAGAGACAGGATAGTCCATAAAGATTGCTGCTGTAGTTTAGGAAGTTTTCAGCTTACCCAGAGTAACGTTACTGGCTGGTTTGACTGTCCACAGATCTCCCAGGAGAGCTGTAACAATCTGTGCCTATGCATGCCTGGGTTTAAATAGGCGCATCTCCCTTCACCATTACATTGCTCCTCTTACATACAGTGTGGCCGCACAGGATATCGCAGCTTTGGCTGCGATATCATCACTCACCAGAAGGTGGGGCTTGTCTCCCTCTGAGGTGTTGTGTTTCCCCATGTGACGCCAGCATAGGCCTCACAGGGGTTAATGTGCGGCCAGTCCTGATGATGGGACAGGGCCTATTTAAACCCAGGCATGCCTGATGACGGGACAGGGCCTATTTAAACCCAGGCATGCATAGGCACAGATTGTTACAGCTCTCCTGGGAGACCTGTGGACAGTCAAACCAGCCGGTAACGTTACCCATCTGGGGTGTATTCCCAACCTGTATATATCATTTGTGAAGTACATGGGACTCTGATGTAATTAATTGAGTTTGCTGATTATATTCATAGTTCCTATGGAACTGGAATATCTTTGTTAATGTATAATGCTTATGAATGAATGAATGAATGAAAAACGTATGTAGCGCAGCACATGCGAACTGAATCGCCTCTGGGCGCTTGTTGTTCCTGTCTCCTTTGGTATCAAAAGAGATGAGTCTTGATCTTTCTTCTGAATGCTAAGTAGTTCTCCTCCAACCGAATACTGGTTGGCAAAGCGTTCCATAGTCTGGGACCTTGGACCGCGAATCTTCTATCTCCTTTGGATTTGTATCCGGCTTTCGGTATCTGCAGGAGATTTTGATTAGTGGATTGCAAGACGCGATTGGGGTTATGGGCTTTTATTTTTTCGCTTAAATAATGGGGAGCATTCCCATGGATAATTCTATGCGTTAGACAGAGTGTTTTAAAAGTAATTCTGTCTTTTTCTGGTAACCAGTGAAGGGATCTCAGTGAGGGTGAGATTAATTCCCAAGGTTTTTTTCCAGTCACAAGTCTAGCGGCCGTATTTTGAACGACTTGTAGACGAGCGATTTGAGTCCGAGGTAAAGGGCATTTGCATAGTCCAATCTTGAGTTTACAACTGCTCCCACCACGACCGCTATGTCTTCTTTGGGGATGAAAGGGATGAGCCTACGTAGTAGGCGCAGCAGATGGTGAGATCCGCTGACTACTGACCCTATTTGATGCGTCCATAGTCATGTAGGAGTCGAAAATGACCCCGAGGCTTTTGACTTTGGCGCTAGGGGTGATCATTTTACCTAGAATGGGTGGGGGCCTCCACGTTGTTACAGGTAGATTCTTACGTTTGGCGTGAAACAGAAGGAGTTCTGTTTTCGCTCCGTTGAGTTTTAGATAACTCTTTGTCATCCAGTCCTCTATCAAAGAGAGGCATGTCTCTAGATTGAGGTGGTGATCCTTTTTATTGCAAATGCGGAAATACAGTTGCGTGTCGTCTGCATATGAGTGATAAAGCAGTTTTTGACTGCTGATGATCTCAAAAAGAGGACGGAGATAAATGTTGAATAACACCGGCGACAGCGGGGATCCTTGAGGGACTCCGCATGATACCGTGCGTTGTTCCGAAAAGAAAGGTCCTAACTTCACTATTTGCGATCTGTTTTCCAAAAAAGAGGAGAACCAAGATAAATCGCCTTCTGCGACTCTGGCTACTTCAGCTAGCCGGGTCAATAAAAGCTTGTGGTCTACTGTGTCGAAGGCTGCGCTTAGGTCCAACAGAACCAGAAGACAAGATTCTCCTTCGTCTACGGCCTCGAGGGCATCGTCCCATATCTTGAGCAATGCTGTTTCCGTCCCGTGTCCGGGGCAGAAACCTGATTGAGTAGGTTGTGGGTATCTAGATGCTGTTGCAGCTGTTGCACCACTGCTTTCTCCATGATCTTGGAGAAAGTGATTAAGCTTGTTATGGGGCGGCGGTGGAGATTTCTTCAAGATGGGTCTAATTATACCCTCCTTCAACTGGGAGGGCACTATGCCCTCCATAAAAGATTGGTTAATAAGCTGCGTGATAGGAGGTGCCAGGATGTCGGCGCATTCCTTCAGCAGTTTAGTGGGGATGATATCATTCGGCGCAGTGCTGTTACGCAGAGTATTGATGATATGTTTTGTGGCTTGGATAGTGATGGGTTCCAGCGTGAACTTACCTGGTTGGGGTGAATTACTACAGGTGTTGTGTAAATTATTACAGGGGGGGCTACGGGGGGAATTGTTTTGCTGAATGCTTTGCCGGATTCCCTCGATTTTATTAATGAAGTAATCCGATAAATCATTGCAAAATTCTTGTGAGTCCAAATTGGGGGCTTCAAGACATCCTGGATTCATGGTCTTAGTGACCAGCTTGAAGAGTTTGCGGGGGCGATTCAGGGCGCTGATGATAGCCTCAGAAAAATAATTTTTCTTGGCTTTGAAGGTTTCTTTGTGATATTTCTTAGTTATTGCCTTGTAGATAGAGAGGTTCTCATCTGATGGGCTTCTCTTCCAGGCGGCTTCCGCCCTTCTGCGCTCTTGCTTCAGTAACGCCAGTTGGTTGTTGAACCAGCTGGAGTTTGTTTTCCGGATGTTGGTTTTACGTTTTGGCGCTATTAAGTCAGCTGACTGTAATAGGGCTGTGTTTACGGCATCCAGTGTTTCTTCAGCCATTTGATGTGGCTGAATTGTTTCTATTTTTTTTCTTAACGCGGCTTTGAAGAATTCCGAGTGGAGCTTCTTCTGGCATCTAGTCCAGTGTGTAGTCACTGGATTTGATGTTTTTGTTAAGGGGGGGAAATTGGAAATAATGAATTTGATTGCATGGTGATCTGACCATGGCAACGGTTCATTTTCCAATATTTTTATTTCCAGATTTTGTCTGAAAATGAGATCAAGTGTGTGACCTGAAGCATGTGTGGGGCCCACATACTAGTTGTTGTAGCCCTAATCCTTCCAGGTGGTCAATGCAGGCGTCGGCAATGGGGTCTTGCGGGGAGTTGGCCCAGAGGTTGAAATCCCCGATCAGCAAAAGGTGTTTGCTGTTCAGGGTATAGGTGGAGATAAAGTCCGTCAATAATGGGAGAAGCTGCGACTTGGGGCCGGTTGGCCTATAGCAGAGTAGACTGTATTAAAAACCTTTTTTTAACTAAAGAGATTGTCTTTCCCACATTATATCTATAGCAGACTACTGTTCCTTTAAAGTCCATGATATGCTCTCCAAGTTTTGTGTTTATTGAAATTTTAGGACGAGGCACGTGCTTTACAAACGTATCCACATGTCCACTACATGTGAGGATACTTTCTTCCTATTTTTTAAATACAACATTATAATTCTACTATAGTTTGTGGGCAGAGAATTTGACCGGAAACGTACGATTGGGGCGTCATACAGATTAGCTGCTTCATTGAATCTTCTTAGAACATTCGACAGACACCATAAGCCTTCAGTTGACAGATTCAACCTTAATTCGGATTTTCAGGAAATAATTAATTTTTTAACGAAACAAAATAAATAAAAACAAATTTCGGGAGTAACTAAATACCTTTATTTTTCAGACGAAAACGAACTTCCAAAATAAAATATTTCAGTGTGTACATGTCTACTTGAGAATGCAAGACTTGAACCTTTTGTTAGAGTGGACAGAGTCCAAGTAACCAGTAGTAGCCTGACCCCAGCGAATACATTTTTGCAAAGGAATAGGGAGAAGCAAAGGAGTAGGGATCTGTTTGTGGATATATATATATATATATATATATATATATATATATATATAAAACTTCCACCAGCCACCTTAATGTGAATTGGCTGCTCAGATTTGGTTAAACAGCACCTTTTTTGTTGTTATAAATGATGCTCAAATCTTGTATCTGTCCATCTGATGTAATCCATCTCCTGGTAAGATAATAGCTAGATGCAAATTCATTGAAGGCATCTACTGCCTTATCTATGTCTCAATGCTGCAATGTTTTTCTCTTGCTTGTGCATACACATATGCATCTTTAGCAATTAAGGCCCAGATTCACGTACATCTGCGCATTATTGGACCGGCGTAGCGCACCGCCTTTACGTTAGACGTGCGCAATTTTTCCGCGTAATCACCCTATTCTCGTAGCCTTTGCGCAGGAAATTGCGCATACGTAACGTTTTTCCAGAGGCGTAAGGAGGAGTAATACAAATTGGGAGGGACGTGTTACATTGAAATGAGCCGTGACCCCATGCAAATGAAGGGCCGGCCGGCTCGCGCATGCGCGCTTGAACGAGACCATGTCAGCTCCGATGTGCGCATGCTTACAACTCGGGAGCGGCGCAATCAGTGAAATTGGAAATGGACTAGGGCAACGTTGTGAACTACGCAAACAGCATAAATAGACACACACAAACGCACTTCCTTTGCAAAAGTACATCCCTTTGTCCCTTCCCATTTAACAAAGTGCTTTTGTTCTTGTTGTTCGTTGCGGTGTGTTTTGTAGTTGTCAGATTAGTGTTCTGTGTGATCAAGTGGTTGTTGTTAGATTTTTGAAAGTGGTTTTTGATAAGTGTTTGAAAGACTGTTTGTTTGATTGATATATTTATTTTTGTTTCTTTTCCTGCTGTATTTTTTTATTTTTTTTTGGGGACTGTTTCTTGGTGAGTAGTTTTCTCTCTGTGTGTGTGTGTGTTTTTTTGTGATTGGTTGTGCTTGTTTGTGTGCGTGAATTTTGTTGACTGGGACTGTTTTTTTTTGGAAGGATGACTGAGAGAAAACGAAAGCTTAATTTTATAGTTGTGGAAAAACAGATTCTTGCCCGGGCCATTAGCGAGTATGGGCGTTACCTTCACGGCCCAGAGAGTGCCAACACCACCCCGGCCAGGAGGAGGGAGATTTTGGATAGGATCACTGACCAGGTGAATTCTGCAGGGCAGGGGGAGACACGGACCAGGTCTGGGATTGACAAAAAAATCAATGACCTCCGGCGTCTGGTCAAAAAGAAGTTGGCCAGAATGCATGCCCATGCCAGGGGCACAGGAGGGGGCCCACCATGCCGTATTAGCCTGACAGCAGAGGAGCGTGCGGTGGCCCTGACCTTTCATCGGCATGAAGTTGAGGGCCTGCCCGGCTTTGACTCCAGTCCCCAGCCCGTGGTGCCAGGTAAGTTGTTTTCTTTTTTTTTTTTAAAGTGTATTTTGTGCGTGAACTCGAGAGAGAGGAGCCGGACTGCAGGAGTTGGGAGTAGGCAGACCCTCCCCCCGGAGGCAATCGCCATCCTTCTCCATGCCCCCGGTGGCAATGGCGGGTGTGAGGGGGGGCCTCCCACTCACCCCGCCCTACCTGCTCCACTTGGGAGCCCAACTGGGGCCCAACAGGACCCCATCGGGGCAGAGGGACTCCCCCTATGAGGGAGTGAGGGGGCCCAACCCACCAAGCCAGCCCCGTAGGTCCTTCGCCTCTCTTTAGGAGACCGCATGGCCAAAGTGCGTGCGTATTAAACCAATTTTGTGTGCGTGCAAGTGTGGAGGTTTTTGTGGGGGGGGGGTGGGCGTACTAAGCACAGGCGTACCTTGCATAGCACACCCACCGGGAGCCGGGCTGAGACCACCAAACTCAATTCACATGTAGCCGAGACCGGGATCCGAACCCTTGGCTGCAGAGGTGAACGGCTTGTCAGCGCAGTGCCAATCACGTTGAGCCACCACAGCTCCTTAAGTTGTTTTCTTTTTTAATATCAGGTGTGTAGCATGTGTGGGGGAGGGGGTGAAAGGGAATATGTGGCAAGTGTGTGGATCCTCCAACCTGTGAATGTTTTGTGTCATCCACAGATGTGCAGGAGGGTGCAGGGCCATCTGGCCTCACCGCACCAACCCCAGGACAGCAGCCTAATGAGGCCCCCCCAACAAGGCCGGAGTCCGCGGAGGAGGTTCAAGAGGAGGAGGACAATCATGAGGAGCAGGACAATCATGAGGAGGAGGAGAATCATGAGGAGGAGGAGAATCATGAGGAGGAGGAGTCCATGTCAGGCACTGGACGTTTGGGTTTTGAGGACTCCTCCCCTCTGGCTGCCAGCAGGCAGGCCTCCCTAAGGGGGAGCCCCCCCCCCCTCCTCCCCCAACATGGCTCCCCTCACAAGGGCCTCCCCTTCTCCCCGGCCACAAGCATCAGCTGGAGGCAGGATGTCATCCCAGACCACCAGGGGGTTGGCCGATCTCCTGCCCGCCACCCTGAGAAGGGACCAGTTCCTCCACACCCGCCATCTGGGACAGGTCAGCCAGACATTGGTGCGGATGGAGGAGAGCCTGTCCTCCATCAAGGATACGCTGGGGAACCTGGACTCCCACTCCCGGGCTTTCACAACCTGCCTAAATGAACTGCAGACGACATCAGCAGGCGTTGGGCAGGATGTGAGGGCCCTTACCCTGGCTATCCAGGCCAACACGGCAACAGTTGGTGCTGCCCTGGACAGAATTGCCGTGGCCTTGGAGGGCAGGCCACCAGGTGGGCAGAGATCAGGGGCTGATCCTCCTTCCCCGGTTTTACCCCTCCCCCATGAGTCTCCCCTGAGAAGCCGGGGCCGTGGCCGGGGGCGCCCCAGGCGTGGCTCACGCAAAGGGCAGTAATTTGTTTTTCCCCCAATTTTTTTTTTTTTCTAATTTTTATTTTTTTCTTTGTCTTTTTTTTTTTGCTGGAAATTTTTTGCATTTGCATGTCATTTTTTTTTTTTGGGTTGTGAATGCTGTGTGAATGTGGGGGTGACATTCCTGCCGGAAAAGGGGTGTCACCCTCAATTTTGGTGGAGAAGGGTTCCCCAGGACCAGGGAGAAGTGATCCCCAGGTCCGTGTGAATGGTGTATGAATGTACAGTGACATAATTGGAGCCTTGGCGTGGCGTTGCTGCTCACAAGTCCAGCATGGTGGACTGGTGCCAATCCAATTTGATGTGGATGTGGGGTGTGTGTGCTAGGGACCACAGTGGTGTGCATGCATGCATTCTCATTGTGCCATGATTAATGTGTATGTTTAACGTGCAAAGATGCCCAATGTGAGCTGTCTCCTGGCTGTTCTTCCCTCAGAAGACGGGTTAACCTCGGTTAGGGGGGGATTGTCTGGTTCAGGGGTCAGGTCATCACGTAGGTCAATCTGCAGGCCCTTTCTTTCTGCAAAGTTATGCAGCATGCAACATGCACCGATGATCTGGCACACAAAGTTTGGGGAGTACAAGAGGGTACCCCAGACTTATCCAGGCATCGGAAACGTGACTTTAGGATGCCAAAGGTGCGCTCCACCACTGCTCGTGTTTGAGCATGTGCTTGATTGTATCTTTCCTCTCCTGGAGTTTGGGGGTTCCGGATAGGAGTCATGAGATGGGGTCCCAGTGGATATGCAGAGTCATCTGGAAGGGAAAAGACAGGAGGATGTTAGTCATGCATGTGCCCCTTGTGATGTGCATCATGTGAGGGGATAGTCATGCCTGCCACCCATGTCACTCACCAACCAGCCAGGTGTCCCCATACACGTTCTGATCGAATTCCATTCGGATGTGGCATTGATTGTAGATGTAGCTGTCATGGCTGGACCCTGGGTGTTTGGCACGGACGTGCCATATGAGGCCTTGGGCATCGACTATCACCAGTACATTGATGGAATGCCAATGCTTCCGATTGCGGTACATGTGCTCTGTCTCCTGGGGGGGCTGGAGTGCCACATGTGTGCAATCAATGGCCCCCACAGTGCGTGGGAATCTGGCAATTCTGTAGAAATCTGTCATTGCCTTCAGCCGCAGCTCCTCAGTGGTGGGTTTGATGATTTGGTTGGCCATGCGTCTGAGTATTGCAGGAATAACCTGGTGCACACATCTGCTCATGGAGGACTGTGACATCCCAGCCACCACTTCACTTGTACGCTGAAAAGAGCCACTGGCAAGGAAATGGAGTGTTGCCAGGACCTTGACCAGTGGCTGCACTGCATGTGAGCGGTGTGTTGGGCTGGTGATGACATCCTGCAGGGTTGTGGTTAATTCCAGGATGGCATGAGGGGTGAATCTGAAGATGCGATACACCTCAGAATCACTCATGCCAAACAGGTCTATGCGGGTACGGTATATCCTCTCCCGTGCCATCCTCCGTGCCATCCTCCGTGCCCTCCTCCTTCTTTGTTCATCTAAAGTCAGTAGTATAGCTATGCGCGACGATGCCCCTGGCATGTTGGCATACAGATTGTTGAGCAACACGTGTGACTGCTGAGCTGCTTACTAACAGTGTTGCTTTATCTAACAAGTAGACTTTTTTTCTTTTTTTAGACCAGCTTTTATCAGCTCTAATTTTAGACAGGACATTTTTCTGTTGCGCACACTGCGTCGCCTGCGCTGCCCCAACGTTGTTTTGTGGATCCCCGTAAGTCCCTCATTAGCATATTTGACTAGCAAATCAATGGTGTGTCTATCGCACTTTTGCGCGGACGGATGCGCCAGTCTAACGAAATTACGCGGGACAAAAAAAAAAATCGATTTTTTGCGTATCTCGTTCTGGGGATGCCGCGCAACGAAACGCACGCGCACATTTAGACTTACGCACGCGCATCTCCTGTTGCGCAGGCGTAATCGCTCTGTGAATCTGGGCCTAAGTATTTAAGCTTTACTAATGAGGAAAACCAACTCCTGGCTAGCCAGCGACAGCTCACACTTCACCAGCTTCAGTACCAGGCAGCAGCGCATTCGGCTTTCTCACCCACATGCTTGTCACTTAAGTCAGCTTTAGAGACGTCTGCATGTCTTACAGCGGTATCTAGTACAACTTTCCTGTGACAGTGATATACATAGAAAGATGTTATAATTGAGCCTGGCATTAAAGCAGTATTAAACCTAAAAGCAAACATTTATTGTATTGCAGCTCACAAATTAGATTTATTTTTAAGGTTTGTTTCCCTTTAATTTCAGACAGTAAGTCTGCTGTTTTTTAACAGAACAAGCTAATGTAAGAGGAAGAGTGTGGAGACAAGCTATTTACTATGACTGAAGGAGGGAGGGGCTTTCAATGATCAGCTTTTACTTGATTATGTAAAACCTTTATCACAAAACAAACAAAAAAAAAAAACAATTGTTCCAACTGCTTGTGTAAAGCAGCATGAACTAGAGTTTGGCTTCAATTTGTTAGTGTATTTAAATCTGCAAGTCCATCTAACACTCCCTTCCCTCCAGACTGACAATGACTGACAGCAATCCAAAGGTACCCATGTGCTCCTTCATCCAGAGTGGGTACACTCTAATACAGGAAGTGTGTTACTGGCTAGATCACCAAGTAAAAGCAGGGGGGGAGCCTAAATAAAAAAATCTAATGCAGCCTTCACCAGGAATGGTACTTGGAAATATATCACATTTAAAATTTTGGGGACTAATGCTGTTTCAAGGTTTGCATTAGACCTTACCACATCCCATAGACTCAAATGATGTCTCTCTCTAATGAGGCAAAGAAGATGTTGATGTTGGGAGTAATTGAGGCACCTCAGAGTAAGAGGTCAAGCACAACTGTGTTGGTCCTCAAGCTCAATGACACTCTGCAGTTTTGCAATGATTTCCGGAAGTTTAATGTGTTTTTAATACTTGACAACAATTCCATGCCTCAGGTCTGAGCTCTTTAAAAGGTTAAGCCCGGTCTAATATATCACCGCCTCAGAGGGAATAGTATGGGACACCTTGAAGGCTTTCTTAAGAGGCATAATAATACAACGAATCTCAAAAATGAAAAAGCAGACCAAGGATTGGCAGAGATTAATTGGGGAAATGGTAACAACAGCAGAAGAACAGTATGTTAATAACCCAACAGCCCGCCAACCCGCCTCAGGACTTGGATAGAGGAGCAACAGAATTACCGGTTAGTTACGCTTAGGGAAAAAAAGGGGGGGACACCCGGAGGTGTTTGGGACTTTAAATGAGAATACCTCTGTGATGTATCTCCATCCTAGTGTGTGGACTTTATATGAGATTACATCCATACTATATCTCCATCCCATATGCGGAAAATTGCAACAAAGGGAATTTGGGACTTTAAATGAAACAGTGGGGTATATGGGGACAAAAAATGAGAAAACAAGCCATAAGCAAAATATTTGTGTATTGAAAGAATAGAACATATGGTAAACAAACAATTAGCTTGTACAAAAGTACAGAACATACATTTGATACCTAATACAATAGTTGGTATAAAAATACAAAGTGACAGTCAATGGCAACATATATAACCACATAGAGGCTGAGCATAGCCACGCAGTAAATAACATATAAAATATAAATAGATCATAAAAGTACTGATTGATCAGAATGGGTCCCATAAACGCGTATAGCTACATCTTTGTAAGCCCGACGCGGCGTTTCGTGTATATGAAAACACTCCTCAGGGGCTGATGTAGTGGGATATCTGGAATACAGATTTGATTAATGATCAAAGTATTAAAATTAAATCCACCAGAAAAGATAGTAAATCAATTCTGGTTACTTACATAGTATGCCAAAGTTCTACAGTAATTAAGACCAAATATATTCCCGTCCCGGGACAGAGGTGGCAGACCAGCAAGCAAACAACAGAGCACACAAAGCATCCTTCCCAGACAGCAGGCGACCATAAGTAATGAATTAAAATGTATCCTCATAGTGCAGGTGGATGTCTGTAATGAGTAAAAAAATAGGTCCATCAAACCGTGACCCACATAGTAAGGGAGTAAAGGCATAAAAAATACTTGGAGATTAACAAGGGATACCTGTAATGCGAGTTGGATGGTCACAGCTAGTAACGGCTGTAGGGACTGCATGGAAATGGCCACTGGCTGAATAGGTGGGAAGGTGCTTTATAATGCATCCAGCAATTGCACCAGACTGCCCCCAACGTCACGTCAGCTGGACAGTGTGGGGGGCGGGGCCCTCAATCAGACGGCACAATTGCCTGTGCTGAAGAGACACTGCACACACCCACTCAATCAGCTGTGATGGATACTAACCATTCAACAGGGCGACACCCAAAAAGGGCGTCATCCGGATGGCACGTGACGCCGATGTACTGACGGTCACTGCCCGTACCCCCAAAAGGGGAGGAAGGGAAGCACAGTGAGTGCATCGCTGTCCCGGGATACAGAAAAAAAGGAGGTCTAAACAATGCGTGAAAGGGGCTAAGTGGTGTGTTCAGCAACTGAGTGGCAAATTGAACCAAAATAAATAAATAAACGTATGCCGTTTGTGTGAACAAGTAATGCACACTTAATACGGACAGCCCCATATAAAACTGGCAGGGGAACACTGCCAGTTTGCCAACCACTGTTTCCATCCCTGGTACTATAAGGAAAAAAAAGGGGGGACACCCGGAGGTGTTTGGGACTTTAAATGAGAATACCTCTGTGATGTATCTCCATCCTAGTGTGTGGACTTTATATGAGATTACATCCATACTATATCTCCATCCCATATGCGGAAAATTGCAACAAAGGGAATTTGGGACTTTAAATGAAACAGTGGGGTATATGGGGACAAAAAATGAGAAAACAAGCCATAAGCAAAATATTTGTGTATTGAAAGAATAGAACATATGGTAAACAAACAATTAGCTTGTACAAAAGTACAGAACATACATTTGATACCTAATACAATAGTTGGTATAAAAATACAAAGTGACAGTCAATGGCAACATATATAACCACATAGAGGCTGAGCATAGCCACGCAGTAAATAACATATAAAATATAAATAGATCATAAAAGTACTGATTGATCAGAATGGGTCCCATAAACGCGTATAGCTACATCTTTGTAAGCCCGACGCGGCGTTTTGTGTATATGAAAACACTCCTCAGGGGCTGATGTAGTGGGATATCTGGAATACAGATTTGATTAATGATCAAAGTATTAAAATTAAATCCACCAGAAAAGATAGTAAATCAATTCTGGTTACTTACATAGTATGCCAAAGTTCTACAGTAATTAAGACCAAATATATTCCCGTCCCGGGACAGAGGTGGCAGACCAGCAAGCAAACAACAGAGCACACAAAGCATCCTTCCCAGACAGCAGGCGACCATAAGTAATGAATTAAAATGTATCCTCATAGTGCAGGTGGATGTCTGTAATGAGTAAAAAAATAGGTCCATCAAACCGTGACCCACATAGTAAGGGAGTAAAGGCATAAAAAATACTTGGAGATTAACAAGGGATACCTGTAATGCGAGTTGGATGGTCACAGCTAGTAACGGCTGTAGGGACTGCATGGAAATGGCCACTGGCTGAATAGGTGGGAAGGTGCTTTATAATGCATCCAGCAATTGCACCAGACTGCCCCCAACGTCACGTCAGCTGGACAGTGTGGGGGGCGGGGCCCTCAATCAGACGGCACAATTGCCTGTGCTGAAGAGACACTGCACACACCCACTCAATCAGCTGTGATGGATACTAACCGCGCGTCATCCGGATGGCACGTGACGCCGATGTACTGACGGTCACTGCCCGTACCCCCAAAAGGGGAGGAAGGGAAGCACAGTGAGTGCATCGCTGTCCCGGGATACAGAAAAAAAGGAGGTCTAAACAATGCGTGAAAGGGGCTAAGTGGTGTGTTCAGCAACTTAGGAAGATAGAGAACAAATATCTCTTTCAGAGGCAATCTGCCTTTGGAGAGGGGGAAAGCATGGGACATATGCTGGCACAATTAGTTAGGGTGAACTCTCCCTCACCTGCGGTACCTGCGATTGCTATATGGGATGGAAGGGTATCCTCATATACACGAGAAATAGTGGGTAAGTTAAGAGAATATTATGAGGACCTGTAAAGTTCCCGGCAGGAGGAAATGGGGAAAGGAATGGATGCCTTTTTTAGGGATTTGTCTGTCCCTTCCTTCAGTGAGACAGATAGAATGGAGTTAGACAGGCCTAAAACGTTAGAGGAGATACAACGAGTTATGAAAGAGATGCTGGGACAGAAATCCCTGGGACCAAACAGGCTCCCAACTGGGATTTATCTGCACTACGGGAGGGTACTGCTCCTGGAGTTGTTGAGAGTCTTAAACTGGGCAGTGATAAAAGGAGTGTTTCCTCCATCAATGATGAAATCTACTATAATTATTATACACCGTATATACCGTATTTATCGGCGTATATCGCGCGCACCACAATTTTAAGAGGGAATTTTCTGGAAAAACTAATTTTACTCTGGCAATATGCGTTATTACTGAAAGAACAGGGCTATTAGGAGCCTACTCTGCCATCCTCACACACACCCCTCCCTCCCCCTTTCTATTCGAGGAGAGAATTAAAACAGATTTGGAGACGTTGCAAGAGAGCGGTGTCAATGCTGCAATACACGCCGGCTGATTTATACCATTCATTTGGGCCAGTGGCAAGGATTGGCTGTCCACCTAATAAAACTTAGTGTACAAAGTGCACTTACCTCTCACACATACCTCGGAGGGGAACGCACGCCCGCCGAAAATCACTGAGCTGTCATCTCCTCTCCACTCGGCTCTCACGTCACACACACACAGTCCCGCTCCGCCATCGGCATTGGACCATCTCGGTGGGACTGTGCATGTGTGACGTGACAACCGAGTGAGAGCCAAGAGGAGATGACGGCTCAGTGATTTCCGGCGTGTGCTCGTCCCCCTCCTTCCCCTCCGAGGTATGCTATCGGCGTATAACGAGCACCCACTATTTTCCTCTGATTTTATGGGGGGAAAAGTTTGCGTTATACGCCGATAAATATGGTAAGTAAGGTAAAGATCCACTTGACTCTGCCTCATATGGCCCTTTTGCTTTATTGAATTCGAATATGAAAATACTGGCAAAGGTCTTGGTGGCTAGGTTAAATAAGGTTATATAGAAACTTGTCCACCCTGACCAGTTGGGTTTATACATGGAATAACTACCAGCACAAATATAAGGCGGGTATATTTGAACCTCCAGGTCACGACGTACGAGGGTGGAGATAGGCCTAATCTGTCTTTGGATGCCGCCAAGGCCTTCAACAGTCTTAAGTGGCAATATCTTTGGAGAACCATGGAAACATTCCAATTTGGAGCGGGCTATATTAATTGGGTAAAACCGTTCTATAGGACACCAGAGTATAGAGTAAAATAAAGATAAGGGTTTTTTGAAGAAGTAAGTTGGAAGAAAGGGTTGCATTATATGCTGATGACCTGCTGCTGTTGGTGATACGCAGGATTCTCTGCGGATAGCTATGGACATTGTTAATAAATTTGGCCAAATCTATCCTCCTGCCAGTAAATTCTTTAGAAAAGCCCTTGCCTGAGGAGGTGGCTCAGATTCAAATAGTGAATCAACAGTATATAGCAGATAATATAATCCCGCTGCTGGCCAAATTTGAGGGGGAAATAAAATTATGGAAACGCCAACCAATATCTGTGGCAGGTCGTTGCAACCTAATTAAAATGATCTGGATGCCGCAACTTCTGTACATAGTTACATAGTTAGTCAGGTTGAAAAAAGACACAAGTCCATCCAGTTCAACCATAAAAAATAAATAAAATAAAACAAAGTAAAACACAGTACATCCTCCCATACACCCAACTCCATACCCACAGTTGATCCAGAGGAAGGCAAAAAACCCCAGCAGAGCGATGATCCAATTTGCTACCGGAGGGAAAAAAATTCCTTCCTGATCCCCCGAAAGGCAATCGGATTTACCCCGGATCAACTTTACCTACAAAACTTAGTACTCAGTTATATTATGTGCATTTAGGAAAGAATCCAGGCCTCTCTTAAAGCAATCTACTGAGCTGGCCAGAACCACCTCTGGAGGGAGTCTGTTCCACATTTTCACAGCTCTTACTGTGAAGAAACCTTTCCGTATTTGGAGGTGAAATCTCTTTTCCTCCAGACGTAAAGAGTGCCCCCTTGTCCTTAGTGTTGACCTTAAAGTGAATAACTCAACACCAAGTTCACTATATGGACCTCTTATGTATTTGTACATGTTGATCATATCCCCCCTTATTCTCCTCTTCTCAAGAGTGAATAAATTCAGTTCCTCTAATCTTTCCTCATAGCTGAGCTCCTCCATGCCTCTTATCAGTTTGGTTGCCCTTCTCTGCACTTTCTCCAGTTCTCCGATATCCTTTTTGAGAACTGGTGCCCAAAACTGGACAGCATATTCCAGATGAGGTCTTACTAATGATTTGTACAGGGGCAAAATGATATCTCTATCTCTGGAGTCCATACCTCTCTTAATACAAGAAAGGACTTTGCTCGCTTTGGAAACCGCAGCTTGGCATTGCATGCCATTATTGAGCTTATGATCAACTAAAACACCCAGATCCTTCTCCACTACAGATTCCCCCAGTTGTACTCCCCCTAGCATGTATGATGCATGAATATTCTTAGCCCCCAAGTGCATAACTTTACATTTATCAACATGTACGTATTACATAATTCCTCAAATCTGGTTGAATAAAAAGTGTTTTCAAAAGGTAGATACCGTGTTTAGGGAATTGATCTGGAAGGGGAGGTCGGCAAGAAATCGGTTAAGCACTTTGCAACTACCAAAACAGGAAGGAGGAGTAGCATCCCTTTAGCTACTTCTTAGCGTCACAACTTCAATATATGGGGGGCTGTGCCTCAGAAGGGGGAGGAGTAGGGAGTAAGATACTGTTACAGAATACCCCACATGGATTACTAGTGGAAGCTTTGGAGGCAGGTTCCTTTCCCCCAGGACTACCCTGAGACTGATGTTGAGAGTGTGGGATACAGCAAAGGCAGTATTGAATTATACAGGACTCACAGAGTATACTCCCTTATGGGAGAATAGTCAATTGGGAGAACTGCAGAAGCTGGGGCTAGTGAGGGAATGGGAGAAATCCGGAATAAAACGTATCTCCCAGTTATACCAAGATGGCACCTTGAAAACTTTCCAGGCACTGAGAGACCAATATGCCCTTCTGTACACTGTGTTGTTTTAAGTGACGTGTTAGCAGTCCAGCACTTTTTTATTATAATTTAGGAAGTGAGAAGAAATTTCTTCAAAGTGAGTGGGAATACCCTTTTAAAACTGGATTCATCTCTGGAAAATGTGCCATCCCGTATCGGTGACAACTGTATCATTTTGCATTTGCCATGATTGTCTGTACTTTCTGTTTCTATGAAGACAGAGGTCACCGGGACCAATAGTGAGGTCTCTCCACCTGGGATATAGACAGCAATAAAGACTTGACAGAGAATTCAGCCCTTACACATTCCATCCAGACAAAAAGAAAGGAAGTATTGGGATGCCTGCCTTTACACACACATGAACATTAATGGCATCCCAGTCTTAGTCCGTAGAGTTCAATATTGAGTTATTGATATTTTTTCAATATCTTGAAATTTGCCATGCATTAAACTTGCTATATCAGCACAATGTTTTTGATTAAAGGTGGCCATATGTAGATCAAAATTTAGCTTGATCCATATACCTGTATAAGCAGCCTGTTTTTTTCCCTGAATAATCAGTGCTGCCGGCTATAGTGGGGAAGAACACAATTGCAAAGAGGTGGTAATTCCCCTATTCACCTTAATGTAAGGATGGGGAATTGGGTCATTAATGATGATGTCTGGCCAGCTTAAGACTCCACTTATAGATGCCTTGCAACAACAATAGTCAAAAGGGGTCCTATCTCATGGATATATTAAGCTCTTTTGAGTAGTCATTTTGAAACATTTACAATCCCTAATAGAAAAGGATGGGAAAAGGATCTACGACCATTGCCAGAAGAGTCTTGGCAATGTATCCTTGTATATAAGTTGAAACAATATCTTTATCTCTTACATCAAGACTATACTAACTTTTTAATATATATATGGAACATATTGCACTCCTAAAAAACTGTTTAATTGGGGTCAGAGAGAAAGCTCTGCTTGCATGAGATTGCAAGAGGAACAGGCAGACTTTTTACATACTTTATGGAGGTGCCCAAAACTATTCAAGTATTGGCAGTCTATTATAGATATGATTAATAAAGTCTATAAAAAACAAATAACTTTATTTCTATGGGTATGCATTCTAGGGAACTTAGATGATGAAATGTATCTGAATGATGAAAGGGTGATAATCTCCAGGCTCCTGTTTTCTCTCCTCATCCAACTACATTGGAGGATTGGCAAGCCCATGTCAATTTAACATGGGACACTTACTATACCAACATTGGGACACCTCAAATATATTCATCAAGTTTTGGGCACCTTGGCTTACTGTTCCTGGCTTGGCACATGCTTATTTGGTAATACAGAAAAGTGAAGAGGCAATAACTCCTCCTTGGCAACGCTTAAGTATTTTGATTACAAGAAAAATAAATTATATTAAAGTATAAAACGTAATCTACTCATGGGTAATTTTCATGACGAGTGACTAAAAAAAAAAAATTTTGCATTGAAGGTCTTACTGCTTAGTATTTTTGAGGTATAATAAGAAAATAGAGAGAACAGGAATTTGTTTTGTTTTTTGTTGTTTCGCAGGAGTGGTTCGCTCATTTGTGTTGTCATGATTAAAAAGGAGGAGATCAGTTTTGGACTTTAAATGAGGCGGTAACCTGGTAAGGTCCAGTGCCTACACCCCCGTCAAAATGAAAAAGGGAGAAAGAAGTGGAACTTTGAATGAAGCACGCAGATGTAAAAATAATCATATTTATTATATATGTCTGTAATAAGGTACAAATGGCAGTCATGATTCATTATAAAAGCAAATCCAATATATATATATATATATATATATATATATATATATATATATATATATATATATATATAGATAGATAGATAGATAGATAGATAGATAAAACAAAATGCCACATGATTTTAGACAGTTCATATTACATAGTACACATATTGGGGGAATATCCTATGAGACACATGATGAATTGAAACACGGCATATATCAGCTGTATGCGTTTCATGGATTGATCCAATCTTCAGGAGCATGCGCGTGAGTTAATTTTATAATGCAATATAATAGAGTTCTATTATTAAGGGAGGATGCCTTTGTCACCAATATTGGGCGTCTTGGCCGCTCAATTGATGGCAATTCCCTCCCACATAGCACGCCAGCATGACTTTAGTGGGCGTGTGGCTGCTGCACCCTTATAGGCCTCATTTGCAGGCAGCAGATTTACCTTGCTCATCATAGTGCTCTTCATGATTCACACTATCAATCAACCTGGACTCTAGGTTGCCATGCTTCAGTTCCAGGTATTTTGGTAACTTATAACTCACTATCAATTCTATTCTGGTACATCACAGCATTGGTTTTCATTTCTCTTGGTTGCTTTGTTTATTTTTCACTATTTCACCAATGTCCACCCTCACTTTTTACCAACGTGATTGTCTTGCCCTTTACCAAGTACAGGACACATTGCACATTATAAATGAACTTATATATTTTTCTTATAGAAGTCCTCCTTTGTTGGCTTTAACACTCATGGCAACTTTTTCTTGTGAATCTGTCCCCCCCGGATTTTAGCCTTATTGGGCTGCTCAGGCCATCCACACCACCTCAGCTCCCAGTAGTGATGCTTCTAGGGGGGTCTCCAATACTCCAGGCCACATTCTCATTCTGCAGCTACTTTTTTAAGTATTTTAGAAAAAGGGGTCGCTATAGTCCAATTTTTTATTTTCTTATATTTATCTTCTTCCTTTTTTTGATAGGGTCAGACCATATAGGAACCCTTTCTATTATGTTACATCATACAATTAACTCACGTGCATGCTCCTGAAGATTGGATCAATCCGTGAAATGTGTAGAGCTGATATATGGCGTGTTTCTTTTTTATAATGTGTGTCATAGGATATTCCTCCAATATGTGTACTATGTACTATGAACTGTCTGCAATCATGTGGCATTTTGTTTTATTATATGTAGATATATGTATTGTATTTGATTTTATAATGAATCATGACTACCATTTGTACCTTATTACTAGGGATGAGCTTCGAGTTCGAGTCAAACTCATGTTCGACTCGAACATTGCCTGTTCGCCGAACAGCGAACATTTTGGGGTGTTCGCGGCAAGTTCGCGTGAACTTTAGAACCCTGTTAAAGTCTATGGGACTCGAAACGTTTGAAATCTAAAGTGCTAATTTTAAAGGCTAGTTATTGTCATAAAAAGTGTTTGGGGACCTGGGTCCTGTCTGAAGGGCCTGGTAATTGAATTTGGAGGGACTCTCACATATTTTTTTTATGAATGACTTTTGTCTGTATTTCCGGAAGCCGACATTCATTATAGCCACGAGTGATTTTAAATGACTTTTTTCCTTCAGAAATGACACTTTGTGCAGGGACAGTTCTAAGCACAGGAAAAACGAACGCTACTTTACAGGCATACAATACACCCCCCTAGGTACAAAATTTAAAGGAATATTTTACTTTTATTGTTTCACTTAAACCACTTGATAGCCGCAGGCCGTCAAATGACGTCCAAAACGGGGACCTGTTATCCCGGGTGGACGTCATATGACGGCCTGGACTTTGCTGGGGGGTTATCTCAATGATGCCTGCACCCAGAGGCATCATTTAGATATAATTTTTTAGCGGCGGCGATCGTGCGCACCGTAAAAACGATCATAGCAGCGGTTTCACCGCTAGATCGTTCTTACAGGTGGCGGGAGGGGACATCCCCCCCTCCCGCCGCCATCCGGTGCTTCTCCGGTCTCTCCCGTCCCATCGGGAGCCCGGAGAGATGACAGATGGTCACCAGTCATCTCTATGACCGTCGGAGGACCCGGGCGCGATGTGATGACGTCACGCCCGGGTCCCGTAAGGAAACAAACCGCAATTGCAGCTAGTTTGAATGAGATCTGTGAATTTTTTTTCACAATCTCATTCTTTCCAGCCTGGAGGAGAGATGTGAGGTCTTGTTGACCCCGCATCTCTCCTTAAAGAGGACCTGCCACACACATTCCTATTACAAGGGATGTTTACATTCCTTGTAATAGGAATAAAAGCGTTTGAAAAAAAAAATGTAAAAAAAAAGTGTAAAAAATAAATAAATAAGTAAAATAAAAAATAAATAATAATAATAAAAAAATTAAAATGCCCCTGCCCCCGGTAGCTCGCGCTCAGAAGTGTACGCACACGTAAGTCCCGCCCACGTATGTAAACGTTGTTCAAACCACACATGTGAGGTGTCGCCGCGTGCGTTGGAGCGTGTGCAACAATTCCTAGGACCTCCTCTGTAACTCTAAACTGGTAACCTGTAAAAATGTTAAAGTGTCGCCTATGGAGATTTTTAAGTAACAAAGTTTGGCGCCATTCCATGAGTGTAAGCAATTTTAAAGCATGACATGTTAGGTATCTATTTACTTGGCGTAACATCATCTTTCATATTTTACCAAATAATTGGGCTAACATTACTGTTTTGTTATTTTTTAATTTATGAAACCATTTTTTTTACAAAAAAAAGCCGTTTGAAAAACTATTGCGCAAATACGGTGCAAGATAAAAAGTTGCAATGACCGCCATTTTATTCCCTAGAGTGTCTGCTAAAAAAACGTATATAATGTTTGGGGGTTCTGAGTAATTTTCTAGCAAAAGAATGATGATTTGTACATGTAGGAGAGTAGTGCCAGAATAGGCCCGGGAAGGAGGTGGGTTTTAAAGCCCTGTATTGAAGTGGTTAAGAGCTGTTAAATTCACTTCTCCCAAAAAACTGCAGTTTTTAAAACTTTTCTTTGCATTGATACATGTCCCCTGGGACAAGACCCAGGTCCCCAAAAACTTTTTAGGACAATAACTTGCATATTAGCCTTTAAAATTAGCACTTTAGATTTAAAATGTTCGAGTCCCATAGACTTTAACAGGGTTCTAAAGTTCACACAAACTTTTGGTCTGTTCGCAGGTTCTGGTGTGAACCCAACGCTGGGGTGTTCGGCTCATCCCTACTTATTACTAACATATATAATACATTTGACTGTGTTGTCATGATTGTAAAGGAGTTTGTATGTTTCTATAGGTATTATACTAGGCTAATGCTGGGGTTTACCTTATGTAAGATATATTGATATTTATCTACATTGCATGTTTTTGCGCAAAATGGAAAACATTTATTTAATAAAAGGATAATGGTAAAAATAAATTCTTCTTTTCTCCAGATTTTAAACAGTCATATTTTCATCTCTGTAGATTGTACATTCAATATATATTACATTGTGATCTCTTATTGGAGAGATTTGGAAATATAGACATTTTTGGTATATTGCACAGGAAGTTGTCCTTATTTGTAGACTTATTAAATACAGGGTGTCTCTGGGGATTTCTCTTTTGCTCATTTCTACTCACTTGACAGCAAATTACTACCACAAGGATTAGAAACATTTGGAATTTTTACCTTCTTTACAGCACATGACAAAAAGTAATAATTTGTCACAGAAAACCTAACAGGATATCTAGTTTTTAGAGAACTGCAGGTGTCAAATTAGGCTTCGATAAGACACTGTTATTTTAAAAGCAACAAAAAATATCTCTTAAAGTGCAGGAAGTGCGAGAGTGAAGGAAACTGTAGATTATTTATAGAAAATATATGTCAATTTGTCATATGACAGAAATATATTTTCATTAAGGCAAGATATTGCTTAAGGGGTAGGTTTCAGATTAACCTCAAGAACAGATTCTAGTACAAATATAGCAAACAGACTAAAGAGTGATTGTCAACTTCTGAAAGTTTCTTAAATTAGGACTGATTGTACAGTATAAGGAAAATACTGGAATCGCTGTACAATATAATGTATATCAGAAAAAATAAATATATCTCTCTATAACATTTTTGCTGGTTGTGAATTATTTACAAATGCCATATTTGAAAAAACATCTTGCTGGTGGAACAAAGAGATCTCAGTTTAAACTTTGGCCACTGTTGTGCCCATAAGAATAAATAGGATTTATATACACTGGCATTTAAATGAAGAATGGCAGCTTTCTTGCTTTTAAAAACAAGTCGTCATATCACAGACATAACTTTGAGTGGATTTATTTTGTATTTTATGACGTGAAGATTTTAGCTAAAAGTGTTTGCATTTTTGTCAACTAGTGTTCTGATCATTTTTAATTTGTATGGTTTAAAGGGTACCATCATAGGCTATGCACCCATTAATCGTGTTATGCATGAGGTTAATTTGTGATGGACAGTTTTGCATTTTAGTATGCACAGGCAAACATACTTCCATGCTATAGTCTATGAATCTGTGTTAACTACAGTTATAAAGAGGCATTTTAATTACTCTGTACAATGGTCTTAACCAAGTAGACTGTTAAAAAAACAATGGGCCAGATTCAGGTAGGACTTAAGCCGGTCTATCTCGAGATGTGCCGCCTAAGTCTAAATTTGCGCTGGAATATCTATGCGCCGTACCCACAGAACTAGATACGCACCAAAATAGGCTATTCCCGACCAGCCTAACTTGCCTACGCCTGCACATCCCAGGTGCACATTTATTCCGTTCGCACCATTGATTTCCTATGCAAATGAGGGAGATACGCCGATCCACAAAATTAAGTTTGTGCGGTGCAGGCTACGCCCTGTGCGCATCAGCTGTATGTCCGGATTAAAGTTAGTCCTTATAAAAGCAGCTCTAACTTTGGACAATCCGTCTACATGTCAGCTAAAGTAACACCATTAGGGACAAGCTGAGCAGCCACACTTGCAGGACAACAATCTGTATGCCAACATGCCAGGGGCATCCTTGCTTATAGCTATACTACTGACTTTAGATGAGTGCAGAAGGAGGAGGGCACGGAGGAGGGCACGGAGGAGGGCACAGGAGTGGATCTGATGACCGCCACTGGGCAAGGTACTGGCAACACTTCATTTCCTTGCCAGTGGCTCTTTTCACCCTAATGGGTAAATATATATTTTATATACATTTTTTCTGTTTAGTATATATTTTAAATTAGTTAATATAATAAATATATAATTTTATTTTTTATATCTAATATATATTTAATATTTTAAATATTATTATAATTATATTATGTATTATTATAAACATTTTTTATATATAAGAAGGTCAGTATGGTGGCCTGAGTTTATGGGAGGAGCCCGGAGGGTATTTAAGCAGCCCACTCACACATGCTCTTTGTCGGTTCAGTGTGCAGTACTACACGTCACTGGGCCGACTCTTCCCAGCTCACCTCATGTCCGTGAGTCTGCGCATTCAATCGCATTCGACATCGCAAGTGCATTGCGGCTTCTCCGTTCATGGTCTTTGACGGCGGTTCCCGCTTACTGTCGCAGGTCGTATTCAAACCTTTTGTATCATGTGCAATCTTGCAATTCGTTATGCTTCCTATCCTGCATTTCTTTTGTAAAAATCTGCCTCTATTTATTTAGTTATTGTTGCTCATGTTCTAACATCTTAGTTACAAGCTTGGTACATTTGTAACTTCCTCCTGCCAAACAAACTATTTATTTGTATATTCATATTTGTGTCCATGCTTGCCGTCTCATTCATTTGGAGATTAGCATATATTCTTTGTATGGGTTCTTTGGCAGATTGAGGTGGTAATTGAACTCACCTGCTGCCTTGTCTGCACTTGATAAGCCTGGGGGGATGGGTGGCTGGTAGCATACACTCTACAACCAATTCACAGCAGATTTGTTCAACACTCCTTACTTCCGATTCGTATCGGATTTGTTTAATGCATTTTACAACCGTTTTTGTATCAGTCATTTCTCTTTATAACCGTTTTGTATCAGATACATTGCATCCTTTCCACCATTGCCATTCTATGTTTCCCCCATGCCGTGCGTTTTAGTTTCCGCAGCGAAACGAATTGTTTGTACACGGTTCTTCTCTCTCATTTATTTACCAAAGTTATTGCCTGTGCGTCATGCATGGCGCAACACCACACCATGCCACACTCTTCGGATGTGTTGCACATCCACTCCAGTCCAAGCAAACCCAGTTGCATGTTCATTGTCCCAGGTAGGATTCGTTAGCTTGTTTGTCATGTCAAAATTCGTGGCCACTCATGGTGTCACCCGCATCATGTTCGGTTCCCACAGTGGAGCTTATAAAATATTTGTACGCACTTCTTGTGTTCTATTTTCTACACCAAACTACACCAAACCTTGTTGTTTTGCCCCATGCATGGCATCCCTACACCTTTCCTACATGTTTCACTCCAGCCACAGTCCGCCGCAAACTCACTCGCATGGCCCACTGTCGCAAGTAAAATTTGTTAAATTCTTTATGTCCTATCAATTTGCTACTATTCGTTGTCTCCCATATCATTCGTTAGTGGTCCCTACGGAACCTACGATTCATACAGGCATTGTCCTTCTACCCTATACTGCTTGCTTAAGGTACAAACAAATCAGGTGTTTCTATCCTTTCTCAGTAACCCAATTCTTATTGATTGAGACCTTGCAACCATGCAAATCATCTCAGCAGCCCGACACCCTTGTTAAGACCCTTGCAACACATGACCTTTACAAAACGCAAAATAAAATATATATAAAAACGCAAAAAAAAAACCTGCAATAAAAAAAAAAAAAAACTTTTCCACTACGCAATCTCAGCCCCTCGGAAACCTGACACCCGTTGAGACCATTGCAGCCATGCAAAATCGTCTCAGCAGCCTGACACCCTTGTTGAGACCCTTGCAAATGCAATATCGTCTCAGCAGCCCTATACTCATTGAGATCCTTGCAACCATGCAAAATCATCCCAGCAGCCTGACACCCTTGTTAAGACCCTTGCAACACATGAACTTTACAAAACGCAAAATAAAAAAAATATATAAAAACGCAAAAAAAATAAAAAAAACATTGCCACCACGCAATCTCAGCTCCCCGGCAACCTGACACCTGTTGAGACCGCTGCAACGACGCAAAATTGTCTCAGCAGCCTGACACCCTTGTTGAGATCCTTGCAAACGCAATACCGTCTCAGCAGCCCCACACTCATCGAGACCCTTGAAACCACACAAAATCATCTTAGCAGCCTGACACCCTTGTTAAGACCCTTGCAATACAAGGCCCTTACAAAAACGCAAAAAAAATATATATATATATTTATATATATAAAAAAAAAAACGCAAAAAAGAAAAAAAAAAACTTTGCCACCATGCAATCTCGGCCCAGCAACCTGACACCTGTTGAGACCATTGCAACCACGCAAAATCATCTCAGCAGCCTTACATTCATCAAGGCCCTTGCAACCACGCAAAACCGTCTCAGCAGCTTGACACCCTTGTTGAGACCCCTGCAAACACAATACCATCTCAGCAGCCCCACATTCATCAAGGCCCTTGCAACCACGCAATACCGTCTCGGCAGCCTCACACCATTGTTGAGACCCTTGCAAACGCAATACCTTCTCAGCAGCCCCACATTCATCAATTTATCTTATCAGTACGTCTACACAGGATCCCCAATCACTCCTCTATGTTATCTTATCATTACATGTACGCAGGATCATTATAGTCATTTCTAGGCAGTTGAGTTCAGAAACCTTCTCGAAAAAAAAAAAATGGGTTCAGATGGATGTTCAAAGGCATTCGAAACACCAATGCCTGTAACAGCTTGTAAACACAGCCAGATGTGGTAACTCATGTTTACCAGCGTTTCATTCACAGTCGTTTTCAAAAAAAAAGAAAAAAAGGGGGGAATATTGTCTCAGCAACTTGACACTCTTTTGAGACCCTTGCAAAATGTAATCTCAGCTACCTCAAACTCGTCTACACCTTTGCAACCACACAATCTCGTCTCAGCAACCCAACGCCCGTTCAGACCTTTGCAGTTATATAAAGTCGTCTTAGCAAACTGACACTCATTTGACACCATTGCAAACGCAATATCGTCTCAGCAACCTGACACCCGTTCAGACCTGTGCAGCCATATATAGTCATCTCAGCAGCCCGACACTCACTTGAGACCATTGCAAACGCAACATCGTCTCAGCAACCCCTCACTTGTTGAGACCCGTGCAACCACACAAGGCCATCTCAAAACAAACCTCATAATCATCGAGACCTTTGCAACCACGCAATATCGTCTCAGCAAACCAGACTGAGATCCTTGCAACCACACAATATTGTCTGCAGCAGTATAAAACACTTTGCAGCACGCACCTACGTGCAAACCCGAATACAAACTAAACTTGCAAACACACCTCAGTGACAATCAGCCAAGCAAACACACAGTGGCACCCAGTTGGCCATTCATCTTTAGTGGCACGCAGGCCACTCATCTTTTCCCTGTCTTTTTTCCTGCAGTTAGTTCAGGTTTCCAACCAGCACCAGCGAGTGCACGTTGGTCTGCGAGTGCACGTTGGTCTGCGCGTGCACGTTGGTCAGCGAGTGCACGTTGGTCAGCGAGTGCACGTTGGTCAGCGAGTGCACGTTGGTCAGCGAGTGCACGTTGGTCAGCGAGTGCACGTTGGTCGGCGAGTGCACGTTGGTCAGCGAGTGCACGTATATCGTCTTGTTGAGCACCTGTGTAGTGTCTTGATTTTCTTACACCAATGCAAGATCCTGTCCAAGTTCTCAAACTAGACCAAGCATCAGTAGCAGACTTAGCTATGTGGGACAACTTCCCCACCTGATAGAACAGCATTTCAATCTTCATCCCGGCAGTGTCAGCCGAGCCACCACAGGCTTTTGCCTGCATTTTTCGACCGCCGCTGGTTCTCCAAACGTTGTCCCCCAGAAATTCTCTTAAATTTCTGCTTCACCCAGTCTTCATCACGCCTCGTGCTGTACCCCATTGTGGCAGCTGCCCAGGTCTGGGGCCACACTTGAACTAGATAGACAGTGTTCTTCACCACAGACAATCAAGCCACAGCCGACTTCATCAATTAAGGTAGATCAAGCCTCTCACCATCACGTCCTTCCTGCGCAGGCTCGCGCAGCTGTCACTTTGTCACCAGTTTAATATCTTCTGTAGACATGTTCCAGGCAAATGCAAAATCACAGCTGATGCTCTGTCCCATTCCAACCTTACATTGTTTTTCCAGCAAGAGCCTGGAGCTGACCCAATAACCATCCCTGTCCCACCCTGGTCATTGCTGACGATGGATTGAAGTAGCATCTCACCAACTCAACCCAGCTTATTAACCACTCCTTGGCACGCAACACACTGAAGGCCTATCGCACTGCTTGGAACACTAACTGCTAATTTTTGGCCACTTGCCTCGGTGCAGCAATAGGCAACGTTAGACACGTCCTAGTCTTCATATCGTATTGCCACACGCAGCTGACGATTTCTCACAATACTATCACGCCATATCTAGATGGCATCCAGCATTTCCTGTCCCTGCAGGACCCCAGTAAACTGTCAGTATTCTCGAGCCCATAAAGTCAAGTCCCTTCTACAGAGCATACAGAAGCACCAACCTGTAGTCAGTGGCGAGCGCCTACCTTTCAAGAGTGCCCTCTTTTTCCCCATTTAGGGCCTTGCCCAGCATAGTCATCCAAGCAGCCATCTACCAGGCCTTCTACGGTTCCCTACAACCTAGTGAATTTACAGTCAGTGGCTCCGGTAGTCAGACACTGCTCCGACGCCACCCGACTCGCTTTCGAACCCCTACACTCTCAGTCTGCAAACGCAACAAACCAGCCCCGGGGGTTGACATCAACCTGTTTCAGACTAACAATGCCTGATGCCCAGTGACGGTGCTCGACCGACTACTGCTCCATCTACCCAGCCAATCTGATGGTAGCTTGTTTCTACCCTTTCTAAACCAGCTCCCTGAGTGGCAGACAGTTGTCAAGCATGTCAGAATCCTAAGCAACTTGGGCTTCAAATCCCAGTCGGTTCTCTGGACATTCTTTCCGAATTAGACCAGCCTCAACTGCCTCCCAACAGGGAGTACCAGACCACGTAATCGAGATACCAGGCTGCTGGGAATTCTCCTTGTTTTGCCACATACATCCCAAATCCTCAGGAAGGAATGGCACAAGCCTTTACCAAGCTGGCTCAATAAATACAAGAAATCAATATAAGCTATTTCCCTATCTGAGTCTTTTGCCCCCTTTTCTTGGCATACTGACCAGACCACCAAGGCACTCTTCAGGTCTATTTATGTTGTAAGTCTTGTCGCGTGTTTATGTGATCCACATCACTCTCGGTCAGAGGGCCACGACCATAAATAAGAAGGCCAGTATGGTGGCCTGAGTTTATGGGAGGAGCCCGGAGGGTATTTAAGCAGCCCACTCACACATGCTCTTTGTCGGTTCAGTGTGCAGTACTACACGTCACTGGGCCGACTCTTCCCAGCTCACCTCATGTCCGTGAGTCTGCGCATTCAATCGCATTCGACACCCTCCCGCCCTTCCCTTTTTCAGGGCACTTCTCAGCATATCCTTCTTCAACAACTACCCATTACTTACTTTGGGTATGCCCCCTTTTCTTGGCATACTGACCAGACCACCAAGGCACACTTCAGGTCTATTTATGTTGTAAGTCTTGTCGCGTGTTTATGTGATCCACATCACTCTCGGTCAGAGGGCCACGACCATAAATAAGAAGGCCAGTATGGTGGCCTGAGTTTATGGGAGGAGCCCGGAGGGTATTTAAGCAGCCCACTCACACATGCTCTTTGTCGGTTCAGTGTGCAGTACTACACGTCACTGGGCCGACTCTTCCCAGCTCACCTCATGTCCGTGAGTCTGCGCATTCAATCGCATTCGACACCCTCCCGCCCTTCCCTTTTTCAGGGCACTTCTCAGCATATCCTTCTTCAACAACTACCCATTACTTACTTTGGGTATGCCCCCTTTTCTTGGCATACTGACCAGACCACCAAGGCACACTTCAGGTCTATTTATGTTGTAAGTCTTGTCGCGTGTTTATGTGATCCACATCACTCTCGGTCAGAGGGCCACGACCATAAATATATATATATATATATATATATATATATATATATATATATATATATATATACTGTATATATATATATATATATATGTATGTGTGTATATAAATTGGGTGATGGCCCTCAAAATAATGGAACACACCGACACGACACAAACCTACAAACAGCAACAGACAATGGAACAAAAGCACCTTGCTTCAGGGAGGGAAAAAATGGATGTACTTTTGCAATGGCAGGGCATATGTCTGGGCCTATTTATGCACTGGGCGTATCGCACTAAGTACGCCGGGCCTAGTTCCTATCTCACTGATTGCTCCGGGCCGAGTAGTGAGCATGTGCAGAGAGATCCAGTCTGGCCGGCCCTTCATTTGCATTGGTTACGGCTCATTTCAATGGAACACGCCCACGTCCTTCCCACTTTGAATTACACCGCCTTACGCCTCGGAATTTACGTTGCGCCGGCGCAAATTTGGGCGCAAATACTCTGTGGATACCCCACTTACGTCTCTAATTTGAGCCAGCGTAACGTAGAGGAGATGCACTACGCCGGTCTATATATGCGCCGATGTACGTGGATCTGGCCCAATGTTCTGACTTTAAATGGAAAATTGAAAGTATACTTTTGTTGTAGGTAGTTTGAAATACTTATTGATTGTGCTTATATCTTTCTTGTATGTAGTGCATTTTAAGAATACAATTAGATATTTAACTTCTGGGCTAACAAAGATCAGTTGGCATTGATCCACATGTCTTATAGCACTGTACTTCACTTTGGGTTATCATAATGTTATAGGGTGTGCATCTATACCATTTGTGTACTTAAAGGGGTTGTAAAGGCTAGTTTTTTATTTTCTAAGCTAGTACATTGTTGGTTCACTAAACTTTTCCTTCGATTTCCCTTCTAAATGTTTGTTTTCTTTGTCTGAATTTCTCACTTCCTGTTTCTCCTCAGTAAACCTGCTACCATCATCCAAGCGGGGGTTAGTCAGCCAGAACAAAAAAAAACATTTAGAAGGTAAATCGAAGAAACAGTTAAGTGAACCAACAATGCATTATCTTAACCACTACACTAGAGGCCGCCATCAATTGACGGCGGCATGATAGTTCTATTGTTCTGACAGGACGTCATATGACGTCCTCGTCTGCTGTGTCCCTTGTACATAGGGACACAGATCGGTCACCTCCCCCAGTCAGTTCCCCTCCACACACAGTAAGAATCACTCCCAGGTTACACATTTAACCCCTTCCTTGCCCCCTAGAGTTAACCCCTTCACTGCCAGTCACATTTATATAGTAATCAGTGCATATTTATAGCACTGTTCGCTGTATAAATGTGAATGATCCCAAAAATGTGTCAAAAGTGTCCGATGTGTCCGCCATAATGCCACAGTCCCAATAAAAAAAATCGGCCTAAACTGAGAAAAAAAATATTTTATTTTTTAAAAATTGGGAAATTTATTATAGCAAAAAGTAAAATTTTTTTTTTTTAAATTGTCGTTCTTTTTTTGTTTATAGCACAAAAAAATGATCAAATACCACCAAAAGAAAGCTCTATTTGTGGGGGAAAAAAACGAACCTTTACAGCCTCTTTAAGACCTGAAGTATTTAGTACTGGATTTATCTAAAAACACCTAAGTGTCAGGAAAAACTGCAGTCTATAGTAGCAGCATAACTCTGCAGGAGTTATTAAAGTGGAATTGTGTCAAAAATATAAGGTTGAGACATTCTGGGGACAAATGAAGAAATTTAACAAAAGAGTGTCATAGCAAAGTGGAAATCAAGATTTGCTAGACAAGTACAAACATACAAGGATCCGTATAAACCTCCTGTTCAAGCATTTTCACAGTTAACCACTTTAGCCCCAGACCATATTGTTGTCCAAAGACCAGAGCACTTTTTGTGATTCGGCACTGCGTTGCTTTAACTGACAATTGCGCGGTCGTGCGATGTGGCTCCCAAACAAAATTGGCGTCCTTTTTTTTCCCACAAATAGAGCTTTCTTTTGGTGGTATTTTATCATCTCTGCGGTTTTTATTTTTTGCGCTATAAACAAAAACAGAGCGACTATTTTGAAAAAAATGCAATATTTTTAACTTTTTTCTGTAATAAATATCCCCCAAAAATATATAAAAAAAACGTTTTTTTCCTCAGTTTAGGCCGATACGTATTCTTCTACATATTTTTCGTTAAAAAATCGCAATTAGCGTTTATTGATTGGTTTGCGCAAAAGTTATAGCGTTTACAAAATAGGGGGTAGTTTTATGGCATTTTTATTATTATTTTTTTTTTTACTAGTAATGGCGGCGATCAGCGTTTTTTTTTCAGTACTGCGACCTTATGGCGGGCACTTCGGACACTTTTGACACATTTTTGGGACCATTGCCATTTTTATAGCGACGGCTGGTCGGCAAGCGGTTAAGCAAGCAGAGTTTATACTTTCTGCCTAGTGATTTCTCAGCATTTTTGCAAATATAACTGCAAATATAACTGCATTGTGCTTTCTTATTTGGGCTAATAGATAGAGTAGATGCACAACAGATACAGATGCACAATAAATGCACAATAGATGCGCAATAGATGCACCACAGATATCAAAATGACTAGTGTTGATATGACATTTGAAGGAAAGTAACTGGCCCTTATTTGATCATGTTTCATCCACACTCATTTCCCTATGGTTAATATGATTTCTTTGTGCTAGGAATTGTTGGAATGCAAAATAAAGTCTCAGCTTTGGAATTTTTAGTCTTTATTGTAGGAGATTGTGTTCGCTGTTTGCATCACAATATATAATAAGCTGAGGGTTGATATTCCACAATACAGTATACTTCTACTTAGTCTTGCAAAAAAAAAAAATGATAAGTAACTCTAATTTGTACTACACTTGAAAAATTCCAAAGGATTCATCAATTGTCACCCATGCACTTTTTGCATCAAGAATCAACTCCTAGTCTTTTAACAGGAAATATCTGTCAATTTAACAAAACAAGCTTCTTTTATGATCTTGAAAAAGATTTTAAGTATAAATCAAATGCTTTTCTCTGTATAATAATATAAAAATCATCTATATCGTATTTATAAGATTTACAGTTTCTGTGTTTGCCACTACACACAATGGGATACAGTAATATAAAAATAAAATATAGCACTAAAACAAAGCTAAACAACACTTAGGCACTTTTGATCTCTAAAGGAAAATCTTTGCTAAAAGCACCTTGGTTCCCAAAATGATTGTAAAAATTGATGTCTGACCAAAGAAATGAAAGACAAAACAAAATCCTTTTGATTTGTGGTAGCAGATAAAAACAAACTTGTGCTCTAGCATCCTGAAATAGAAGTAAAGTAATCATACACAAGACATTGTTATTATTAATTATACTTGGAAGCTTGAATTTTCGAACGTAGCTAGAAATATATTTGTATAAATAATATTTATTGTTCTTTTTAAAACCTGGCAAATATATGATGCATAAATATACAGCAATTGTTTCCTTAAAAGTAACTCTAAACTCATTTCTTTTTACATCAATTGTTATAAAATGTCAAGTATACCATGGAATTTTTTTTTTTTGCTTGTTCCCTAAGGCCTCTTACACACAGATCAGTTTTTCTTCAGGTTTTTCTTTTCAGTTTACCAAATCCATCTAATATGAGGTCAAACCTCAAGAGTCTCAATTTGTATGCAATCAGGCAGGCCCTTGTACTACATAGTTTTGGTAAACTGAAAAGAAAAACCTGAAGAAAAACTGATCTGTGTGTAAGAGGCCTTACTGAAAGTCTAAACAAGGCCTTGTTTAGTTGCACAGGGATGCACAGGTGTTCCGTGCTTCCCAATACAGGCAGTTCCATTGATGTTAATTGGGACACTGTGGCTGCATGGGAATGCACAAGTGTTACTTGCATTCATGTGCACGCAGTCCCATTCATTTCAATTGGAATGCTGTGGCTGCATGGACATAGCCACAGCTCCCAACTTGACATGCCTTTGAGTTCATGTCCCTGAACTCACACTGTCTCCTTTTGGGGCCATGTACTTACACCCCAATGGTTGTCAGATGGGGAGCAAGTGCTCTGATGAAGAGCAGTGGAACCCCTGCAGCCACTGTGTCCCAATTGTGGGTAAACACAGCCCTCCATGGGCGTACCCTTTAGCACACCCTATGTTAATGAGGCCTTCTGAGAATTTAGCAGGAAATTTAAAAATGATGTTATGTTTACGTGTGCAAATGAGGATACTATTTTTTAATTAGTGAACATATCAATTTCATAAACATTTGTACAACTATTTTGGGGCCTAAAAAATCTGTAGCACCTTCATTATATTTTCCTGGTTCTTTGCTTTCAGAAAATGTATGGTTTAGGGGGTCTTTTAAAAACTCCATGAGCTGTAAATGAAAAATTCCAGGTTTTAAAGAAATTTGTGTCAGGTTTCATATCAGGCTAGCAGCAGACAACAGTTCAGGTGTGCTAATATGCCTATAGTTCAATAACAAGAGCACATACCATAAGCAGGTCTTAAGAAGCAGGTCAGCGCTGGGACTTGTAGTTCACCACGGATGCAGGGTTGAGACGAGCGGGACAGCTGTCACTTGTAGTTCACTGCTGAAGTAGGTGTTGTGATGAGCAGGAAAGCTGGAACTTGTAGTTCACCGCAGGTGTGGATGTTGGTGGTGTTGCTGGTGCTAGTAGTGCATCGCTGCAATGGATGTTGCTTACAGGAGTCAGGCAAAGCGTGGTCTAGGCAAGCCGGGTCATACACGGATGGATCAGAGTTCGAAAGGTACCAAATCGGAAGCAACAAGCAGGGTCAAACAAGCCGGATCATACACAAAGTTTACAGATTAACCACTTCAGCCCCGGACCATATTGCTGTCCAAAGACCAGAGCACTTTTTGAGATTCGGGGCTGCGTCGCTTTAACTGACAATTGCGCGGTCGTGCGACGTGGCTCCCAAACAAAATTGGCGTCCTTTTTTTCCCACAAATAGAGCTTTCTTTTGGTGGTATTTGATCATCTCTGCGGTTTTTATTTTTTGCGCTATAAACAAAAACAGATCGACTATTTTGAAAAAAATGCAATATTTTTTACTTTTTTCTATAATAAATATCCCCAAAAATATATAAAAAAAAAAATTTTTTCCTCAGTTTAGGCCGATACGTATTCTTCTACATATTTTTCGTAAAAAAAATCGCAATTAGCGTTTATTGATTGGTTTGCGCAAAAGTTATAGCGTTTACAAAATAGGGGGTAGTTTTATGGCATTTTTATTATTATTATTTTTTTTACTAGTAATGGCGGCGATCAGCGTTTTTTTTCGGTACTGCGATATTATGGCGGACACTTCGGACACTTTTGACACATTTTTGGGACCATTGGCATTTTTTTAGCGATCAATGCTATAAAAATGCATTGGATTACTATAAAAATGCCATTGGCAGTGAAGGGGTTAACACTAGGGGGCGGGGAAGGGGTTAAGTGTGTTCCTATTTGTGTTCTAACTGTATGGGGGGGTGGACTTACTAGGGGGAATCACTGATTTTCTGTTCATACATCGTATGAACAGAAAATCAGCGTTTCCCCCGCTGACAGGAACGAGCGCTGTGTGTTTTCACACACAGCTCCCGTTCCCCGCTCTGTAACGAGCGATCGCGTGTGCCCGGCGGCGATCGCGCCCGCCGGGCACACGCACGGGACTCGGGGGCGAGCGGGGGGCGCGCGCGCGGGCCGCCGGCGGCGCGCACGCGCCCCCTAGTGGCCGCGAAAAGCGCGACGTAGAGCTACGGGCTCTCGCGCACCCGTGCCGACCTGCCGCCGTATAACTGCGGCGGCTGGTCGGCAAGTGGTTAACAGGTCAGGCTGGCTCACACAAGGCAAGCAGAGTAACTCTATCACGAGTACTGATTGGGTGAAAACACAGGTGTTTTAAAGGAGAGCTGGCCAATCAGTGTTTCCCAGCCAAGGCTGTGTCAGGTGAGTGCGCTGGGTCCTAGAGGGATCCAGTACTGACAATTTGGTTATCTACAATTTTGCATACGTTGGATTTTCACTATTTCTCAAAAAGGAGCCATTTATAAATATTTGTTATTTATTAAACTTTTTTTTTCTTGTTCAATGTTTTTATTGAAATTTTTAGGGATATGACAGTATGTATACAAACATTCAAATGGCAAAAGTACATTATGAACACTAATAAAAGAAAGATCATATACAATTGTTGAACAATCAATAATGGATTGATACAGTTGGATCTCAAAAAGACTAGAACATTTTAGTGTATTTTTAATGAAAATATTGTTTTGATAAACATTTGCACAAATATCATGGAGTCTTAAAAATCAGTAGCACCTTCTTTTTATTATACTGGTCATATGCTTTCGGAAAATGTATGGTTTTGGAGGGTCTTTTAAAAATAGTCTGGCCACTTGAGTTTAAAGGTGGGCCTGGCAGAAAACGCATTAAATTGCCACCTGACTTGACCTTGGATCATTAGCCACTTAAGACCCGGACCAATATGCTGCCAAATGCCAAAATTTGCGACCTTTTCTTCCCACAAATAGAGCTTTCTTTTGGTGGTAATTGATCGCCTCTGCGATTTTTATTTTTTGCGCAATATACAAAAATAGAGCGACATTTTTGAAAAAAAAACAATATTTTTACTTTTTGTTATAAGAAAAATCAATAAACTAAATTTTAGTCAAACATTTAGGCCAAAATTTATTTAGCCACATGTCTTTAGTAAAAAAAATCGCAATAATTTTTTTTTAGCTACCTAGCGGGAACAGCGACACTAATACAGCAATCAGAAAAATGATCGCTTAGTGATGCTGGCAATAGGGAGTGAAAGGGTTAACTAGGGCGGTGATCAAGGGGTTAAAACTTTATTAGGGGGGGTACGGGGGCTACCCAGGACCTAACACTAACTGACTGTCACACTGCCTGTCACACTGACACTAAATACAGTAATCATACATGTATGATTATTGCATTCAGTGACACTGTGACAGGGGGGGGCGATCGGGGGGGTTAAATGTGCCTATATGTAGTGTGTGCCAGTGTAGTGTTAGTGCAGACTTACTGTGTTTACAGAGGAGGAGGAAGTGACAGGGCGGGCGGGCGCGCGCATTGGCTGGGAGCGATCCGGAGGGGGCGGACAAAAATGAATAGCGCCCCCTCTTGTCGGATCGCTCCTACAGCCGCACGGACCACCGCATGTACGGGGGGGGTCCGATAGGACCCCCGAACCCCCCCAAGGCACCAACGTATATATACGTTGATGTGCCTGTCGGTGCCATTCTGCCAACGTAAATGTACATGCGGTGGTCCTTAAGTGGTTAGACTACATTTTCTACCTCCCCTGAACATGGTAATGTTTACCAGATTATGGCTGAATTTTTTCAGATTGTTGGTTTTTGTACTTGTAACTCTTTGGGAATGGGTAAATGGGTATTATTATAGTATCTCACAAAAGTAAGTACACACCTCATATTTTTGTAAATATTTTATTGTATCTTTTTGTGACAACACTGAAGAAATTACACTTTGCTACAATGTAAAGGGAAAAAAGGAAAAGTAAATAACAAACATGTTATACTTGCTCTGTGTAATGCTTTTTTTTGGTCCCCTGCCATCGGTCCTGGCTCCTCCACCCTGCTGAGTGCCCCTAAATAGCAAGCTTCTCACTATGGGGGCACTTGAGCAGGCTTGGTCCTGACTGAGCCATGCTCTATGTATCCACTCATGAAGAATGGCTAGGCCTTGCCCTGCTTTTTCCTCATTGGCTGGCTAGCTTTGATTGACAGCAGCATGAGCCAATGGCTACTGTGTGAGTCAATGAGGACAGAGACACCTGGGAGAGCTGCTGCTCTTATGCACACCAATGGCTCGAGATGGGGCTCAGGTGAGTATAAGGGGGGCTGCATCCAGAAGATTTTTTTACCTTAGTGTATTGAATGCATTAAGGTAAAAAACCTTGATCCTTTAGAATGACATTAAAGCTGCATGATAAAACCCTTTCCCCACTATATTTTTTTTATTGCATTGGTACATGCCCACCATGCCAGAGCTTGTCTCCCTATGCCCTTTTTATAGTTATAGCTATTAACATTGAAAATTACCAAAAGATATTTGCTTTTCATAAACGTCCATTAAGTTCTCTGAACCTGGCCAGTTTCACTTATTCCTAGTCAGGAGTAAGTTCAAGTGTTAGTAGTATTTTATTCAGAGTGTAGGAGCCAGAAGTGAGTAACACAGAGTGCAGGGGTCAATGATAAGTAAAGCACAGTACATGGGTCAGGCATAAGTAATTGAGAGTACAGAAGTTAGTAGAGAGCAGGGTAGAGGCCAAGAGTATGTATTTTATGGTGCAGGGGTCAGGAGTAAGTAATTCAGAATGCAGGAGTCAGTAATATGTACATTAACTCAGAATTCTGGAGTCAGTAATGTGTAATGTAGAGTTTAAGGATAAGGAGTAAGTAACACCAGTTGTCATCCCCCCACTATGTAAGTAGAAGAAAAGAATATGGTTGGCTGCACATACGATAAAATCACCTTTATTTGCACATATTCAAGAAAGACTCTCCACGCTACAATCAAGAGAACAAGAGAATCAAGAGAACATAGCACTCACCTAACGCGTTTCATGCCAAGATCAGTATAGACATAACTGTGAAACGTGTCAGCATTAGTACTTTATTCCCTTGATTGTAATGGAAAGTAATTTTAATAAAAGCATTTCAGTAATAAAAAATACCATTTGCAAATTTCCAGTGAACGTTCAGTATATTATACATGGACTAAATGTAGATTTTTACTCTTTTTGTTTTTATGTATTTTAATTCCTGACCACATACACATTTCCTTCAGTGTTAAAATTTGAGATTTTGTTGCTCTAACATTAGCTCTGGCCAACGTATTTGACCGTATCCTAATGGCCCCTGTTTGCTCTACAGCACATCTTTGGAACTGAAAATGTGTAAAATCAAAATGGAAAAACTGTTCCTAATGGAATATTTTTTTTCTGAATTAATTGCTTAGTAAAAATTCTATTTGAAAAGCTCTAGACACTACAGAATTGCTGAGGCAGGTACACCTCTGGTTAGTTAGCTTGTATCGTATACCTCTTCCAAACATTCAGAGAAATGTAATGTCAGTTATGTGAAGATGTCAAAATGAAAATTTATCAAAAACACATCTGCTATTTTGCTATTAACAATTTTTTTAAATTTAATAAATACATTTTAATTTTAATACTTTGAAAAAATAATTTTAAAGAGAATCAGAGACAGCAGCTAACATATGTATATGTATTGCTAAATTAATCACTGTTTAATTGATGAAAACACAAAATGAGGCCAAAATGTTTTATATAATATTTTTGTTTCAGAAATGTGCTAGCGTATTTTCCTTTCATACAGTATTTATGTTGAAAAGGTTTGGGATTTGCAATGAAGAGTTGATATGCTGGAGGTGAAAATCAATAATGTTTTGGCAATCTACACCAGGCAATCTACTCTACCTCAATGTATGCACAGTGGATGACAGACTCCTTTGCAACGTGTTAAATGCATTGTAGTCCGCTGTTAGATCCTTCTGCCCTTTGCAGCATCTAGTTATCAAGGGTGATGTGGTTTGACACTCATCACAATAATGCTTAGGAAATGACTGGAGACACCGCAGATAAATGACTGACAGAGTTGCACAGAAGTTTTTGTCTACTCCTGATGGTAGCGTAATAACACTAGCTACATTTTTCTTTTGGCAGATGTACTTTTTGTGTTTTTGCTGGACAATTTTGTGGCGCACACACACAGAGGTTGACAGATCAAGGGTTTTATATATTATGCTTGTAGCTTTTAGCTATACATTATTATACCTTCATTCACCATAGTACAAAAATGTCTTGTATATTTAAATTTTTTTTCTTATTCAAATATTTTATTGGTAAAAGGGAAGAAAACATTTTCAAAATGTAGAGACATACAGTGTAAAGCCCAGAGAAGGGAAATATATATTAAGATACAAAAAAGTAACATTTAACTGATTGGGTCGCAGCCCGCACATTTGGACAATGGCAGATCAAGGTAGAACATAGAGGTATATAACTATCGTATTGATCTATGATATTAGAGGTTAAAAAATGCCATATCTGTACACTAAGTTTCAGGAGGAGATTACCTCGGAGAGGTGGTAGCAATGGGTGATAACCTGTAGCCCAGTGTACAAGGGGTAGCTAACGATATAAGTTTGAAAATGGGAGGAATGAAGATAAACCATATGATAAATATGAGTGGTAATGAGGGGGCATATTATGGTTGTCAAGTCAGTCAAAATCCTGAAACACCTAATTTAGATGAGAAAGGGCATGTTCTCATAATTATAGTGGATTATTGTAAGTCTGGATGGCTAGTGTGTATGGAATTTGACAGTGGGGAAGAAATAGTATAGGAGGGGGAAAGATATAGGATGAAGAGAAGGAGGAAGGGTGGAAGGAGGAGGGGTATTAGGTTGAATTAGGGTCCAGTGAGTAGTAAAATAAACCTGCCGAGCCTTCTCCAAACCCTTTCCATTTTTGCTGATATCTCGGGTTTGTCCGTCAATGTATCCAAATCCTTAGTCCTTCCGATTGGGTTTCCCCCTGCCGAGTTGGAATCCTTCAAAAAAACATTTTCCTTTTCTTGGGCCTAGTCCTCCCTCCCTTATCTAGGAGTTAAAATCTCTGGAGATTATAATGATCTGTTCTCTTTTAATTCCCCCCCTCTGATAGCTAACTTGAAAAAATTACTTAAATCTTGGTCCTCTTATAGCATCTCCTTTTTGGGCAAAATTACGGCGGTAAACATGTCAATTCTCCCCAAACTGCTCTATTTATTCCGGGCACTTCCCCTCCTTTTCTCCAAAGCGTATCTCCTTAAGTTTCAGTCTTGCATTAATCACTTTATTTGGAATGACAAGCCTGCTAGGTTTTCCAGGACAGTTTTATATAGACCCTATAAACTGGGAGGCCTGGCAGTTCCACAGATCTGGCTGTATTACTTGGCTAATAGGTTTTCTCAACAGGCTCTATAGACTATTAGGAAGCCTCGAGTTACCTGGGTAAAATTTGAGCGGGATTCCATTGCCCCTTTTTACTTGCCTGGCCTGTTGTGGTTTTCCGGGCCTCGTCCTCCAGAGTTAGCGAGGCAGAACTCTTTAGTGGCTCAGGGACTGAAGTTATGGAGCCGTCATGGCTCATCGTTGGCTCTGGTTTCTGCGACTCCCCACAGAGCCTCCTTTTTGGGGGATCCCTGATTTCCGCCTGCCTTCGTTGACCCAGACTCATTCCGTTGGTGGATAGATGTTGGTTTGACATCTTTGGAAGATTTGCAATACGATGGTAATTTTATTTATTTCTCGCAACTTTAATCCCTCAAGGGGGCCCCTGTGAGTGAATTTCACAGATTTTTGCAAATTCGTCACTTTTCTATAACTCATTACGCTCAGTCCCCATCTGGCTCATACTCATCATTTGAATCCCTTTGTAAGTCTGGTCCTAGACAGAAGGGCCTAATCTCCGTTTTATATGGGACTATGGTACTCAGGGACTTGGGTTGTAAACTCAAGCATGTGGTCCAGTGGGAGTCAGAGTTGGGCCTAGAGTATGACCTGGAGGACTGAGAGGCGAACTGGCGGAATCTCCGTAAGTGTACGGTTTCTCTCTCTCTTTTAGGGAGACGGCTATTAAACTTTTTACTCGCTGGTGCTATAGATCACAGCGTTTGAGCCGGATTTTCCCTCAGTCCTCCTCCTGTTGTTTTTGTGTGTGTTCTGCCCCTGGTTCTTTTTTCCATATTTTTGGGGATTGTGAGAAGATCTCATCTGTCTGGAAAAGTGTCTTTGATCTCATAGACAAATTTGTGGGGAGTCGCATTGATCTGTCATATAGTCATTGCTTGTTATTTGAGAAAATCCCTGACACCCCTAAACCTCTGAGGCTCTTAATTCACACTTTATGCACCGCGGTTCTCTGGGCCATCGCCTTTAATTGAAATTTTCCACGGTTCCTTTTGCTCAGGTACATTCCAGGATTGATCAGATCATGCTATCAGAGCAGATCTTTCATAGGCTGCATGATACTATCCCGATCTATGATGCTTAGTGGAATCCTTGGTGGTTGTTGCGTTTCCAAGATTGACCTGAATTTTTATTTTTTAGATATATGTTTTGTCTAAATATGAACGCATTGGTTTTGCTCTTTTACGCTCTTCCCTTTAATTATTTTTGCTCTTTATTCTGGTTTCTCTCACTCCTTTCTTCTGTTTCGTCTTTTCTCTCTGTTCCCCATTCTTTTTTCGTTGTTTTGGTCTTTGGGTTACAGTTGAAGGATGTATTACAGTAGCTTCTTCATATGCCAGATCTGTGACTAATGTTTATGTTTTATGTCATTTACTTGTTTTAGTTTGTCTCATAGAGCTTATTGTCTATTGAATGATATTTTTCTATGATGAGTTTTCAGCTGTTATTGAACAAGTATTGTATTACGCATTTTTCCGTTGTACTGTACACCCCTTGTTTTGTTTTTATACTTTTTTCAATAAAACTATTTCAAGTAAAAAAAAAAAAAAGTGTGTCTCCTTTCTGAGGTGCTAAAAATATTGGTTCGAACACTGTTAAAGTCTATGGGACACGACCATGACAAATCAAAAAAGCTAATCTTAAAGGTTAATATGCAAGTTATTGTCATAAAAAGTGTTTGGGGACCTGGGTCCTGCCCCAGGGGACATGTAACAATGCAAAAAAAAGTTTTTAAAAACGGTTGTTTTTTTGGGAGCAGTGATATTAATAGTGCTTAAAGCATGGGTCTTCAAACTACGGCCCTCCAGTTGTTCAGAAACTACAATTTCCATCATGCCTAATCATGTCTGTGAATGTCAGTGTGTTACAATGCCTCATGGTATGTGTAGTTCTGCAACAGCTGGAGGGCCATAGTTTGAGGATCCCTGGCTTAAAGTGAAACAATAAAAGTGAAATATTCCTTTAAATTTCATACCTGGGGGGTGGCTATAGTATGCGTGTAAATTAGCGCATGTTTCCCGTATTTATAACAGTCTCTGCACAAAATGACATTTCTTTTTTTTTTTTTTTGAATATGTTTTATTGGTATTTAAGATATATAAGTATACATAAAGCAATAACATAAAGCACAACATCATACAACAGGTATAAGCAAATAACAGGTGATACTATATAAGAGCATAAATACAAGAGCACAATAAATCAGTGAATAAGTAGTAATCAAACAAGAAGAACTTAGGGGGACGGGCAAGAGAGGGGATAAATACATGTGGTTGCGATATAACAATATTATAAGCGTTTAGAATATACAAAGACACACCCTAAAAAAAAAAAAAAAAAAGGGGGGGGAAAGAAGATGAAATAATGGTAAAGAATGTCCTTCCAAATCCAAACCTGGTTAAGTATGCATCAACATCTTATAATCATTAGATTCCGTGAACTGAGTCCAACAAGCCCACTTCTCGCTATATTTTCTTGAAGTGTCTCTAGATTGTGAAATCAACTCTTCCATCTTAGCAATATGGTCAACTTTACGTAACCAGTCTAAGACTCTAGGAGGAGATGCTTGGGACCACTTGTTGGGGATGCATAATTTGGCCGCATTAATTAGATAATTAATAATTTTTATAGACCGAGTTAGGTAAAGAAGATAGGTGTAGCAAGTACTGTCCGGCTGTAAAATCTGGGGTATAAGAAGTAATTGAAGTAATAAGAAGTAATTGAAGAAATGAGCTTGTGAATATCAGTCCAAAATGGTGAGATGAGAGGACATTCCCACCATATGTGGAGAAGCGAACCGGGGTTAGTTTTACATCTCCAACACATTGGGGAATAGTTCGGATTGTATTTGTTAATGACCAAAGGAGTCTTATACCATCTCGAATATAACTTATAGCTATTCTCCTGAGTCAGGACATTCATCGAACCTTTGTGTAGGTGGAAAAAAATTTAATCCCACTGGTCATTTGGGATCGAGATTTTCAGATCCTTCTCCCATTTTATATTCGTGTCGTCCATTTGTGGGTCTACATCCTTATTCAAGATGTCATATATGATAGATATTAAATGATTTTGGGGGCCATTACTTAAGCAAATAGATTTGAATCATGTTCTTTGCCTATGCCAGATATTTGTGGAACCAAACTTGTTCAGAAACAAAGCAATCCTGTCAAAGTCTTGGTGCGTGATGGCAGAATTCGCGAAAAGGGAGGAGAAGGTTTCGAAGGTCAACAGGGTACCCCTCTCAAAGAAAGATTCAGCTCTACATTGTGTAAATGGAAGAGAGTTGGAGGATATAGTAGAGTGAGATCTTTGAAAAATTTCGGGATTATGGTGAATAGGGGTGAGGGGTCCATATATGGTGGATAAGTTGTAAGTTTTGCACAAGTGCCTAAAAATTTTGAGGGAAGTACCTGTAATGGGATGAGAGCTAGTTTTCGGTGGGAGTTTTGAAGTGTTAATCCATGGGAGACATTTCAGAGGAATAGGAGTGGAGGACAAACGGTCTTCCAGATCAACCCAATCCTTATAAGGTCCATGAAGGTGCCAATTCACTATCCTGGTCATATGAGAGGCCCAATAATATTTTTTGATGTCTGGTAGTCCAATACCGCCGAGGAGCTTTGGGGTCGTAAGTTTGTCCCACTTGATTCTGGGTTGCCTAGCGTTCCAAAGGAACTTCAAGCATACTTTCTTAAAGGTTTTAAAGAAAGTGGAAGGGATCCTAATAGGTATTGTTTGGAATAAATATAAAAGTCTAGGTAAGATGTTCATTTTGACGATATTCGCTCTGCCAAACCATGAGAATAGACCTTTCTCCCATCTGACCATATCCGTTTTAATCGTATTTAGTAGAGGTATGAAATTTTTAAGATGTTAAGGCAATGCCTAGGTAATATATTGAATCATCCTCCCATATGAACGGGAAATTAAGTTTACATTGGTCAACCAATGGATTTGGCAAAGAAATATTAAGCGCCTTTGATTTAGAGAAGTTAATTTTGAAATTTGAGATGCGCCTAAATAAAGAAAAATCTTTCAATAAGTTTGGGATAGTGATTATAGGGTTTGACAGGTACAATAGAATATCGTCCGCAAAGGCCGCCAGTTTATAAATTTTATCGCCTATTCTAATACCCTTAATGTCTACATTCTCTCTCAGTTTTCGCAGGAACGGTTCCAAAATAAGCACAAATATTATTGGTGACAAAGGGCAACCCTGACGAGTGCCATTTGCCACCGAGAAGGCCTCCGACAGGTCACCATTGACTTTTATTCTCGCTGTGGGATACGAATATAAGAGTTTGATAAATTTCAACATACGATTGTGCAATCCCAGAGCTTTTAAAGCTGCGTGCATATAATCCCAGGCAATCCTATCGAAGGCCTTCTTAGCATCTAGGGACAGTAGAAAACCCGGGGATTTAGATTTAACAAGCCATTGTTGGATAAGAAGAGTTTTAATAGTATTATCCTTAGCTTCCCTCCCTGGTGTAAAGCCTGTTTGGTCAAGGGATACAAGCTGTGGGATCAAAGGCAAAAGGCGGTTCGCAATGATTTTGGCATATAGTTTGATATCAACGTTTAATAAAGAAATGGGCCTATAATTGGACACTAGTGTTTTATCTTTATTCGGCTTTGGGATTACAACAATATGAGCGTCCAAAAGTTCATTTGGAAGTGGAGAAGGAAAGGGATCAGAATTAAATGTTTTAATGAATTGAGGGATCAATAAGTCTTGAAAGGTCTTATAATAATTAACAGAAAAACCGTCTGGTCCCGGGCTTTTGCCAGTCTTAAGTTGTCGTAGAGCCAGAAGAGCCTCAGACAACTCGAGAGGTCTATCAAGATCCCGTGAAATGACCATATTCAGAGGTTTTGGGCTGAATGATTTAAAAAAATCCGCTATTAAGTCTATCCGTGAGGTAGAATCTCTAGGGCGGGCTTCAGGCGGCAAATTATACAATTTGGAGTAGAAAACACGGAATTGTTCTGCTATCTCAGAAGTTGAGGTATGTTTAATACCATGCGGGTCAGTAATAGAATAAACATTTCCAAATTTTTTGGGTGTCGAATTTAAAGACTTAGCCAATAGTTTTCCAGTTTTATTCTCAAATTCATAAAAGAATTTTCTAGAGAGAATAAAATTACGTTTCATCTTGTTATCTAAGATATGGGATAGTTCTGATCTAAGGTCTGAGAGTTCCTTAAGAGAGTCAAGTGCTAGTGAACGCTTATGTAGAAGCTCCAGGGCAGCGATCCTATCAATCAAGTCATCAGTTTGGGCACGGCATAATTTATTCCTTTTGGCCCTCAAGGATATTAGTTCACCTCTGATGACACAATTGTGAGCGAGCCAAACGAACAAGGGATGAGTAATATCGTCAGAATTATATTTGAAGTAGTCAGAGATTTTAGTATCCAGATGCTGCAAATTGTCAGCGTTGCTTAATAAAGAATCATCAAGTTTCCATGTTCCAGGGATAAACGGTGTTTCCTTGAAGGTCAAAGTTAGGGTGATCGGGTTGTGGTCCGACAGAATCATAGGTTCAATTGAAGCATTCACTATAGAAGTTAGTTCATTTTGTGATAGAAAAAGATAGTCTATTCTAGAGTAGGTATTGTGAGGAGGAGAGTAAAACGTGTAGTCTTTGGAGGAGGGGTTCAGTACACACAAAGAGTCGTGAATCGACAAGTCACGTAATAAGCGTTTCACCTCACTTAAGGCCTTATATGAAGATTTGGAAGAGCCAGAGGACGTGTCAAGCAATGGATTGAGGGCCAAATTAAAATCACCTCCCAGTATCAACGAACCAGTCGCAAAGGAATCTAGATTTTGAATCATAGTCCTGAAAAACTGGGCGTGTAATCTATTCGGGGCATAAATGTTAGCTAAAGTTAACGGTCTATTATGTAGTAACCCTTTAAGGAACAGGTATCTGCCATCACAGTCAAGTTTGGTATCCAATATCTGAAAAGGGCAATGTTTGGATATGAGTATGGATACTCCTTTGGTTTTAGAGTCCGAGCAAGTTGCATGAAACATATGAGGGAACAATTTGTCAGAGAATGAAGGGAAATTGTCAGTCTTAAAATGGGTCTCTTGTAAAAATATTATATCTGCTTTAGACCTTTTTAATAAAAGCATGAGTTTGGACCTTTTCTCAGGGACATTGAGGCCTTTAACATTAAGGGAGTAGAGCTTGATGTCCTTCCGGGCAGTCTTTGTACTATTACAGTGGGTCGTCATGGTCGCAACCGGGGGAGAAATAAAAACAGTCACTCAGGGGGATGGAACAGGAACAAGGGGGGCAGAGCTAAGAAGTCTGTAACTATAGATGTGAAAAACAATACCGTATAAATGACAATATGAATGAGGAAAAAACAATGGGGAAAGGGCTAATCCCTAACGGGAAGAGGTGTACGGTATGAGAAAAAAAAAAAAAGTAGTATTCTTCAAGGAACAAATCCAACAAGAACTACTTTACGGGGGTTGGTGTGAACCAGGTCTAAAGATGAATAGCCCAATTGTCATGTCGACCGCCGCAGACAGACTGGCAAGACAATTAAAAGTTGGGCGTATAAGTGTAAAGTGAATGACTCATTCAAATTCAAATAAGCAGTTGGAAACTTAAAGGTAATATTGAAAAATATGGACACATGTCCAACATGTAAATATTATTTCATTGTGGTTTCCTCAATTGAATGTAAGACCTCAACTTAGCGTGAGGATAAGCAAAGAACGAGAATCTGCAAGTAATAACACAATAACCATATGAGTCTAAAAACAAAATAAACAGCTACAAATAAACCTAAGAAATTAAAATAAACAAAGGCCTCTCCTCATCTAACTCAGTGTATGTTTTCAAAACCTAGGAGTAATATCCGCAATGAAAACTGGCTAGGTGCAATTCGCTCCATTACTCTCAACCCTCTTCCCCCTTCCTCTCCTGACTTAGAAAAAGGGGTGAGAATATAGGAGAATGCGGGCAATACAGTATGACTTTTCAAGAAATTATGTCTACATTACATACACACAGTCATTTTTCTTGTCTTGGTTTCCTGGAGCGAGGTTGATTCGTCGATTGGAGGGATGGTTCCTGTTTGTCTGAAGTTCCTGGTGGGCTGCCGTCAGAAGGTGATCGACGTCTTCTAAATCTAGACGGATTCGTTTCCATGGCAACATCCGGTTTAAGGTTCTTAGTCGAGCTAGTAGGCCCAAACTCCGCGTACCAGTTAGGCAAGTCTATATATGGCATGTCCATGGTTTTGCAAAAAGTATTTAAGTCTTCTGGAACCCTCAAAATAGCTGAGCGACCTTGATTGGACGCTTGTAATCCGAATGGAAATTTCCATCTGTAGGTGATGTTATTATTCCGCAATGCATCAAGCAGAGGTTTTAAATCGCGTCTGTTTTGTAGGGTGATATTCGAGAGGTCTTGAAAAAGCAAAATGGTGAAACCTTCAAAATCGATATGAGAACGCAGTTTCGCATTGCGTAGTATTTCTTCCTTTAGTTTAAAGTCGTTTATGTGGCAAATAACATCCCTTGGGGGATCAGTAGGTTTACTCTTAGGTTTTAAGGCCCTGTGCATACGATCCATTTTAATTGTAGACATGGGTGGTCGTCCCAATAGGTCATTGAATATGTTCAATATAGCCGCTGGTAGTCGATCGAAATCGATCGTTTCAGACAAGCCTCTAACCCTAATGTTGTGTCTTCGACTTCTGTTCTCCAAATCTTCGATTTGTCTATTTAATTCCCTCAGGTATAAGGTGTTAGACTCAACTTTGCGGTTTACATGGCGCAGGGCAGCGTTCTGTTGCGCAGTTGTTTTTTCTACCTCAGATACGCGCGCCGTAACCGCGCGTATGTCGATTTTCAGATCCGCAATGGCGGCTGATAAGACAGTTTTTATGTCTGCTGCCACCATATGCAAGTCATTCAGGCTAGGACTCAATTCTCGCTCTATAGAGGGGAGAAGAATCCCGGTGGCTGTTTGGTGGGATACCCCGTCGTTTCCCCGCTGTCCTTGCATAGTGTGTGACGCGCCTTCTTGGATATCGGCCATTGGCAACCGGGCCGGTTTTCCACAGGGCTGAAAGTCAGCCAAAAATGCCCGGGGATACGAAAAGATCGTATGAGTAGTATCCTCGTTCTAGCGGGAGTCGGGTCCGATTCGATCCGACAATCGAGGTGTATTACGGGCGCCCTATTCGACAAATTTCAGTCAGCAGCGGCGGGAGCTTTCCAATTAAGCCTCCATCTCTGATCACGGCTAGACCACGCCCCCCAAAATGACATTTCTACAGGAAAAAGTAATTTAAAACTACTCGCGGCTATAATGAATTGTCGGGGTCCCGGAAATACAGAGAAAAGTCATTGGAAGTCATTAAAAAATAGAAAAATAAAATGCATGGGGGTCCCACCAAAATTCCATTACCAGGCCCTTCAGGTCTGGTATGGATATTAAGGGCAACCCTGTGCCACATTTAATGGCTTTAATGTTACCCAAGCCAGCAGACAGCTTCAATGTTAACTGAGGCCACGTACACACGATCAGACCGGTCCGATGAGAATGGTCCGACGGACCATTTTCATCAGACCACGCTGAAGTGGTCTGATGGTCTGATGTGCGTACACACCATCGGACCAAAAATCCGATCAGGCCAGAACGCGGTGATGTAGAACACAACGACGTGCTGAAAAAACAAAGTTCAATGCTTCCAAGCATGCGTCGACTTGATTCTGAGCATGCACAGGTTTTTGGTCCGATGCTTTTGTGTACTAACCATCGTTTTGGTCCGACGGACAGGTGTCCATCGGACAGATTTTAAAGCAAGTTTTAAAACTTTGGTCCGACGGACAACGGTCCGATGGGCCGTACACACCATCGAATTGGTCCGATGAAACTGGTCTTAAGACCAGTTTCATCGGACCGGTCTGATCGTGTGTGCGCGGCCTGAAGGTTTATGGTAGGTTTTGATTTACCATCCTTTGAAGGAGAAGGTTATGTTATAATTAAGAATTTAGAATCAGTTAGTGAATTTTCTCATGTGGTTAGTCAAAAACTGCTTAAAGAAGGGACAGCTGGTAGAATGGAAAGTCCATTTGATTTTCCTCTGTTGGAGAACTTTCTGGTGTCTCCTTTGAAAGTAGTCCCTAAGAAGGAACCAAATGAGTTTCGTATCATTCACCATCTGTCTTTTCCATTTGGCAATTCTTTAACAACTTAAGGACCGCCTCCTGCACATATACGTCGGCAGAATGGCACGGCTGGGCACATGTACGCACAGGTATGTCATGTACTAGTACCCAGCCGCGACCCGGTCCGAAGCTGTGGGACTCGTGGACCCGATCACCGCTGGAGTCCTTGGAGCTTAAGAATGGGGAGAACCGTGTGTAAATACGGCTACCCTGTTCTTCACTGTGGCGGCGTCATTGATTGCTTAATGCCTTTTATAGGGAGACACAATCGATGATACAGCCACACCCCCCTACAGTTGTAAACACACATTAGGGAACACATAACCCCTTCAGGGCCCCCTTGTGGTTAACTCCCAAACTGCAAATGTCATTTTCACAATAAACAATGCAAATTAAATGCATTTTTTGTCCCAAAAATGTGTCAAAATTATCCGAAGTGTCCGCCATAATGTCACAGTCATGAAAAAAATCGCTGATTGTCGCCATTAGTAGTAAAAAAAAAAATCATAAAAATGCAATAAAACTATCCCCTATTTTATAAACTTTGTGCAAACCAACCGATAAACGACCATTGCGATTTTTTTTTACCAAAAATAGGTAGAAGAATAGGTATCGGACTAAACTGGGAAAAAAACATTTTTTATATATTTTTGGGGGATATTTATTATAGCAAAAAGTAAAAAATATTGCATTTTTTTTCAAAATTGTCGCTCTATTTTTGTTTATAGCGCAAAAAATAAAAAACTGCAGAGGTGATCAAGTACCACCAAAAGAAAGCTCTATTTGTGGGAAAAAAGTCACGTCGCACGACCGCGCAATTGTCTGTTAAAGGCGACGCAGTGCCGAATCGCAAAACCTGACCGGGTCCTTTAGCTGACTAAAGGTCCGGGTCTTAAGTGGTTAAATGATCAGATAGATCCAATCTGAAATGTTTTAACTCATTAGGTATTTGTTTTGAAAATACATTTTATTTTGACAAATGTTTACCAATGGGTTGTTCGGGGTCTTGTTTTTATTTTGAATCTTTTTCATCTTTCATTGAAGGGATAGTAAATAAGGTGGCTGATTCTCAATTTTTGATCCATTACTCGGATGATTTTTTGTCTATGGGTCCTGGTGGGTCGGATGAGTGCATTCTTTTCAGTCTGTAATTATTTTGGTATTCCTTTGGCAGAAGGGAAAACGGTTTTCCCAACTACCACAATAACATTTTTAGGTATTACCTTGTACACAGTAGCTGGTGAGGTGAGTTTTGGCTCCCTAGCAATAAAATATATAAGAACAAAGTGAGAGTGTCTGCGCTGTGAAATGACCTATCACAGTCAAGTGAATAAGATTGGCATATATACCAAAGGGCACGTGAAACCAGAATAGGTTAATAAATAGGACCTAGGGAGGTCAACAAAGTGACATAGGTGTAGACTAACTGGTGAAAATAAAATTTACAACTAAACAATAGCAATGGTACACTATGCACACATCAATGGGACATTAACAGTATCAGGAATGGCATAGCAAAAAATGGTGTAAATGAAATAGTCCAATTGGCAAGGTCACACATGGATCCAAGTGGAAGGAAGAGATGAGAGAAAGTCTATAGAGTGATGATTCCAGCAACCAAGTCTGTGAAAGTACGCGGCAAACTCCAAAGTGCAGCATACACCTCTTGTGATCCTAGCAGCTCACCTCATAGCTATCGCATATAGCTAAATAAATCCATCTTTTCCTCAGTTCTATGGTCTCTGGAGGGGTTGGTCTTGTACGCCCCGGTGACAAATGGTGCATATGAGGGAACACAATAGGAAATGTATAGTGTAATACTGTCACTGAGAGAGCCCCTCTACATATAATGGGTGTCAGATGAACTTACACAGAGTTTATGGAAAGGGCCCCTATCTCCACCAGCGGCGAGCTCGTCACTGTCCTGCTTCTCCTCTTGCAAGTACCTCCTGTGGTAACACTAATAGTACCAATGGCTCAAACAGTATTGGTACAGGGAGGGAGAAGGGAAGGAGGACACATCGCGTGATACAGTTAAAAGGTTTATTAACAAACAAAGATACGATAAAACATTCACATTGAGCAGGCTGAAAAAGGCAGAAACATCCACAAGCAGCGAGCTCGTCTGCCGTCCGTCAGGTGCTGAAGTAGTCCAGTGCTCCAATCCTAATTGGAGCACTGGACTACTGCAGCCTCTGACAGATGGCACCTGACGGACGGCAGAAGACCCGGGTTCTCAAAGACGTTTTCACAGGCATACTACAGACACCCAGCAGGTACAATATTTAATGACATTTTCCCTTTTTTTTTATTTAAGCATCATTAAAATCACTGCTCAGGAGCAGTGATTTTAATGATGCTTAAAAAAAAAATATATGAAAATTACTTTAACTATTGTACCTGCTGGGTGTCTATAGTATGCCTGTGATAACGTCTTTAAATAGCACAATCACCTGCCTGCCAGTAAATTGGGAAGAACTGATCTAGCTAAACTATACAGTGTATAAACATATGTACAACACCTGGGATGTATATATATCCTCTACACACTGAAACATTAACTGACTAGCCTGCTCTACCTACCTGCAAAAAATTACACTCTCTGTCTCTCTAACCACCGCCGCAACACACTACATAAGGCCGACCTGCAGACGGTCTTTTATAGTGTGGGGCATGTACTAAACCCCCTGAGCCATAATTGGCCAAAGCCAGGGTTACGGATCTCTGTACTGACGGCGCTGTGATTGGCCAAGCATGTGGGTCATAGTGCATGCTTGGCAAATCATAAGCCAGCAATGCCGTAGTGAATTATGGGCCGTGGCGGGTCACTCGAATTTGGCGCGAACGACCGTTTTGTTCGTATTTCGACGAACAATCGAACATACGATGTTCGAGTCGAACATGGGTTTGACTCAAATACGAAGCTCATCCCTAGTCCTGACTAGGCATGCGGGAGATAACACCCGACGCACCATAGACCTGATTGATCTCTTAAATAGATCTTCATGTCAGGCTCTTGTTTTGAGTCTTGATGCACAAATTGCTTTTGGCAGGTTGAGCTGGCCTTGCATGTTCTCTACTTGTCTTTTTTCAAAGCCCTAGAGGCGTTATACTCACAGGTTATGGCCCAGGTCCAGATGTCCTCTTTTCTGCCGCCTCGCTTCCCCATGACAAATGGCACGTGCCAGGGATGTATTTTATCCCCTTTACTCTTCATTCTGTGCCTTGAGCCCCTTGCTGAGACCATCCGATTACACTCAGATATCCGTGGGGTGGTGATGCAACAGAGGGAGTACAAGTTATCACTGATTGCAGATAACATATTACTTACTATCACCAGCCCGCTCTTGTCCCTTCCCTTGCTTCATAGTCTTTATTCCTCTTCTGGGGCCATACTGTATCTGGTTATAGGGTCAACACAACAAAAACTGAGGCCCTACTTATACACATACCACCTTCTCTATTGTCCCAGCTTATGGCGTTCTACCCTTACAAATGGTGTCCCTCCTCCCTCAAATGCCTGGGAATCCATCTCACCCCTACCTATTCTTCTCTTCACTCTGCTAATTCCCCCATGTTTTTAGATATTAACAAATCTCTACAAAGTTGGACGAAATACCCCCTCTCCCTCCTTCGTAGAATTAATGTCTTGAAAATGTCTATCCTGCCCAGGCTGCTATATCATTTTGAGACGTTACCTGTTGCCATCCCTCTTGCCCAGCTTAATGCCATCCTTAATGCCATCCTTAAGCTTTTAGAAGTTTTCTCAAATTCATCTGGAACGGAGGGGCCCATCGCATAGCAAGTCCTGGGGTCTTCTCCCTGAGGTCTAGGGGGGTCTGGGGGCTCTGGATATTATTAAATATTATTACGCCTCTCACCTGAGGTCAATTGTCTCTTGGTCAAGTCTGCAGGCTCCGAGCCATTGGTCTGATATTGGGAAGGGGGTGCTATATCCGGTTCACCCATGCTCCTTGATTTGGTCACCTGTGTCCCACATAGATCCCATTTTCAGATGCCAGTGTACTGCCCCAATGAACTTCACTCTAAAAGTTTGGTGTAAATGTCTCAAACTCCTCCCTCATCTTGTCTTGCTCCCCTTTCATGAATGTGCTTTTTAATCCGGCTATACCAGACAGCCTATCCTTAGGGCCTATCCTATTCGGGCACGTGCATTGTGTTCCCAGTAACGCGATGGGCGCGGACGCACCGGTGGCGGCGTGCGCACGCCCCCTAGCGGCTTTAAATTACAGGACGTCATATGACATCCTGTCAGAATAATTGAGTTACTTTCCTGCTATCATTGGACGGCTGGTAGTAGAGAGGTTAAAGAGGATCTGTTGGTTTGGGATAGCAATTTCTGCTTATCCACAGCAGTTGGGTTCAGGTTGATTTGGAGGCAACAATGGTTTGTGTCCACTTGGCCTTACCAGTGGATAGGGATGAGCCGAACACCCTCCAGTTTGGTTTGCACCAGAACTTGCAAACAGGCAAAAATTTGTTTGAACACGCGAACACAGCCTATGGGACACGAACATGAAAAATCAAAGGTGCTAATTTTAAAGGTTAATATGCAATTTATTGTCCTAAAAAGTGTTTGGAAATTGGGTCCTGCCCCAGGGGTCATGTATCAGTGCCATTTTTTCGGGAGCAATGATTTTAATAATGCTTAAAGTGAAACAATAAAAGTGAAAATATTCCTTTAAATTTTGTATCTTGGGGGTGCCTAAAGTATGCATGGAAAGTAGCACATGTTTGCTGTGCTTAGAATTGTCCCTGCACAAAGTGTAATTTCTGAATGAAAATAAGTCATTTAAAACTACTAGCAGCTATTCATGAATTGTCGGTTCCGGCAATACAGAGAAAAGTAATTGAAAAAAATGACAGGGGTCCCCCCAAGTCCATTACCAGTCTCTTTGGGTCTGGTATGAATATTAAGGGGAACCCCTGCCATTTTTTTCAATTACTTTTATCTGTATTGCCAGGACCCGACAATTCATTAATAGCACAAATTATTTTTTTCTTCTTCAAAAATGACATTTTGTGCAGGGAACCAAGATTTTAAAAAAAAATGTGTGGGGGTCCCCCAAAATCCACATCAGGCCCTTCAGGTCTGGTATGGATATTAAGGGGAACCCTGTGTTATTAAAAAAATCCCCCCAAAAAATACATACCATCAACATGGGGTCACAGACCCCCAAAGCATCTTCCCCATGTTGAGGGCATGCGGCCTGGTACTGTTCAGGAGGGGGGGCACTCTCTTGTCCCCCCTCTTTTCCAGGTTGCGTTCTCGGATGAAGGGTCTGGTATGGATATTTTTGAGGGGACCCAAGGCCATTTTTTTATTTCGGCGCAGAGTTCTCCTTAAAATCCATACCAGACCTGAAGGTCTGGTATGGATTTGTTGGGGGAACCCCACATAATTTTTTTTAATTACACAGGGTTCCTGATATGGAATTTGGGGGGACCGCTACACATTTTTTGGGGGATTTCGGTTTCCTGCACAAAATATCATTTTTGAAGGAAAAAAAGTCATTTAAAACTACTCCCAATATTAATGAATTGTCGGTCCTGGCAATACAGATAAAATTCATTGAAAAAAATGGCAGGGGTTGCCCTTATTATTCATACCAGACCCCTGTCATTTTTTTCAATTACTTTTCTCTGTATTGCCGGGACTGACAATTTATAAATAGCTACTAGCAGTTTTAAATGACTTTTTTCTTTCAGAAATGACACTTTGTGCAGGGACAATTCTAAGCATGGGAAACATGCACTACTTTACATGCATACTTTAGACACCCCCCAGGTACGAAATTTAAAGGAATATTTGACTTTTATTGTTTCACCTATTAAAATCACTGCTCCCAAAAAAACAACAATTTTTAAAACGTTTTTTTTGCATTGATACATGTCACCTGGGGCAGGACCCAGGTCCCCAAACACTTTTTAGGACAATAACTTTAAAATTAACCTTTAAAATTAGCACTTTAGAATTCTCCCATAGACTTTTACAGGGTGTTCTGCGGCTTTTCGAATTTGCCCTGAACACCCCAAATTGTTCACTGTTCACCGAACTGGCGAACAGCCAATGTTTTGAGTTGAACTCATGTTCGACTCAAACTCGAAGCTCATCCCTACCATTGGATTGCAAATGGCTTCTGTAAAAAAAAAAGTTTTGGTAGAACTATTCCCTGTGGTCGTTTCACTAAGTTTGCCAATAGATGAATATTAATCAGTTCTGATAACAAATGTGTGTGTTTTGCTGTTAATTGTTTTTCCTCCAAGTCTCCACAGGTGGTTTCCTTTTTGAGGTTTTTGGTTTTTCTTTTCTTGAAGTGGAACATCTGGTTGAAGGCTAAATACATCCCAGGTAAGATTAATGCAGGCCATACACGGTTCGAAATTTCGAAAGAATTTTCTTTCGAAAATCGTATCAAAGAATTTTTGTACGAATTTCGCACCATTAGTGGGCTGCAGCAACAGCCGATTTTCGTGCGGCAAACAGATTTGAGAAATCCGACATGTTGGAAATTTTTTGAAAATCGGATGATTTTCGGATCAATAATGGGAGAATCGTACGAGAAATGTAATAGAAAACAAAATATGCATGTGCAAGAAAAGAATATTCCTGGAGAGAAACGAAGATTCCCGGAGAGAAATGAATATTCCCGGCAACATGAAGGTTTTGTCGGCCGAATTTCGAAAATCAATGGTGGCATAATCGGATCACAAAAAAACGAACTTTCTGATCTTGAAAAAAAAAATTGTTCGAAATTCGACCGTGTATGGCCTCCTTAACACAATAGCTGATGCTCTCTCTTGCCTGCAGATGGACCGTTTTTTTCCTCCTAATGCCGAAAGCGGACCTAGTCAGGGCTTCATGCCCACCCCATTTGTGGGATTTGCTTTAATTTTGGCAAACATTCAGCATTCTTTGGCAAATTCAACTTGGAAGAATTATTCTTCTGCATGGTTTTTGTGGTTTACCTTTTTATCTTCATTATAAACTGATATTTCTAGACATTCTGAAAAATTTGTGCTGAATTCCTTCATTCACTAATGGAAAAAAAACATGTTCTCACATTAATAAAACGTTATCTGCCATTTCCTTTTTTCTTCACCTTCATAATCTTCCTGCCTGTCAATGTTTTTTTTTTAGTAAAACAGGCCATGAAAGGTTATAGAAGAAGGAATTGAACTAAAGGCACTAAATTGTGTAATATCACAAATATTGTATGCTCATCCAAGTTAAAGGGGATTTTATTTTATGCGTTTTTTTTAATAGCCGTTTTTGCAGCTTTCAGGATTTCGGAATTATTATCTCTGTATGGTGTGGATATTAGGACAATTATTTATCTTCTGGGTGCACAAGAGAGCATCTACTAGAGTCTACTCATTGAATTTTGATCTGGATCTAAACTCTTTTGTTATAAATTGGCATGGTCGAAGGGGCATGGCTTGGAGTGATTTTGTTTTTAAGTTAGGCAGACTTTATGCCATTTTTCCATCTTCAGATATCCTTATAATTCACCTGGGTGGGAATGATATTGAAAAAAATGAAGATGTTTAATCTAATTTCCAACATGAAGGATACGCTTAAGATTCTTAAGTTAGTTTCTCCGAATACAGTTTTGGTATTTTCCGAAATAATACCAAGGTTAAAATGGTTGGAATCGGTTACATTTAAAGCGGAGCTCCACCCATGAAAACAACATTTTGCCATGTTGTTAAAAAAAAAAAAAAAAAAAAGCCTGAAAAAAAAAAAAATACTCACCCGAAATAGCTGTTGCTATGCGGAAGTCCGTAATCTGCCTCACCTGCACCGCGGTCCGATTTCTTCTTGTCCTTCTCCTTGTGAATGGGGCACGCTGCTTTCTGGGAACTGTGTGTGTTCTCAGAGAGCAGCGCGCCCATTCACAAGCCAGCGTGAGACTCGAGCAGGCACAGTAGAAAACGGGCAGTGAAGCCGTACGGCTTCACTGCCTGTTTCCCATAGTGTGAATGGCGGCGCGGGACTCGGAGCGATCGCGGGACCGGCATCGGGGGGGCCATCAGCGCGGGCGCCTAGGACAGGTAAGTGTCCTTATTTAAAGTCAGCAGCTACACTGTTAGTAGCTGCTGACTTTAAAAAAAAAAAATTTCGCGGCTGGAGCTCCGCTTTAAGCCCCTAGAAAAAGTCTATTGTTTTGATTGTGTACACTTTTCAGACGTAGGAATGGACATCTTTAATCTTAACCTGCAAACATGCATTGAGGTGGCTGTGGGTTTGGGGTGATGGTGACAGGAGGACTGTTTTTTTAAGCCCTCCTGTCCTTTGGGATATGTGAGAATATGTTAAAAAAAAAGAGATGATGGTCATCCCGTCTTAGTGGCTGGGTTGAGCTTTGGTTAATTCTGTATGATTTAAACCAGGCCGTGGCCTATTTTGTTCCAAATATTTCGTGTGGAGCTTTTTTTTCTTGATGAGTCATGCATGTTTGCAGGTTTTTTGGCCTGTCGTCTGCCGTCTCATGGTGGGGTAAAAGGGGGGTAGCCTATTTAGGCCCCCCTTACCTCATGGGGCGTTAGATAAATTTTTCATTTAACAAGTTTTTAAATCGGGCTTACTTCTAATTTAAACCAATAAACCAGGCCGTGGCCTATTTTGTTCCAAATATTTGGTGTAGAGTGTTTTTTCTTGATGAGTCTATGCATGTTTGCAGGTTTTTTTTGTCCTGGTGTCTTCGGTCTTATATTTCCTTGTTGAACAGAACTAGCCAGGTCACATGATATTGACATCAAACATGTGGGCGTGTATACAGGCTGCAGTGGAAATCTCCTCCTTCCTGAACTCTCAGCACTGAAGAAACTGTGCAGTTTATCACTGACAGCCAAAGGTATATAGTGGCAATATTTGAATGTAAAACAAAGATTTATAAACTGTGGGAACTGTGGGCACTGTAGAAGGGGGGGTTGCAGATTAACTATTTTTATGTTACTGGGTTTAGTAACACTTTAATTTTGATGAAAAGGATTTACTGTAACATTATGGCTATGTCTCTCTCATGTACGCATATGTGCATTTTTACATCAAATCAAATTAACACACTTGTTCTGAACAATGCATAATAGTGAATAGAATAGATGTTCATATGATTTTACCTAATTACGATCTATGTCCTGACTAACCAGTAAAAAATTATTAAAGTTTCTTTCAGATCAACTCTTAAGAGTTTTGTAAATGTCATTTGTAGTTGCTGTTTACAGTTTGTGTCTCATGTCAGATCAAACTATTCTTGTAAGGTACCACAGAAATGAAATTTGGAGTGACAGGGGAGAAGAGTCTGGGACTGTGGTAATTAAAGTAGCTGGATGGGATGAGGTATAGAGATGAGGAGAAGAATAAAAAAGACAGCCAAATGACATATGACATATTGATGCCACAGGGAATAGAAATGTGCACAATGAGAAGAACAGATGAAAGTAAGGAGTCAGTTAAATTATTATACCTGATTCTAAAAAAAGGGGAACATGAGATAATCTTCCTCTCAGACCAGATAAAGTGTCTATTATGAAATACATGAATAGCTTTAAGAATTTTTTTTTTTTATTATTGCAGAAAGAATTCCATCACAACAAACCGGCTTTTCATTAATCAGGGTAAATAACAATCATATGAGGCAATAAAATGGTGGACTTCAGCCGTAAGAGTAACCAATCAATCCTTGTATTAAATTGTTGCGTCTGATAGACATAGTGATATAAATAGTTTCATCCTTTATTGGATGGTGCTTGGAATCAAATTAACCTTCTTCTAATATGTCTTTGTCTCTGACAACAACTTTATCCTGCTCCTCATGTCAGATGTTGAGAGGTGCCATTCCCTAGCAACCAGAAAATGCTAATTCACGACTTTGATTAAATTGTCTGGTACAAGCAAGGCCACAGAGATGCCTTTTTATGCTCTGGATTTATTTCTAATTTACAATGCAAGTAAAGGATAAAGCTAAAGTTCTCTCAGTGATCTTTAGGTTTTACACCAAATGTGCATAAACATATGTTCTGCAATACAATATCACCAAATCTACTAAGCTATAGCAACAACAAAATAGCATTGACAATATCCCCAGAAAAAAAAAAATATATATATATATATATATATATATATATATATAAATATATATTTTACTATAAAGGTACAAACCAGAATGTAGTAATTCCATTTTGGAGTGTTTGTACACGGTTCATTTGTACATCTAGCCTTTAGAAATACATTTTGTCTGAGCCCTGCCCTTTACTTGGCCAGAAAAGAAAATATGTCACAAAATATTATACTGTACTTTTACCCAAAATCTAAAGTTTAACTGTTTGACAAGCAGAGCTGTGCCAGGGACAAATGCTGCCCAATGCAGTCATTTTTATTTTTAAATAAGCAGGCTCAGCATCACTGAGTAAAAATATTTGTCTGGTCTCTGCATTTGTCAATCAGGTAGGCACAGGGACCGCAGTACTGTGTTCAGTGATGCAGAGCCTGCACCGTTAACAGGCTGAGTAGGTAGCTGAGTAACACTGAGCCTGTGATTTTATCAGGCTCGTCATTACTGAGCTTTACTGAGGGCAATATGTCAGGAAAAGTGTCCCACTGACTATATCACCATAAGTACCATTCAAGGTGGCCACCTCCTACTAACGAGGAATAATTAACACAGCAAAATGTCCTACAAAGCTCAAAGAGAGTAAACAATCATAGCGCTCTCTGTTTTCCAACCAATAATTTATTGTTACTTTATTAACATTAGACTCGCATTAATCTGTGCACTGTTCTGGTGCACTTCATATACAAAGGTTAGGGATGAGCCGAACACCCCCGCATTCGGTTCGCACCAGAACCTTAGAACGGACCGAACGTTTGCGTGAACATTTAGAACCCCATTGACATCTATGGGACTCGAACGTTCGAATTCAAAAGTGTTAATTTTAAAGCCCAATATTTAAGTTATTGTTGAAAAACGTCTTTGAGAACCCGGGTCTTGCCCCAGGGAACATGTATCAATGGAAAAAAAAGTTTTAAAACTGTAGTTTCTTCAGGAGCAGCGATTTTAACCACATGCCGACCAGCCGCCGTCATTCTACGGCGGCAGGTCGGCACTCCTGGGCAAGAGCCCGTCATGCTACGTCGGCTCTTTTGCGGCCACTATCGCCGCCGGGCACCCGCGATTGCTTGTTACAGAGCGGGGAACGGGAGCTATGTGTGTAAACACATAGCTCTCGTTCCTGTCAGCGGGGGAAACGCTGATCTTCTGTTCATACAATGTATGAACAGAAGATCAGTGATTTCCCCTAGTGAGGCCACCCCCCAAAATACAGTTAGAACACACCAGGAACACACTTAACCCCTTCCCTGCCCCCTAGTGTTAACCCCTTCACTGCCAATGGCATTTTTATAGTAATACAATGCATTTTTATAGCATTGATCGCTAAAAAAATGCCAATGGTCCCAAAAATGTGTCAAAAGTGTCCGAAGTGCCCGCCATAATGTGGCAGTACTGCAAAAAAAACGCTGATCGCCGCCATTACTAGTAAAAAAAATAAAATTAATAAAAATGGCATAAAACTACCCCCTATTTTGTAAACGCTATAACTTTTGCGCAAACCAATCAATAAATGGTAATTGCGATTTTTTTTTTACGAAAAATATGTAGAAGAATACGTATCGGCCTAAACTGAGGAAAAAAACGTTTTTTAATATATTTTTGGGGGATATTTATTAAAGTGGTTAATGATGCTTAAAGTGTAAAAAAATAATGAAAGATTCCTTTAAACATCGTACCTGCTGGGTATCTATAGTATGCCTGTGAGGTGGCACGTGTTTAGAACTGTCCCTGTACAAAATGAGATTACTATAAGAAAAAAGTAATTTAATACTGCTTGCGGCTTTAATGTAATGCTTGGTCCCTGCAATATGGATGAAAATCACTGAAAAAAATAGCATGGGTTTCCCCGCCACCACTCCCCCAGGTCATTACAAGACCCTTTGGCCCTATATATGTCATACTTTGCTGCTGCATATTGCACAATTTCCTAAAGAGACCCTCAACAAACTACATGATACTTGTGCCTGATGAGGCCATTGATGTTCCAGTGGTGGCCCGTGAGCCTGGCCATACAGGCTTGGCCCCCTAAAGCGCACGTGCTGTGCGGCAACAATATGACGATTATTTTAGGGGTGGAGGGGCATTCCAATGCCAGATCTTGGCTGAATAAATTATTTTTTGGGGAAAGAAAAATTCTAGAAAAAAGGGGGGTTGCCATCCGGGGGTTGCCATCCGGGGCCCCCTTTGAACAAATTCTGTGAAGAACTCCTGTTCACTGAAGGCCTCCATTATTTCTGCAAGTTAAAATTAAGCAAAAAAAGCTAATGTCAGTCAAGCCTCTACTACTTACTAAGCTTACTCCCCATATCTAACCCACAAACTCCTACACTGATCATAAAGTCCAAAATCAAGTTACGTACTGAGCACACTTGCACTATGCACCACCAAGTGGGTTTAGTTGCAAAGTAATGAGCACACTTGCACTATGCACCACCAAGTGGGTTCAGTTGCAAAGTAATGAACACACTTGCACTATGCACCACCAAGTGGGTTCAGTTGCAAAGTAATGTGCAAACTTGCAGTATACAGCAAGTTGGTTTAGGTGCACTGAGCACACGGGCAATACAACACGTGAGAACACTGCAGCTAGCACAATCAACTGCCTGACAGATTAGGAAGAAGTAATCTAACTAAACTATACAGTGTATAAATATATGTACAACTCCTGGGATATATATATATATCCTCTACACACTGTAAATTTAACTGACTAGCTTGCCTGCTCTATCTAGCTAGAAAAAAAGACAATCTCTCTCTCTCTCTGTCTGATCTGTAACCAGCGCTGGAACACACTACACGAGGCCGCCCAGCAGGCGGCCTTTTATAGTGTGGGGCGTGTGCTAAAGCCCTGAGCCATAATTGGCCAAAGCCACCCTGGCTTTGGCCAATTATGTCTCTCCATTTTTTGCGCGCTGTGATTGGCCAAGCATGCTGTCATAGTGCATGCTTGGCCAATCATCAGCGCGCAATGCCGCAGTGGTTTATGGGCCGTGGCGCGTCACTCGAATTTGGCGCGAACGACCCGCTTTACTCATATTTCGACGAACGGTCAAACATGCAATGTTCGAGTCGAACATACATCTGAGCTCATCCCTAACAAAGATGTGTGTTGCCCCTTCAGAATAAATGTCATGGCATCATTGGCTTTGCTGTATGAGTTAAATCACAGGTTACATGACTTTGTTAGAGGATGGATAGCTGCTCATCTAGCCGCATTATATGTCCACTCCTGTTTACATCACAATAGCAAATTGCCTCCTGTGCGTTACAGGGACTATGCAAATACCCTAAAGATGATTAACCCTTTATACTTTTTGATGCTAGACAACACTATTTAATTGCTTATACAAATTAATTTGCTGGACTATGCAAATACCCTAAACATTATAAACTCTTCAAAAAAAAAACTGATACTAAACAGTAGTTTTAACTCTTTAAAACCTTATATTAATTAATTTGCTAAAGGAATTACATAAAAATACTACATAAATATATATATATATATATATATATATATATATATATATATATATATATCAGATATACATTATCTCACAAAAGTGAGTACACCCATTACATTTTTATAATATTTGATTATATATTTTCATGTGACAGCGCTGAAGAAATTACACTTTGCTAAAATGTAAAGTAGTGAGTATACATCTTGTATAACAGTGTAAATTTCCTGTCTCCTTAAAATAACGCAACACACAGCCAATAATGTCTAAACCACTGTCAACAAAATGTCCAAATTGGCCCAAAATGTCAATATTTTGTATGGCTACCATTATTTTCCAGCACTGCCTTAACCCTCTTAGGCATGGAGTTCATCAGAGCTTCACAGGTTTCCATAACTACATCACAGAACTGGTGGATGTTAGAGACCTTGCGCTCCTCCAACTTCCATTTGAGGATGCCCCCCACAAATGCTCAATAGGGTTTAGGTCTGGAGACATGCTTGGTCAGTCCACCACCTTTACCCTCAGCTTCTTTAGCAAGGCAGTGGTCATCTCGGAGGTGGGTTTGGGGTCATTATCATGTTGGATTACTGCCCTGCGGCCCAGTCTCCAAAGGTAGGGGATCATGCTCTGCTTCAGTATTTCACAGTACATGTTGTCATTTATGGTTCCCTCAATGAACTGTAGCTCCCCAGTTCCGGCAGCACTCATGCAGCTCTAGACCATGACACTCCCACCACCATGCTTTACTGTAGTCAAGACACACTTGTCTTTGTACTTGTCACCTGGTTGTCACCACACACGCTTGACACCATCTGAACCAAATACGTTTATCTTGGTCTCATCAGACCACAGGACATGGTTCCAGTAATCCATGTGCTAGTATGCTTGTTTTAGCAAACTGGCTTACTTCTGGGATGATAGCCATACAGACCAATTTGATACAGTGAACAGCGTATGGTCTGAGCACTGACAGGCTTACCCCCCACCCATTCAACCTCTGCAGCAATGCTGGCAGCACGTCTATTTACTAAAGACAACCTCTGGATATGTGTCAGGCTAGGAGAAGATATCAGGTAACAGTTCAGGTGTGCTGATTATGCTAACAGTTCAAGAACAAGAGCATATACCATGAGCAGGTCTGAGCAGAGCAGGTTAGCTGGGACTTGTAGTTCACCGATGCAGATGAACGTATATGTTGGCTGGACCTTGTAGTTCACCGCTGCATATGAAGGTGGATGTTAGCTGGTGCTTGTAGTTCACTGCTGCACATGGATGTTGGCTGGTGCTTGTATTTTACCGCTGCAGATGAAGGTACTACAGTAGAATCAGGCAAAGCGTAGTCTATGCAAGCTGGGTCATACACAGGTAGATCAGAGTCCAAACAGTACCGAATCAGAAGTGAGCAAGCGGGGTCAAATGAGCCGGGTCATACACAAAATACACAGAGCAGATATCAGCTGATTCAAACAGTAGCACACAAAGGTAACTCTATCATCAGCACTGATTGGATGATGATACAGGTGATTTAATGGTGAGCTGGCCAATCACTGTTTCCCAGGCAAAGGCTGTGTCAGGTGAGTTGTGCTGGGTCCTAAAGGGATCCTAGTACTGACAATATGAAGCTGAGCACGTGCACTCAACCATGACAAGGCCTGTTCTGAGTGGATCCTGCCCTGTTAAACCGCTGTATGGTCTTGGCCACCATGCTGCAGCTCAGTTTTAGGGTCTTGGCAACCTTCTTATAGCCTAGGCCATCGTTACAAAGAGCAACATTTCTAATTGGGACCAATTTGGACATTTTCACTCAGGGGTGTACTCACTTTTGTTGCCAGCAGTTTAGACATTAATGGCTGAGTTATTTTGAGGGGACAGAAAATGTACACTGTTTACACGCTGTATACTCACTACTTTACATTGTAGCAAAGTGCCATATCTTCAGTGTTGTCACATGAAAAGATATAATAAAATTAGGGCTGTTACTGATCAAAATTTTTGTGTTCGATTAATCGTTTTTTTTTTTAATCAATTAATCGACTAATTTTGATTATTTATAATGCACATACAGATCCAACTACTTTTAGCTGATCTCCTTGCAGGCTGATTTCCAGTGCAGCTACCAACCACTGGAGAAATGGATAGCAGGATACAAAAAAACACACAAAGGCAGCGCTCGATGGGAATAGCATTAAAACTTTTATAGTCTTCAAGTAGGTAACAATATAAATATTGCACTGGAGATAAAATCGATGTAGCTACATAAACTGTAAAAATGGTGTGAGTAATACCAAACAGTATCAAAAGCAATCATAAAAACCTGTAGCCAAGTATGATACTGGTACTAAAATGTGTACAACGATACCACTGCTGAATCCAGATGAAGAGGGGTTAACATCAGTCCGTCGGCATGTAGATGTCTCGTGAAGGGAACTATCACAACTACCAGTGGATGGTTGTAGAATCCAAGGTTAATAGAGGGAAGTGTAACAGCCCTTGCGTGTGGCAGATAGTAAGGTCCCGCCAGCATGCAGATATGAAGGCACAGCAAAGGAGCCCTTCAGATGAACACGGCAAGCCCCGCCGACACAACTCCCTGAAGGCCCGGAAGCCGGTGGAGAGGTGAGTACCAATGAAAATAATTTTGATCGATCAAAAAAAAATTAATCGATCAAAAAAATTTGAGCAGCCCTAAATAAAATATTTACAAATATGTGAGGGGTGTGCTCACTTTGTGAGATACTGTAAATCTTCAGACATCTGTGTATGGAAACCTAAAATTAGGTTTTAAAAAACATAATCTGTCTATACATTTGGCACTTTTTCACAATAATGACAAAGCTGGATTAAAATTTTTGAAAATTTAAAGACATTTTTAAAACATTGGAGGGGAAACAATAAGGTGGAAACATTAACCCAGCAAGAATCTAAATTGACTAATATTGTATGCAAACATTGGCTCCAAAAGTGTTAAATATTTAATTTGACCTTAATTGTTTTATTGAAGATTTTTAATGTATATAGTGGACATTATTTTTATATGTGGGTTCTTTTAAGTATTTATTTCTATCACTATTTTGTATAATAATGCTGTATTTTTAAGTATAGTTTGTTGTTTACATTTTTTTTACACAGATGTCTGAAGATACCTGGTATATTTATTGATGTAGCATTTTTAAGTGTTTCCATCCACAAATTAATTATTATTGGGTTTTAAAGAGTTAATACTACTGTTACGTATCAGTGGTATGAACAGTTTATATTGTTTTAGGGTACTGATGAAGTCCGGTGACCTGTGATGTAACTCATAGGGAGAAACCTGTGATGTAACTCATAGCCGACACCATACAGCAAAACCAGAATTGAGTGGGAAACACACACCTTTGTATCTGAAGTGCAGCAGAACAGTGCATAGATTAATGTGAGTGTAATTTTAATAATATTTCAATCAATTATTGCTGGGAAAATGGAGAGCGCTATGATTGTTTACTCTCTTTGAGCTTTGTGGTTACAACATCCTGATTAAAGAGGAAGTAAACCCTCTAAAACATTTCTTAAAAATAAAACTCTGCAAGAGAAAGGCATAATGAGCTAGTATGCATAGCATACTAGCTCATTATGAATTACTTACCTGAGATCGAAGCCCCCGAAGTGACTCTCGTTCCTCTATTCCGCCGCCGCCATTATACCCGAGTGGTACAAAAGAAACAATAATTTTTTCATTAATTAAATGAGTGTATAAATAAATGTATAGTCACTGTACTGAAACAGTGATGATAGTGACAACCAGAGCTGTATCCTGGCCTAGGCCAACAAGGCCCAGGCCTAGGGCAGCACTTTGCAGAGGGGCAGCATGAAAAGAGTCCCCGCCGGCTTGTGCTACACTGTTAGGAAAATTAGTCTAGCGCCCCATAAAGCGGCCGCGCTGCTTCTAGTATGCGGGCGGCCGGCATTCCTCAACTGTCCAATTTTGACTGTTTTGTCATCCTGGACCACACACTTCCTCACTGTGCTTTATGTTTCTGCTGCACCATCTACTTAAAGTAGAACTATAGGCAACACTTTTACCATCCCTGTCCCATTGCGAAGATTTCCCATCACATCTGCTCTATGGGCAACCAGGAAGTAAGAGGAAATCTAAGTAAATTAAGGGAATCCATTTCCCCCCTTCCCCCAGGCCCTCAGAACTAGTGTCCTCACTCGAAAATTTTAGGGCGGGTCTTAAACAACACAGGGTGTGGTTGTGACAGGAAGGGGTGTGTCATATTTAAATTAGGGGGTGCACGAGTTTAGTCAGGCCTAGGGCAGCACAAAACCTAAATACACCTCTGGTGACAACAACCAATATTAGGTGAATATATATATGTGGGTGAAGTCCACAAACAAAACAAAATGTGACAATATCAAGTCCATCAATATAACTTGTGGATCAATGATGAAGAAGATAAATGTATGACCACGCAGATCTTCATAGGCAAACAGTCATTCCTGCCAACTAAATATAGATGTGAATGCGCTTACCAGAACCAGTGGATCTACCTGTCAGCGACAGCAGATCATGTAGACATGAGAAATCTCGGGACGAATCAGTTCGGCTTCACTGGAAAGTGGAAACCATGAACTGGATATAGGAAAACCAAGGATCTTCAATGGAGGACCATAGATGAACGATATCCTGGAATGGTGAACCGGATATCCCAAAATGTCCACCCCAAATCCAACGGATGGCGGAGATGGTAATGTGGCCCCTTAAGGCGAAAAGGTACAACGGAACTATTATTGCTGGCCACATGCAATCGCTCCACAGAGAGGCAGAACGCGGTAATGCCCATGTAAACAAACACACCGCCATTCTGTTGGGAGGAGAGAGAGATCTACTGTTCCTCGTGATCAGGAACAGTGATCTCTCTGCTCCTCCAGTCATTACACTGCCCCCACAGTTAGAAACACTCCCAGAGAACACACTTAACCCATTGATCGCCCCTAGTGTTAACCCTTTCCCTGCCAGTGAAATTATTACAGTAATCAGTGCATTTTTATAGCACTGATCAATAAATAAATGTCAATGGTCCCAAAAAAGTGTAAAAAGTGTTTGATCTGTCCGATGAAATGTCGCAGTCCCAGCTTAAGATCATTGATTAATGGCATTATTAGTAAAAATAATAATAAAAATGCCATAAATCTATTCCTTATTTTGTAGACGCTATAACTTTTGCGCAAACTAATCAATATATGCTTATTGCAATTTTTCCTAAACATATTGTTTGCCGTCATTACTTAGAGTGTCACAACAAAAATACAGCAGATACTACATTCATAGTTATTGAAAGGTTTACCCCTCATTGGCGTTGGAGTGTTGCTAAGACTATGTAGCATTGCTTTACCAAATGCATTTTTCTATGCAATTTTATATATGTTTTTATACATTGCATGACTTATGTGATTCTCCTACAAATTTGTTTTGCATCCTTAAGCCATTTGTATATTATTTTAAATGGCATTACTATAGTAAATGTATTTTTGTGCATGTATATACCTAGCACTGACATGATAGCATTTAACAGCTAGAGGATCTGTTTCCTGTTGGTCCATCTGGCCGGGGGGCTCCTCTTCCGTCTCTTGCATCTGAGAGGCATTTCCTCTGTATAGAGTTTTTCTGTATTTTCGCGTCATCCTGGGGGGTTGATTCCTCCGTGATTCGCTTTACCTTGTGACAAACTTAAAAGGACAGGCTTGTGTGGTAGAGCCATGTCTCTGATGATATCCACTTGGATGAAACATGTCACGCAAGCAAGCTGAATTCCGTGTTTGTTTGTGTCCTGCTCGCCCCCTCCCTTGGACTACAGGAGATTCAGGATGCTCACTACGTTGCAGATATAGAAAGGAGCTGCGTGTTAGTGGGCGTCCTAACTCTCCTGCAAATCCAGTGGGGGGCTCTCCATGGATCGCTTCTTCGTTAGATTACAACGGATGCTGGAACGTAAGGTCAGATTGTACTGGAATCGCTGGTATTTTCTCAAATACCAGGATGACAATATCACCCCATGGGGATTAATAATCCAAATATTTCCGAGTATTTTCAATATAACACCCAATTTTAAATCTGAATGGGAAAAAAATCTGCAATGCTGCTCTGCCAGGATGATGGATTTACTGTGTCAACAGTATGCATCAGACCTGGCAGCTGTCGATGTCGAAATTGCAAACCTTTACAGTGAAAATACAGCTATCACCACCGCTGAACCTTTTTCAACTCGTGAACTTACATTAAAAGTTGATTTAGAAACTTATGTTTCTTCTCTTTTAAAGAATAAGGAAAAGAAATTCATACGTGATAAATTAGCCTATGATAACAGCCAGGCCTATAATTGGACCTCTGCAAATAGAAATCGCAGACGTCCAACTACTAGTAGAAATACCAACAAACCCATTACACACGGCTCCTCAACGGAATATACGGATTCAGACTCGTCTTTACCCTCTGTTCCCTTGACTCAACCCCCTAACACAACTCAAAATGTAAAGATTCATGGTATGTTTCAGCCGAAAACGTTTAAAGGTACAGCACCAGTAAGTACAGCTAAACGTACCATCAGAGGACAGATCAATACTAGGGCAGCAACCGCCAGAAATGCACGCCCCAATACTATAGAGGGAGTTTCAGCCTCCATGGCTGCAATTACTTCAAATTCTTCTCAACCAGCACCAAATTTGCACCACTCTGATGCAGATATGGGGTCATCACAGGGTGATTTTTGTCTCAGTCAATCACCGTCTCAACCAGTTGTGGACCCCCACAAGGGCATCAGCCCCAATTTGGTGAACCCGTCAATTCTGAAAACAACTTCCAAATAATCAATCTTTCCTCCACTCCTTTGACAATCGACCAAATCTCAGTTTTGAGTTTGGGATTGTCGTTTTGTCCCACTCAAGTTGTTGACAACTTTGAATTAATTAAAGATATCAATCTATTTGCTCGCAAACTAATGCTGAAAACCATGTTTGATAAACCTAAACCCATGGTAAACTCAACCAATTTCTCTAACCCTTCTTGGGACAAGATGACAATTGAAGATATCAAAGCAGTGGAGGAATTGATGGAATTATGGGAGGAGGGTCACATTGATGACATTGACATGTCTGAAGCAGATCTTATGGATCGTGCAAGTCGCCCCCTCCCTCTATCACAAGTTGAGGCTGTTAGTTCCTTGCCCTTTCCAACGTCCAAACAAATCAATTATAAACCCAGATCGCGGATGTTCCCAACTCTCCAGGGGAACCCCAGTGTCTGGGCTTTCACTAAACAGGTTACCCAAGCTATCTTGAAAACTAAGTGGCACAATCCGTCTCAAACCAATCTAACCCCAGCCCAACAAAAAGCCCTCAGCGATCTCCAACGCAATCCCACCTTAATCATCAAACCCTCGGATAAGGGAGGCAACTTGGTGGTGATGGATACAAGTAATTATGAGCTAATGGTACTCACCATACTCAAAAACACGGATTGGTACCGTAAGGTGTCATCAAACCATCTCAAATTAACAACTTCTGTGTACCATAGGCTTATCGGTGCAGCCTATCATAAGGGAGTTATCACAAAACAAACATGGGAGTACCTAAACGTTGTGTCCCCCCGTACCCCCACCTTATATGCACTACCTAAGATCCATAAGGATGCGCACCATCCACCCGGCCGCCCCATTGTTTCGGGAAACGGCTGCCTCACGGAACAGGCTAGTGCCATGATCGACGATTTTTTACGTCCTCATGTTGAGGGGTTAGTGTCTTATCTTAAAGACACAGGGGATCTCTTGAAAACTCTGGATGGACTTCATGTCCCTCCGGGCTCATGGCTGGTTTCTCTTGATGTAGAGGCCCTCTACAACTCCATTCCCCATCATTTGGGTTTGAGGGTTGTAGAGGGTTTCATTTCAGAGAATAGCGAGGTGTCAGTTACCTACAATCGTTTTATATTGGACTTACTTGGTTTTGTTTTAACAAACAAAATTTTTTTGTTTGGTGGCTCCCACTACCTCCAGGTACAGGGTGTTGCTATGGGGACCAAGTGTGCCCCCTCCTACGCAAACCTGTACCTGGGGGGGTGGGAGCGTGACCTTTTCCATCAGGACTCTACTCAACCTTATCTTGAACAGATCCCTCTTTGGAGGCGATTCATTGACGATATTTTTTTTATTTGGACTGGTCACAGTAACGACCTAGAGGCATTTATATCTAGCCTCATGATCAATCAATTTAATTTAAATTTCACATATTCCAGTAGCCAGACTCAACTAACTTTTCTGGATCTATCAATTAAAATCCAAGATGATGGGTTAATAGGGACAGGTCTTTTTCGCAAACCGTCAGCTGGGAACTCTTTACTCCATGCATCCAGCTCCCATCCCAAACCCCTCAAGGATAGTATTCCTTATGGACAATACCTGAGACTGCGGAGAAACTGTAGTTCTGAAACTGATTTTATATCAGAATCTCAAATTCTAAGACAAAGATTCACAGAACGTGGCTACAGTCAGAAATGCCTCAAAAGGGCTTTCGCTAGAGCTAAGGTACAAAATAGAAGATCTCTTTTACACGATCCCAAACCTCTAAAGACCAATGCAGGTACTCGGCTCATTACACGGTTTTCTAGCAACCATGAACAAATACGAGGCATTTTGGAAAAACATTGGGACCTTCTAAGGGGTGATGACATGGTGGCTAAACACCTCACAAACCACCCACAAATTACTTTTAAACGCTCAAATTCCCTTAGGGACTGCCTGGTTCACAGCCATCATTCCCCTCCAACAGCTCCATCTCGGGGACAGATGGGGACCAGACCATGCCACAAGTGTCATTTTTGCAGGTATGTCCATGCAGCACCAAGCATTGTGCTTCCCACTGGCAGGATATTTAAACCTAGATTTGCAGTAAACTGTCAGTCTGTCGGAATCGTATATATTATGACATGCACATGCAATTCATTTTATATAGGTAAAACCAAAAGACCCTTTTACCATCGTATCGGAGACCATGTATCCCTAGTGCTAAAGAAAAAAATGGAAACACCAATCAGTCGCCATATGGGCCTATTCCATCAATTTAACAGCTGTGAAATGAGCTTTTTTGCTCTGGAACACATTCCCCCCGGTGATCGGGGTGGCGACTTTGATAAAGTATTATTACAAAGGGAGGCTAAATGGATATTCAGTTTATCAGCTCTCAAACCGCCAGGTTTGAATGACGGTTTTAGCTACAAGCCCTTCCTGTGATCAGCCAAACTTTATTATTGTATTATTGTATTTTTGTATTGCATTTTTGTATTTGTATTTGTATATATTTTTTTTTTTTCCTCTCTTCTCATGCATTAATATCTTTGTGTTAAACTTCAGTTATGTACAACTAATATTGCGTTTTACAGGTATTAACACGCCACCCTCGACCAGGCTGAACTCCAGATATGTATTACCACTTTTATCATGATGATAATCTATATGGGCTATTGTCCCTTATATGTTTATGTGTTTCACCTCGTGAACAGTTTCTAATTATTACTTAAAACCATTATTGATATTGACTCATTATCATTTAATTTACTTCATTAATATTCCAGAGAGATTTGATATTCCTTCGCCAGAAAGTCTTTTATGGGGGGCATCCCTCATTTGTGTCCTTTTCCCACTGTTTTGAACAGGCTGTACGGGCAGTATGGGCGCTCCAGAATAGCATTAATGGTCACTTTTGGCTTTTTTAGGAGATCCCTTGTTTTATTGCCTTTATCACTCCACCCTATATTCGGGCCACTCCATTTTCCAACATTCCAGTGGCTGAACCGCATTAGATTGTGGGTTCATGCCACTATCCTAGATGGCGCCTGCTATTTTTTCCCCAGTGGTGAGCTTTATCTGCAATGCTCTTGCCGGCCACGCCCATCATAGGCGGAGCAACGGGGGTTTTTTTTCTTCCCCGTCTTACATCGCTCTCACTGTATGGTGATAGGACTGCAGGGCTGGGGATCTTACTGGTCCCCTTTACCCTGCAGCAGTTCCAACATGTTTTCCCTTCTGTCATTTTCGAAGGGTCAGACACACATCCCTGCTGGGGGTTTAGTGGCAAACCTCCAGCTTCAAAGATGGCGCCCGGATATTCCACGTCATCAGCGTCTATACAGGGAGCGTGTCTCTGTCGCCGGGCGCGCCTATCTGGGCGGGCCGGGGCTCGGGGGCGTGCCCTCCTTCTGACGCCAGCGGCGTGATTGGTCGGACGCCTTTGTGCCCGGGCACTCTGCCCCAATGGCGTCCCACTGGGGGGTGCCTCCTTGTCTGCCGGGCGCGCCCATCTGGGCGCGCCGGGACCCGGGGACGCGCCTTTCCCCTCGACGCTTGCGGCGTGATTGGCTGGGGTTTTCCTGGCATTTACTTCACTGCCCGCCCTCTTCGGCCACGTCAGACGCCGTCGAGGGGTATTTAAAAGTCAAACTTTTTCTGTCAAACACTCAGTTGGTATTCTTGAATCCATGCTGTCTCTCTCAGGAATTTCCTTTTTTTTCTTGGATCCAGGCGCATTAGGTAAATTCTTTGCCAAACCCCATGAGACCTTTTTGTCAATTTATATTATAGAACTCTTTATTTGTTTAGAGCTACATTACTTTACTGACAATTCATCAATTGATGGTCTTATCTCTAGATTGAGCCTGTGGGCTCTGACTAATCCAAACCACACACTTTGAGGACTGTGGAGGCTTCATTGATTGATTCTTTGGCTTCTTTCTCTCGGTCTTCAACCATTAACTATTTGTGACCCCACCGGCACTTAGGTACGTTATTAATACTGGGGGAAACTATCCATGCGTCTGGGGGTCACTCCCGTGATGCATGCATTTGCTCCTCCAGTCACTTTTTAACTTACTCAATTCAGTACTTCTAATAATAACCTTTAGGAATTTAACCTCATTCCCCTTTTTCTTACTACAGCTTGATCATCTGTGGGCACAGGACCAATTTGAGGGTTCATCTCTTTTCTTTCTTTGGCAAATCATTTAGGAATTATATTCATTATTTCCTTTCAATTGAATATCAATTACATCTATAATTGGTTGCTGTGTGTCTGGATTCTAGCCGATCCTTGAGGGTGAGTGTTGTTCGTCCTGTTTTATTGCTGTTATTATGCAAATCATATGCATGCTATGTTGTTGCTAACATTATTTATTTTCCTGTCATTTATCGTTTTTGTGTTAAAAACGTTTACTGCTTGATGTACTTTTATGTGCTATATAATCATGTTTTTCGGACCGGATGTGTTATCTAGTCCCTGTCAATGAGCAATTGGCTTTATTTGTTTAATTAATGTGTTTTCTCTCCCTTTTTATTATTTTGTAGTTTCTTCCCCTGTACTAAGCCCCTGATGAAGCCCGGCCCTGGGCGAAACATGTTGGGCAACAGTCAAGCATAGGGACTTCAGTGGCCCTTAGTGTGAGCCACATTGGTTCGTTATGGACCATCACTTGGTTATTTTATTTCAAACATTGTTATGTCAATCTTTGTATGTATAAATTATAATAAATTTTGTATATTTTCTTAATATTTGTTTATTTATTTATTTGGACACCGTTTAAAGTCCCGGGGTTTGTCACCCCACCTTTCCCCACTTCTCCATTCATTATACATTATGGGATGTGGTGTCCTTGATTGATATCTCCCTGCCTACATTCTACTCTCTAACTCTCCTGCAGTCCAAGGGAAGGGCAAGCACGACACTCCACGCCAGAGAGAAAGCCTTGCATTACTGTGTGGAGTTGCAGACTGAAGAACAGGAAGTGAGGATTTCTCAGAAGAAATAAGGACATTTAAAAGCAAAATCGAAGGATGAGGTAAGTGAAGGAGGACTGCACTAAGGTAAAGGAAGCTATTTAGGGGAAAAAAATTGTACCTTTACAAACCCTTTAAAGTGACGCAGTTCCGCATCGCAAAAAAATGGTCTGGTCATTAGGGAGAAAATCTTCAGTCCTTAAGTGGTTAATAAAGCAATATAAAAAAAAATATAAAAAATGAGTGAAAAGAAGAGAAAAGACCATATCACACTGGTGATTTTGCTTTATTTTTTAGCAATACTGTCTATGTAGGCTATAGGGATGCAAAACAGAGATAATTGATAGAGTGAGAGAAATCTGTCAGTGAAAACAAAAACAGTAAACAAGGGTAATACGTTTGTGCAAGTATTACCTAAAACATATTCACTAATAATATAGCACTATAAGGAAATTCTCTCCTAGAACTGCAGTTGAGGATGAACATTTAGTTTGGTAAAAAAAGGTGAAGCTGTGTTCAGTTCAATTATCCGGTCGTGGTCAAGCAACCTACCCCCCCCCCCCTTTTTTTTTTACTTAAATTACACACAACTAAATATTTTAAGTGAATACAGCTTTTCTTTATTCAGTAAGTTAAGCAAACAATCTCTACACCTTTACTTAACCAGCTGCAATGTATATTGATATAGTGAAACTGACATACCTAAAATAATTGTATCTTGATAAATGTGCACATACTAATTTCAGTAAATATAGCAAATTCTATTACATGGTCACTAGGAAGCTAATTACCCCATTTTCTTAAGTATCCTCACACGGGGTTACACAGTCTTTTCCATTTCTGAAGCTGTTATTCACATGTTAAATATTGGTAAGAAATATTTTCTGCACACTATGGAATGTGATCCAACAGTGTTCCTTCCAACAAACCATTTTCTAATGAGGACTCCACATTGAGTTTCATCTGTCATGTTTGATTACAGCCTATGGTGTGATAGAATGTTATTGTTATTCATTAAACTAAATGCAGCTCTGTAAATAGGAATGCTTCCTCATAAACAGAACTGCAATAAAGAACTATACAGTATAAATTCACTCTCCATAGGTTTTATTTGCCTAGAAACAATTTTAAATTTGTTACATTTCGAGCACAAATATCATCATAATAAAACAAGTATGCACATTATAACCAAAAAAATATATGCATTAGGGATTTATAAGTAGGTATTTTTTTATTGGTTGCTCTACTTTGCATATTCACTAACTTTTATAACACAGAGAGTATGTAGCATGTCCTGTTCCTCTCCCCAACTGCCCCCCTTGCCAGAAATTTATGCATGTCAAAGGAGAGTCAGGACTTGCTAAGTATTGCAGCATTTTCTGTTGGGAATGCAGCACTCCAGCCAAAAGCAGAACTTTGTTTCTGCCACTAGATGTCTGATGATAATTTTACCAACTAATATTGAGCTTATGTGTTACTAGACCCACCCAGCTCACCCTCCCCTTACACATTACTAATCTCTCTGAGGAGGCCACGCTTGTGGCATAATGGGTAAGGAGAGGAGTCGGTGACGTGGGACGTTTGGATTCATTTGAAACTCTGTGGATCATGAGCTATATTTTAATATAATAGAAATGTTTTAAAGGGCAAAAGTGTCAATACAGGGATCCCATCCTCAAGCTGCAGCCCTTATTGGACACCCTCTGAGGTGGTCTACATTATGTGTGATACATCTGAGGCACATCAGCCCTGTGCACTTGCATTGTGAGTATAATTTATTTGGGGTTTGTTTATTTAATAAATATTTAATCAGACGGAAAATGTTTTACCTGTGAAAGATTGGGAGATGTGCATTTCTCTATAGGGGATCCTGGAAAAAAACAAGTGTGTATGACCTATTACTTGTAGGTCAAGGTGAGTAACTAATGGTGGAGGTATATAGCACAGAGTGTCTGTGTGTGTGAAGCACTGTCTCCTGTCCTATTTTTTTTTTGTCAAGAAGTTTTGAAACATATACTGTATAAGGACACATTGCCCAAGATTTCTTTTGAAATTATAAAGACACATTGCACAGGATTTTATTTTTGTATGTTATTGGTGCAGGGCATAATTATAACTGTTGTAAAGTTTTGTTTGATGTATGGTACATTGGTCAATTTGTAAATCCCAGCGGCAGCACAGGTTTGGTTATAAGTTTGTTTTTAGAACAATAGTGTGGTTTGCACAGGGGCATTTTGAGGTTATTTTAGAATGTGCATATATATTTATGGTTGAGCAGAAATTAACCACAAAAACACGCCACAAGACTTACAACATAACATAGACCTAAGGTGTGCCCTGGTCTGCTGGCCGATATGCCAAAAAAGGGGGCATACCCAAGATAAGTAATGGATGATTGTGGAGAGAAATGTGCTGAGGAGTGCCCTGAAAAGGGGGAATGGGAGGCAGGGTATCGTGTACCGGAACCAACAAGGACCAAAGGTGAGTGGTCAGCTTAAATACCCCCGGACTCCTCCCATAAATTCAGGCCACCATACTGGTCTTCTTATTTATGGTCGAAGCCCTCCAACCAGGACAGCTATGAACCACACAAACACACTACAAGACTTACAACATAACATAGACCTGAGGTGCGCAAAAGGTAGCAAAAATATTCAAATAGGGTAGTACCTCTTTATTGGTTTTGTGACATTTATTGCACAAGCTTGGTGGAGGCTTTCGACAATTCTACCTAAGGGTTTGGAATGTATCGAGCGAAGCAGATGGATTTCCACCTGCCCAACTTCTTAATGACATGGTCTGGTACCCCATGTTGAGATGCCACAAGGCTGCTCAAATCCGAAAGGAGTGAGAGAATACGGCCGGGGTTAAGGCCAAGGTTAACCAGGAGGATCCTAACATGGCCAATGAACTGGCTCCTTCTCAGGAGGCTGGTCAGAAAAGGTAGCAACAGGCTGGAGTTCGACTGGCTGGATAGGTGAGACAGTAACCGGTCGAGTATTGTTACTGGAACCAGATGTTGTTGGTGTGGAAGAACTTGATGTCAGCCGTGGGGTTGGATTGTTGGGTTCCGGACACTACGAGGTGTAGAGCGAAATGATCTTGAAAGTGTGCCATGTGGCGTCTACACAGTATTTAGCCGCTGGGGCCACTAAAGGAAAATTTGCTAAGCTGCAAAAGTCGTAGAAGGCCAGGTAGATGGCTGCTTGGATGAAGGCTGGGTAGCACTCTAAACGAGGAACATAAAAGGATGGTCGACATGTCCCTAAAGATGGCATTTGTCAAGGTAAGCATTTGCAGTTGGGTACGGGCTGATGCTTCTGGATACAGATACAGATACTGGATGCAGGTCACCGGATGCAGGTCAGCAGATGCTGGTTAGCTGGTTACTGGTTAGCTGGATGATGGTCAGCAGGATGCAGATCACCGGATGCAGGTGTGCCTGAGAGCAACAGGCGCACGCAAGTGCAGACAACATCAGGAGAGGTGTCAGACAAGCCAGGTCTTGCAGGGAGGATCAGTTCAGGCAAAAGCAGCAGGCAAGGAATGGTCAGAGTTCAGGCTGGATTCGGCAACAGAGGATCAGGCAGACAAGTAAATAGAGCATGGTCAAGGAAGCCAAAGGGCAGGACTGGAGATGTCAGCGGAGTCAGAGAGCCAGGTCAGTATGATATCAGGTGCACGTTCAGGATCAGGTCTCAGGATAAGCTGCAGATCAGACAGCAAAGACACAGTGCTGCTAAGGGGTTTAAATAAGGCAGCCTGTTGCCAATCTCTGAAATCAGGCTGCACTGTTAACCCTTAGGTGGCAGATCCCTGACAACCAACGTGCATAGGAAGGACATGATGGCAGCGACTTGTTTATAATTTCTCCTGTGGCCTATTTGTCTGTGGCAGAGACCACCATTTGTCCTGTCCAGGTATGGCCAGACCTGAGCAGCTGCCACAATGGGAAGTAGTTTGAAATGTGAAGATGACTGACAAAACCAGGGATTAGGAGGATTTCTGGTGGCCATGGTCCTGCAAACCAGTAATCCAGAAAACATCTATAAGGGAGCCCATTGTCTGTTACCAACATCCCTATTAATAATAGAAAAGGGGGGGCTTTAACGGTAACAATTGATTCAAGTAGCGTAAATAATTTCAATAAAAGTTTATTTATACAAAAATATAAAGAAAAAATGTTGAAAAACAAAGTTCATGGGTGCGTATTGGACTCTTCCACAAGGGTAAATTCAGGCCCTACGCGTTTCAGAACCAAGTCCCTTCTTCAGGGGCCAGTGTCCGTGTGGGGTCGCACTGTATACAATATAAATATAAATTAGCATATCAAAAATATTGCAGAAATTATTATGGTACATAATAGGAGAAGCATTAATTTCACATAATACATATATCGTACCCGTCACCATGTATGTGAACTTATAAGGACCGGAGGACATCAAAGTCACCAGGGCTCCTGAGGAGGAAAACAGGAGCACACAAACGGCAAAAGGCCTCCCTCTCTTCCAGGCTAACCCGGGGCGAACACTCTGGAGCGTGAAAATTATATACTGCCCCTGCATGAGCAAAAATAGTATATACGTGTAAGTGAGTAAATATATTGTAAGAAAAAGAAAATTCCAAAGATATTAATCATGTATGTAGTCTACAAGAAAGTACCGAATGGCACTGTTAGCATAGGTATATGTAAAGATTGAGTAATAAAGCAATTGTGTTTGAATTAAATCAGAAACCCTAAATCACAGGGCTCAAACTGCATACCTCAAGAGGGAAGATGTAATACCGATTGTGGCCAGAGAGGTCAGAGGAGAGATCATTGGTACTCTGTGTGTAAAACAAATATGTATGTTTTTAATATATAGTCAGTAAGTCTGCCAGGGTTCCCCCTAACAGGTTATACAAAAAGTACCAAAGCAAGCCAGAGGGTTATCTGAACTTACATAAAAAAACAGGGTTATTAAATACCTTTGAGGATAGTAACTAGCACCACCGCCGTCTACCGTGACAGACATGCGGCGGTGATATTTATATGTAGGCTGATAGGGGAGGGGTGGGCGGAGGCTATGACGTGCTAGCCACATCATTGGGTAGCGCCATACAGCGTCTCCGTGTTTCCATGGAGACGCCACAGGGAAGAACCAAGGGGGCGCGGACGAGCAGGGTGGCACGGTGCATGACGCAACAGCGTCAAAGACGCCCACAGTACCGCCCACCACTGTCCCAGACCAGGAAGTAAGCACAGGACGCAGGCGTCACATTGGTAAGCGGCATCCTGAAGCGTCTCTTAGTTGTTAGGGAGACATCAAATAGAGGTCTCAAGGGGCGGAGACGGAGGGGGTGGAATGGGGAGTGACACAGTAGCATCACATGCGCCAATAACATCACCTGCGGCCGTCCCAGCTCAAAATGCCGTACACAATATGAGTACATGAGACAAAATATCATGTCATATATGCAATAGGCACAGTATATATGTTTGGGTTAGAGCATAATAACAGGTAGATGGGTATGCAAACCAGTAATGGGCAAAAATGTCAGCGAAGCCTATGGAGGCTGCAGCATCTATGACTACCTTAGGCGACAAAGCTAATGCTGATGAAATAAATATAGATATGCCATTCCAGTTTGCGAGGAATTCATCCCACATTGTCAGATCTGCTATAGCTGCTGGGCCCAGCCTCAGAACTTCATAGGGGTCTTGTACTTGAGAGAGAAAAACCAAGAGTCTTGAAATGAAGGACCGCCCTGAGAGATAATCCACATGGCAAATTTAAACATCCCTAGCAGGGATTGTAGCTGTCTCTTAGTACACCCTTGTGAAAGGGTAAATTTGTGAATAACTGACCTGATTTGGTCAATTTTTTGGGAGGTAGGCTGGCCTGCATGGGGCGAGTGTCAAGCGTGATACCTAGGAAAGTGATGGACTGTGCCGGGCCTTCCATTTTATGCTCTGCTTTGAGCAAGTTTAGATTTCCATATACCCCTCTTAATCTGTCCAAGTCTAACGGAGGCTTGCCGGGCTGTTTGCCCAGCAAGAAGTCATCGAGGTAGTGCATGACTTTCTGGCATTGTGCTTGCTGCGACAGGATCTAGGTAAGAGACTGGAAGAAGATGTCAAACAGCCATGGGCTGCTTTTTTAGAGCCAAAAGTCAATTTGGTGGTGAAGTAATATGAACCTTTACGTTTGATGCTATGCCACCACCAGGGACGTGTCTTAAATTTCTGCTTTGGACAGCCAAGCGCCCATGCCTATGCTAATAATGGCTTGAATAGCTAGGTCAACCATATTTAAGGAAAAACTCCTCTGAAGAAATTGGGGAGTTTAAATTTGGGATATGAGAAGAATTAGTCGCAGAAAACGAATACAAACGAATACACCAACCGGAGTATATTTGAAAACTTTCCCTTGATGAGCCCGATAGGACTAGCACTCCATTCATGAAGTGTTGTGTTGCTTGAGGTTGCATGTGACTTTAGGATGCTCTCTGTCCCGGGACTCAAATCTGAAGCAGCCAGCATTGGCTAACGTTGCAAGTCCCATCATTGAAATGGAGTTGCATATTGTCAAAGATTGTGAGTACGTAGAAATGTATGAATCGACGGACTGAGTAACGACTCCTCAGATTTCTTGGCTGTGGCGGGGCAGGGAAGGCCCCTACGCCACAGCTTTGCTGTGAGCTTGGGGATGTTCCATCCCCTGAGGGACTGCATACTGCTGCGTTCTGAACCCACAAAGCATGACAGAGGGGGAGGTGAAGTCTTCACTGCTTGCCTGCAACCTGGCTCCAGCTATAAGACAAAAAAAGGGGGGTGCATGTTTTAAGAGGAGTGATAGCAGTAGGATAGTGAGGAAGGTTCATACAGAAAAATAGATAATTCCAAATTGAGCAATTTATAACATGTAACACCGATTATGTTGTATATGCTTTAAAATGTCCATGCAATTTGCTATATATAGGGCGAACAAAAAGGAAACTTAAGGTATGGATTTTGGAGCATATTAAGAACATTAGACTGGGTTACAAAGATCACAACGTGTCATGGCACTTTAAGTTGAAACACAATCAGGACCCTTCAGGCTTACAGTTCTGGGGTGTTGAACATCTCCAATTGAACTGGAGAGGTTCACATAGGGTAAGAGAACTTTCCAAACGCGAAACATGCTGGATCTTCCTAACAGATGTTTTAACCCCAAAAGGCCTTAATATAGAACTGGATATTAACTGTTTTATTAGTGACACTTACGTTTTTTAGACTAGTGTGATTCTATTTTCTACTTTTTTGGGACTTAGCCCCATTTAGTCCTCCTTTAATCTAGTGGTTTCATGTCATTTTTAAGTCTAGTGGTTTCAGTATAAGACGTATACAGTATTGGTGGTACTTTTTATTTTTATTTTTATTTTCATTTTTTATTATTTTTATTATCTCTATCATGACATTTGGTGTATTTCCCCAGCTTATCACTGACCAGAGACGCCGTGCAGCCTCCAGAGCAGGAACAGGAGAGTTTTGTAGCAGTAACTTACATCTCTACAGACTCACAGGGAGAAGCTGACAGGCACAGTACAGATTTTCGTTTTATGCTTGATGATTTTACATTGTGGTACGCACAATATATGATTTGGGCTCAATAAATGTTTTTAAACGGTATCACACTATATGAGTTTTTTTTACCTTATATGTATGCAGTTTTATCTTAAACATTCCTGACGGTGGAGAGTGCATCTTCCAGGATACACACAGATATATAATCCAGGCCCTTTTTGATTCAGTCTTGTGGTGAGTGCATCCCCAACTGGGGACTAATTATCCCCCCACGTGGTGAACACCCCCTCTTTTGGTGAAAGGAGCACTTAATTAAGGACTGCTTTTTGTGTCTATACCATCTGCACTATCATCTTATTCCTAGAAGGTCTTCTGGACCCTTAGAAGAATCTCAGATTTGGTTTTGAGACTAAGCGCTGCTACAGTATTATATGCAACTTATGGACTCTTTTGAGGTCTTGACTCTTTTAGTTTTGACTTGTTTAGGTTCCACTGTTCTATTGTACTGTTTTGTATACAGAAAAATAGATAAGAAGGAAAATGAGAGAAGGACAGGAAAAGGAATGACAGGCTCATTTAGGAGCCGGTTTGTGTTTTGAAACATTGAATGCTCTTGAGTAAAAATGTTGAAATCTCAACAGAGTTGAGCCAGGAGGTGGCCGGCCAGGTTACCGATAGCTCGGGTGCCCATCTTTTCTGAACACAAACCTCTGAACCACAGCCGAGAAGCTGAAGTCTGGTATGGCCTAAGTAGGAATGTTGTTTACTGTAGATCGTGACGTTTGCTCAGCCTGCCAAGGCTTGCACTGTCAGAAAGCGCAAGGTTTTGCGACCTTGTCTGCGTGGGTGAAGGGTCGCCCTTTGAAAACAGAGTGTAATGCAAAGAAATGTGGGACAGTAACTAACGCCTGACTCGTGTATGTGAAGTGAACCTTTAGTGAAAGGGTGCTACAGGTTGATGTGAGAGTAGAACCCGTGTACTACACACCTGCCGTAAATACAAAATGGGGAACACAGCATATCAAAAAACACTTTTGCTAAGAGAAATGGTTACGAATCCTACCTGTGACAGTGAGCAAGACTCAATCGGCAAAAAAACACGAATGGAGAAGCCGCAACTTACTGGAAATCGGATACACACTTCACAAACACAAAGGGAGTTGGGTAGAGTCGGCCTAGTGGCGTACAAATTTTAGACTTACAAATAGACAAATTTTGTCTATATGGTCTAACTCTCACTAATACCTGTGTAATGATTCTGTTAAAAAACGAGAAAATACCTATTAAATTCCTTCATCTATATCACCTCCGGCATTCTAGTTTCTGTTCTCTCATTCACTTCCTGGTTTGCAGCGCTCGTTCATGTAAGAACTACATTTCCCAGTTTGCATTGCGGCACGCCCAGTAATTTACACCTCCTTGAAGTCTCTAACACGTAGAGAGCGTCCTGCTGCACAGTTGTAGTTCCGAGGAGGTGGCGAGCACGTCACTGACCACTGCAGTAAAGCCTCCCTTCATGGTGGTGAGTAGGGATGAGCTTCACATTCGATACGGACGTATGTTTGACTCGAACATTGTCTGTTCGTACGTTCGACGAAATTCGTACAAAAGCGGTCGTTCGCGCCAAATTCAAATGACGCAAAACGGCCCATAATTCACTGCGGCATTGCGCGCTGATGATTGGCCAAGCATGCTGTATGTCCCGCATGCTTGGCCAATTACAGCGCACAAAAAACGAAGAGCCATAATACGATATGTCAGAGAGACTGTATCTTTAGATAAGGGGACAATGATGGAGATGGTGAAGTCGTTATAGTAGGATAATAATTTCAATGCCCTCATTGAGACCCCCAGGCGAGAGGCCATCGAGGGTATACATCTAATGATTTTCCCTTTCGCACAACCTCTTATAACGTTCTGCTTGGGGGAGATGTTTGGAGACGGCCTCTATAACCCAAACACGAAGCCCCAGAGAGGACTGCAAATGAAACTCTTTAAAATGTCTGGCAACACTATATTTATCACAGCCTTTTTTCTACAAAATTCTGATGTTCTCCAAACCTTTTTCGGAGGGTACGAATAGTGCGGCCCACATAAAATAGACCACACAGGCACGTCAAGCAATACACCACATACTCAGAAGAGCATGTAAAAAAAAATCAGGTATGGTGTATTGCTTCCCTTTGCACATAAACTCTTTTTATGGTCGTGGCCCTCTGACCGAGAGTAATGTGGATCACATAAACACGCGACAAGACTTACAACATAAATAGACCTGAAGTGTGCCTTGGTGGTCTGGTCAGTATGCCAAGAAAAGGGGGCATACCCAAAGTAAGTAACGGGTAGTTGTTGAAGAAGGATATGCTGAGAAGTGCCCTGAAAAAGGGAAGGGAGGGAGGGTATCGAATGCGATTGAATGCGCAGACTCACGGACATGAGGTGAGCTGGGAAGAGTCGGCCCAGTGACGTGTAGTACTGCACACTGAACCGACAAAGAGCATGTGTGAGTGGGCTGCTTAAATACCCTCCGGGCTCCTCCCATAAACTCAGGCCACCATACTGGCCTTCTTATTTATGGTCGTGGCCCTCTGACCGAGAGTGATGTGGATCACATAAACACGCGACAAGACTTACAACATAAATAGACCTGAAGTGTGCCTTGGTGGTCTGGTCAGTATGCCAAGAAATGGGGGCAAAAGACTCAGATAGGAAAATAGCTTATATTGATTTCTTGTATTTATTGAGCCAGCTTGGTAAAGGCTTGTGCCATTTCTTCCTGAGGATTTGGGATGTATGTGGCAAAACAAGGAGACTTCTCAGCAGCCTGGTATCTCGATTACGTGGTCTGGTACTCCCTGTTGGGAGGCAGTTGAGGCTGCTCTAATTCGGAAAGAATGTCCAGAGAACTGACTGGGATTTGAAGCCCAAGTTGCTTAGGATTCTGACATGCTTGACAACTGTCTGCCACTCAGGGAGCTGGTTTAGAAAGGGTAGCAACAAGCTACCATCAGATTGGCTGGGTAGATGGAGCAGTAGTCGGTCGAGCACCGTCACTGGGCGTCAGGCATTATTAGTCTGAAACAGGTTGATGTCAACCCCTGGGGCTGGTTTGTTGAGTTTGCAGACTGAGAGTGTAGGGGTTCGAAAGCGAGTCGGGTGGCGTCGGAGCAGTGTCTGACTGCCGGAGCCACTGACTGTAAATTCACTAGGTTGTAGGGAACCGTAGAAGGCCTGGTAGTTGGCTGCTTGGATGACTATGCTGGGCAAAGCCCTAAATGGGGAACGAGTAAGGATTTCAGACATGTCACTAAAGAGGGCACTCTTGAAAGGTAGGCGCTCGCCACTGACTACAGGTTGGTGCTTCTGTATGCTCTGTAGAAGGGACTTAACTGCATGGGCTCGAGAATACTGACGGTTTACTGGGGTCCTGCAGGGACAGGAAATGCTGGATGCCATCTAGATATGGCGTGATAGTATTGTGAGAAAGGGTCAGCTGCGTGTGGCAATACGATATGAAGGCTAGGACGTGTCTAACGTTGCCTATTGCTGCTCCGAGGCAAGTGGCCAAAAATTAGCAGTTAGTGTTCCAAGCAGTGCGATAAGCCTTCAGTTTGTTGCGTGCCAAGGAGTGGTTAATAAGCTGGTTTGAGTTGGTGAGATGCTACTTCAATCCATCGTCAGCAATGACCAGGGTGGGACAGGGATGGTTATTGGGTCAGCTCCAGGCTTTTGCTGGAAAAACAAAGTAAGGTTGGAATGGGACAGAGCATCAGCTGCGATTTTGCATTTGCCTGGAACATGTCTACAGAAGATATTAAACTGGTGACAAAGTGACAGCTGCGCGAGCCTGCGCAGGAAGGACGTGATGGGGAGAGGCTTGATCTACCTTAATTGATGAAGTCGGCTGTGGCTTGATTGTCTGTGGTGAGGAACACTGTCTGTCCAGTTCAAGTGTGGCCCCAGACCTGGGCAGCTGCCACAATGGGGTACAGCACGAGGCGTGATGAAGACTGGGTGAAGCAGAAATTTAAGAGACTTTCTGGGGGCCAAGGTTTGGAGAACCAGTGGTGGACGAAAAATGCAGGCAAAAGCCCGTGGTGGCTCGGCTGACACTGCCGGGATGAAGGTTGAAATGCTGTTCTATCAGGTGGGGAAGTTGTCCCACATAGCTAAGTCTGCTACTGATGCTTGGTCTAGTTTGAGAACTTGGACTGGATCTTGCATTGGTGTGAGAAAATCAAGACAATACACAGGTGCTCAACAAGACGATATACGTGCACTCGCTGACCAACGTGCACTCGCTGACCAACGTGCCCTCGCCGACCAACGTGCCCTCACCGACCAACGTGCACCCGCTGACCAATGTGCACCCACTGACCAACGCGCACTCGCCGACCAACGTGCACTCGCAGACCAACGTGCACTCGCTGACCAACGTGCACTCGCTGACCAACGTGCACTCGCAGACCAACGTGCACTCGCAGACCAACGTGCACTCGCTGGTGCTGGTTGGAAACCTGAACTAACTGCAGGGAAAAAGACAGGGAAAAGATGAATGGCCCGTGTGCCACTAAAGATTAATGGCCAACTGGGTGCCACTGTGTGTTTGTTTGGCTGATTGTCACTGAGGTGTGTTTGCAAGTTTAGTTTGTATTCGGGTTTGCACGTAGGTGCGTGCTGCAAAGTGTTTTATACTGTTGCAGACAATATTGTGTGGTTGCAAGGGTCTCAGTCTGGTTTGCTGAGACGATATTGCGTGGTTGCAAAGGTCTCGATGATTATGAGGTTTGTTTTGAGATGGCCTTGTGTGGTTGCACGGCTCTCAACAAGTGAGGGGTTGCTGAGACGATGTTGCGTTTGCAATGGTCTCAAGTGAGTGTCGGGCTGCTGAGATGACTATGTATGGCTGCGTGGTTGCAAGGGCCTTGATGAATGTGGGGCTGCTGAGACGGTATTGCGTTTGCAAGGGTCTCAACAATGGTGTGAGGCTGCCGAGACGGTATTGCGTGGTTGCAAGGGCCTTGATGAATGTGGGGCTGCTGAGATAGTATTGCGTTTGCAAGGATCTCAACAAGGGTGTCAAGCTGCTGAGACGGTTTTGTATGGTTGCAAGGGCCTTGATGAATATAGGGCTGCTGAGACGATTTTGCGTGGTTGCAATGGTCTCAACAGGTGTCAGGTTGCTAGGCCGAGATTGCATGGTGGCAACGTTTTTTTTTTGCGTTTTTTTTATATATATATAAATATATATATATATTTTTTTGCGTTTTTGTAAGGGCCTTGTGTTGCAAGGGTCTTAACAAGGGTGTCAGGCTGCTGAGATGATTTTGTGTGGTTTCAAGGGTCTCGATGAGTGTGGGGCTGCTGAGACGATATTGTGTTTGCAAGGGTCTCAACAAAGGTGTCAGGCTGCTGAGACGATTTTGCATGGTTGCAATGGTCTCATCAGTTGTCAGGTTGCCGAGGGGCTGAGATTGCGTGGCGGCAAAGTTTTTTTTTATTTTTTATATTTGCGTTTTTTTTTCTTGCGTTTTATATATATGTTTTATTTTATTTTGCGTTTTGTAAAGGTCATGTGTTGCAAGGGTCTCAACAAGGGTGTCAGGCTGCTGAGACGATTTTGCGTAGTTGCAGCGGTCTCAACAGGTGTCAGGTTGCCAGGGGGCTGAGATTGCGTGGTGGCAATGTTTTTTTTTGCGTTTTTATATATATTTTTTATTTTGCGTTTTGTAAAGGTCATGTGTTGCAAGGGTCTTAACAAGGGTGTCAGGCTGCTGGGATGATTTTGCGTGGTTGCAAGGATCTCAATGAGTGTGGGGCTGCTGAGACGATAGTGTGTTTGCAAGGGTCTCAACAAAGGTGTCAGGCTGCTGAGACGATTTTGCATGGTTGCAATGGTCTCATCAGTTGTCAGGTTGCCGAGGGGCTGAGATTGCGTGGCGGCAAAGTTTTTTTTTATTTTTTATATTTGCGTTTTTTTTTCTTGCGTTTTATATATATGTTTTATTTTATTTTGCGTTTTGTAAAGGTCATGTGTTGCAAGGGTCTTAACAAGGGTGTTAGGCTGCTGGGATGATTTTGCGTGGTTGCAAAGATCTCAATGAGTGTAGGGCTGCTGAGACGATATTCCGTTTGCAAGGGTCTCAACAAGGGTGTCAGGCTGCTGAGACGATTTTGCATGGTTGCAATGGTCTCAACAGGTGTCAGGTTGCCGAGGGGCTGAGATTGCGTGGTGGCATTTTTTTTTTTTTTTGCGTTTTTTTTTGCGTTTTTATATATATTTTATTTTGCGTTTTGTAAAGGTCATGTGTTGCAAGGGTCTTAACAAGGGTGTCAGGCTGCTGAGATGATTTGCATGGTTGCAAGGTCTCAATCAATAAGAATTGGGTTACTGAGAAAGGATAGAAACACCTGATTTGTTTGTACCTTAAGCAAGCAGTATAGGGTAGAAGGACAATGCCTGTATGAATCGTAGGTTCCATAGGGGCCACTAATGAACGATATGGGAGACAACGTATAGTAGCAAATTGATAGGACATAAAGAATTTAATAACAAATTTTACATGCGACAGTGGGCCATGCGAGTGAGTTTGCGGCGGACTGTGGCTGGAGTGAAACATGTAGGAAAGGTGTAGGGATGCCATGCATGGGGCAAAACAACAAGGTTTGGTGTAGAAAATAGAACAGGAGAAGTGCGTACGAATATTTTATAAGCTCCACTGTGGGAACCGAACATGATGCGGGTGACACCATGAGTGGCCACGAATTTTGACATGACAAACAAGCTAACGAATCCTACCTGGGACAATGAACATGCAACTGGGTTTGCTTGGACTGGAGTGGATGTGCAACACATCCGAAGAGTGTGGCGTGGTGTGGTGTGGCGCCATGCATGACGCACAGGCAATAACTTTGGTAAATAAATGAGAGAGAAGAACCGTGTACAAACAATTTGTAAATTCCGCTGCGGAAACTAAAACGCACGGCATGGGGGAAACATAGAATGGCAATGGTGGAAAGTATGCAATGTATCTGATACAAAACGGTTATAAAGAGAAATGACTGATACAAAAACGGTTGTAAAAAACGGTTGTAAAATGCATGAAACAAATCCGATACGAATCAGAAGTAAGGAGTGTTGAACAAATCTGCTGTGAATTAGTTGTAGAGTGTATGCTACCAGCCACCCATCCCCCCAGGCTTATCAAGTGCAGACAAGGCAGCAGGTGAGTTCAATTACCACCTCAATCTGCCAAAGAACCCATACAAAGAATATATGCTAATCTCCAAATGAATGAGACAGCAAGCATGGACACAAATATGAATATACAAATACATAGTTTGTTTGGCAGGAGGAAGTTACAAATGTACCAAGCTTGTAACTAAGATGTTAGAACATGAGCAACAATAACTCAGAGGCAGATTTTTACAAAAGAAATGCAGGATAGGAAGCATAACGAATTGCAAGATTGCACATGATACAAAAGGTTTGAATACAACCTGCGACAGTAAGCGGGAACCGCCGTCGAAGACCATGAACGGAGAAGCCACAATGCACTTGCGATGTCGAATGCGATTGAATGCGCAGACTCACGGACATGAGGAGAGCTGGGAAGAGTCGGCCCAGTGACGTGTAGTACTGCACACTGAACCGACAAAGAGCATGTGTGAGTGGGCTGCTTAAATACCCTCCGGGCTCCTCCCATAAACTCAGGCCACCATACTGGCCTTCTTATTTGTCTATGGGTGACGTGTTTACAAGTAGGGATGAGCTTCGTGTTCGATGCGAACACATGTTCGCATCGAACATTGGCCGTTCGATCGTTCGTCGAAAACGAACAAATCGAGTCGTTCGCGCCAAATTCGAATGACCCATAATTCACTGCAGGGTTGCGCGCTGATGATTGGCCAAGCATGCACCATGACCCCGCATGCTTGGCCAATCACAGCGCCCAAAAAACGAAGAGACCTAATTGGCCAAAGCCTGGGTGCTTTGGCCAATTAGGGCTCAGGGCTTTAGCACACTCCCCACACTATTAAAGGCCGCCTCCCGGGCGGCCTCATGTAGTGTGTTCCGGCTTGCTTAGAGAAGTGAGACAGACAGACAGAGAGAGAGAGAGATAGATAGATAGAGACACAATGGGCCAGATTCAGGTAGAGTTACTCTGGAGTATCAGTGATACTCCAGCCTAACTCTCACTTTGAGCCGGCGTTTCTGTTTTCTGTAGTCAGAAAACAAGAAACGTCGGGTTGGAGTTCCTATACGAGCGGCGTAATTGTATTACGCCGTCGTATCGGAACTGCAATTTTAAAAATGGCGCTCGGGGCGTTCCCGCTGATTAACGCCGAGAATATACTAATCAGCGAGAATCGGCAATTCACTATCGTATTCGGGCCCGACGCAGTGACTTTCCGACGTTTCCGTAAGAGATACGCGGCGTAAAGAAAAACCAGTCCCCTAGTGGAGTATCCTATGTTAAGTATGGCCGTCGTCATCGCGTCGAATTTAAAAATGTTCGCGTCGTTTGCGTAAAACGTTCGTGAATGGGGATTGACGTCATTGACGTTCCCTGACAGAATTTGGAGCATACGCACTGACAGTCGACGCATGCGCAGTACGTTCGCCGCGGGATCGCGCCTAGTTATAATAATACATGCCCCCTACCCGCCCAATTTGAATTCCGCCGGCTCATTTTCGCTACGCCGCCGCAACTTTAGGAGCAAGTGCTATGTGAATACAGTACTTACTCCTAAAGTTTCGTCAGGGTAACGTAAATGAGAAACGTTACTCTAAAATAAAGATTCGCCCATCTACCTGAATCTGGCCCAGTGTCTTTTCACATAGATAGATAGATAGATAGATAGATAGATAGATAGATAGATAGATAGATAGATAGATAGATAGATAGATAAATATATATATATCTTTATATTGCACATATATATCCATTGACAACCATTACTATTATCTCTTTTTTATACATTCCATGTAGTAATCATGTTTTAATATTGTCAGTGTTATTTCTAGCCATTCGTTGAGCTACGCATCTGTTTACATAGCGATCGGGTGAGCCAATAAAGTAGTGTCCTGTTTTAGTATAAACTGCCCTAGTCCAAGATGGCCCCTATAGAGCCTGAGGAAGAAGCATGCATGCTTCGAACGCGCGCACCCTCCGCTGACCTCACACCCGGAAGTGACGACACTTGCCGCTGGGATTCAGGGAACACCATCCTCCGTCTCCACTGGCCGACAGCATCTGGTTAGATCACAGCAGCCGAGAGGAGACACTGAGACCCCGTCCTTCTATTTCAGGACACCATTAGCACTAGCAGCACCCGAGACATGGCGGGTGAAGATCTATTCAGATAAGCCCATTGTTTTAGCCTGTTTGTGAGTTTATCTCTTATGTACCTTGCAGTTTTTCATTACAAATATTTACACCGCTACGCTTAGAAGGCACTGCTTTTTTCCTGTTTGCTACATTCCAGATTCTTCTTCTATCTGCAAGCCGACAGCCACCTTTGCGAGTTGTCAATATATTTATAAACTGTATAGCTTAGCTAGTTCTGCTATTAGTATCTGTCAAGCAGGAGATTGTGCTTGATGCTCTAACGTGTTGGTGTACACGTGTTAGTTAATTGCACATAGACGCATTAACTGTTACTGCACGTGTGCTATTTATTTGCACAGAAAGGCAGTTGCTGTTAATGCAAGTGGGCTACTAAATTGCACAGAAACGCAGTCGCTCTGACTGTGCGTGTGCTGTTTAATACCACCTTAGCGCATTTGGTGTCACCGCACGTGTGCTGTTACATACCACCTTAGCGCATTTGGTGTCACCGCACGTGTGCTGTTACATATCACCTGAGCGCATTTGGGGTTACCGCACGTGTGCTGTTACATATCACTTTAGCGCATTTGGTGTCACCGCACGTGTGCTGTTACATACCACCTTAGCGCATTTGGTGTCACCGCACGTGTGCTGTTACATATCACCTGAGCGCATTTGGGGTCACCGCACGTGTGCTGTTACATACCACCTTAGCGCATTTGGTGTCACCGCATGTGTGCTGTGACATACCACCTTAGCGCATTTGGTGTCACCGCACGTGTGCTGTTACATATCACCTGAGCGCAGTTAGTGTCACTGTACGTGTGCTGTTATATACCACCTGAGCGCATTCGGTGTCACCGCACCTGTGCTGTTATATACCACCTGAGCGCAGTTAGTGTCACTGCACCTCTGCTCTTATATACCACCTGAGCGCAGTTAGTGTCACTGTACGTGTGCTGTTATATACCACCTGAGCGCATTCGGTGTCACCGCACCTGTGCTGTTATATACCACCTGAGCGCAGTTAGTGTCACTGGACGTGTGCTGTTATATAACACCTGAGCGCAGTTAGTGTCACTGTACGTGTGCTGTTATATACCACCTGAGAGCAGTTAGTGTCAGTGGACGTGTGCTGTTATATACCACCTGAGCGCAGTTAGTGTCACCACACCTGTGCTGTTATATACCACCTGAGCGCAGTTAGTGTCACTGGACGTGGGCTGTTATATACCACATGAGCGCAGTTAGTGTCACTGTATGTGTGCTGTTATATACCACCTGAGCGCAGTTAGTGTCACTGTACGTGTGCTGTTACATACCACCTAAACGCAGTTAGTGTCACCGCACCTGTGCTGATATATACCACCTGAGCGCAGTTAGTGTCACTGTACGTGTGCTGTTACATACCACCTGAGCGCAGTTAGTGTCACCGCACCTGTGCTGTTATATATCACCTGAGCGCAGTTAGTGTCACTGGACGTGTGCTGTTATATACCACCTGAGCGCAGTTAGTGTCACTGTACGTGTGCTGTTATATACCACCTGAGCGCAGTTAGTGTCACTGGACGTGTGCTGTTATGTACCACCTGAGCGCAGTTAGTGTCACTGTACGTGTGCTGTTATATACCACCTGAGCGCATTTAGTGTCACCACACCTGTGCTGTTACATACCACCTGAGCGCAGTTAGTGTCACTGGACGTGTGCTGTTATATACCACCTGAGCACAGTTAGTGTCACTGTACGTGTGCTGTTATATACCACCTGAGCGCAGTTAGTGTCATTGGACGTGTGCTGTTATATACCACCTGAGCGCAGTTAGTGTCACTGTACGTGTGCTGTTACATACCACCTGAGCGCAGTTTGTGGCACCGCACCTGTGCTGTTATATACCACCTGAGCGCAGTTAGTGTCACTGTACGTGTGCTGTCACATACCACCTGAGCGCAGTTAGTGTCACTGTACGTGTGCTGTCACATACCACCTGAGCGCAGTTATTGACACTGTACGTGTGCTGTCACATACCACCTGAGCGCAGTTAGTGTCACCGCACCTGTGCTGTTATATACCACCTGAGCGCAGTTAGTGTCACTGGACGTGTGCTGTTATATACCACCTGAGCGCAGTTAGTGTCACCGCACCTGTGCTGTTACATATCACCTTAGCGCATTTGGTGTCACCGCACGTGTGCTGTTACATATCACCTGAGCGCATTTGGTGTCACCGCACGTGTGCTGTTACATACCACCTTAGCGCATTTGGTGTCACCGCACGTGTGCTGTTACATACCACCTTAGCGCATTTGGTGTCACCGCACGTGTACTGTTACATATCACCTGAGCGCATTTGGTGTCACCCAACGTGTGCTGTTACATACCACCTGAGCGCATTTGGTGTCACCGCACGTGTGCTGTTATATACCACCTGAGCGCATTTGGTGTCACCGCACCTGTGCTGTTATATACCACTTGAGCGCAGTTAGTGTCACTGTACGTGTGCTGTTACATACCACCTGAGCGCAGTTAGTGTCACCGCACCTGTGCTGTTATATACCACCTGAGCGCAGTTAGTGTCACTGTACGTGTGCTTTTATATACCACCTGAGCGCAGTTAGTGTCACTGCACGTGTGCTGTCACATACCACCTGAGCGCAGTTAGTGTCACCGCACCTGTGCTGTTATATACCACCTGAGCGCAGTTAGTGTCACTGGATGTGTGCTGTTATATACCACCTGAGTGCAGTTAGTGTCACTGCACCTGTGCTGTTATATACCACCTGAGCGCAGTTAGTGTCACCGCACCTCTGCTGTTATATACCACCTGAGCGCAGTTAGTGTCACTGTACGTGTGCTGTTATATACCACCTGAGCGCATTCGGTGTCACCGCACCTGTGCTGTTATATACCACCTGAGCGCAGTTAGTGTCACCGCACCTCTGCTGTTATATACCACCTGAGCGCAGTTAGTGTAACTGTACGTGTGCTGTTATATACCACCTGAGCGCATTCTGTGTCACCGCACCTGTGCTGTTATATACCACCTGAGCGCAGTTAGTGTCATCGCACCTCTGCTGTTATATACCACCTGAGCGCAGTTAGTGTCACTGGACGTGTGCTGTTATATACCACCTGAGCGCAGTTAGTGTCACTGTACGTGTGCTGTTATATACCACCTGAGAGCAGTTAGTGTCAGTGGACGTGTGCTGTTATATACCACCTGAGCGCAGTTAGTGTCACCACACCTGTGCTGTTATATACCACCTGAGCGCAGTTAGTGTCACTGGACGTGGGCTGTTATATACCACATGAGCGCAGTTAGTGTCACTGTATTTGTGCTGTTATATACCACCTGAGCGCAGTTAGTGTCACTGTACGTGTGCTGTTACATACCACCTAAACGCAGTTAGTGTCACCGCACCTGTGCTGATATATACCACCTGAGCGCAGTTAGTGTCACTGTACGTGTGCTGTTACATACCACCTGAGCGCAGTTAGTGTCACCGCACCTGTGCTGTTATATATCACCTGAGCGCAGTTAGTGTCACTGGACATTTGCTGTTATATACCACCTGAGCGCAGTTAGTGTCACTGTACGTGTGCTGTTATATACCACCTGAGCGCAGTTAGTGTCACTGGACGTGTGCTGTTATGTACCACCTGAGCGCAGTTAGTGTCACTGTACGTGTGCTGTTATATACCACCTGAGCGCATTTAGTGTCACCACACCTGTGCTGTTACATACCACCTGAGCGCAGTTAGTGTCACTGGACGTGTGCTGTTATATACCACCTGAGCACAGTTAGTGTCACTGTACGTGTGCTGTTATATACCACCTGAGCGCAGTTAGTGTCATTGGACGTGTGCTGTTATATACCACCTGAGCGCAGTTAGTGTCACTGTACGTGTGCTGTTACATACCACCTGAGCGCAGTTAGTGGCACCGCACCTGTGCTGTTATATACCACCTGAGCGCAGTTAGAGTCACTGTACGTGTGCTGTCACTTACCACCTGAGCGCAGTTATTGTCACTGTACGTGTGCTGTCACATACCACCTGAGCGCAGTTAGTGTCACCGCACCTGTGCTGTTATATACCACCTGAGCGCAGTTAGTGTCACTGGACGTGTGCTGTTATATACCACCTGAGCGCAGTTAGTGTCACCGCACCTGTGCTGTTACATACCACCTTAGCGCATTTGGTGTCACCGCACGTGTGCTGTTACATATCACCTGAGCGCATTTGGTGTCACCGCACGTGTGCTGTTACATACCACCTTAGCGCATTTGGTGTCACCGCACGTGTGCTGTTACATACCACCTTAGCGCATTTGGTGTCACCGCACGTGTGCTGTTACATATCACCTGAGCGCATTTGGTGTCACCGAACGTGTGCTGTTACATACCACCTGAGCGCATTTGGTGTCACCGCACGTGTGCTGTTATATACCACCTGAGCGCATTTGGTGTCACCGCACCTGTGCTGTTATATACCACCTGAGCGCAGTTAGTGTCACTGTACGTGTGCTGTTACATACCACCTGAGCGCAGTTAGTGTCACTGTACGTGTGCTGTTATGTACCACCTGAGCGCAGTTAGTGTCACTGGACGTGTGCTGTTATATACCACCTGAGCGCAGTTAGTGTCACTGTACGTGTGCTGTTACATACCACCTGAGCGCAGTTAGTGCCACCGCACCTGTGCTGTTATATACCACCTGAGCGCAGTTAGTGTCACTGGACGTGTGCTGTTATATACCACCTGAGCGCAGTTAGTGTCACTGTACGTGTGCTGTTATATACCACCTGAGCGCATTTAGTGTCACCACACCTGTGCTGTTATATACCACCTGAGCGCAGTTAGTGTCACTGGACGTGTGCTGTTATATACCACCTGAGTGCAGTTAGTGTCACTGTACGTGTGTGCTGTTATATACCACCTGAGCGCAGTTAGTTAGTGTCACTGGACGTGTGCTGTTATATACAATGACCAGTGAGCGCAGTTAGTGTCACTGTACGTGTGCTGTTATATACCACCTGAGCGCATTTAGTGTCACCACACCTGTGCTGTTACATACCACCTGAGCGCAGTTAGTGTCACTGGACGTGTGCTGTTATATACCACCTGAGCACAGTTAGTGTCACTGTACGTGTGCTGTTATATACCACCTGAGCGCAGTTAGTGTCATTGGACGTGTGCTGTTATATACCACCTGAGCGCAGTTAGTGTCACTGTACGTGTGCTGTTACATACCACCTGAGCGCAGTTAGTGGCACCGCACCTGTGCTGTTATATACCACCTGAGCGCAGTTAGTGTCACTGTACTTTACGTGTGCTGTCACATACCACCTAAGCGCAGTTAGTGTCACCGCACCTGTGCTGTTATATACCACCTGAGCGCAGTTAGTGTCACCGCACCTGTGCTGTTATATACCACCTGAGCGCAGTTAGTGTCACTGGACGTGTGCTGTTATATACCACCTGAGCGCAGTTAGTGTCACCGCACCTGTGCTGTTACATACCACCTTAGCGCATTTGGTGTCACCGCACGTGTGCTGTTACATATCACCTGAGCGCATTTGGTGTCACCGCACGTGTGCTGTTACATACCACCTTAGCGCATTTGGTGTCACCGCACGTGTGCTGTTACATACCACCTTAGCGCATTGGTGTCACTGCACGTGTGCTGTTACATATCACCTGAGCGCATTTGGTGTCACCGAACGTGTGCTGTTACATACCACCTGAGCGCATTTGGTGTCACCGCACGTGTGCTGTTATATACCACCTGAGCACATTTGGTGTCACCGCACCTGTGCTGTTATATACCACTTGATCGCAGTTAGTGTCACTGTACGTGTGCTGTTACATACCACCTGAGCGCAGTTAGTGTCACCGCACCTGTGCTGTTATATACCACCTGAGCGCAGTTAGTGTCACTGTACGTGTGCTTTTATATACCACCTGAGCGCAGTTAGTGTCACTGTACGTGTGCTGTCACACACCACCTGAGCGCAGTTAGTGTCACCGCACCTGTGCTGTTATATACCACCTGAGCGCAGTTAGTGTCACTGGATGTGTGCTGTTATATACCACCTGAGTGCAGTTAGTGTCACTGCACCTGTGCTGTTATATACCACCTGAGCGCAGTTAGTGTCACCGCACCTCTGCTGTTATATACCACCTGAGCGCAGTTAGTGTCACTGTACGTGTGCTGTTATATACCACCTGAGCGCATTCGGTGTCACCGCACCTGTGCTGTTATATACCACCTGAGCGCAGTTAGTGTCACCGCACCTCTGCTGTTATATACCACCTGAGCGCAGTTAGTGTCACTGTACGTGTGCTGTTATATACCACCTGAGCGCATTCTGTGTCACCGCACCTGTGCTGTTATATACCACCTGAGCGCAGTTAGTGTCACTGGACGTGTGCTGTTATATACCACCTGAGCGCAGTTTAGTGTCACTGTACGTGTGCTGTTATATACCACCTGAGAGCAGTTAGTGTCAGTGGACGTGTGCTGTTATATACCACCTGAGCGCAGTTAGTGTCACCACACCTGTGCTGTTATATACCACCTGATGCGCAGTTAGTGTCACTGGACGTGGGCTGTTATATACCACATGAGCGCAGTTAGTGTCACTGTATGTGTGCTGTTATATACCACCTGAGCGCAGTTAGTGTCACTGTACGTGTGCTGTTACATACCACCTAAAAACGCAGTTAGTGTCACCGCACCTGTGCTGATATATACCACCTGAGCGCAGTTAGTGTCACTGTACGTGTGCTGTTACATACCACCTGAGCGCAGTTAGTGTCACCGCACCTGTGCTGTTATATATCACCTGAGCGCAGTTAGTGTCACTGGACGTTTGCTGTTATATACCACCTGAGCGCAGTTAGTGTCACTGTACGTGTGCTGTTATATACCACCTGAGCGCAGTTAGTGTCACTGGACGTGTGCTGTTATGTACCACCTGAGCGCAGTTAGTGTCACTGTACGTGTGCTGTTATATACCACCTGAGCGCATTTAGTGTCACCACACATGTGCTGTTACATACCACCTGAGTGCAGTTAGTGTCACTGGACGTGTGCTGTTATATACCACCTGAGCACAGTTAGTGTCACTGTACGTGTGCTGTTATATACCACCTGAGCGCAGTTAGTGTCATTGGACGTGTGCTGTTATATACCACCTGAGCGCAGTTAGTGTCACTGTACGTGTGCTGTTACATACCACCTGAGCGCAGTTAGTGGCACCGCACCTGTGCTGTTACATACCACCTGAGCGCAGTTAGTGTCACTGTACGTGTGCTGTTATGTACCACCTGAGCGCAGTTAGTGTCACTGTACGTGTGCTGTTATATACCACCTGAGCGCAGTTAGTGTCACCGCACCTGTGCTGTTATATACCACCTGAGTGCAGTTAGTGTCACTGGACGTGTGCTGTTATATACCACCTGAGCGCAGTTAGTGTCACCGCACCTGTGCTGTTACATACCACCTTAGCGCATTTGGTGTCACCGCACGTGTGCTGTTACATATCACCTGAGCGCATTTGGTGTCACCGCACGTGTGCTGTTACATACCACCTTAGCGCATTTGGTGTCACCGCACGTGTGCTGTTACATACCACCTTAGCGCATTTGGTGTCACCGCACGTGTGCTGTTACATATCACCTGAGCGCATTTGGTGTCACCGAACGTGTGCTGTTACATACCACCTGAGCGCATTTGGTGTCACCGCACGTGTGCTGTTATATACCACCTGAGCGCATTTGGTGTCACCGCACCTGTGCTGTTATATACCACCTGAGCGCAGTTAGTGTCACTGTACTTGTGCTGTTACATACCACCTGAACGCAGTTAGTGTCACCGCACCTGTGCTGGTATATACCACCTGAGCGCAGTTAGTGTCACTGTACGTGTGCTTTTATATACCACCTGAGCGCAGTTAGTGTCACTGTACGTTTGCTGTCACATACCACCTGAGCGCAGTTAGTGTCACCGCACCTGTGCTGTTATATACCACCTGAGCGCAGTTAGTGTCACTGGATGTGTGCTGTTATATACCACCTGAGCGCAGTTAGTGTCACTGCACCTGTGCTGTTACATACCACCTTAGCGCATTTGGTGTCACCGCACGTGTGCTGTTACATACCACCTTAGCGCATTTGGTGTCACCGCACGTGTGCTGTTACATATCACCTGAGCGCATTTGGTGTCACCGAACGTGTGCTGTTACATACCACCTGAGCGCATTTGGTGTCACCGCACGTGTGCTGTTATATACCACCTGAGCGCATTTGGTGTCACCGCACCTGTGCTGTTATATACCACCTGAGCGCAGTTAGTGTCACTGTACGTGTGCTGTTACATACCACCTGAACGCAGTTAGTGTCACCGCACCTGTGCTGTTATATACCACCTGAGCGCAGTTAGTGTCACTGTACGTGTGCTTTTATATACCACCTGAGCGCAGTTAGTGTCACTGTACGTTTGCTGTCACATACCACCTGAGCGCAGTTAGTGTCACCGCACCTGTGCTGTTATATACCACCTGAGCGCAGTTAGTGTCACTGGATGTGTGCTGTTATATACCACCTGAGCGCAGTTAGTGTCACTGCACCTGTGCTGTTATATACCACCTGAGCGCAGTTAGTGTCACCGCACTTCTGCTGTTATATACCACCTGAGCGCAGTTAGTGTCACTGTACGTGTGCTGTTATATACCACCTGAGCGCATTCGGTGTCACCGCACCTGTGCTGTTATATACCACCTGAGCGCAGTTAGTGTCACCGCACCTCTGCTGTTATATACCACCTGAGCGCAGTTAGTGTCACTGTACGTGTGCTGTTATATACCACCTGAGCGCATTCGGTGTCACCGCACCTGTGCTGTCACATACCACCTGAGCGCAGTTATTGACACTGTACGTGTGCTGTCACATACCACCTGAGCGCAGTTAGTGTCACCGCACCTGTGCTGTTATATACCACCTGAGCGCAGTTAGTGTCACTGGACGTGTGCTGTTATATACCACCTGAGCGCAGTTAGTGTCACCGCACCTGTGCTGTTACATACCACCTTAGCGCATTTGGTGTCACCGCACGTGTGCTGTTACATATCACCTGAGCGCATTTGGTGTCACCGCACGTGTGCTGTTACATACCACCTTAGCGCATTTGGTGTCACTGCACGTGTGCTGTTACATATCACCTGAGCGCATTTGGTGTCACCGAACGTGTGCTGTTACATACCACCTGAGCGCATTTGGTGTCACCGCACGTGTGCTGTTATATACCACCTGAGCGCATTTGGTGTCACCGCACCTGTGCTGTTATATACCACTTGAGCGCAGTTAGTGTCACTGTACGTGTGCTGTTACATACCACCTGAGCGCAGTTAGTGTCACCGCACCTGTGCTGTTATATACCACCTGAGCGCAGTTAGTGTCACTGTACGTGTGCTTTTATATACCACCTGAGCGCAGTTAGTGTCACTGTACGTGTGCTGTCACATACCACCTGAGCGCAGTTAGTGTCACCGCACCTGTGCTGTTATATACCACCTGAGCGCAGTTAGTGTCACTGGATGTGTGCTGTTATATACCACCTGAGTGCAGTTAGTGTCACTGCACCTGTGCTGTTATATACCACCTGAGCGCAGTTAGTGTCACCGCACCTCTGCTGTTATATACCACCTGAGCGCAGTTAGTGTCACTGTACGTGTGCTGTTATATACCACCTGAGCGCATTCGGTGTCACCGCACCTGTGCTGTTATATACCACCTGAGCGCAGTTAGTGTCACCGCACCTCTGCTGTTATATACCACCTGAGCGCAGTTAGTGTCACTGTACGTGTGCTGTTATATACCACCTGAGCGCATTCTGTATCACCGCACCTGTGCTGTTATATACCACCTGAGCGCAGTTAGTGTCACTGGACGTGTGCTGTTATATACCACCTGAGCGCAGTTAGTGTCACTGTACGTGTGCTGTTATATACCACCTGAGAGCAGTTAGTGTCAGTGGACGTGTGCTGTTATATACCACCTGAGCGCAGTTAGTGTCACCACACCTGTGCTGTTATATACCACCTGAGCGCAGTTAGTGTCACTGGACGTGGGCTGTTATATACCACATGAGCGCAGTTAGTGTCACTGTATGTGTGCTGTTATATACCACCTGAGCGCAGTTAGTGTCACTGTACGTGTGCTGTTACATACCACCTAAACGCAGTCGTAGTGTCACCACCCCACCCCTGTGCTGATATATACCACCTCGGAGCGCAGTTAGTGTCACTGTACGTGCCCTGCTGTTACATACCACCTGAGCGCAGTTAGTGTCACCGCACCTGTGCTGTTATATATCACCTGAGCGCAGTTAGTGTCACTGGACGTTTGCTGTTATATACCACCTGAGCGCAGTTAGTGTCACTGTACGTGTGCTGTTATATACCACCTGAGCGCAGTTAGTGTCACTGGACGTGTGCTGTTATGTACCACCTGAGCGCAGTTAGTGTCACTGTACGTGTGCTGTTATATACCACCTGAGCGCATTTAGTGTCACCACACCTGTGCTGTTACATACCACCTGAGTGCAGTTAGTGTCACTGGACGTGTGCTGTTATATACCACCTGAGCACAGTTAGTGTCACTGTACGTGTGCTGTTATATACCACCTGAGCGCAGTTAGTGTCACCGCACCTGTGCTGTTATATACCACCTGAGCGCAGTTAGTGTCACTGTACGTGTGCTGTTATGTACCACCTGAACGCAGTTAGTGTCACCGCACCTGTGCTGTTATATACCACCTGAGCGCAGTTAGTGTCACTGTACGTGTGCTTTTATATACCACCTGAGCGCAGTTAGTGTCACTGTACGTTTGCTGTCACATACCACCTGAGCGCAGTTAGTGTCACCGCACCTGTGCTGTTACATACCACCTTAGCGCATTTGGTGTCACCGCACGTGTGCTGTTACATATCACCTGAGCGCATTTGGTGTCACCGCACGTGTGCTGTTACATACCACCTTAGCGCATTTGGTGTCACCGCACGTGTGCTGTTACATACCACCTTAGCGCATTTGGTGTCACCGCACGTGTGCTGTTACATATCACCTGATCGCATTTGGTGTCACCGAACGTGTGCTGTTACATACCACCTGAGCGCATTTGGTGTCACCGCACGTTGTGTGCTGTGTTATATACCACCTGAGCGCATTTGGTGTCACCGCACCTGTGCTGTTATATACCACCTGAGCGCAGTTAGTGTCACTGTACGTGTGCTGTTACATACCACCTGAACGCAGTTAGTGTCACCGCACCTGTGCTGTTATATACCACCTGAGCGCAGTTAGTGTCACTGTACGTGTGCTTTTATATACCACCTGAGCGCAGTTAGTGTCACTGTACTTTTGCTGTCACATACCACCTGAGCGCAGTAAGTGTCACCGCACCTGTGCTGTTATATACCACCTGAGCGCAGTTAGTGTCACTGGATGTGTGCTGTTATATACCACCTGAGCGCAGTTAGTGTCACTGCACCTGTGCTGTTATATACCACCTGAGCGCAGTTAGTGTCACCGCACTTCTGCTGTTATATACCACCTGAGCGCAGTTAGTGTCACTGTACGTGTGCTGTTATATACCACCTGAGCGCATTCGGTGTCACCGCACCTGTGCTGTTATATACCACCTGAGCGCAGTTAGTGTCACCGCACCTCTGCTGTTATATACCACCTGAGCGCAGTTAGTGTCACTGTACGAGTGCTGTTATATACCACCTGAGCGCATTCGGTGTCACCGCACCTGTGCTGTTATATACCACCTAAGCGCAGTTAGTGTCACTGGACCTGTGCTGTTGTATACCACCTGAGCGCAGTTAGTGTCACTGTACGTGTGCTGTTATATACCACCTGAGAGCATTTAGTGTCAGTGGACGTGTGCTGTTATATACCACCTGAGCGCAGTTAGTGTCACTGGACGTGTGCTGTTATATACCACCTGAGCGCAGTTAGTGTCACTGTACGTGTGCTGTTATATACCACCTGAGCGCAGTTAGTGTCACCGCACCTGTGCTGTTATATACCACCTGAGCACAGTTAGTGTCACCGCACCTGTGCTTTTATATACCACCTGAGCGCAGTTAGTGTCACCGCACCTGTGCTGTTATATACCACCTGAGTGCAGTTAGTGTTACATACCACCTGAGCGCAGTTAGTGTCACTGCACCTGTGCTGTTATGTACCACCTGAGCGCAGTTAGTGTCACTGTACGTGTGCTGTTATATACCACCTGATCGCATTTAGTGTCACCACACCTGTGCTGCTACATACCACCTGAGCGCAGTTAGTGTCACTGGACGTGTGCTGTTATATACCACCTGAGCGCAGTTAGTGTCACCGCACCTGTGCTGTTATATACCACCTGAGCGCAGTTAGTGTCACCGCACCTGTGCTGTTATATACCACCTGAGTGCAGTTAGTGTTACATACCACCTGAGCGCAGTTAGTGTCACTGCACCTGTGCTGTTATGTACCACCTGAGCGCAGTTAGTGTCACTGTACGTGTGCTGTTATATACCACCTGATCGCATTTAGTGTCACCACACCTGTGCTGTTACATACCACCTGAGCGCAGTTAGTGTCACTGGACGTGTGCTGTTATATACCACCTGCGCACAGTTAGTGTCACTGTGCGTGTGCTGTTATATACCACCTGAGCGCAGTTAGTGTCACTGTACGTGTGCTGTTACATACCACCTGAGCGCAGTTAGTGTCACTGTACGCGTGCTGTTATATACCACCTGAGCGCATTCGGTGTCACCGCACCTGTGCTGTTATATACCACCTGAGAGCAGTTAGTGTCACCGCACCTCTGCTGTTATATACCACCTGAGCGCAGTTAGTGTCACTGTACGTGTGCTGTTATATACCACCTGAGCGCATTCGGTGTCACCGCACCTGTGCTGTTATATACCACCTGAGCGCAGTTAGTGTCACTGGACGTGTGCTGTTATATACCACCTGAGCGCAGTTAGTGTCACTGTACGTGTGCTTTTATATACCACCTGAGAGCAGTTAGTGTCAGTGGACGTGTGCTGTTATATACCACCTGAGCGCAGTTAGTGTCACTGGACGTGGGCTGTTATATACCACATGAGCGCAGTTAGTGTCACTGTATGTGTGCTGTTATATACCACCTGAGCGCAGTTAGTGTCACTGTACGTGTGCTGTTACATACCACCTGAGCGCAGTTAGTGTCACTGCACCTGTGCTGATATATACCACCTGAGCGCAGTTAGTGTCACTGGACGTGTGCTGTTATATACCACCTGAGCGCAGTTAGTGTCACTGTACGTGTGCTGTTACATACCACCTGAGCCCAGTTAGTGTCACCGCACCTGTGCTGTTATATATCACCTGAGCGCAGTTAGTGTCACTGGACATGTGCTGTTATATACCACATGAGCGCAGTTAGTGTCACTGGACGTGTGCTGTTATATACCACCTGAGCACAGTTAGTGTCACTGTACGTGTGCTGTTATATACCACCTGAGCGCATTTAGTGTCACCACACCTGTGCTGTTATATACCACCTGAGCGCAGTTAGTGTCACTGGACGTGTGCTGTTATATACCACCTGAGCGCAGTTAGTGTCACTGTACGTGTGCTGTTATATACCACCTGAGCGCAGTTAGTGTCACTGGACGTGTGCTGTTATATACCACCTGAGCGCAGTTAGTGTCACTGTACGTGTGCTGTTATATACCACCTGAGCGCAGTTAGTGTCACTGGACGTGGGCTGTTATATACCACCTGAGGGCAGTTAGTGTCACTGGACGTGTGCTGTTATATACCACCTGAGCGCATTTAGTGTCACCACACCTGTGCTGTTATATACCACCTGAGCGCAGTTAGTGTCACTGGACGTGTGCTGTTATATACCACCTGAGCGCAGTTAGTGTCACTGTACGTGTGCTGTTATATACCACCTGAGCGCAGTTAGTGTCACTGGACGTGTGCTGTTATATACCACCTGAGCGCAGTTAGTGTCACTGTACGTGTGCTGTTATATACCACCTGAGCGCAGTTAGTGTCACTGTACGTGTGCTGTTATATACCACCTGAGCGCAGTTAGTGTCACTGAACGTGTGCTGTTATATACCACCTGAGCGCAGTTAGTGTCACTGGACGTGTGCTGTTATATACCACCTGAGCGCATTTAGTGTCACCACACCTGTGCTGTTATATACCACCTGAGCGCAGTTAGTGTCACTGGACGTGTGCTGTTATATACCACCTGAGCACAGTTAGTGTCACTGTACGTGTGCTGTTATATACCACCTGAGCGCAGTTAGTGTCACTGGACGTGAGCTGTTATATACCACCTGAGCGCAGTTAGTGTCACTGTACGTGTGCTGTTATATACCTCCTGAGCGCAGTTAGTGTCACTGGACGTGTGCTGTTATATACCACCTGAGCGCAGTTAGTGTCACTGTACGTGTGCTGTTATATACCACCTGAGCGCAGTTAGTGTCACTGTACGTGTGCTGTTACATACCACCTGAGCGCAGTTAGTGTCACCGCACCTGTGCTGTTATATACCACCTGAGCGCAGTTAGTGTCACTGGACGTGTGTGTGCTGTTATATACCACCTGAGCGCAGTTAGTGTGTCACTGTACGTGTGCTGTTATATACCACCTGAGCGCAGTTAGTGTCACTGGACGTGTGCTGTTATATACCACCTGAGCGCAGTTAGTGTCACTGTACGTGTGCTGTTATATACCACCTGAGCGCATTTAGTGTCACCACACCTGTGCTGTTATATACCACCTGAGCGCAGTTAGTGTCACTGGACGTGTGCTGTTATATACCACCTGAGTGCAGTTAGTGTCACTGTATGTGTGCTGTTATATACCACCTGAGCGCAGTTAGTGTCACTGGACGTGTGCTGTTATATACCACCTGAGCGCAGTTAGTGTCACTGGACGTGTGCTGTTATATACCACCTGAGCGCAGTTAGTGTCACTGTACGTGTGCTGTTATATACCACCTGAGCGCAGTTAGTGTCACTGTACGTGTGCTGTTACATACCACCTGAGCGCAGTTAGTGTCACCGCACCTGTGCTGTTATATACCACCTGAGCGCAGTTAGTGTCACTGTACGTGTGCTGTTACATACCACCTGAGCGCAGTTAGTGTCACTGTACGTGTGCTGTTACATACCACCTGAGCGCAGTTAGTGTCACCGCACCTGTGCTGTTATATACCACCTGAGCGCAGTTAGTTAGTGTCACTGGACGTGTGCTGTTATATACCACCTGAGCGCAGTTAGTGTCACTGTACGTGTGCTGTGTTATATACCACCTGAGCGCAGTTAGTGTCACTGGACGTGTGCTGTTATATACCACCTGAGCGCAGTTAGTGTCACTGGACGTGTGCTGTTATATACCACCTGAGCGCAGTTAGTGTCACTGGACGTGTGCTGTTATATACCACCTGAGCGCAGTTAGTGTCACCACACCTGTGCTGTTATATACCACCTAAACGCAGTAAGTGTCACTGGACGTGTGCTATTATATACCACCTGAGCGCATTTAGTGTCACTGTATGTGTGCTGTTATATACCACCTGAGCGCAGTTAGTGTCACTGGACGTGTGCTGTTATATACCACCTGAGCGCAGTTAGTGTCACTGGACGTGTGCTGTTATATACCACCTGAGCGCAGTTAGTGTCACCACACCTGTGCTGTTATATACCACCTAAACGCAGTTAGTGTCACTGGACGTGTGCTATTATATACCACCTGAGCGCATTTAGTGTCACTGTATGTGTGCTGTTATATACCACCTGAGCGCAGTTAGTGTCACTGTACGTGTGCTGTTACATACCACCTTAGCGCAGTTAGTGTCACCGCACCTGTGCTGTTATATACCACCTGAGCGCAGTTAGTGTCACTGGTTGTGTGCTGTTATATACCACCTGAGCGCAGCTAGTGTCACTGTACGTGTGCTGTTAAAGTGCAGAAAATAAGTATTTGAACACCCTGCTATTTTGCAAGTTCTCCCACTTGGAAATCATGGAGGGGTCTGAAATTGTCATCGTAGGTGCATGTCCACTGTGAGAGACATAATCAAAAAAAAAAAAATCCAGAAATCACAATTTATGAATTTTTAACTTCTTATTTGTTTGATACAGCTGCAAAGAAGTATTTGAACACCTGTCTATCAGCTAGAATTCTGACCCTCAAAGACCTGTTAGTCTGCATTTAAAATGTTCACCTCCACTACATTTATTATCCTAAATTAGATGCACCTGTTTGAGGTCATTAGCTGCATAAAGACACCTGTCCACCCCATACAATCAGTAAGAATCCAACTACTAACATGGCCAAGACCAAAGAGCTGTCCAAAGACACTAGAGACAAAATTGTACACCTCTACAAGGCTGGAAAGGGCTACGGGGAAATTGCCAAGCAGCTTGGTGAAAAAAGGTCCACTGTTGGAGCAATCATTAGAAAATGGAAGAAGCTAAACATGACTGTCAATCTCCCTCGGACTGGGGCTCCATGCAAAATCTCACCTCGTGGGGTCTCAATGATCCTAAGAAAGGTGAGAAATCAGCCCAGGACTACACGGGAGGAGCTGGTCAATGACCTGAAAAGAGCTGGGACCACCGTTTCCACGGTTACTGTTGGTAATACACTAAGACGTCATGGTTTGAAATCATGCATGGCACGGAAGGTTCCCCTGCTTAAACCAGCACATGTCAAGGCCCGTCTTAAGTTTGCCAATGACCATTTGGATGATCCAGAGGAGTCATGGGAGAAAGTCATGTGGTCAGATGAGACCAAAATATAACTTTTTGGTCATAATTCCACTAACCGTGTTTGGAGGAAGAAGAATGATGAGTACCATCCCAAGAACACCATCCCTACTGTGAAGCATGGGGGTGGTGGCATCATGCTTTGGGGGTGTTTTTCTGCACATGGGACAGGGCGACTGCACTGTATTAAGGAGAGGATGACCGGGGCCATGTGTTGCAAGATTTTGGGCAACAACCTCCTTCCCTCACTTAGAGCTTTGAAGATGGGTCGAGGCTGGGTCTTCCAACATGACAATGACCCAAAGCACACAGCCAGGATAACCAAGGACTGGCTCTTTAAGAAGCATATCAAGTTTCTGGCGTGGCCTAGCCAGTCTCCAGACCTAAACCCAATAGAGAATCTTTGGAGGGAGCTCAAACTCTGTGTTTCTCAGCGACAGCCCAGAAACCTGACTGATCTAGAGAAGATCTGTGTGGAGGAGTGGGCCAAAATCCCTCCTCCAGTATGTGCAAACCTGGTGAAAAACTACAAGAAACGTTTGACCTCTGTAATTGCAAACAAAGGCTACTGTACCAAATATTAACAATGATTTTCTCAGGTGTTCAAATACTTATTTGCAGCTGTATCATACAAATAAATAGTTAAAAAAATCATACATTGTGATTTCTGGAATTTTTTTTTTTGATTATGTCTCTCACAGTGGACATGCACCTACGATAACAATTTCAGACCCCTCCATGATTTCCAAGTGGGAGAACTTGCAAAATAGCAGGGTGTTCAAATACTTATTTTCTGCACTGTATATACCACCTGAGCGCAGTTAGTCTCACTGGACGTGTGCTGTTATATACCACCTGAGCACAGTTAGTGTCACTGGACGTGTGCTGTTATATACCACGTGAGCGCATTTAGTGTCACCGCACCTGTGCTGTTATATACCACCTGAGCGCAGTTAGTGTCACTGGACGTGTGCTGTTATATACCACCTGAGCGCAGTTAGTGTCACTGTACATGTGCTGTTATATACCACCTGAACGCAGTTAGTGTCACTGGACGTGTGCTGTTATATACCACCTGAGTGCAGTTAGTGTCACTGTACGTGTGCTGTTATATACCACCTGAGCGCAGTTAGTGTCACTGGACGTGTGCTGTTATATACCACCTGAGCGCAGTTAGTGTCACTGTACGTGTGCTGTTATATACCACCTGAGCGCAGTTAGTGTCACTGTACGTGTGCTGTTACATACCACCTGAGCGCAGTTAGTGTCACCGCACCTGTGCTGTTATATACCACCTGAGCGCAGTTATTGTCACTGGACGTGTGCTGTTATATACCACCTGAGCGCAGTTAGTGTCACTGTACGTGTGCTGTTATATACCACCTGAGCGCATTCGGTGTCACCGCACCTGTGCTGTTATATACCACCTGAGCGCAGTTAGTGTCACTGGATGTGTGCTGTTATATACCACCTGAGCGCAGTTAGTGTCACTGTACGTGTGCTGTTATATACCACCTGAGAGCAGTTAGTGTCACTGAACGTGTGCTGTTATATACCACCTGAGCGCAGTTAGTGTCACCACACCTGTGCTGTTATATACCACCTGAGCGCAGTTAGTTTCACTGGACGTGTGCTGTTATATACCACCTGAGTGCAGTTAGTGTCACTGTACGTGTGCTGTTATATACCACCTGAGCGCAGTTAGTGTCACTGGACCTGTGCTGTTATATACCACCTGAGCGCAGTTAGTTTCACTGGACGTGTGCTGTTATATACCACCTGAGTGCAGTTAGTGTCACTGTACGTGTGCTGTTATATACCACCTGAGCGCAGTTAGTGTCACTGGACGTGTGCTGTTATATACCACCTGAGCGCAGTTAGTGTCACTGGACGTGTGCTGTTATATACCACCTGAGCGCAGTTAGTGTCACTGTACGTGTGCTGTTATATACCACCTGAGCGCAGTTAGTGTCACTGTACGTGTGCTGTTATATACCACCTGAGCGCAGTTCGCAGTTAGTGTCACTGGACGTGTGCTGTTATATACCACCTGAGCGCAGTTAGTGTCACTGTACGTGTGCTGTTATATACCACCTGAGCGCAGTTAGTGTCACTGTACGTGTGCTGTTACATACCACCTGAGCGCGTTACCTGTGCACCTGTGTGCTGTTATATACCACCTGAGCGCAGTTAGTGTCACTGGGTGTGCTGTGCTGTTGATATTACCACCTGAGCGCAGTTAGTGTCACTGTACGTGTGCTGTTATATACCACCTGAGCGCAGTTAGTGTCACTGGACGTGTGCTGTTATATACCACCTGAGCGCAGTTAGTGTCACTGTACGTGTGCTTTTATATACCACCTGAGCGCAGTTAGTGTCACTGTACGTGTGCTATTACATACCACCTGAGCGCAGTTAGTGTCACCGCACCTGTGCTGTTATATACCACCTGAGCGCAGTTAGTGTCACTGTACGTGTGCTGTTACATACCAACTGAGCGCAGTTAGTGTCACTGTACTGCTGTTACATACCACCTGAGCGCAGTTACATACCACCTGAGCGCAGTGCACCTGTGCTGTTATATACCACCTGAGCGCAGTTAGTGTCACTGGACGTGTGCTGTTATATACCACCTGAGCGCAGTTAGTGTCACACACCGTGTGCTGTTATATACCACCTGAGCGCAGTTAGTGTCACTGGACGTGTGCTGTTATATACCACCTGAGCGCAGTTAGTGTCACTGTACGTGTGCTTTTATATACCACCTGAGCGCAGTTAGTGTCACTGTACGTGTGCTATTACATACCACCTGAGCGCAGTTAGTGTCACCGCACCTGTGCTGTTATATACCACCTGAGCGCAGTTAGTGTCACTGTACGTGTGCTGTTACATACCAACTGAGCGCAGTTAGTGTCACTGTACGTGTGCTGTTACATACCACCTGAGCGCAGTTAGTGTCACCGCACCTGTGCTGTTATATACCACCTGAGCGCATTTAGTGTCACCACACCTGTGCTGTTATATACCACCTGAGCGCAGTTAGTGTCACTGGACGTGTGCTGTTATATACCACCTGAGCGCAGTTAGTGTCACTGGACGTGTGCTGTTATATACCACCTGAGCGCAGTTAGTGTCACTGTACGTGTGCTGTTATATACCACCTGAGCGCAGTTAGTGTCACTGGACGTGTGCTGTTATATACCACCTGAGCGCAGTTAGTGTCACTGTACGTGTGCTGTTATATACCACCTGAGCGCAGTTAGTGTCACTGTACGTGTGCTGTTACATACCACCTAGCGCAGTTAGTGTCACCGCACTGTGCTGTTATATACCACTGAGCGCAGTTAGTGTCACTGTACGTGTGCTGTTACATACCAACTAGCGCAGTTAGTGTCACTGTACGTGTGCTGTTACATACCACCTGAGCGCAGTTAGTGTCACCGCACCTGTGCTGTTATATACCACCTGAGCGCATTTAGTGTCACCACACTGTGCTGTTATATACCACCTGAGCGCAGTTAGTGTCACTGGACGTGTGCTGTTATACCACCTGAGCGCAGTTAGTGTCACTGGACGTGTGCTGTTATATACCACCTGAGCGCAGTTAGTGTCACTGGACGTTGTGTGTTATATACCACTGAGCGCAGTTAGTGTCACTGTACGTGTGCTGTTATATACCACCTGAGCGCAGTTAGTGTCACTGGACGTGTGTGTTATATACCACCACTGAGCGCAGTTAGTGTCACTGACGTGTGCTGTTATATACCACCTGAGCGCAGTTAGTGTCACTGTACGTGTGCTGTTATACCACCTACCAGTTAGTGTCACTGACGTGTGCTGTTACATACCAACTGAGCGCAGTTAGTGTCACTTACGTGTCCTGTTACATACCACCTGAGCGCAGTTAGTGTCACCGCACTGTGTGTTATATACCACCTGAGCGCATTTGTTCACCACACCTGTGCTTTTATATACCACCTGAGCGCAGTTAGTGTCACTGGACGTGTGTGTTATATACCACCTGACCAGTTAGTGCACTGGACTGTGCTGTTATATACCACCTGAGCGCAGTTAGTGTCACCACTGGACGTGTGCTGTTATATACCACCTGAGCGCAGTTAGTGTCACTGTACGTGTGCTGTTATATACCACCTGAGCGCAGTTAGTGTCACTGTACGTGTGCTGTTACATACACCTGAGCGCAGTTAGTGTCACCGCACCTGAGCGCAGTTAGTGTCACTGGACGTGTGCTTTTATACCACCTGAGCGCAGTTAGTGTCACTGGACGTGTGTGTTATATACCACCTGAGCACAGTTAGTGTCACTTACGTGTGCTGTTACATACCACCTGAGCGCAGTTAGTTCACCGCACCTGTGTGTTATATACCACCTGAGCGCAGTTAGTGCACTGGACGTGTGTGTTATATACCACCTGAGCGCAGTTAGTGTCACTGTACGTGTGTGCTGTTACATACCACCTGAGCGCAGTTAGTGTCACTGTACGTGTGCTGTTACATACCACCTGAGCGCAGTTAGTTCACCGCACCTGTGTGTTATATACCACCTGACCAGTTAGTGCACTGGACTGTGCTGTTATATACCACCTGAGCGCAGTTAGTGTACTGTTCGCGGTGCTGTTATATCCTTCTGAGCGCAGTTAGTGTCACTTAGTGTGTGTTACATACCACCTGAGCGCAGTTAGTGTCACCGACTGTGTGTTATATACCACCTGAGCGCAGTTAGTGTATGGACGTGTGTGTGCTGTTAATACCTGAGCGCAGTTAGTGTCACTGTACGTGTGCTGTTATATACCTTCTGAGCGCAGTTAGTGTCACTGTACGTGTGCTGTTACATACCACCTGAGCGCAGTTAGTGTCACCGCACCTGTGCTGTTATATACCACCTGAGCACAGTAAGTGTCACTGGACTTGTGCTGTTATATACCACCTGAGCGCAGTTAGTGTCACTGTACATGTGCTGTTACATACCACCTGAGCGCAGTTAGTGTCACTGTACGTGTGCTGTTACATACCACCTGAGCGCAGTTAGTGTCACCGCACCTGTGCTGTTATATACCACCTGAGCGCAGTTAGTGTCACTGGGCGTGTGCTGTTATATACCACCTGAGCGCAGTTATTGTCACTGTACGTGTGCTGTTATATACCACCTGAGCGCAGTTAGTATCACTGGACGTGTGCTGTTATATACCACCTGAGCGCAGTTAGTGTCACTGTACGTGTGCTGTTATATACCACCTGAGCGCAGTTAGTGTCACTGGACGTGTGCTGTTATATACCACCTGAGCGCAGTTAGTGTCACTGGACGTGTGCTGTTATATACCACCTGAGCGCAGTTAGTGTCACTGGACGTGTGCTGTTATATACCACCTGAGCGCAGTTAGTGTCACTGGACGTGTGCTGTTATATACCACCTGAGCGCAGTTAGTGTCACTGTACGTGTGCTGTTATATACCACCTGAGCGCAGTTAGTGTCACTGTACGTGTGCTGTTACATACCACCTGAGCGCAGTTAGTGTCACCGCACCTGTGCTGTTATATACCACCTGAGCGCAGTTAGTGTCACTGTACGTGTGCTGTTACATACCAACTGAGCGCAGTTAGTGTCACTGTACGTGTGCTGTTACATACCACCTGAGCGCAGTTAGTGTCACCGCACCTGTGCTGTTATATACCACCTCAGCGCAGTTAGTGTCCCTGGACGTGTGCTGTTATATACCACCTGAGCGCAGTTAGTGTCACTGTACGTGTGCTGTTATATACCACCTGAGCGCAGTTAGTGTCACTGGACGTGTGCTGTTATATACCACCTGAGCGCAGTTAGTGTCACTGTACGTGTGCTGTTATATACCACCTGAGCGCAGTTAGTGTCACTGGACGTGTGCTGTTATATACCACCTGAGCGCAGTTAGTGTCACTAGACGTGTGCTGTTATATACCACCTGAGCGCAGTTAGTGTCACCACACCTGTGCTGTTATATACCACCTAAACGCAGTTAGTGTCACTGGACGTGTGCTATTATATACCACCTGAGCGCATTTAGTGTCACTGTACGTGTGCTGTTATATACCACCTGAGCGCAGTTAGTGTCACTGGACGTGTGCTGTTATATACCACCTGAGCGCAGCTAGTGTCACTGTACGTGTGCTGTTAAAGTGCAGAAAATAAGTATTTGAACACCCTGCTATTTTGCAAGTTCTCCCACTTGGAAATCATGGAGGGGTCTGAAATTGTCATCGTAGGTGCATGTCCACTGTGAGAGACATAATCAAAAAAAAAATTCCAGAACTCACAATTTATGAATTTTTAACAATTTATTTGTATGATACAGCTGCAAAGAAGTATTTGAACACCTGTCTATCAGCTAGAATTCTGACCCTCAAAGACCTGTTAGTCTGCATTTAAAATGTCCACCTCCACTACATTTATTATCCTAAATTAGATGCACCTGTTTGAGGTCATTAGCTGCATAAAGACACCTGTCCACCCCATACAATCAGTAAGAATCCAAATACTAACATGGCCAAGACCAAAGAGCTGTCCAAAGACACTAGAGACAAAATTGTACACCTCTACAAGGCTGGAAAGGGCAACGGGGAAATTGCCAAGCAGCTTGGTGAAAAAAGGTCCACTGTTGGAGCAATCATTAGAAAATGGAAGAAGCTAAACATGACTGTCAATCTCCCTCGGACTGGGGCTCCATGCAAAATCTCACCTCGTGGGGTCTCAATGATCCTAAGAAAGGTGAGAAATCAGCCCAGGACTACATGGGAGGAGCTGGTCAATGACCTGAAAAGAGCTGGGACCACCGTTTCCACGGTTACTGTTGGTAATACACTAAGACGTCATGGTTTGAAATCATGCATGGCACGGAAGGTTCCCCTGCTTAAACCAGCACATGTCAAGGCCCGTCTTAAGTTTGCCAATGACCATTTGGATGATCCAGAGGAGTCATGGGAGAAAGTCATGTGGTCAGATGAGACCAAAATATAACTTTTTGGTCATAATTCCACTAACCGTGTTTGGAGGAAGAAGAATGATGAGTACCATCCCAAGAACACCATCCATACTGTGAAGCATGGGGGTGGTGGCATCATGCTTTGGGGGTGTTTTTCTGCACATGGGACAGGGCGACTGCACTGTATTAAGGAGAGGATGACCGGGGCCATGTGTTGCGAGATTTTGGGCAACAACCTCCTTCCCTCACTTAGAGCTTTGAAGATGGGTCGAGGCTGGGTCTTCCAACATGACAATGACCCAAAGCACACAGCCAGGATAACCAAGGACTGGCTCTTTAAGAAGCATATCAAGGTTCTGGCGTGGCCTAGCCAGTCTCCAGACCTAAACCCAATAGAGAATCTTTGGAGGGAGCTCAAACTCCGTGTTTCTCAGCGACAGCCCAGAAACCTGACTGATCTAGAGAAGATCTGTGTGGAGGAGTGGGCCAAAATCCCTCCTCCAGTATGTGCAAACCTGGTGAAAAACTACAAGAAACGTTTGACCTCTGTAATTGCAAACAAAGGCTACTGTACCAAATATTAACATTGATTTTCTCAGGTGTTCAAATACTTATTTGCAGCTGTATCATACAAATAAATAGTTAAAAAAATCATACATTGTGATTTCTGGAATTTTTTTTTTGATTATGTCTCTCACAGTGGACATGCACCTACGATAACAATTTCAGACCCCTCCATGATTTCCAAGTGGGAGAACTTGCAAAATAGCAGGGTGTTCAAATACTTATTTTCTGCACGGTATATACCACCTGAGCGCAGTTAGTGTCACTGGACGTGTGCTGTTATATACCACCTGAGCGCAGTTAGTGTCACTGGACGTGTGCTGTTATATACCACCTGAGCACAGTTAGTGTCACTGGACGTGTGCTGTTATATACCACGTGAGCGCATTTAGTGTCACCGCACCTGTTCTGTTATATACCACCTGAGCGCAGTTAGTGTCACTGGACGTGTGCTGTTATATACCACCTGAGCGCAGTTAGTGTCACTGGACGTGTGCTGTTATATACCACCTGAGCACAGTTAGTGTCACTGGACGTGTGCTGTTATATACCACGTGAGCGCATTTAGTGTCACCGCACCTGTGCTGTTATATACCACCTGAGCGCAGTTAGTGTCACTGGACTTGTGCTGTTATATACCACCTGAGCGCAGTTAGTGTCACTGTACGTGTGCTGTTATATACCACCTGAGCGCAGTTAGTGTCACTGGACCTGTGCTGTTATATACCACCTGAGCGCAGTTAGTGTCACTGGACGTGTGCTGTTATACTGTATACCACCTGATCGCAGTTAGTGTCACTGTACGTGTGCTGTTATATACCACCTGAGCGCAGTTAGTGTCACTGTACCTGTGCTGTTACATACCACCTGAGCGCAGTTAGTGTCACCGCACCTGTGCTGTTATATACTACCTGAGCGCAGTTATTGTCACTGGACGTGTGCTGTCATATACCACCTGAGCGCAGTTAGTAACACTGTACGTGTGCTGTTATATACCACCTGAGAGCATTCGGCGTCACCGCACCTGTGCTGTTATATACCACCTGAGCGCAGTTAGTGTCACTGGATGTGTGCTGTTATATGAATGAATGAATGAATGAAAACTTATATAGCGCGGCACATGCGAACTGAATCGCCTCTGGGCGCTTGTTGTTCCTGTCTCCTTTGATATCAAAAGAGAAAAGTCTTGACCTTTTTCCTAAATGCTAGGTGGTTCTCCTCCAACCGAATGCTGGTTGGTAAAGCGTTCCATAGTCTGGGACCCTGGATCGCAAATCTTCTCTCTCCTTTGGACTTGAAGTTGGCTTTCGGAACCTGGAGCAGGTTCTGATTCGTGGATCGCAAAACGCGATTTGGATTATGCGCTTTTATTAATTCGCATAAGTAAAGGGGGGCACTCTCATGGACACATCTATGCGTAAGACAGAGAGCTTTAAAAGCAATTCTGTCTTTAACTGGCAGCCAATGAAGGGATCTCAGTGAAGGTGAGATGGATTCCCAGGGTTTTTTCCCAGTCACAAGTCTGGCGGCCGTATTCTGAACGACTTGCAGATGAGCGATTTGGTACTTGGGGAGGCCGAGGTAAAGGGCATTTGCATAATCCAGCCTGGAGTTTACAATAGCTCCCACCACGACCGCTAGGTCTTCTTTAGGGATGAACGGAGTGAGTCTGCGTAGTAGGCGCAGTAGATGGTGAGATCCGCTGACCACTGACCCTATTTGTGCGTCCATTGTCATAAAGGAGTCAAAAATGACCCCTAGGCTTTTGACTTTGGCGCTAGGGGTGATGAGTTTGCCCAAAATAGGCGGGGGGGTCCACGCTGTTGAAAGTTGATTCCTACGCTTGGCGTAAAAACAGAAGAAGTTCTGTTTTCGCTCCATTGAGTTTAAGATAACTCTTTGTCATCCAGTCCTCTATCAAAGAGAGACATGTCTCTAGATTGAGGTGGTGATCCTGTCTGTTGCAGATGCGGAAATACAGTTGCGTGTCATCTGCATAAGAGTGATAAAGCAGTTTTTGGCTGCTAATAATCTCAAAAAGAGGACGAAGGTAGATGTTAAATAGCACTGGTGACAGAGGCGATCCTTGAGGGACTCCGCATGTTACTGTGCGTTTTTCAGACGTAAACGGTCCTAGCTTCACTGTTTGCGATCGGTTTTCCAAAAAAGAGGAGAACCAAGATAAATCGCCTTCTGCGACCCTGGCTACTTCAGTAAGCCGAGTCAGTAACAGATTGTGGTCTACAGTGTCAAAAGCTGCACTTAGGTCCAACAGAACCAGGAGACAAGATTCTCCTTCGTCTGCGGCCTTGAGAACATCGTCCCATACTTTCAGCAATGCTGTTTCCGTCCCATGTCCGGGACGGAAGCCTGATTGCAATGGATCAAGTAGCTTGTGGGTATCTAGATGCTGTTGCAGCTGTTGTACCACTACTTTTTCCATTATCTTAGAGAATATGTTGAGGCTTGTTATGAGATGGCGGTGGAGTGGGTCCTTGGGGTCCAGGGAGGGTTTCTTCAGGATGGGTTGGATTATACCCTCTTTCAACTGTGAGGGCACTATGCCCTCCAAGAAAGACTGGTTGATAAGCTGCGTAATGGGAGGAGCCAGGATGTCGGCGCATTCCTTCAGTAGTTTTGTGGGGGTAATGTCATTTGGCGCTGTGCCATTGCGCAGAGTACAAATGACATTTTTAGTGGACTCAACGGAGATGGGTTCTAGGGTGAACTTACCTGATATCGAAAAAATTACTATGGGTGCTGTGTGAGAGGCTACAGGGGGGGCTGAGGGGAGAATAGTTTTGCTGAATGCTTTCACGGATTGCCTCGATTTTATCAACAAAATAATCCGATAGCTCATTGCAAAATTCTTGTGTGTCAGAACTGGGGGCTTCAATACATCCTGGTTTCATGGTCTGGGTGACCATCTTGAAGAGTTTCGCGGGGGCGGTTAAGGGCCCCGTTGATAGCCTCCGAGAAATAATTCTTCTTGGCTTGGAAAATTCCTTTGTGGTATTTTCTTGTTGTCGCCTTGTAGATGGATAGGTTTAGCTCTGAGGAACATCTTTTCCAGGCCGATTCTGCCCTTCTGCGTTCTTGCTTCAGTAACGACAGTTAGTGTCACTGTACGTGTGCTGTTATATACCACCTGAGAGCAGTTAGTGTCACTGAACGTGTGCTGTTATATACCACCTGAGCGCAGTTAGTGTCACCACACCTGTGCTGTTATATACCACCTGAGCGCAGTTATTGTCACTGGACGTGTGCTGTTATATACCACCTGAGCGCAGTTAGTGTCACTGTATGTGTGCTGTCATATACCACCTGAGCGCAGTTAGTGTCACTGTACGTGTGCTGTTACATACCACCTGAGCGCAGTTAGTGTCACCGCACCTGTGCTGTTATATACCACCTGAGCGCAGTTAGTGTCACTGTATGTGTGCTGTTATATACCACCTGAGCGCAGTTAGTGTCACTGGACGTGTGCTGTAATATACCACCTGAGCGCAGTTAGTGTCACTGTACGTGTGCTGTTACATACCACCTGAGCGCATTTAGTGTCACCACACCTGTGCAGTTATATACCACCTGAGCGCAGTTAGTGTCACTGTACGTGTGCTGTTATATACCACCTGAGCGCAGTTAGTGTCACTGGACGTGTGCTGTTATATACCACCTGAGCGCAGTTAGTGTCACTGGACGTGTGCTGTTATATACCACCTGAGCGCAGTTAGTGTCACTGGACGTGTGCTGTTATATACCACCTGAGCGCAGTTAGTGTCACTGTACGTGTGCTGTTACATACCACCTGAGCGCAGTTAGTGTCACCGCACCTGTGCTGTTATATACCACCTGAGCGCAGTTAGTGTCACTGTACGTGTGCTGTTACATACCACCTGAGCGCAGTTAGTGTCACTGTACGTGTGCTGTTACATACCACCTGAGCGCAGTTAGTGTCACCGCACCTGTGCTGTTATATACCACCTGAGCGCAGTTAGTGTCACTGGACGTGTGCTGTTATATACCACCTGAGCGCAGTTAGTGTCACTGTACGTGTGCTGTTATATACCACCTGAGCGCAGTTAGTGTCACTGGACGTGTGCTGTTATATACCACCTGAGCGCAGTTAGTGTCACTGTACGTGTGCTGTTATATACCACCTGAGCGCAGTTAGTGTCACTGGACGTGTGCTGTTATATACCACCTGAGCGCAGTTAGTGTCACTGGACGTGTGCTGTTATATACCACCTGAGCGCAGTTAGTGTCACCACACCTGTGCTGTTATATACCACCTAAACGCAGTTAGTGTCACTGGACGTGTGCTATTATATACCACCTGAGCGCATTTAGTGTCACTGGACGTGTGCTGTTATATACCACCTGAGCACAGTTAGTGTCACTGGACGTGTGCTGTTACATACCACCTGAGCGCAGTTAGTGTCACCGCACCTGTGCTGTTATATACCACCTGAGCGCAGTTAGTGTCACTGGACGTGTGCTGTTATATACCACCTGAGCGCAGCTAGTGTCACTGTACGTGTGCTGTTACAGTATATACCACCTGAGCGCAGTTAGTGTCACTGGACGTGTGCTGTTATATACCACCTGAGCGCAGTTAGTGTCACTGGACGTGTGCTGTTATATACCACCTGAGCACAGTTAGTGTCACTGGACGTGTGCTGTTATATACCACGTGAGCGCATTTAGTGTCACCGCACCTGTGCTGTTATATACCACCTGAGCGCAGTTAGTGTCACTGGACGTGTGCTGTTATATACCACCTGAGCGCAGTTAGTGTCACTGGACGTGTGCTGTTATATACCACCTGAGCGCAGTTAGTGTTACTGTACGTGTGCTGTTACATACCACCTGAGCGCAGTTAGTGTCACCGCACCTGTGCTGTTATATACCACCTGAGCGCACTTAGTGTCACTGGACGTGTGCTGTTATATACCACCTGAGCGCAGTTAGTGTCACTGTACGTGTGCTGTTACATACCACCTGAGCGCAGTTAGTGTCACCGCACCTGTGCTGTTATATACCACCTGAGCGCACTTAGTGTCAATGGACGTGTGCTGTTATATACCACCTGAGCGCAGTTAGTGTCACTGTATGTGTGCTGTTATATACCACCTGAGCTCAGTTAGTGTCACTGGACGTGTGCTGTTATATACCACCTGAGCGCATTTAGTGTCACTGGACGTGTGCTGTTATATACCACCTGAGCACAGTTAGTGTCACTGTACGTGTGCTGTTATATACCACCTGAGCGCATTTAGTGTCACCGCACCTGTGCTGTTATATACCACCTGAGCGCAGTTAGTGTCACTGGACGTGTGCTGTTATATACCACCTGAGCGCAGTTAGTGTCACTGGACGTGTGCTGTTATATACCACCTGAGCACAGTTAGTGTCACTGGACGTGTGCTGTTATATACCACGTGAGCGCATTTAGTGTCACCGCACCTGTGCTGTTATATACCACCTGAGCGCAGTTAGTGTCACTGGACGTGTGCTGTTATATACCACCTGAGCGCAGTTAGTGTCACTGTACGTGTGCTGTTATATACCACCTGAGCGCAGTTAGTGTCACTGGACCTGTGCTGTTATATACCACCTGAGCGCAGTTAGTGTCACTGGACGTGTGCTGTTATATACCACCTGATCGCAGTTAGTGTCACTGTACGTGTGCTGTTATATACCACCTGAGCGCAGTTAGTGTCACTGTACCTGTGCTGTTACATACCACCTGAGCGCAGTTAGTGTCACCGCACCTGTGCTGTTATATACTACCTGAGCGCAGTTATTGTCACTGGACGTGTGCTGTCATATACCACCTGAGCGCAGTTAGTGACACTGTACGTGTGCTGTTATATACCACCTGAGAGCATTCGGCGTCACCGCACCTGTGCTGTTATATACCACCTGAGCGCAGTTAGTGTCACTGGATGTGTGCTGTTATATGAATGAATGAATGAATGAATGAAAACTTATATAGCGCGGCACATGCGAACTGAATCGCCTCTGGGCGCTTGTTGTTCCTGTCTCCTTTGATATCAAAAGAGAAAAGTCTTGACCTTTTTCCTAAATGCTAGGTGGTTCTCCTCCAACCGAATGCTGGTTGGTAAAGCGTTCCATAGTCTGGGACCCTGGATCGCAAATCTTCTCTCTCCTTTGGACTTGAAGTTGGCTTTCGGAACCTGGAGCAGGTTCTGATTCGTGGATCGCAAAACGCGATTTGGATTATGCGCTTTTATTAATTCGCATAAGTAAAGGGGGGCACTCTCATGGACACATCTATGCGTAAGACAGAGAGCTTTAAAAGCAATTCTGTCTTTAACTGGCAGCCAATGAAGGGATCTCAGTGAAGGTGAGATGGATTCCCAGGGTTTTTTCCCAGTCACAAGTCTGGCGGCCGTATTCTGAATGACTTGCAGATGAGCGATTTGGTACTTGGGGAGGCCGAGGTAAAGGGCATTTGCATAATCCAGCCTGGAGTTTACAATAGCTCCCACCACGACCGCTAGGTCTTCTTTAGGGATGAACGGAGTGAGTCTGCGTAGTAGGCGCAGTAGATGGTGAGATCCGCTGACCACTGACCCTATTTGTGCGTCCATTGTCATAAAGGAGTCAAAAATGACCCCTAGGCTTTTGACTTTGGCGCTAGGGGTGATGAGTTTGCCCAAAATAGGCGGGGGGGTCCACGCTGTTGAAAGTTGATTCCTACGCTTGGCGTAAAAACAGAAGAAGTTCTGTTTTCGCTCCATTGAGTTTAAGATAACTCTTTGTCATCCAGTCCTCTATCAAAGAGAGACATGTCTCTAGATTGAGGTGGTGATCCTGTCTGTTGCAGATGCGGAAATACAGTTGCGTGTCATCTGCATAAGAGTGATAAAGCAGTTTTTGGCTGCTAATAATCTCAAAAAGAGGACGAAGGTAGATGTTTAAAAAGCACTGGTGACAGAGGCGATCCTTGAGGGACTCCGCATGTTACTGTGCGTTTTTCAGACGTAAACGGTCCTAGCTTCACTGTTTGCGATCGGTTTTCCAAAAAAGAGGAGAACCAAGATAAATCGCCTTCTGCGACCCTGGCTACTTCAGTAAGCCGAGTCAGTAACAGATTGTGGTCTACAGTGTCAAAAGCTGCACTTAGGTCCAACAGAACCAGGAGACAAGATTCTCCTTCGTCTGCGGCCTTGAGAACATCGTCCCATACTTTCAGCAATGCTGTTTCCGTCCCATGTCCGGGACGGAAGCCTGATTGCAATGGATCAAGTAGCTTGTGGGTATCTAGATGCTGTTGCAGCTGTTGTACCACTACTTTTTCCATTATCTTAGAGAATATGTTGAGGCTTGTTATGAGATGGCGGTGGAGTGGGTCCTTGGGGTCCAGGGAGGGTTTCTTCAGGATGGGTTGGATTATACCCTCTTTCAACTGTGAGGGCACTATGCCCTCCAAGAAAGACTGGTTGATAAGCTGCGTAATGGGAGGAGCCAGGATGTCGGCGCATTCCTTCAGTAGTTTTGTGGGGATAATGTCATTTGGCGCTGTGCCATTGCGCAGAGTACAAATGACATTTTTAGTGGACTCAACGGAGATGGGTTCTAGGGTGAACTTACCTGATATCGAAAAAATTACTATGGGTGCTGTGTGAGAGGCTACAGGGGGGGCTGAGGGGAGAATAGTTTTGCTGAATGCTTTCACGGATTGCCTCGATTTTATCAACAAAATAATCCGATAGCTCATTGCAAAATTCTTGTGTGTCAGAACTGGGGGCTTCAATACATCCTGGTTTCATGGTCTGGGTGACCATCTTGAAGAGTTCGCGGGGGCGGTTAAGGGCCCCGTTGATAGCCTCCGAGAAATAATTCTTCTTGGCTTGGAAAATTCCTTTGTGGTATTTTCTTGTTGTCGCCTTGTAGATGGATAGGTTTAGCTCTGAGGAACATCTTTTCCAGGCCGATTCTGCCCTTCTGCGTTCTTGCTTCAGTAACGACAGTTAGTGTCACTGTACGTGTGCTGTTATATACCACCTGAGAGCAGTTAGTGTCACTGAACGTGTGCTGTTATATACCACCTGAGCGCAGTTAGTGTCACCACACCTGTGCTGTTATATACCACCTGAGCGCAGTTATTGTCACTGGACGTGTGCTGTTATATACCACCTGAGCGCAGTTAGTGTCACTGTATGTGTGCTGTCATATACCACCTGAGCGCAGTTAGTGTCACTGTACGTGTGCTGTTACATACCACCTGAGCGCAGTTAGTGTCACCGCACCTGTGCTGTTATATACCACCTGAGCGCAGTTAGTGTCACTGGACGTGTGCTGTTATATACCACCTGAGCGCAGTTAGTGTCACTGTACGTGTGCTGTTACATACCACCTGAGCGCAGTTAGAGGCATTGTACGTGTGCTGTTACATACCACCTGAGCGCAGTTAGTGTCACCGCACCTGTGCTGTTATATACCACCTGAGCGCAGTTAGTGTCACTGTACGTGTGCTGTTATATACCACCTGAGCGCAGTTAGTGTCACTGGACGTGTGCTGTTATATACCACCTGAGCGCAGTTAGTGTCACTGTACGTGTGCTGTTATATACCACCTGAGCGCATTTAGTGTCACCACACCTGTGCAGTTATATACCACCTGAGCGCAGTTAGTGTCACTGTACGTGTGCTGTTATATACCACCTGAGCGCAGTTAGTGTCACTGGACGTGTGCTGTTATATACCACCTGAGCGCAGTTAGTGTCACTGGACGTGTGCTGTTACATACCACCTGAGCGCAGTTAGTGTCACCGCACCTGTGCTGTTATATACCACCTGAGCGCAGTTAGTGTCACTGTACGTGTGCTGTTACATACCACCTGAGCGCAGTTAGTGTCACTGTACGTGTGCTGTTACATACCACCTGAGCGCAGTTAGTGTCAACGCACCTGTGCTGTTATATACCACCTGAGCGCAGTTAGTGTCACTGGACGTGTGCTGTTATATACCACCTGAGCGCAGTTAGTGTCACTGTACGTGTGCTGTTATATACCACCTGAGCGCAGTTAGTGTCACTGGACGTGTGCTGTTATATACCACCTGAGCGCAGTTAGTGTCACTGTACGTGTGCTGTTATATACCACCTGAGCGCAGTTAGTGTCACTGGACGTGTGCTGTTATATACCACCTGAGCGCAGTTAGTGTCACTGGACGTGTGCTGTTATATACCACCTGAGCGCAGTTAGTGTCACCACACCTGTGCTGTTATATACCACCTAAACGCAGTTAGTGTCACTGGACGTGTGCTATTATATACCACCTGAGCGCATTTAGTGTCACTGGACGTGTGCTGTTATATACCACCTGAGCACAGTTAGTGTCACTGGACGTGTGCTGTTACATACCACCTGAGCGCAGTTAGTGTCACCGCACCTGTGCTGTTATATACCACCTGAGCGCAGTTAGTGTCACTGGACGTGTGCTGTTATATACCACCTGAGCGCAGCTAGTGTCACTGTACGTGTGCTGTTACAGTATATACCACCTGAGCGCAGTTAGTGTCACTGGACGTGTGCTGTTATATACCACCTGAGCGCAGTTAGTGTCACTGGACGTGTGCTGTTATATACCACCTGAGCACAGTTAGTGTCACTGGACGTGTGCTGTTATATACCACGTGAGCGCATTTAGTGTCACCGCACCTGTGCTGTTATATACCACCTGAGCGCAGTTAGTGTCACTGGACGTGTGCTGTTATATACCACCTGAGCGCAGTTAGTGTCACTGGACGTGTGCTGTTATATACCACCTGAGCGCAGTTAGTGTCACTGTAAGTGTGCTGTTATATACCACCTGAGCGCAGTTAGTGTTACTGTACGTGTGCTGTTACATACCACCTGAGCGCAGTTAGTGTCACCGCACCTGTGCTGTTATATACCACCTGAGCGCACTTAGTGTCACTGGATGTGTGCTGTTATATACCACCTGAGCGCAGTTAGTGTCACTGTACGTGTGCTGTTACATACCACCTGAGCGCAGTTAGTTTTACCGCACCTGTGCTGTTATATACCACCTGAGCGCACTTAGTGTCAATGGACGTGTGCTGTTATATACCACCTGAGCGCAGTTAGTGTCACTGTATGTGTGCTGTTATATACCACCTGAGCACAGTTAGTGTCACTGTACGTGTGCTGTTATATACCACCTGAGCGGATTTAGTGTCACCGCACCTGTGCTGTTATATACCACCTGAGCGCAGTTAGTGTCACTGGACGTGTGCTGTTATATACCACCTGAGCGCAGTTAGTGTCACTGTACGTGTGCTGTTATATACCACCTGAGCGCAGTTAGTGTCACTGGACGTGTCCTGTTATGTACCACCTGAGCGCAGTTAGTGTCACTGTACGTGTGCTGTTATATACCACCTGAGCGCATTTAGTGTCACTGCACCTGTGCTTTTATATACCACCTGAGAGCAGTTAGTGTCACCGCACCTGTGCTGTTATATACCACCTGAGCGCAGTTAGTGTCACTGTACGTGTGCTGTTATATACCACCTGAACGCATAAATATGTCTGGAAGGAAAACAAAGAGAGGCAGAGAGTCACGAGGGAAAGCAGGCTCTGCATGTAGAGGTAACGCTGGTAGTGTATGTGGTGCATCCTCTTCAGCACGTGGCCGTGGCCGCTCGTCCTTCTTTTCGGGAGCTGGCCGTGTTAAGCCTCAACATGTAGAGAAATTAGTAGAGTGGATGACCAAGCCGTCCTCATCCTCCTCATCCTCTCTCACACAGACTGATCAAAGTTTATCTGGCAAAGCAGCTGCCAAGGCGTCCTCTTCCCTCTGCACAATGGCTTCACACAATACTTCCCTAGTACCACCATGTCCTCCTGAGGAGTCCCCCGAACTGTTTCAACACAGTGTTGGGTACATGCTGCAGGAAGATGCGCAGCGTTTTGAAGACTCCGATTACGAAACACTGATAGAGGAAGGCATTGATGTGAGCCCAGGGAGAAGGGGTGTCCGAGAGGGACAGCAATTTGTCAGTGATGATGTTCCCCCAGCTGGAGCATACTGCCAGGTTGTTGACAGTGATGAGGAGGGAGGGCATGATGAGGTCACTGACTCTACCTGGGTGCCTGATAGGAGAGAGGAGGAGGAGGAGGAGGACGAGGCACAGGCACATCTCCAAAGAGGCAGGATGCCCTCCAGGGGTCAGCTTAAGGTCACACCCACTGCATTACAGCACACATCTACGGCGCTTGTGCATGGCGCTGCTGTGTCTGACCGGTACAGCAAAAGTTCTTTGGTGTGGGCCTTTTTTGAAACATGTCCACAAGATCGTACCTTGGCTATTTGCAACTTATGTTGCAAGCGTATCTCGCGTGGCCAAAACATCAACCGCCTGGGTACCACATGTGCTGTTATATACCACCTGAGCGCATTTAGTGTCACCACACCTGTGCAGTTATATACCACCTGAGCGCAGTTAGTGTCACTGTACGTGTGCTGTTATATACCACCTGAGCGCAGTTAGTGTCACTGGACGTGTGCTGTTATATACCACCTGAGCGCAGTTAGTGTCACTGGACGTGTGCTGTTATATACCACCTGAGCGCAGTTAGTGTCACTGGACGTGTGCTGTTATATACCACCTGAGCGCAGTTAGTGTCACTGTACGTGTGCTGTTACATACCACCTGAGCGCAGTTAGTGTCACCGCACCTGTGCTGTTATATACCACCTGAGCGCAGTTAGTGTCACTGTACGTGTGCTGTTACATACCACCTGAGCGCAGTTAGTGTCACTGTACGTGTGCTGTTACATACCACCTGAGCGCAGTTAGTGTCACCGCACCTGTGCTGTTATATACCACCTGAGCGCAGTTAGTGTCACTGGACGTGTGCTGTTATATACCACCTGAGCGCAGTTAGTGTCACTGTACGTGTGCTGTTATATACCACCTGAGCGCAGTTAGTGTCACTGGACGTGTGCTGTTATATACCACCTGAGCGCAGTTAGTGTCACTGTACGTGTGCTTTTATATACCACCTGAGCGCAGTTAGTGTCACTGGACGTGTGCTGTTATATACCACCTGAGCGCAGTTAGTGTCACTGGACGTGTGCTGTTATATACCACCTGAGCGCAGTTAGTGTCACCACACCTGTGCTGTTATATACCACCTAAACGCAGTTAGTGTCACTGGACGTGTGCTATTATATACCACCTGAGCGCATTTAGTGTCACTGGACGTGTGCTGTTATATACCACCTGAGCACAGTTAGTGTCACTGGACGTGTGCTGTTACATACCACCTGAGCGCAGTTAGTGTCACCGCACCTGTGCTGTTATATACCACCTGAGCGCAGTTAGTGTCACTGGACGTGTGCTGTTATATACCACCTGAGCGCAGCTAGTGTCACTGTACGTGTGCTGTTACAGTATATACCACCTGAGCGCAGTTAGTGTCACTGGACGTGTGCTGTTATATACCACCTGAGCGCAGTTAGTGTCACTGGACGTGTGCTGTTATATACCACCTGAGCACAGTTAGTGTCACTGGACGTGTGCTGTTATATACCACGTGAGCGCATTTAGTGTCACCGCACCTGTGCTGTTATATACCACCTGAGCGCAGTTAGTGTCACTGGACGTGTGCTGTTATATACCACCTGAGCGCAGTTAGTGTCACTGGACGTGTGCTGTTATATACCACCTGAGCGCAGTTAGTGTCACTGTAAGTGTGCTGTTATATACCACCTGAGCGCAGTTAGTGTTACTGTACGTGTGCTGTTACATACCACCTGAGCGCAGTTAGTGTCACCGCACCTGTGCTGTTATATACCACCTGAGCGCACTTAGTGTCACTGGACGTGTGCTGTTATATACCACCTGAGCGCAGTTAGTGTCACTGTACGTGTGCTGTTACATACCACCTGAGCGCAGTTAGTTTTACCGCACCTGTGCTGTTATATACCACCTGAGCGCACTTAGTGTCAATGGACGTGTGCTGTTATATACCACCTGAGCGCAGTTAGTGTCACTGTATGTGTGCTGTTATATACCACCTGAGCTCAGTTAGTGTCACTGGACATGTGCTGTTATATACCACCTGAGCGCATTTGGTGTCACTGGACGTGTGCTGTTATATACCACCTGAGCACAGTTAGTGTCACTGTACGTGTGCTGTTATATACCACCTGAGCGCATTTAGTGTCACCGCACCTGTGCTGTTATATACCACCTGAGCGCAGTTAGTGTCACTGGACGTGTGCTGTTATATACCACCTGAGCGCAGTTAGTGTCACTGTACGTGTGCTGTTATATACCACCTGAGCGCAGTTAGTGTCACTGGACGTGTCCTGTTATGTACCACCTGAGCGCAGTTAGTGTCACTGTACGTGTGCTGTTATATACCACCTGAGCGCATTTAGTGTCACTGCACCTGTGCTTTTATATACCACCTGAGAGCAGTTAGTGTCACCGCACCTGTGCTGTTATATACCACCTAAGCGCAGTTAGTGTCACTGTACGTGTGCTGTTATATACCACCTGAACGCATAAATATGTCTGGAAGGAAAACAAAGAGAGGCAGAGAGTCACGAGGGAAAGCAGGCTCTGCATGTAGAGGTAACGCTGGTAGTGTATGTGGTGCATCCTCTTCAGCAAGTGGCCGTGGCCGCTCGTCCTTCTTTTCGGGAGCTGGCCGTGTTAAGCCTCAACATGTAGAGAAATTAGTAGAGTGGATGACCAAGCCGTCCTCATCCTCCTCATCCTCTCTCACACAGACTGATCAAAGTTTATCTGGCAAAGCAGCTGCCAAGGCGTCCTCTTCCCTCTGCACAATGGCTTCACACAATACTTCCCTAGTACCACCATGTCCTCCTGAGGAGTCCCCCGAACTGTTTCAACACAGTGTTGGGTACATGCTGCAGGAAGATGCGCAGCGTTTTGAAGACTCCGATTACGGAACACTGATAGAGGAAGGCATTGATGTGAGCCCAGGGAGAAGGGGTGTCCGAGAGGGACAGCAATTTGTCAGTGATGATGTTCCCCCAGCTGGAGCATACTGCCAGGTTGTTGACAGTGATGAGGAGGGAGGGCATGATGAGGTCACTGACTCTACCTGGGTGCCTGATAGGAGAGAGGAGGAGGAGGAGGAGGACGAGGCACAGGCACATCTCCAAAGAGGCAGGATGCCCTCCAGGGGTCAGCTTAAGGTCACACCCACTGCATTACAGCACACATCTACGGCGCTTGTGCATGGCGCTGCTGTGTCTGACCGGTACAGCAAAAGTTCTTTGGTGTGGGCCTTTTTTGAAACATGTCCACAAGATCGTACCTTGGCTATTTGCAACTTATGTTGCAAGCGTATCTCGCGTGGCCAAAACATCAACCGCCTGGGTACCACATGCTTGTCCAGACATATGTCGACCTGCCATGCAGCTCGTTGGCAAGCACACCAAAAAGACCCACACCAAAGACAAAAGCGTACCCCCCCTTGCCCTTCTGGGACCTCCAACCCCAGTAGACCCCCAGTCCTCTCTGAAGCCTGCAGTGAAGGTGTAGAAATAGGTGTGTCACAAGCTAGTAGTAGCGGTCAATCTACTGATAGTACCAGGCAAATTTCCCTGCCCCAGCTGCTGCAGCGCCGAAAGAAGTACAATCCCAGCCATCCACATGCCCAGCAGTTGAATGCTAGCTTAGCGAAATTGCTAGCACTTAAACTGCTACCTTTTCAGTTGGTAGATTCTGCCCCCTCCCGTGAGTTTGTGCAATGTGCAGTACCTCAGTGGCAAGTACCAAAACGCCACTTTTTCGCACGGAAGGCTATTCCGGCTCCCTACCGGCATGTGGAAGGCAATGTCCATGCTTCGCTGGACAGGGCGGTCAGTGGTAAGGTGCATATTACCGCTGATTCATGGTCCAGCAGGCATGGACAGGGACGTTACCTGTCTTTTATGGTGCATTGGGTGACTCTGCTGGCAGCTGGGAAGGACGCAGGGCAAGGTCCAGTAGTTTTGGAGGTTGTTCCGCCACCACGCCTCCAAAACAATACTACTGCTTGTGACACACCTCTTTCCTCCACCCCCTCCTCTTCTTCTTCCTCTGTGGCCTCTTCCTGTGGGGATGTTTTCTCTGAACCAGCCGTGCTCCGTAGGCGTACGAGGGGATACACAGGAATGCAGGCCAAGAGATGCCATGCGGTGCTAGAGCTGGTGTGCTTGGGAGACAGGAGCCACACTGGGGAAGAGGTTTTGTCAGCTCTGCAGGGTCAGGCTGAGAGGTGGTTGACGCCACGCCAGCTGAAGCCTGGAATGGTGGTCAGCGATAATGGCACCAACCTCCTCTCTGCCCTGCGACAGGGAAAACTCACCCACGTGCCCTGTTTTGCGCATGTCCTCAATTTGGTGGTGCAGCGGTTCTTGGGCAGGTACCCGGGCTTGCAGGATGTCCTGAAGCAGGCCAGGAAAGTCTGTGTGCATTTTCAAAGGTCATATAATGCCACTGCTCGGCTGACTGACCTCCAAAGGGAATACAACTTGCCCAAGAACCGCCTAATTTGTGACATGCCCACCAGATGGAACTCAACGTTGGCCATGCTGCAGCGGCTGCACACGCAGCAACGGGCCATCAATGAGTACCTGTGCCAATATGGCAGCAGAACTGGGTCAGGGGAGCTAGGTTTTTTTCCCCACGCCAGTGGGCCTTGATCAGGGATGCATGCACTGTCCTGTCACCATTTTAGGAGGCCACGAGGATGGTGAGCAGTGACAGTGCATGCATCAGTGAGACTGTCCCTCTTATTCACATGTTGGAGCACATGCTACGTGGAATAATGGACAGGGCCCTTGAGGCAGAACAGAGGGAGGAAGAGGACGACTTCCTTACCTCTCAAGGCCCCCTTTACCCAGACAGTGGTCCTGCTTGTCCACCTAGCACACAGGAAGAGGAGGAGGAGGAGGATTGTATCAGCAGCATGGAGGTGGAGCCTAGCACTCAGCAGCAGCAGTCTTCAAGGGATAATTTACAGTCCCAAGGAGCACGTGGAGTTTTACGTGGCTGGGATGAGGTGCCTGTGGATCCTGTCGTCCTCAGTGACCCAGAGGACTGTGCAAACCTACGCTGCATGGCCTCCCTGATCCTGCAAAGCCTGCGTAAGGATCCTCGTGTACGTGCTATTAAGGAGAGGGATCATTACTGGCTGGCGACTCTCCTTGATCCACGTTACAAGAGTAAGGTTGCGGACCTTATGTTGACATCGCAGAGGGAGCAGAAGATGAAACTTCTGCGGGAGGCCTTGCAGAAGGGTCTGTGCAATGCGTTCTTCCCAGAACCGGGGGGATTACCAAAACCTGGCTCTGGACAACGTCTTGCTGAGGCTTCGGTGAGTCACAGAAGGGGCGGTGGAGAAGGTGGTGGTCTGACCGATGCGTTCAGGCAGTTCTTTAGTCCGCAGCCCCAAGGTCTGACCGGTTCCAACAACCATCGCCAGCGTCTGGTTTACATGGTCCGGGAATACTTAGGGGCAAGATCCGACTTGGACACCTTCCCCACCGAAAATCCTCTGGCTTACTGGGTCTTGAGGATGGATCACTGGCCACAGCTTGCCCAGTACGCAATTGAGCTACTGGCTTGCCCTGCATCCAGTGTTCTTTCAGAACATTATATACGTTTCAGAACGGACATTCAGTGCTGCTGGAGGCTTTGTAACTGAACACAGGGTGCGCCTCTCCACCGGCTCTGTTGATCGACTGACCTTCATCAAAATGAATCAGGCTTGGATTAACACCAGCTACCAAGCACCCGATGCTAATATTAATGAATAATATCTTTTTGTTGAAATGTCGGATCCCTTTTAGACTGCTGATGCTGAGTGACTGTCCTCTTATGCTGCTGATGGAATATCCTTCTCCTCCTCACTTTTCTTGCTGATAGCTAGTAAGAAATGTTGTGTTTCTGGGCTCCGCCACCAGTGCCAAAGGCACAATTTTTCAGCCCCTGTTTAACAGGGGTGCCTAATAACAATTTTTGATGCAATACTTTGCACGTGGCTCCTTGTTGCGCTCCAATTGGAGTTATTGTGAGAGGTTGCAGTGTTGTGTTGTGCCCAAGGCCCAATTTGTCTGCCCCTGTTTTAACAGGGGCGCCTAATAACAATTTTTGATGCAATACTTTGCACGTGGCTCCTTGTTGCGCTCCAATTGTAGTTATTGTGAGGGGCTGCAGTGTTGTGTTGTGCCCAAGGCCCAATTTTTCTGCCCCTGTTTAACAGGGGCGCCTAATAACAATGTTTGATGCAATACTTTGCACGTGGCTCCTTGTTGCGCTCCAATTGTAGTTATTGTGAGGGGTTGCAGTGTTGTGTTGTGCCCAAAGCCCAATTTTTCTGCCCCTGTTTAACAGGGGCGCCTAATAACAATTTTTGATGCAATAATTTGCATGTGGCTCCTTGTTGCGCTCCAATTGGAGTTGTTGGGAGGGGTTGCAAGTGTTGTGTTGTGCCCAAGGCCCAATTTTTCTGCACCTGTTTAACAGGGGCGCCTAATAACAATTTTTGATGCAATAATTTGCACGTGGCTCCTTGTTGCGCTCCAATTGGAGTTATTGGGATGGGTTGCAAGTGTTGTGTTGTGCCCAAGGCACAATTTTTCAGCCCCTGTTTAACAGGGGCGCCTAATAACAATTTTTGATGCAATACTTTGCACGTGGCTCCTTGTTGCGCTCCAATTACAGTATGTTTGAGGGGTGCCCTTTTTTCTAAAAATTTTCTTTCACAAAACAATAATGGCCCCCCACCACCGCTAAAATATTCGACATAATGTTGCCACACAGAACTTGCGCAAGTAGCATTAATTACTTTTTTTCTATCGTCCTTTCATGTTGTGCAGGGACATTTCTAAACACGTGCCACTACTATAGACACCCAGCAGGTGTGATATTTAAAGGAATTTTTTTTTCACTTTAAGCATCATTAAAATGGCTGCTCTGCAAAAAACGGCCGTTTAAAAAAAAAAATATTCCATTGATACATGTTCCCTGGGGCAAGACCCGGGTTCTGAATGATGTTTTCCAACATTTAATTGAATTTTAATCTTTAAAACAACCGTTTTTGAATTCGAACATTCGGGTCCCATAGACTTCAATGGGGTTCGAAATATTTGTGCGAACCCGCGGTCTGTTCGAACGTTCTGGTGCAAACCGAACCCGGGGGTGTTCGGCTCATCCCTATTTACAAGTAAGACATAACGACTTCTTGCACTGGTATATTCCCTTCACATTGAAGAATGTCAGGGAAGCACTATCGAGGGGCCATGCTGGTTTAATTTTGCTGGGAGCTGTTTGAGCCTTGATGTTTTTAGCTCTTCTATAGCTGACTAATGGGCGATCTGTGAGTGTTGATCTGAGATGGGGATCTTCACTCAATATGGACCAATGACAAAATCCTTTCCATTTTTCTAAATTGACTATGGAATTGGGTGACAAAACGAACAGGTTGCATATTGTCATCTGATCTCGCAGTTCTATCACTCCTGACATCTGTATTCAGGTTATGTTGAAATGCTCTTTCCACTAACTCATCGGGATAACCTTTTATCTAAAAAAAAAAAAAAGTTTTAGCCCATGGGTGGTAGAGTCTTGTAACCGAGTACAGTTATGTCCTAATCGGCAAAACTGGCTCTAGGGAATACTATTCACCCAACGTGGGTGGTGACAACTACCATAATGTAGAAAGGAGTTGCCGGAAGTGGGCTTAGTACAATTTTGAGCACATATTGTATGATTATCATGGAACAGATCAAAATCCAAGAAAGCAAGTGTGTTCTCATCTGTTACTGCAGTGAAGGACAGACCCATAGTGTTGGAATTACAATATTACAGAAATCCTGAGATTTGGGTATCAGATTCATCCCAGATGATGACTATATTGTCTACATAATGACCAGAAAATACTAAATGGGCGGCATAGGAGTTGTTTTGCCAGATATGAAAATGCTCCCAGTATCCCATTGTGAGGTTTGCATAACTGGGGGCAATATTGGCCCCCATAGCTGTACCCTGAATTTGAATATAATATTCACCATTAGTTTCAAAATAGTTGTGGGTTAGACAAAATTAGCATAAAAAGAAAGATAGTGGGATTGTTTCCAGATCCAGATGACATACTCTCACAGTCCCATGATTAGAAACAAGTTAAAAGAAAAAAGAGACAATTTGGGGGAGATAAACCACCCTACCAAATTAAGGGATTTTAAAGTGAGAGGTGTCAAATAAAAAGTGTAAAAAGCCAAGCACGCTAAACACAGATGTTTTAATGGAAATTTATCAAAATGTAATAATGCTTGTTAAAAACAATTCCAAAGATTAATATGGACCACAGTAGTTACAAAAGCAGGATAAATGTCAGTATGCAGGTAGCCAACAAGTTTCGCACAAAGGTGCTTCGTCAGGGCCTTGCAACTTTTCTTTTGGATTTCTTTTGGATTATGTAATCCCTGACGAATCACCTTTGTGCGAAACTTGTTGGCTACCTGCATACTGTAATTTATCCTGCTTTTGTAACTACTGTGGTCCATATTATTCTTTGGAATTGTTTTTAACAAGCATTATTAAATTTTGATAAATCTTCATTAAATCATCTGTGTTTAGCGTGCTTGCCTTTTTACAGCATTTGACACCTCTCACTTTAAAATCCCTTAATTTGTTAGAGTGGTTTATCTCTCCCAAATTGTCTCTTTTTTTCTTTTTACACACATATATGTAATATTTTAGTGAATGTATGTATATGATCTATACATGCATATGTAGGTGAACACACTTCAAGTTTATTTTAATTTATCATGTATATGTATGCATGTGTGGATGTGCATATCCATATGTGTGTACGGGCATATATGTTTTGAGCCATGCATATTACTTCCCTTGTATTCGTGTGCAGTACCATGAGATGACACCGTGCTTGTACACTTGTGTGCTGGCCTATTTCTTATGTAATTCGTTTTTAATTAATTTCCAATTATCGATTATTGTGACTAATTTTATGATTGTTATTATGTCCCCCATTTAAATAACCATTCCTTTTATGCCATAATCCCCTATGGACTAATCAATAATGTGACGGTTGACATCTGTTGGTTGATAACCCTATTTGTCGAAGTATGCCCCTTAGGCTATATATATATATATATATATATTTATATTTATATTGCACATATATATCCTATGATGACTATTACTATTATCTCTTTTTTATACATTCCATGTAATTATGTTTTAATATTCCTAGGCTGCGTACACACGATCGGACCAAATTGATCATGTGTATGGCCCATCGGACTGTTGTCCATCGGACCAAAGTTTTAAAACTTGCTTTAAAATCTGTTCGATGGACACCTGTCGGACCAAAATGATGGTTAGTACACAAAAGCATCAGACCAAAAACCCGCGCATGCTCAGAATCAAGTCGACGCATGCTTGGAAGCATTGAACTTCGTTTTTTCAGCACGTCGTTGTGTTCTACGTCACCGCATTCTGACCCGATCGGATTTTGGACTGATGGTGTGTACACACATCAGACCATCAGAACACTTCAGCGGTGGCCCGATGAAAACGGTCCGTCGGACCATTCTCATCGGACCGGTCTGATCATGTGTACAGGGCCTTAGTGTTATATCTAGCCAGTTGTTGAGGTACGCATCTGTTTCCTGAGCGATCGGGTGAGCCAATAAGGTAGTGTCCTGTTTTAGTATAAACTGCCCTAGTCCAAGATGGCCCCTATAGAGCCTGAGGAAGAAGCATGCATGCTTCGAATGCACGCACCTCCCAGCTGACCTCACACCCGGAAGTGATGACACCTGCCACTGTGCTTCAGGGAACACTGTCCACCATCTCCACCGACCGACAGCATCTGGTTCCATCACCGCAGCCGATGGAGGAGAGGAGACACTGAGACCCCTTCTTCTATATTAGGGCACCATTAGCACTAGCAGCACCCGGGACATGGCGGATGAAGATCTATTCAGATAAGCCATTGTTTTAGCCCGTTTGTGAGTTTATCTCTTATGTACCTTGCAATTTTTTATTAAAAATACGCTTAGAAGGCACTGCTTTTTTCCTCTTTACAGACTTCTAAAGGGTGTTTGTGGCTTTCGAATTTGCCGCAAACATCCCAAATTGTTCGCTATTTGGCGAACGGGCGAACAGCCAATGTTCAAGTCGAACTCATGTTCGACCAAAACATAAAGCTCATCCCTAGTCACTTTAATCAAATCATATTTGTTTTTGAAAAGCACTACACAGACATTTGTTATTAGACATGCTAGCCTTTCATAAACAAACTCAATTAAAAAAATGGTTAAAAAGACCAAATATTTATTTAATTTATAAAATTATGTCCTCTATTTCTGTTGTCTCCAGTTTCTGTGATTTGTTTGTTAAAGCCTTTAAAAAAAAGAAGAAGAAGAGAGTCCTTTCATATGTAATTGTGCTCAAGTTATTTCAATGACTGATGAAAAGCCCTAAATCACTGCACCGATATAGTTTAATATTTTAGGTGTGCTTTTTATTAAAGGACATTTTAAACTGGTAGCTTTTTTTCTATAATCTAGCAACCCCACCCACTGTGTTTGTGTTACATTAAAATGTACACCTTTACCATTTATACAAAGTGTACAATGTTTTTATAAAAATATTTTACAAATGTTATAAAAATTATACCATACCAATACAATATTAAACTTACTAATCTTTAAAAACAAACTGATATTCATATAGACTGTCAACAGTAGGTTTTTGATCTAACAGCTTTCTTTTGCTACTTCCTCCAAAGTATTATTTGTTGTGAATAAGCACCACATATTTTAGATAAAGATATGAAAAGCAATGAAAGTGGCACTGTAATGTTTGCAATGCAGGCCACAATGGCAAAACCTAGCAGGAGACTGAAATAATGAGAAACATATCTGAATAATTAAATATGTGGGTACTTTGCTTTTCCATGAATAATGTACTGTTTTGTAATGCAACCACAATAATTTCACTTGAAAACAAAGCTTCTTTTTAAAATCTACATAAATATTTACATGAATATTTTAGAATTAAACCACAGATTTAAAGGTATACTGTAATTTAAAATTCAATTGAATGTTTTGTTAATATTAATACACATTTTATATATTGCAATTGTACTGTATTTATTGCAACTTACCAGTCTTTAGATGTGGTGGCTTTTTATTTTTTTTTTTGCTTTAACCCTGTCAGTAACAAAACTTAATAGAGAAATAATGCTCACTCACCATATGGTATTTATAGGGGAGCAACATCGTCACCCTAGGACAGGCCTCAAACACCTACTCCTTTAATTTTCTCCATGCCAAAGAGGGGAGGGTTTTATCAGATAATTGGGAATAATGTAATTGATAAGAATGCAAAACATGTAAATAGCATAACAAGTTATCATCTCCCAATATTTCTGGCAGGAACAATAGGTATTTTCTACATGTATGAAGATAACTAATACAAGCCTGAAGATAACTAATATAATTATTTACTGACTTGTGAATGATTTTCATAACTGTTGCTATGCTAGTAACATTTCTACTTTTTGTTTCTTATCTTATATTTTGGGTGATTTTACATTTTCTATTTAAAACTAATTTCCAACCAAAATTAGTTTTTTAGTTTTGCATAGACCTGGGATGGGTAAATACTTCTGTCAAGTTTCATTGATGTCTGTAAACTTGTTGTTTCTGTGTGCCTGTTTTTTTTTTTTTTTTAATAAAAAGGGCTGTTTACTTTTACCCACTTGCTTGGCTGATGATCTCAGGCTCCTCAAGGTTACAGGGCATTAAACTAGAATTTACTTTATAAGCAGAGAAATAATTATTACATTCGTTCTTGGCAATTCTGGGATAGTGTAGTAGGGGTGGATGTAATTGCACTGTATTTACTTTATGACAGTTACTTTACATAATTTTGTGATACAAACAGATCTTTCTTTTAGTGCGATTGAATAACCACTTTTTATTTTTTACTAAAAAAAGTAAAAAAAAAAAAGTAAAAGAAAACCCTGTCTTATTTTTCTTTTTTTTTTCTGTGTTTAGTCTAAGCTGTTACAGTAATTAGAACATGAAATTATGACTATGATTTACTGTATTTATTGGCGTATAACACTTACTTTTTTACCCTGAAAATAGAGGGTAAACTGTGCCTGAGTCTTATACGCAGGGGGCTGTAGAAAGTTTTTTTCCTGAAACTTCCCTCTTAAAGTTATGGTGTGTTCTATACGCCTGTGCGTGTTATATGCCGATAAATACGGTACCTTGTAGATGCTTATGACTGTCTCCTCTTGAAGAAGTGGCTTAGGCTGCAAAACTTGTAGAGGAATACTGCCAAGAAGCATCATATCCAGTACCCCATGTCAACATTGGGGTTCACCACCAATTTTTCGAAAATCTTCAAGCATTCTATATGGCTGTGACTATTGGTTGTACTCAATATAATTGTGAACATGGTTTTCACTTTATTGCTTTTATCTACATTTTTGTCAGGAGCCATAAATCAGACTGAGACAGAAGTACAGTTAAATCACACTTAGAAACAAAAGTAAATAGAACAGACGTAGTCAAAACATAGCCGGAACGAATAGTCAGACAAGCCAGAAAGTCAGGAAGCCAGGGATCAGAGTAGTGAAACAGCAAGCAGGATCTGGAGCCAAAAGGAATATCAGCAAAGCAAGTCTTTAAAGCCTTGTACACACGATCAGTCCATCCGATGAGAACGGTCTGAAGGACCGTTATCATAGGTTAACCGATGAAGCTGACTGATGGTCTGATGTGCCTACACACCATCAGTTAAAAAAACGATCGTATCAGAACGCGGTGACGTAAAACACAATGACGTGCTGAAATAAATGAAGTTCAATGCTTCCAAGCATGCGTCGACTTGATTCTGAGCATGCGTGGATTTTTAACTGATGGTCGTGCCTACAAACGATCGATTTTGACCTATCGGTTAAGAGTCCATAGGTTAATTTTAAAGCAAGTTGGCTTTTATTTTAACCTAAGTTTAAATAACCTATGGGGCCCACACACGAACGGTTTTGACCGATGAAAACGGTTCATCAGACCATTCTCTGGCTATTCTATCATGTGTACGAAGCCTAACAGGAACGCAGGAGATAGTCTCTGTGATGTTGACCAAGGCGAAGGCAGAGATCATCTGGGCTAGGTGGCTTTAGAAGGCAGGACTGACGAGCAGGATATCATCAACAGGTGAGTCACCATGGAGAGAAGGGAGCTGGCAATTAGCCAGCAGCTGAGCAGCCAGTTCAGAGAAGGAAGGGCTGAGCCCAGCCCTGACAATTTTTCTATTAATAAATATTATTTTTAAGTAAATTCTTGCCTAATCCTTGAGGTATTGAGATAGTCCAAACCCTCTCACTCCCCTGCCAGGGGTATATCTGGGGTGTCCCCAGGCTTTATTCTCAATAAATAATATGGATGATGGTACCCACTATTTTTAGAATATTCTAATTGAGGCACAACCCTAAAACAGTATTGGTTAAGCTACTTGAACCCTGACCTGTTCCTTCACTTCCCTCCTGTACAGTGATCTCCTTTCTGACCTCCTGGCAACAGATTCCAACATCTAGGGAATCACTGGCTCCTTATGCAGGACAGCACTTCTAATAGCATATCCTGGGAGTAGACTGCTGAAGCAGAATGTTAATATAGAACTATTGGTCATTTGTTTTTACCGTTTCTCGTATTCTACTGTTCTCCACATAATGTCCCAGGTGACACAAGCCTCTTTATTTACTATTGTCTCCTCTCCTGTGGCACTCAAATGCCATACAGCACTGTAGCCTCAATCTAATCCTCCCCTCACATATGCCACAGATGCGTTACTAGCTGTTGCACTTTTTGTGGTCCTGATGTGTGCAATGAGAATCCTGATCTCATTGTGTTTGTATATCTCCTTTAATTTCTTCTGGCAGCTCTCAGGGGTTTTGCATAACTCTCCTCCTCTCCACCATGGTACCGCCGCTCTGCTCATGCATATTTACATAGTTACAAAGTTAGTCAGGTTGAAAAAAGACACAAGTCCATCCAGTTCAACCATAAAATAAATAATAATATCATACAATCCCAAATACCAAATTCTATAACCACAGTTGATGGGTATTCCTAGTGCAGGGCCAAGGCACTCCACAATGTACCACCATGGTGTAGAGGAGGAGAGTTATGTAAAACCCCTGAGAGGTGCCAGAAGAAATTAAAGGAGATATACAAACACAGGCAATATCTGACCCTCTTTTTTGTTAAAAGGATTATGGTTCTCTGATGAGTGCACATCTAACTGAGCCCTATTGGGTGAATTAATATTAAGCGGGTAATGGTTTCCAACAACTTACCATATTGAAGACTGATTCTACTGATCTGGAAGAACTCATGAACTGCATTTTTAAAGAACTTTCACTTATTGTCACTTTTTATTGATTGGTATTTAGCACTTCACACTTTGCTTTAAAGCAAAAGCACTTTGCACTTTATTCTGTTCCACAGCTGTTGTATTTATACATATTGTTTTTGCTGTGTAGCTCAGGAATTTTTGGCACTTTACTGTTTTTTTTTTAATAGTATAAAATTTGAGTTTGTTTTCAGCACCCCCTCGTGCTTACACAATTCACTGTATAGAATTATTTCTAAACCATTGGGGAGCAGCTTTTAATTGGTCATATAGTTGCACTTTATATATCATATTTTATGTATAACTGCAGTGGCGCAATGTATCCTTAACATTTACTCTCTAATAAATTGGCATTCCCCCTCCTCTCTTGGTGAAAATCCTTGTAGGATAATCTGAGCACAGCTTGTGCTCATTTCAATGGCTTTCTGTCTGATCCTATGATCATTCACAATAGGACGTTTCCCCTTTCCATGCTCCATTTTCTTGTCTTGCCAATGACACATCTTACCAGAGCAGTTTTGGATAACCTTACTATCCAGAGCCTCACTGTGGGAGGGCAACATCATAAATATGGGCTTTATGAACATAACATGCTGTTGTACATATTGAATCCCAGGCTGGCTTTTCCATCTGCAGTATGCTGTACCTAAAAAGTAAAATAAATTTGTGAATGTACATAAAAATAACCTTAAAAAATGTAGGGGAGCGCTACATAATCATTGTGTACGTTCTGTTGTAATCCAAATATCTGAAGGTAATAGAATCCTAAAATTGGAAAATGCTCCTATGCCACGTACATACGATCGGTTAAACCGATGATGGACTGTTTTCATCGGTCCAAACTGATCGTGTGTGGGCGCCATCGGTTATTTAACCACCAGTTAAAAAAAGCCAACTTGTTTTAAATTTAACCGATAAATAACTAACCGATAGCAAAAAATGATCGTTTGTAGGCACGACCATCGGTTAAAAATCCATGCATGCTCAGAATCAAGTCGATGCATGCTTGGAAGCATTGAACTTCATTTTTTTCAGCACGTCATTGTGTTTTACGTCACCGCGTTCTGACACGATCAGTTTTTTAACCGATGGTGTGTAGGCGCGACGGACCATCAGTCAGCTTCATCGTTTGGCCGATGAAAACGGTCCTTAAGACCGTTCTCATCGGATGGACCGATCGTGTGTACACGGCATTAGTGTCCACCCAAATTGATCTCATGTGGCTGAAATAAATCTAGAAGAAAGAAAATAAGTAGTGCTTCTAGGAATAGCCATTCATGCATCTAAAAATGGGAAAGGGTAGTTTAAAGAACTGCAAATGTTGTTGATATTACTGTATAAATCATTTAATACATTTTAATGATTTCCCTTTACATTGGTTCTAAAAACAGTACATCTATGGTAATGCCAAAGAAGGAAAACAAATAAGAAAAAAATAAGATAGTTTAAAGCATTTGTTGGTGGTCAAATAAAATACCATATAATATAACAAAATGCAAACAAACACAAAAAATATTCTTGCACAAGCCACTAAGGATACAAATAAAAATTCTTGTTTTGAACCAGGAAAAATCATACTAATGGGATTTCATACTATAACCTTCAGCTTCATCCAATTGTGAGTACTGCAGAAGATAAAAGAATGTTATGTTTCATTTACACTAGTACAGGTTTTGCTTTGAAAACGTTTAAGATATTGTTAATTTGAAGGGGCAAAGGGCAGTGTTAGAGCCTAAGCTAGCTTTACAGTTAGCACATACCATATGCAACTTTAGTAAACATAAAAAAGACCACGCAAAGGAACAAGATATTCCAATACAGCAACAGGTTACTAGGCAACATAGCTGTACCCATAGGATGCTGAAATGAAAATCACCTGAAACTAAGGACAGAAAGAAATATCTGTATTGTATTTGTTTCTGAAGGTGGATAGCTTACAAAAAAATAATGCTTCTACTATATCACTCGGAACAAAAATTGTACGACTCACCTTACTTTCATGCAAAAACAGTATATTATGATAAATGTATCATAAATCAATATAAAATTTACACTGAAAAATGATCCTAAACTTCTTCACTGGCAGGAAATATTGGTCAGGCTAAATTCAAGAGTGTTCCTATGTTTTTTACTAAAGTTATATTGTGCATTTTTCCTAAGACATAAAGCCCAAGGATGTGATTTATCAAAGGATTACATTTTTCACCTAGCCCAGTGAATATGAGTTTCCATCAAACTTTCAGTTGTGTTCAGGGGAATTAAAAAATACTGTAGAAAATGTTATTAAAAAGTAAACTGAATAATAATTTCTGCAGCATGGAACACTGAAATTACATCAGTAGGTAACATGTGAAATATTACTACATAATCTTTAAACATAACAACACTTTGGGGCAAATTATAATATAAAGCAGTGAAGGCAACATTCATCAAACATTTACTACAGGTGATAAAATTGCTGTAACTTAAAAAAACAATACAAATGTTTGGTGAATGTCGAATGCACTGATTTATAAATACACCACTTAATATTTTGATAAACTTGTTAAATGAAATATAAAGTATTTATGCAGAAATTGTCTTAAAGTGGAAGTAAACCCTCCTATCGTCTTCAGCCAAGGAAGCTGCTATCTTGGCCTCTGTTTAATCTACAACTGCCATGATGCTGCACATGTGATCAGTTATGAAACCAGCCATTAGATGGTTTGACAGTTTGGTTGAGAGCACAAGCAAATGTGACAGCTAGCATTTCCGGCATGCCGGGAATGTTAACTGTTTTTTGAAACTATCAAAGCGAGGGGTTTACTTCCGCTTTAACTATTTTATGTCCTGAAATTATGAGTAAAAATATAATAATTTTCTTTATTTTACTTTAATTTGATTAAGTATAAAATTTAGATAACAAATGTAATATTTAGCAATTGCAGCCAGAGTCGGCCCTTTACCCTTTTTTCCTGAATATTTTTACCTTATAAGTCAATATAAGATCCCCCTTTATGCATCAACCCCGGATTAGGAGCATATATTTGTAACCAGTGAATGTGACATTCACCAGATATTCACTGCAGGTGAATATTCCTGGTTCATGCGTTTTAGATTCCTAGGTGATGATTAACCACTTATGATTATTTGATGAACGTCATATTCACTGATTCATAAATATCCCCATAGTGAAATTATGATCGTGTGTGGGCCCTATCTGAGTTTTTTCTATCGGTGTTTAGAAATAAAACATGTTTTATTTTTTTTCCAATGGAAAAAAAAACTATAGGAAATTCCTATTGTCTGTGTGCAACTCCAATGGAGAAAAAACCCACGCATGCTCAGAATCAAGTCGACGCAATTTTTCTTGGCTCGTCGTAGTGTTTTACGTCACTGCATTTTGGACGGTCGGAATTTGGTCTAACAGTGTGTATGCAAGACAGCTTGAAAGGAAAAATTCCTTTGGATTTTAGGCCATTGGAAATTCCGATCATGTGTAGGCGGCATTATAGTTTTGAACATCATTTCCTTTATGGAATAACATCTTACCTACAAATCTCAGGTTGTTCTCATTATTGATTAAAAAAAATATGGAAATCGTAGTTATAATTTCCGGTGATCAATAATGTTAGGAATCATGTATATGTAAAAAAAAAAATACTACAAGGACCAAAACCGGACCATGAATTCAAAAGTATACTATATACTGATGTTGGCATGTCCACTGTATTGGATGGCAAAGACTTTAGACTGAAATCATAATTTGTCATGTAAGGCAAAGCAACAGGTTTACCATAATGGTGCCCTATCAGCTGTACATTCTTACCTTCAGAGTGAAATTAAAAAACTGCAGCTTAAACAGGTCTGGTGATTTTCTCTCCACTCCTATTTGCTTAGTGGCTGAGTGGAAAACCACCAAATTTCAACACTGTCATGTGAGAGAAATTAGTGTAAGTATTAGTAACATGCACCCCATAACCTGAATCTAACCTACCAGAAATGTTTCTTCACTACTGGGGATGCATTGAGTGGTGGTTGGGCTTCCATTAAAGTGAACCAGTAGATTTTTCCTACATGAGCAAAAGCACAGCTTTACATTACAACAGGCATAGCTCAACTCCATAGAGTCCAGTTCCAGTATGTTACCATCAGTTCCAATATGTTGCCATATATATCAGAAGACTGCTAAGGGTTTTGGCATCACCTGGAATTAAGGAATTGATGACAGAAATAGTACAAATCTAGGGCAGAGCAGGGACATATACAGAAGCACAGTGCAGGCACACAAGAGGATACATACAGGATCAGAAAAGGAAGACTGAAAAATACTATATTACCAAGTAATGGGCAATCATCTCCCTGTGGGAAGCAGGTACCCGGAATTGTTAGAAAAGTTAGAGATGGACTTGTACAGCAGGACAGCTTCTATATTAAAACACACAAGATTGTCTACCTGAAAAAACACTTACAGACGGAGAAGAACATAGAGGGCCAGATTCAGGTAGAATTGCCTATCTTTAGGCGGGCGTAGCGTATCTCAGATACACTACGCCAATGTAACTGTTACGTACCTCGTGGATAGAGCCTCGTATGCAGGAAAGAGCCCCTCTTACTGCCCGGGTTCAGGGACTGCTGGAGTGGGGACAGCAAGTCCGGGAGCGCGGTGGGGTAAGAGTGCTTGGGATGACAGCAGACCGGTCGGAATGGAAATCTTGCGGACAGGCAGTGTAGGAGACAGCGTCTCTGGAGGGCCACCGGAACCGGATAGCGGGAACTGGTGGACGAGCCTGGTCAGATGCAAGACAGGAACGGGTATGCAGTCAACAAGGGTCAGATGGGCGGATCATGTGAAAGTCACTCTGTAGCGGAGGTAGCGTTGTCAAAGTTCAAGCATAGGTCTGATAACGATGGGCAGCAGAGTAGAGCGGAGTCGGATCAAGCCAGGGGTCGGTAACGGTATTCAGGTAGTCAGACGGAGCCGGGTCAGGTATCGGGTAGAGCAGGTATCAGGTTTCAACAGGTATCAGGTAAGCAGGTATCAGGTTTCAACAGACATCAGGTTTCAGGGTTTTTAGGACACAAAGCTGTAGATCAGACAGCAAGGTGTCACTGCTGCTACTGAGCTTTTAAAGGGGAAGAAGGGCTAGTGCGCATGCGCGCGCTCCCGCCGCGCACGCGCGCGCCCCCGTGACGCAGACGCGCGCCGTGCACGCGCGCGCACGATAGATGCACGCGCACGCGCGGCGTGCAGACGCGCGCAATTGGAGCACGAGCGCGAGCAACAGGGGCTCATCGGAGCCCACAGGTAGGTCCCTGACATTGCCCCCCCCCCAAGGGGCAGCCTCCGGATGTCAAATTGGATTCTTTTTTCAGGGTGAGCGGAAAAGAAATTGCGAATCAGTCTCTGTGCATGGATGTTGTTTTCGGGTTCCCAGGAATTGTCTTCTGGGCCATACCCTTTCCATTTTACTAAAAATTGAATTTGCCCTTGCCGCTTCCTGCAGTCGAGAATGGCCTCCACAATGTATTCCTCGCACCCATCAACAAAAACAGGTTCTGGGGGACTGGTCCCTCTATCAGGAAAGGGATCCAGAACTGCAGGTTTCAACAATGACACATGGAATACTGGATGAATTTTCAAAGAATCAGGTAAGGATAGTTCATACGATACCTCATTGATCTTCCTTCGTACTGGAAAAGGTCCTATGAACTTTGGTCCCAACTTCTTTGAAGGACAGGCCAACTTGAGGTTGGTTGTAGATAGCAATACCTGGTCACCTGGCTGAAGATTCAATTCGCCTCTCTTCTTCCGGTCAAAGAACTTTTTACTGGCAGCTTGAGCTTTAGTCACCGCTTCCCGTAATACCTGGTTGTTGTGGCTGAGGAACTCCATCGTACTCTGCACTGCCGGGACTGGGGATTCTGAAAAAAGGTCAGGTAAAAAGGTTAGATCAAAACCATAATTGGCAAAGAAAGGGGATTGCCCGGTAGCTGAGTGGTTGGCGTTATTGTACGCGAACTCCGCTAGAGGTAGCAGGGAAACCCAATCGTCCTGAGAGAAGGACGTAAAGCACCTAATGTACTGTTCAAGAGTCTGGTTGGTCCTCTCTGTTTGCCCGTTGGTTTGGGGATGATAAGCTGAGGAAAAGGAGAGTTTAATCTTCAAGGTTTCACATAGGGATCTCCAGAAGCGGGACGTGAACTGAACCCCCCTGTCAGACACGATGTCGGAGGGAATTCCGTGTAGCCGAACAATCTCCTTGATGAAGATACGAGCAGTCTCTGTGGCCGTTGGGGTACTCCTTAAGGGAAGGAAATGAGCCATTTTGGATAGGCGATCCACGACTACAAAAATTGCCGTGCACCCCTCCGAACGAGGAAGTTCTACTATAAAGTCTATAGAAATCATTTCCCAGGGTCTATTGGGTTCAGGTAGGGGCTTCAACAGTCCCCAAGCTCGGCTTCTTGTGGTCTTGTTTCGATTACACGTGGGGCATGAGTTAACATATGTTTTGCAGAAATTTTCCAGGTCTGGCCACCAGAAGGTACGACGTACCAGTTCGAGGGTTTTCCGAACCCCAAAGTGTCCCGCCAACGGGTGGTCGTGAAGGAGTTTCAGGACTTCCACACGGCTTGTTTCTGGAACGAAAATTTGGCTGCCTCTCCAAAACAGTCCATCCCTAGATGTTAAAGTGATGCTGGAAGGTTTGGAGGCGTCTGTGGATGCTTCTCTAATTTCGGAGAGTATACCAGACTGGAGAAGTAGGAAGTTACCTGCTGGTAAAATAGTGTCAGGAACCGGTATATCCTTGGGGTTATCATGCATCCGGGATAGTGCGTCTGGTTTGACGTTCTTTGAACCTGGCCGGTATGTGATGTGAAAACAGAAACGTGAGAAAAACAGCGCCCAGCGGGCTTGACGGGGCTTCAACCTTTTAGCAGATCTTAGGTACTCAAGATTCTTGTGATCGGTATAAATTAATACTGGATGGGCTGCGCCTTCTAACAGGTACCTCCATTCCTCCAATGCGGTCTTGATGGCAAGTAACTCACGATCTCCGACATCATAATTTCTTTCCGCAGGAGAACGTTTCCGGGAAAAGAATCCGATGGGATGCATTAGGTCTTTATTCCCCTGGCGTTGGGAGACAACAGCTCCCACTGCGACTTCAGATGCGTCAACCTCGAGGATATAGGGTAGTGCAGGATCAGGGTGACAGAGGATCGGGGCTGAAGTGAAAAGCTTTTTGAGACGGTCAAAGGCCTTTTGAGCTTCTGGGTTCCAGTGAAAACGTAGGTTTTGTCTGGTCAATTGTGTGATGGGGGAAATTATTGCAGAAAACCCCCTGATAAATCTTCTATAGAAGTTTGCAAAACCTACGAAGCGTTGTACCCCCTTCTTGTCCAGGGGTACTGGCCAGTCGAGGATAGCAGACACCTTCTGAGGCTTAATTCCGGTGGGAGAGATTACCAGGCCCAGGAACTGGATGGTCTGACGTTCAAATTCGCATTTCTCTGCCTTGGCGTATAATCTGTGTAGTCGGAGCCGGTGGAGGACTTTACGAACATGCTCTCGGTGTCTGTCTAATGATCTGGAAAAGACTAAGATATCATCAAGATAGACAATTACAAAGATGTCCAGAAAGTCTCTGAGTACGTCATTAATAAAATGCTGAAAGGTGGCGGGCGCATTACACAGTCCGAAGGGCATGACTAGGTATTCGTAATGACCGAATCGGGTACGAAAAGCTGTTTTCCATTCGTGCCCCTCCCGAATACAGACCAGGTTGTAGGCCCCTCTCAGGTCTAACTTGGTGAAGACGGTAGCCGACCTCAGTTTTTGGAAAAGCTCGGGTACCAGGGGTAGCGGGTACCGGTTTTTCACTGTGATATTATTTAGTTCCCGGTAATCCACACACGGACGGAGGGACTGATCCTTCTTGGTAACGAAAAATATTCCAGCGCCTGCTGGGGAGGTAGAAGGCCGGATGAACCCCTTGTGTAAGTTTTCATCTATATATATTTTTAGGGCCTCCTGCTCCTTTTCTGATAACGGAAAGATACGCCCAAAAGGAATTTCGGCCCCTGGGAGGAGCTCGATCGGGCAGTCATAGGGGCGATGGGGCGGAAGGGAGTCGGCCCCCCGTTTACTAAAAACGTCCAGGAAGTCATGATAGGGTTCAGGAATGCACTGAAGCAGGCTTGGGTCAGAGTCCATACATAGTAAGGTGGGAGGTGAACTGGTGGGCCCGGGTAGACAGTATTGCTGGCAGTAAGGGGACTGAAAAGACACCTCTCCAGATGCCCAATTAATCAGAGGGTTGTGAGCCTGAAGCCAGGGTAGGCCGAGGATTACCGGAAACAGAGGAGAAGAAATCACATCTAGGACCAACAGTTCCTTGTGCTGAGGAGCGATTAAAGCAGGTAGAGGTAGAGTCTCTTGGGTTACCTGTCCAGAACTGATGCGGGAGCCGTCGGCCAGAAAAACAGAGAGTCCATGGGTCTTTCTTCGTAAGGGAATGTTGTGCAGGTTGACAAAAGCGGTATCGATGAAGCAGCTGCATGCGCCGGAGTCAAGGATGGCGTTGACCGGAATAGTCCTTCCCTGGCACTGTAACGAGAAAGGTAGAGCAAGGTGGGTTGCATTGCCTGACAGGGCTGAGAAGTTGACAGGAGCTGAGATGAGGCACTTACGTGTCTTAACAGGACAGTTGCGAACGTAGTGGCCAGTCCCGCCGCAGTACATGCAAAGGTTGAGTTGGCGACGGCGTGCCCGCTCTTCAGGTGGTAGTGTTGGCCGCATGAGGCCAAGTTGCATGGGTTCAGATGAGTCCTGGTTGGTGCTGGGGGAATCTGGGTGGGTAGGAGGCAGGTAGCGAGAAGCCGGCATAGGTACCTTTGCAGTCATCCAGGTGGGACGGTTCGGTTGAGAAGATCGCTCAGCCCGGCGTTCACGAAGCCGGCGGTCGATCTGGATAGCTGTGGTAATTAGATCCTCGAGGGTCTCGGGCACCCCCACTCAAGCGAGTTCGTCCTTCAGACTTTCAGAAAGGCCCAAGCGAAACTGGTGCCGTAGAGCTGCATCGTTCCATTGAGTGTCCGCGCTCCAGCGCCTAAAGTCCGTGACATAGTCCTCAGCTGCTCTGCGGCCTTGCTGGAGCGTGAGTATGGCAGACTCTGCGGTAGCGGCTCGTTGAGGGTCATCATATAGCAGAGCCATGGCCTCAAGAAAAGCGAACAGGGTCCGCGTCTGGTCACCATTCTCCTCGAGCAGCCGGTGGGCCCAGGTCTGAGGGTCCCCTTGTAGTAGGGAGATTACGAATCCCACTTTGGTGACCTCCAAGGAAAATGTCCGGGGTTGCAGGGCGAAGTAGAGCTCACAGGCGCTACGGAAGGCTCGAAATTTGGTGCGGTCGCCAGCGAATCGCTCTGGCACTGGAACTCTTGGTTCAGGTGGGAGCATTACCACCGAAGGAGCAGAAACAGCTGATGCGGATCTGGAGGTTGAAGGAGCAGCTGGATCACTGGGGGCAGCCAGGCTGTGTACCTGTCCTTCTAGTCTAACGTAGCCTTCCTGTAGGTTCTTTACTGCTTCTGTGAGAGACGCCAGGTGTTTGCAGATTTCGTCTATGGCAGGGGCTATTCCCGCAGGCTCTGACATGGCTGTCTGATACTGTTACGTACCTCGTGGATAGAGCCTCGTATGCAGGAAAGAGCCCCTCTTACCGCCCGGGTTCAGGGACTGCTGGAGTGGGGACAGCAAGTCCGGGAGCGCGGTGGGGTAAGAGTGCTTGGGATGACAGCAGACCGGTCGGAATGGAAATCTTGCGGACAGGCAGTGTAGGAGACAGCGTCTCTGGAGGGCCACCGGAACCGGATAGCGGGAACTGGTGGACGAGCCTGGTCAGATGCAAGACAGGAACGGGTATGCAGTCAACAAGGGTCAGATGGGCGGATCACCCGAAAGTCACTCTGTAGCGGAGGTAGCGTTGTCAAAGTTCAAGCATAGGTCTGATAACGATGGGCAGCAGAGTAGAGCGGAGTCGGATCAAGCCAGGGGTCGGTAACGGTATTCAGGTAGTCAGACGGAGCCGGGTCAGGTATCGGGTAGAGCAGGTATCAGGTTTCAACAGGTATCAGGTAAGCAGGTATCAGGTTTCAACAGACATCAGGTTTCAGGGTTTTTAGGACACAAAGCTGTAGATCAGACAGCAAGGTGTCACTGCTGCTACTGAGCTTTTAAAGGGGAAGAAGGGCTAGTGCGCATGCGCGCGCCCCCGTGACGCAGACGCGCGACGTGCACGCGCGCGCGATAGGTGCACGCGCGCGCACGCGCGGCGTGTAGACGCGCGCAATTGGAGCACGAGCGCGAGCAACAGGGGCTCGTCGGAGCCCACAGGTAGGTCCCTGACAGTAACTCAGAGAGGCAAGTACAGTATTAACAAAGCACTTGTGCCTGACTTTGCACCGGTCTAACTTAATTTAGTCAGCGTAAGCCGGTGCAAGTGGAAGTGGGTGTGTCGTTATGCAAATGAATGGTCTAGTGATTTACGCCCGGCGTATCTTGAATGGAGCATGCTCAGTACGTTCGTTCCCTTCTGAGCATGCTCACAACTATGCCGGCCCAACTTACAGAGATACACCGACCCAACTTACGCCCCCAGCCTAAAAATACGCCCAGACATGCGCCCGGCCGATGCAAAAGTACATCCAATTTTATTCCCCCCCAGGGAAGGTACTTTTGCTGTGAGATGGCTGCTCCCGTTCCCCACAGGCAGAATAGGAAAAATAAACTTTAACACCCAGGAGATGTCAGCCCTCATAACAGCAATGGAGACTTATGACCAGGGCCGCTGTAACGGAATGCACCGTGACAGACTGAGATATTCCTATGTCTAGGGTCACCTTATGTCCACTAGGGCCATAGGGTGACAAAGAATCATAATTCATATATTACAGATGGGACATTATTAATACTTCATTTTAGGACTGAGATATCACAAGGAGTTCATGATGACATGACCAGGTCAACCAGACAGTGAGTCATACCTTTGTATAATAGGCTATTGAAATATCTTAAGGTGTTGGCTATTCACTGTAAAGACATTCCGTTGAAGGTGTTGATTGCACCCACTCTCACAAGACTCTGCCATTGTGTGATAAAGCTGTCTAGATAACTTATTCAACTAGATGTCTGTGTTATTATTCAAGGTTAATGGAACACTATTGATGATGCGGTGCCGTCATGTCTAGCTACCAATTAAAGAATTATCCTCAGTGAGTGAATAGGGGGGTGGGGACTACATTGTCCTGTGATGAACTGCATTATGCTTGAAACTGTATAAAAAGCTGAGAAAATACCAATAAATTGTCATACCTTTGGAAGCAAGAACGGAGCTCTGTCTCGTCTTATTCTGGGAAAGGATATGGATCGTGTATGCAGGATTGTGGAGTGTCGGATAAGCTTGTCGTGGTTGGATGGAAGGTCGTAATCGGTGGTGACCGTTACAGCCGCCATCAGGGGGGTACAGGAAATACACCTGTAAGGGGCCCGGGGGTCCCCAGGGGCCCGGATGGGAACCCCCCTTTTTTTATATATATATTTTTAATATATTTTTATTTATATTTTTTTGATGGACAAGAAGGCCTGGCTTGCAGTCTCTGCTCTAATTCATTTCAAAGGTGTTCTATCGAGTTGAGGTCAGGACTCTGTGCAGGCCAGTCAAGTTCCTCCACCCCAAACTTGCTCATCCATGTCTTTATGGACCTTGCTTTGTGCCATGGTGAGCAGTCATGTTGGAACAGGAAGCAGCCGTCCCCAAACTACAAAGTTGGGAGCATGAAATTGTCCAAAATGTCTTGGTATGCTGACGCCTTAAGTGTTCCCTTCAATGGAACTAAGGGGCCAAGTCCAACTCCTGAAAACAACCCTGCACCATAACCCCCCTTTCATCAAATGATTTGGACCAGTCCACAAAGCAAGGACCATAAAGACATAAATGAGTGAGTTTGGGGTGGAGGAACTGGACTGGCCTGCACAGAGTCCTGACCTCAACACCTTTGGGATGAATTAGAGCTGAGACTGTGAGCCGGGCCTTCTTATGCAACATCAGTGCCTGACCTCACAAATACACTTTTGGAAGAACAGTCAAACATTCCCATAGACACCCTCCTAAACCTTGTGGACAGCCTTCCCAGAAGAGTTGAAGCTTTTATAGCTGCAAAGGGTGAGCCAACTCTATATTGAACCCTACAGGCTAAAGGATCGCACACACGATCGAATATTCCGATGTACATGTTTTGTCGTATAATCAAACCGTCTGTACGCTCCATCGGACAAAAGAGCAGAAAAACGACATAGTTTCGTGAATGTTGGCTGAAAAAGTTCTGCTGTCTGTATGCAGAACAAGTTCACGGCCAGTGCCTTTCGGACAAATATATATATATATAATTATTATTATCATTATTATTATTAAAGGGCCCAGAGGTCCCGGATGGAAAGCACCCTTTATTTGGTAATTTCTTTTTATATAAAAAAAGGGGGGTGGCCTCCGGACCCCTAAAAAAATAAAAATATAAAAAAGTTTTTTTTTTTTTTTAAGGGGGTTCCCATCCGGCCCCTGGGGACCCCCGGGCCCCTTACAGGTGTACTGCCTGTACCCCCCTGATGGCGGCCCTGGTGGCGGGGGGACCCATTAGTAGTGCTAGGACCACGGCTGCCATGTGTTGTCCTGTCCTGTTTTTTTTACTGGGTATCTATGCGTGTGATTCCTAGATTTACTTACGCATAGATACAATGAAGATCCGACAAGTGTAAAACCATTAGGCCTCGTACACACGAGGGGATATGTCCGCTGAAAACGGTCCGATGGACCGTTTTAGCAGACATCTCCGCTCGTGTGTATGGGCTAGCAGACAGATTTTTCCACCCGACAGATTTCAAAGCATGCTTTGAAATCTATCCGGTGGGAATCTGTCCGCCCGACATGTCTGCTGGTTAGTACACTTACCAGCAGACATGTCGTCCCCCACCGCCGCCGCCGAATGGATTTGGCGCATGCGCGGAAGTGTTTAACTTCCTGGTGCGGTGACGTGGCGGCGTCAACGTCACCGCCGCGTCAACACCACGTCACCGCGCCGTCCGGCGGTGGGGAATTTGATCCGATGGTGTGTACACGCCATCGGATCAAACTCCCGATCGGACATATCCGATGGAAATGGTCCGCGGATGTAATGACCGCGGATGTAATGACATCGCCGGCCGCTAGGTGGCCTGTACGTTGTTTTCTCATTTGCCTATGCAAATGAGCCTAATCCGATGATTCCCGAACGTTTTTACGCCACCCCGTCGTAGTTTACGTTGTTTCCGTACTCGTAAGGTTACCCCTGCTATATGAGGGGTAACCTTACGAAGTTTCGTCGTTGCCATGGTAAGTATGGCGTCGGATCAGCGTCGTCTTTTTCCGTTGGTTACGTCGTTTTACCAAGTCGTTCGCGAATAGGGATTTACGTAAACGACACTCACGTCGGTTTCATTCACTTTTTCCGACGTGAGCTGGAGCATGTGCACTGGACTATTTTTGAGGCAGGCGCATGCGCAGTTCGATCGACGCGGGGGCGCTCTTCATTTAAATACAAGGAGCCCCTTTGAATTACGCGGGGATATGCAGAGCCATTTACACTACGCCGACGCAACTTACGGAGCAAGTGCTTGGGGAATACGGCACTTGCTCTGTTAAATTGCGGCGGCGTAGTGTAAATGGCTTACGCTACGCCAGCAGCAATTCTACGGGAATCTGGCCCAAGATGTGCAGGCGTAGGCAAGTTACACCGGTCGGGAGTAGCCTATTTTGGTGCGTATCTAGTTCTGTGGGTACGGTGCATAGACACTTCGGCGCAAATTTACACTTACGCCGCGCATCTCCATATACCCTGGCGTAACTTCTTTGAGAATCTGGCCCAGAATGTGCCAGTAGACAGCAGATAGAAAAAAACAGGTAGAGAAGTAACATGATCAATAGGATATAGAGTACATATAAAAAAACAGGATCAGAATCAGAATCGGATTGGATCAGGTCTGATCAGATCAGATCGAATTGCCAAAATATGTGAACAGAGAGCCCAAGAGAAGTTAAATTGGTGTGCTTAATAAAAAGTAGCACATGTGGGGGAATTCATGATGGGTGTCATACACACCCTTTAGAATTCCAAAATTGTTGGGGCTTTCGCCCAATACTGTGACAGGTAAACAAATCTGTCCATGTCTGACCACTGGACATACTAGACACTTCTTCCTCAGTGCACTCCTAACCTTTCTCCCTTCTTGGTCACTGTGTCTGTCACACTAACAGGCGCATGGCTGAGGAGTTTTGTACTGGGGTGGGAGGTGGTTGATGCGAGTACTGAGAGACTAGTTCCTCAATTGGTCCAATTTCTAGCATACAAGTAACATAGGGCCAGATTCAGCAAGACTTGCGCTGGAGTATATCGATATGCGCCGCGTAAGTGTAAAGATGCGCCGTAGTATCTATGCGGCCGTACCCACCAAACTAGATGCAACAGAAAACAGGCTTTTTCCGATCGGCTTAACTTTCCCTCGCCAGAGTATCGTAAGCGCATATTTTCGCTTGTCGCATCCGTCGCACCTATTGATTTCCCATGCAAATATGCAAATGAGGGAGATTTCCCGATTCGCGAACGGATTAGCACCAGACGCTGGTTACATGCGCCGCGCGTATGTCGTCCATCTGCCGTAAAGTTATTCCTACAAATAGCTGCTTTATCTTTACTCCAGACGGCCACAGGTCAGCAGGAGAGCAGCTACAGCAGCAGCGTTACCGACGAAACTAGCAAGCTGAACAACCACACTTGCAAGGACAAAACCTCTGTGTGCCAACATGCCAGGGGCAACCGTGGTCCTAGCACTACTAATGGGTCCCCCGGAACGGAGGAGGCGGGCACGTGAGAGGATATACCGCACGCGCATGAGCCTCTTTGGCATGGGGGATGAGGAGGTGTATCGCCTCTTCAGATTCAGCCCAGATGCAATACTTGAATTAACCACAACCCTGCAGGATGACATCACCAGCCCAACACACTGCTCACAAGCAGTGCAGTCACTGGTGAAGGTACTGGCAACACTTCATTTCCTTGCAAGTGGATCATTCCAGCGTACAAGTGGAGTGGTGGCTGGGATGTCACAGTCCTCCATGAGCAGATGTGTGCACCAGGTTGTCCCTGCAATCCTCAGACGCATTTCCCACCACATCATCAGACCCACCACTGAGGAGCTGCGGCTGAAGGCAATGCAGGATTTCTACAGCATTGCCAGATTCCCACGCACCGTGGGGGCCATTGATTGCACACATGTGGCACTCCAGCCCCCCAGTGCCACAGAGCACATATACCACAATCGGAAGCATTGGCATTCCATCAACGTACAGGTGATAGCCGATGCCCAACGCCTCATATGGCACGTCCGTGCCAAACACCCCGGATCCAGCCATGACAGCTTCATATACAATCAGAGCCCCATCCCAATGGAATTCGAACAGAACATGTATGGGGACAGCTGGCTGGTTGGTGAGTGACATTGGTGGCAGGCATGACTGTCCCCCCCATGATGCACACATCACAAGGGGCACATGCATGACTAACATCCTCCTGTCTTTTCCCTTACAGGTGACTCTGCATATGCACTGGGACCCCATCTAATGACTCCTTTCCGGAACCCCCAAACCAGAGGAGAGAGAAGATACAATGAATCACATATCAAAACTTGTGCAGTGGTGGAGCAAACATTTGGGCTCCTGAAGTCTAGTTTCCGATGCCTGGATAAGTCTGGGGGGGCCCTATTGTATTCCCCTACCTTCGTGTGTCAGATCATCGGTGCATGTTGCATTCTGCACAACTTTGCCATGAGAAAAGGCCTGCAGATTGACATACGTGATGACCTGACCCCCCAACCAGACAGCCCCCCCCTGCCAGAGGAGACCCATTCAGCTGATGGAAGAGCAGTCAGGAGGGTCCTCGCCGTAGGCATCTTTGGACACTAAACAAATACATTGATCACACGGACAATGCACGCATGCACACCACTGAGGTCCCTAGATCACACACACCACATCCACATCGCATTGGATTAGCCCAAGTCCAACATGCAGGACTTGGGAGCAGCAACGCCGGCGTCAAGGCCCCAATGATGTCGCTGTCCATTCATACACCATTCACACGTCATTCACACAGCCGTGGGGATAACTTCTCCCCAACGGCCGAGGGTGACACCCCTTACTGGCAGGAGTGCCACCCCCTCACATTCACACACCATTCACACTGTCCCCTGCACTCCTGACCGTGTGCAGTTAAACTGAAAGAAAAAACTCATAACCTGAGCATAAATAAAATAAAAAACTCATAACCTGAGCCAAAAATAAAATAAAAAACTCATAACCTGAGCCAAAAATAAAATAAAAAGCTCATAACTTGAGCCAAAAATATAAAAAAAATAAAAAAGCCCTCATCTGGGCTGACGGGGGCTCTTTCTTGTGGGCCCTCTCTGGCTCCTCAGCTGCCTGGAGGGAGTGGGAGGGGGAGGGGGGTCATCTGGAGGTGGCTGATCCCCGGGTGGGCCACTCCTGGCAGGTGTTGGCTGCATGCCCTCCAAGGCCACGGCAATCCGGCTCAGATAATGATTGGTCTGGGCCTGCATTCTCAGCTGGCGGGTGATATTATGCCGCTGGTCACGCTGCCTCTGCCTCCCCTGTTCCCGGATGGCAGCAGTGTTGGCATGGACGGCTGCAGTGAGGTGCCGAACATCAGCCTGCACCTCCCCCAGGCTGGTCACCACTGCAGCGCAGTTGCAGCTGACATCCTGCACAGCGTTCGTCAGCTGGGATACGGAGCCCAGGCTGTCAACTAGCCGGTCAAGATTTCCAGCAATCTCCCCCATCTGCTGGGTCTGCCTGGCCTGGTCGCGGGCCATTTGGTCATGGACCACGTCAGACACCCCCCTGGTCTTCCGGGTCGCCTTCCTGGGGCCAGGAGATGGTTGTCCCCGGGGGGATGGAGTCGCCCTTGAGGGGCTTCCTAGAATGGGGGAAGCGATTACAGAGGGCCCTGCAGAAGGGGAGGACTCCTCCAAAATTAAAAGAAAGTCCTGCTCTGGAAAGGCAGGCTCCTCCTCAACCACCTCAGCAGGTGAGGTGTGGGCACTCCCCTCCATCTCTGTTTCTTCACCACCCAGGGGGTCGGGCTCAGGATCCTGTTGTGGGGTTGGGGTGGACTGGCCGCCGACAGATGATGGCCAAGCTCCGTCATCTGTGGATGACACAAAGCAGACACATGTTGGTGGTCCCATACACTTGGCACATGTACCCTCCCACCCCCACATGCAACACATCAAATAGGGGATAAAAAACACTTACGTGTCCTGGAGCCTTCCTCCACAGAATCATAGCCTGGTACCCCCTCCAACTGCTCCCTCTCCAGGCAGCGGGTGACCACCTCCTCCTCCGTGGTCAGGCTGACCGCACATGGGGGTCCACCACCCGTGCCCCTCTCATGCCTCCTAATGGCGGCCACCTTGCCCCGGACTTTGCGCCTCAGATCATTAATTTTCTGGCCGATATCGGCAGCAGTCCGGGTGGAGTAGCCCAAGGCATTGACCCTGCCAGCAATGGACTCCAGGATGCCCTGCTTCCTATCCCGGCTGGTCTTCTGACTTTTCCTGCCGTGGAGAAAGTCGTTAAACGTCTCCATAGCAGAGATCACTAGGGTGAGCTCCTGGGCATTAAAATTGAGGTTTCTCCTCTCTTTGGGGGGAATGGGAGCAGCCATCATAAAGCAAAAGTAACTTCCCTGGGGTGGGGGAAACCGGATATACTTTTGCGCCGGAAAGGCGCATCTACGGCCGCTTTTATACGCGCAACGGAAGACATTGCGCTGGCGTTTCCCATGAAGTGGTGCGGACGGAAGTTGTGAGCATGCGCACAGGGGAGCGAGGGGAGCCCTCCCTCACTGCGCATACTCCATGGATGATGCGATGAACGTAAGTCACTGCGCTGGGCTCCGCCCATCATTTACATATGATCACACCCACTTTCACTTGCGTCGGGTTGCGCCAGCGCTTTTTCGTTACTCCGCCGCAAAGTAACGAACATGCGCTTGGTGAATACTGGACTTTACTCACTAGTTTGCGTCAGCGCAACGTATATGCGTTGCGCTACGCCGGATAAAATATGCGCGCATCTACCTGAATCTGGCCCATAAAGGGGTCCAGTATAGTACAGCACTCAGTTACCAAGCAACATGCTTTTGCCCAAGTGCTAGAATCTCAAGAAATGAAACCTGAAAAAAAAATATGGCATTTACCAATTTTTTATATTTCAATATGACCTTTAAGGCCTTGTACACACGATCAGTCCAAACTGATGAAAACGGACTGAAGTTCAGTTTCATCGGTTCACGGACTGATGGTCTGATGGTCTGATGTGTGTACACACCATCAGTTCAAAAACAGATCGTGTCAGAACACGGTGACGTAAAACACAACTACATGCAGAAAAAAATGAAGTTCAATGCTTCCAAGTATGCGTCGACTTGATTCTGAGCATGCGCGGGTTTTGAACCGATGCTTTTGCGTACTAACCATCGGTTTTGACCGATCGGTAGGCGTCCATCGGTCCAATTTTAAAGCAAGTTCTACATTTTTGGACTGAAGGACAACAGACTGATGGGGCGTACACAAGGTCGGTTTGGACCGATGAAACTGAACTTCAGTCGGTTTTCATCGGTTTGGTCTGATCGTGTGTACACGGCCTTAGAGTTATATTAAATGTATGCTATAGCCAGGCTATACAACTATCTGTAAATTCATTTACAAATGGGGTTGACTAAAAGACAGGCTATTTAACCACTTACCATACCAGGCACTTATACACCTTCCTGCCCAAACCAATTTTCAGCTTTCAGTGCTGTCGCAATTTGAATGACAATTGCACGGTCATGCCACACTTAAGCCAAACAAATTTTTTATCATTGTGTTCCCATGAATAGAGCTTTCTTTTGGTAGTATTTGATCACCTCTGCGATTTTTATTTTTTGCGCAACAAATAAAAAAATTAATTTGTTAATTTGTTTTGTAAATAAGTATGTTTTCTTCTTCAATGCCAGTCACTGATATAGCTGCACTGACAGGCACTGATAAGGCGCCAGTGATGGGCACCGATGAGGTGGCACTGAAAGGGCACTTATATGCGGCACTGATGGGCACTAATAGGCAGCACTGATAGGCACTGATAGGTGGCACTGGAATGCGGCACTGGTGGGCACTCATAGGTGGCACTGATAGGCACTCTTACGCGGCACTGATGGGCACTCATAGGCGACACTGATGGGTACTTATGGGTGGCACTGATGGATACTTATGGGTAGCAATGATAGGTGGCACAGATGGGCACTGATGGCTACTGATAGGTTGGCACTGATGGACACTGATGGATGGCACTGATGACATGATGGGTTGCATTCCTGGGCATCATTTGTGGGCACTGATTGGCACATATTGGGCATGTATTTACATATGTGGATGGCCATGGGGGATGTACCTGGCCATCCACATGTTAGGGGCTTCCCTGGTGGTTCTGGCAGGTCCCCTGCTGGTCCTGGGCAGGCATCCGATGGGGGGCTGCGCTAATAAACAATCAGCGCAGACCCCCTGTCAGGAGAGCAATCAATCAGATCTCTTCTACTCACGTCTGTCAGATGCGAGTGAGGACAAACTGATCAACAGCTCTTCCTGTTTACATTGTGATCAGCCATGATTGGACATGGCTGATCAAATGGTAAAGAACCTCCGTCGGCTGTTATCCTGCTGAAAGTCATATGACATCTAGTCAGGATAACGCAACCACTGCCCGGCCATCGTTTTGCTATAGGCTGGGTGTTAAAGGGGTAGTTCCCCCAAAAACCTTTTTTTTAACATTGATTGAGGCTCGTTTTGTCAAGGGGAATCGGGTGTTTTTTTTTTAGAAATTAAGCCGTACTTACCGTTTTACAGATGCATCGTCTCCGACGCTTCCGGGTATGGTCTCCGGGTCTAGGCGTTCCTATTTGATTGACAGGCTTCCGAGGTCGGATACATCGCGTCACGATTTTCCGAAAGTAGCCGAACAAGGATGCGCAGGCGCAGTATAGAGCCGCACCGTCGCTCGGCTTCTTTCGGCTACTCGTGACGCGATGTATGCGACCGTCGGAAGCCTGTCAATCAAATAGGCACGCCCAGACCAGACGATCATACCCGGAAGCGACAGGGACGATGCATCTGTAAAACGGTAAGTACTGCTTTGTTTCTAATAAAAAAACACTCGATTCCCCTTGACATAACGAGCCTCAATCAATGTTAAAAAAAGGTTTTTGGGGGAATTACCCCTTTAAGTTGTTAACTACTTTGATACCGGGCTTTTATACCACCTTCATACCGGGCCTATTCTGGCACTTCTCTCCTAAAATCATCATTCTTTTGCTAGAAAATTAGCTGATAGATATGCTTGGCTGATCTCCTCCTAAAGACCACTGGTGCTGGCGATGCATATAGCACAGAACAGAAAGGATGTTTGGTACTGACTCAGTATATATACGTCCCCGTTAAGAAGCGGCATTGTGGGCCCGCCACAAGCTCCATGACTCTGACTGCGGGTCCCGTGGACTCGATGTCCACGGGAATACCCACGATCGTGTCACAGTGAAAAAGAAAAGGGAAATGCTAATGAAAACAAACATTTCCCCAGTCTTTCTAATGACAGGACATTGACCACAGCTTCCTGTAATCGGAAACAGTGATCACTGTCCTGTCACACACAGCCCATCCCCCCTACAGTTAGAAGCACTCAGTAGGGCACACTTAACCCCTTCAGCACCACCTAGTGGTTAACCCCTTCACTGCCAGTGTAATTTTCACAGTAATCAGTGCATTTTTATAGCACTGATTGCTGTAAAGATGACAATGGTCCCAAAAATGTTTCCAGAGCGTCTGTTGTGTGCTCCATAAAGTCACAGTCACGATAAAAATCACTGTCATTACTAGTAGAAAAAATAATAATAAAAATGCCATAATTCTATCCCTTATTTTGTATACGCTATAACTTTTGCCCAAACCAATCAATATACGCTTATTGCGATTTTTTACCAAAAATGTGTAGAAGAATACATATTGGCCTAAACTGATGATTGTTTTTTTCAAAATTGTCGCTCTATTTTTGTTTATAGCGCAAAAAATAAAAACCGCAGCGGTGATCAAATACCACCAAAACAAAGCTGTATTTGTGGGGAAAAAGGACGTCATTTTTGTTTGGGAGCCACGTCGCACGGCCACGCAATTGTCAGTTAAAGCAACGCAGTGCCGAATCGCAAAAATTGGCGTAGTCTTTGGCAAGCAAACTTGTCAGGGATTTAAGTGGTTAATATATTGCACCTTGAATGTGGTGGCTGCATCTGTTTTTACCCGGTAATATGGCCAGTAAAACATCTCCTGTATTAGAGTGTCTCCAGTCTGGATGAATGAGCACAGTGGGCACCTTTGGACAGCAGCAGTGTCAGTCTGGGGGAGGGGAGAGTTAGATGTACCAGCACATTTAAATACACTAACAAAGTGAAGGCAATCTCCAGCTAATACTTTATAAGCAGTTGCAACGTTTTTTTTCCCTTTGAGATAATGATTTTATATAAATAAATAAAAGCTGATAATAGTGAGCACCCCTGTCAGTGTTAAATGGTTTGTCTCATCTCTGTAACTGATACATTCTGCTAGAAAATGTGTTCTTTTGAAAAATTACAGACTTACTGGCCAGATCTAAACAAAGAATAGTGCAGCGCTATATAAAAGTCCATCCAAAGATCCTCATTGTGATAATCCAATAGTGGTAAAATTCACACACATGCAGGTGATGAATCGTGGATAGAAGAAAAACACCTCCACCAGTAGTAAAAATGGCCTCTTACCTCCCAGATCAGACCCTATAATGAGATCAGGGTCAATAGCGCTTTCCCATAAGGGATAAATCCAGGGGATGAAGTTGCCAGCTGACAAGCATGAAGCCAAAACAGATACACTCCGACCAGATGATGATTCATTCATATAAAAAAAGGAGATAACATAGTGTACTCTGTATGCGCACAAGGTTTAATAAAACAAATGTATAAAACTCACATTTTCAAGGCACTGATCCAGTGCCAGGGTAAACAGCGATAAAAAACATGTGTTGCTTGTGTTGCAGTGGCTGTGGGTGCCGTCACGTCCTTCCCTCCAAACGTTGCGTCCCTAGGACAGGACTTCTTCAGCGGAATGTCTGGCCAGATCCCCCAATGAAAATAGAATAAGGAAAGTCTAAAAAAAGAAAACAAATGCAGCCTTCACATCTAAAAAATGGTAAGCTGCAATATAATAAATAAAATAAATGTAACATCATAGGAACGTGACCTTACGAGAGTTGCCAACACCCCAGATCAATCAGAAAAATAGGAAATTCCCCCAGGGGAGGGGCTTTTTAGGCAACAGTAGTAAGCGTAGACGTAATAGTGCGAGAAACAAAAAATATATTTTATAATTATTTAATCGTATAAAATAAATCATACAATATGATATAACACTTTCCAAATACAAAATTAAAAAATCGAGACTGATCCACATGAAAAAACTCTACAAGGCCCTACGCGTTTCGGGTGTTTCCCTTCTTCGGGGGCCGGAGTCTGTGTGGAAACAAGATATATTACATCGGGTTTACATAACCGTATTATCAAATAGTTTTTTACAATTACATCAAATTTTAAAACAGCAAGCATAAAAAGTGCAAAAAAACAGAATCATACCAGTCATGGGATGACACCTCAGTAAAAACACAGGGCAAAACGTCCATGGTAGAAAATATTCCTGAATAAGATGGTATACAGGAAATTGGGGGGTAGGCACCTCACATCCAAAAGAAAGCAAACCCTGGGCCAAAACTGCCGGACTAGAAAAAATGTATAGTCCCTACAATAGAGGACAAATTACACAAAGTTGTATGCAAAATAAAAAGGAATATATCAATTTTTGTTAAAGTAATGAAATGTAAGATATATACCTATCCAAGGGAAGTAATACTCAAGGATGGCCAGAGGGAGTCAGTATAGAGCACAGCAGAGAAAAACTAAAAAAAAATCAAAAAATAGCATTAAGCTTGGATTGAATCGGAAAGAAGGAGTAGAAGAAAAGGCTGATGATAAAAGAACAAGCCATCAGCTTACCTTTTTGTGAGCCTATTTGCATGGTACCACCGCCATCAGCCAGGTCAAACATTCCCGGGAGACGGCGGTGTTTAAATAAGAAAAGGGGGCGTGATCAAGGAAGAGACGTGTGTGCGGTGGGCGGAGCTCTGACAGCGCGATCACGTCACTGTCGCGTCATTGCTCAACGCCCTCTAGCCCTGGTATAATACCTTAGGGAGGGCGGAAGAGGGCGGACAGAGTGGGTTATTCCGGCCGCGCTGGCGTCAGGACGCAAACAGCGTCACGGCGTCAGACGCGGTACGGATAGGCTGAAGGGACGTAAACATCGTCGCATCATGATGACATGTAGTGAATAGTCATGTGAGCGGAAGTGTACACATGGAAAAAAGAAGAATGTTCAGAGGGATATGAGGACTGTCAGCAGACAATGCTTAAGCAAAAAGCAATTGAAGTGTATAATGTTTAGATGAATGAGGTCCGAATAATGACACAGGACAACATATGTAAAAAATAAACAATATAATGACTGTGTTTACATGAAATCTCCCTGACTGACAAAGAAGAGGAAATAACTTAATTAGATGGTAGTAGTGGCCAATATAAGGGTCCAGAGATAACGTATGAAGAGGGGAAAGAAAAAAAGTCCCCTGTCCAAACGGAATCACTGTATGGCGCAGGATTTGACCCAAAGTCGAGGGGCAGAATGTGCCATACGACTGGGTCAAGGAGAAGCCGTCATCTAAAGGATGGCGGCCTGGGTGCGCCATGCTTGCAATAGGAATGGGGGTGCCCAATTCACCAAATAAACCAAGGGCAAAAATACACTGTGTGAAATACAGAGGTGACATCACAAGTCAAGGGACATGATAACTAGATGATACTCATCGGAAAAGGCAAGAAGATAATAACAATCAAAAACAACAAAAACAAAATTAACTAGACAGCAAATTAAATTAATGGTTATTACAACGACCGCGTCACCAATATAAATTTACTCCTTCTCACACCCACCCGAAAAGAAGCCCTCCAAGAAAGGCCTAAAACTAATTTGTTCGTTTAGGCCATGGAAAATAGTTGCCTCTAGGTCTATAATCCATCGGGTTTCATGTTGTAATAGGGTTTTATTCCAGTCACCCCCTCTGGGATTAGGGTGAATCCTATCCAGGATGAGGAATTTGGCCCCTGGAAAATGTCCATTGTGTTGGAGCAAAATATGACGTCCTAAGGGCAGATCAGGATTTGCTGAGCGCATGGTGTTAATATGTCAGGCAGCCCGTTTGAAAAAGGGCAATTTAGTCTTACCCACATAGAACCTGTTGCAATGGCAGGTAAGTAGGTATACTACCCCCGGGGTCTTGCAATTTGCAAAGTGTCGTGGTCTGAATGGTCGTCCATTGGGTAGCAGGACCTCTGAGTTGGTGTTAATGTACCGGCAGATGGAACAACCACCGCATGTGTACGTGCCCTTCCTTTTACAGGGGTCTTTCCTGAAGTCCCCCTTGAATTCGCTCGTTACCAATTGGTCCCTAAGAGAAGGGGCCCGTCGGTACGTAATGGCTGGTTCCTTGGGGACAAATGGTCCCAGATTAGGATCAAAGGAGAGCAAATGCCAGAATTTTTTAAGGATCCCTCTCGTTTGTTGGTGTTGAGTGTGATATTTCGTAATTAATCTTAGGGTATCTCCACCCGTGGTAGATTTTTTCTTTGGTTGGGAGAGTAGATCTTGTCTGGCATGCGCATTAGCACGTTGGAAAGATTTTTTGAGGCACTTCTTAGAGTAACCTCTCAATAACAATCTTTCTCTTAGTGCTGCGACCTCCAATAGGAATACTTCCTGATTGGAGCAATTGCGCTTGAGGCGTAGGTACTGGCTGTACGGTATAGACCTTATTAGAGGTATCGGATGGGCGCTGGTAGCGTGCAATATCGTATTGCCCGCTGTAGGTTTTCTGTAAAGACCTGTAGAAAGGCTACCGTCAGGATTCTTAGATAAAGTTACATCTAAAAAAGCAATCTGGGTGTCACTTGATGTCATTGTGAATTTTAAGTTCCAGTCATTGTTGTTCATGATAGACATGAAACATTTCAGTTCGTCAATTGTTCCTTCCCATATCACCAAGACGTCATCTATGTATCTAAACCAGGCCGATACTAGATGGATAAAAGGTTGTATGGCTATACTGGTCAAAAAGGACTTCTCCCACTCCCCCAGGTACAGGTTGGCATACGATGGGGCACATGAAGTCCCCATCGCAACCCCCTGTACCTGGAGGAAGTGGGAGCCATCAAACGAAAAGACACTGTGATGGAGTATAAATTCCAGGGCCATAATCAAAAATTCCCCAAGCTTGGGATCAGCCCTAAAAATTGGAAAAAGAATGTTTCGAATGGCAGCCAAGCCTAGGGTGTGTGGGATGGAGCTGTAGAGGGCTTCTACATCGATGGCTACTAGGAGTGTATTGGGAGATATATGAAGATGCTCAACTTTTTGCAACAAATGGATAGTATCTTTGATGAAAGATGAAAGGACTACTACAAAGGGTTTCAAGTAGGAGTCAACATATATGCTAAGATTCTCAGTTAGGGCACCATTACCCAAAACAATTGGTCGTCCGGGTGGTTCGGTCATATGCTTATGAATTTTGGGAAGACAGTAAAAAGTCGGTATTCTTGGATATTTAATACGGAGGAATTCCCATGTGTCATGATTGATTACACCATGGGAAAAGGCCCCGTCTACTAGAGCATAAAACTCAGTTTCAAATTTAATAACAGAGGCTTTAGAAATGGGTAAGTACCAGTCTTTGTTAGAAAGAATTTTAAGGCACATAGCTTTATATTGTTGATTGGTTAAGATAACAATATTTCCCCCTTTATCAGAGGGCTTAATGGTTAGTGAATGACAATCTTTCAATTTGTCCAAAGCATTATTTGATTGGCGAGTAGAGTGACGGGTACTTTGTGAGTGATGTAGTTTTTTAATTTCAGCGGTAGTAAGTGCTACAAACGCAGCCAGATTAGAGTTAGTTTGTAATGGTGGAAATTTGTCAGATTTATTTTTTAGAGTATTGACCGATGTTTCTGGAATGCCCACACCGTCTAATTCGAATGATAATTCATCCAGATCCTGCATTGCATTAGGATCGGAGATATCTGCTTCGCCACATAGTGACAGAAGTAGATCCATATCTTCCTTATGTTGTTGAATAGTCCTGTTACTGTAGGTAGATTCATTTTTAGGTTTAGAATAAAGACTTTTGAGTAACAGTTTCCTAGCGAATAAGTGAATATCTTTGATCAATTCAAATGTATCTAAATGTGCCTCAGGGCAGAAAGTGAGACCTTTGGCTAGTAAGATCTTTTCGTCTGATGACAATGCATAATCGGAAAGATTAATGATGTCAAGCCCCAGAGTAGTGCCTGATTGATCATCAGGTTCACTATAATCATTTATGTATCTGTCGGTATATGAGTGACCTGGGGAAAAAACCCAGTATCACTAGTTTCTTTAATCCTGGGTCTTAACCCTTCATGAGTGATTTGCGTATTAAGTTGTTGAGGGGTCGAAAAGACGGAAAATAGTTTGGTCGGTTGTGTGGGTAAATTACCTTGTTGTCTAGATCTATCGGGATCACCAAGTGTATTAGTGGGACCTGATTGCTGTACTAGGCGTTTTTTGGTAGTATTATCATCTTCGCCCGACAGAGGCCGTTTAGGCTTGGTATTTCTGTTCCTGGTAGGATTTTGTGATGGGGCATTGCTTGGAACAGCTGAGGAAGTCTTATAGCCTTTTTTGGGAATTATATTGGCATTACCCTTGGCAGAATATTTTTGGGAGGAATAGGCAGATTGCCATTTATAGGCTTTCCCTTCTTTTTTTCTTCAAATATTTTATTGGATTTTCAAAATAGGTACAGAGTACAATTAAAGAGTGTACGTTGTGCAAAAACATTATAACAGGAGTTACATCAGAACAGGTTGTGCTGCTAACAATAATGAGTATACTAGGCGTGGGGTATAGGCTATAGATACATATCAAGTATAGGCGTCCACTCCTCCAATGTGGCACCCCCATTGGGAGCAGTAGTGCCACAAGGGAGGAGGGGAGATACATATCGTGATAACATAAAACATTGAAGATAACACATAAGGAACCTTGTATAGCGAGGTCTGAAAGAGGAGAAAAAGAGATTTGAAGTGAAGAATAAGGTGTTGCTCGGTCAAGAAAGAGTGCAATGAGAGTCTTGGAGGGTAGTCTTTATGTAACATTCGCAACTTTCGTCCAGGTGGACCACGGCAGCCACTGTTGGTTTGTGACAGTGGTGTGTCCATTGCTGGAGGCCATCATGGTCTCATAACTAAAGTGCAGGGCCACTAGATTTAGGATTTGATCCCTGGATGGGGACACGTCTGATTTCCAGTGTCTCGTTAAATTGAGCCTAGCTGCTAACAGTATGTGTGTGGTTGTGTATCGCAGGTGGTGAGGGATGTCTTCGATGGTGAGGTTGAGGAGTGCAAGAGCAGGGGATGGCAAGATTTGGGCACCGGTGACTTCAAATATAAGCTTAAAGGTGTCGTTCCAATAGTTCTGGATATTTGGGCATTTCCAAAAAATGTGCAGCAAGTCCCCTTTAGCGGCCTTGCATCTCCAGCAAACGCTGGAGTTTTGCGTGCCGAAAGATGCTAGTTTTGTGGGTGTAAGGTACCAGCGCAGCGAGATTTTCTGCGTAAGTTCCCAAAGGGCTGCTGATTTGGTGAATTGGTATATTGATCTAAAAGCACGCTGCCATTGGGCTTCAGTGAAGGTGCATGTGAGGTCATATTCCCATTTGTGATGTGGTGGAAGTTTGGAGAAGGTACGTTTTTGGCGGAGGTTGTTGTAGAAGTGGGAGATGCCTTTGGTGGTGGAAGCGGGGTCAGTGAGGTAGTTCCACATCTTAGAAGGAAGGGTTTCAAAGGGGGAGGGGGATGGAGCGCAAGCAGTGGCTAACTCGTAGGAAGGTAAACTGTTCAGCGTCTGGGAGTTTGAATTCGGCCTGTAGTTGTGTGAAGGACTTAGGACGACCGTCCCGAACTAGGTCTTGAACATGGTGGATCCCATGTGTGGACCACCTTGATAGTGAAAGGTCTGGTGAGAGGAACCGTAGGGATTCCAGAGGGATTTTGAAGTGAGTTGTGGCAGGAGCTGGACCGAGCATGGAGATCAACTTCCCCATGCCTGGACCGACGCTTTCATGGTCGGGGGGATGGATGTTGGGACATGAGCACCTAGAGGGGTGCTCAGTATCCAACTCCTTAGGTCAGGATGGGTGAGTGTCAGGCTCTCTATTTGTCCCCACGGTGAAGTGAGGAGGGGTTGGAACCATGCGGGCAATTGGGCCAGAATGGCCGCAGTGTGGTAATCTTTAAAGTCTATTGAACCTGCACCCCCAGCTAATTTGTGTTTGGACAGTGTCGCATGAGCGCATCTAGGTTTTTTACCGTTCCATAGATACTTGTTGTAGATCGTTTGCAAGGACCTGAAAAATGAGGCAGGTAACGGGATGGAGAGGGTTCTAAAGAGATACAGGACTTGGGGCAAGCAAATCATTTTGAAAGCTGCGAGTCTCCCTGACCAGGAAAGTTCGTGTTTCGCCAATTGTTGTGTAGTTGCTTGGACGGTTTGGAGAAGTGGTGAGAAGTTACAGGAGTAAAGATTTTTAAGAGATCTTGGCAGTTGAATGCCCAAGTAAGAGATGTCGTTGTGTGCCCATTTAAATGGATATTGTAGTTGTATGAGGTTTCTGGTTGTGGCGTCAATGTTGAGGTCTAGAATGTATGACTTAGTCGTGTTCACTTTGTAATACGATACCAAGCTAAACCAATTCAGTAATTTTTGTACCTCAGCCAGGGAGGATGATGGGTTAGTGAGGATGAGAATGACATCGTCAGCAAAGAGGCTAATCTTATGGGACTGTGGGCCAATTTGGAGGCCTGTGATGGCCTTATGAGAACGTATGTGTTCCGCCAGGGGTTCCATAAGCATGTTGAAAATAAGTGGAGATAGTGGGCACCCCTGGCGTGTGCCGTTTGTAATAGAGAAGGGGCAGGAAAGCATTCCTTCCATGAAAACTTGGGCCATAGGGTTGGTGTAGAGTGCTAGTACGGCGTTTAGGATGAAGCCTTTAAAGCCAAACTTTTGGAGAACAGCATTAAGGTAAGTCCAGTTAACCCTGTCGAACGCCTTCTCTGCATCTAGTGATAGCAGCAGAGAAGGCGTTTCCGGTGGATTCTGCGTGGTGGATTAAATTGAGCATTCTCCTGGTGGCGTCTGAAGCCTGTCTGCCCCGTGTGAATCCTGTTTGGTCTTTATGGATTAAAGTGGGCATAATTCCTAGCAGTCTTGAGGCAATGGTTTTGGCGTAAATTTTGAGGTCGAGATTTAGAAGGGATATGGGGCGAAAATTCTGGGGAATATTGGGCTCCTTCCCTGGCTTCGGTAGAGTTATAATCAAAGCTGATAAGTATTCTTTGGAGAAGGTAGAAGAAAAGGCAGCGCTATTAAACAGTTCAGCGAGGTACGGGGATAGAGATAGGGAGAATTGTTTGAAGTATTCTCCTGTCAGGCCGTCGGGGCCAGGTGCCTTACCACTAGGGAGGGAGGCAATAGTTTTATTAATTTCCTGTTCTGTGAACGGGGCGTTAAGCGCCTCCAGTTGTTGTTCAGTCAGGGATGGCAGGTTTATCTTGTGTAGGAAGTCGTCAATTTCGTCCTGTGTGGGTTGTGGGGTACCAGGGTCACGTTTCAGATTGTATAGATCACCATAATAAGCGCTGAACGCATCAGCTATGTCCTGCGGGTTCGTCAGAGTGAGATTTGAGTGGGGGTGGATTAAGTAGGGAATCTTAGCTTTTGCGCGTCTACCCTTAAGGCGTTGGGCAAGCTTTTTCCCTGCTTTGTTGGAGGTGGAATATGAAGTCGCTTTGAATTTCCTCTGAAGGAATTCATAGGAGTGTAGGAGCAACGTCTTAAGTTCCTGTCTGAGGGACAGTAGGAGGGTCGTCTGGGGGCCAGTAGCGTTAGTTTTGTGTGCTGATTCTAAGGAAGCTATTTGGGAAGTCAGGTCATTCAAGCGCTGCATTTTCTTTTTCTTATGATGGGAGCTCAATCTAATCAACATTCCTCTAATGTACGCCTTGTGCGCGCTCCACACCACCGCAGGGTCAGACACAGAGCCCCTATTCAGCATAAAAAAGTCATCGATTTTTTCTAAGATATCTGGCTTGTATTCGTCATTTTGAATAAGGTAGTTATTTGCCCGCCAAACAAATGTGGGTCTATGTGAGTTGGGATCATCTATCGTTATTGTTATCGGGGCGTGGTCTGACCATGTTGCAGTGTGGATCTCAGATATGCATATTTTCTGTAAGATCCATTTGTCAGTTAAGAACAAATCGATTCTGGAGTATGAGGAGTGCCTGTGGGAGAAAAAAGTATAGTCCCGGTCTGAGCCGTGGAGACATCTCCATGCATCATACAGGTCATGGCGGAGAATGACGTTTTTTAGAGGAGATTCGCGCCTTTTTGCGGTTGAGGTGGAGTCTAAAGTAACATCCGGGACCATATTGAAGTCTCCGCACATTATGAGATGTCCCTTCCGGATAGGTTTGGTGTAAGCAAGTACCTTGCGCAAGAACTTCATTTGATGGGTGTTCGGGGCATATAGGTTTACAAGGGTATATGTGGCCCGGTTTATGTTGCAAACAGTTATTAGAAAACGACCTTCAGTGTCTGCAACAGAGTCTAGGAGTTGGAAGTCCAATGTATCTTTGAATGCTGTCATGACACCTTTAGTTTTGGTAGAGTGGTTAGCGTGAAAGACATGTGTGAACTGTCGGTTGGAGCAAAGAGCCGTATCTGACGGCAGCAGGTGTGTTTCTTGGACACACACAACGTCACTGTGGAGGGCCGCAGCGGTCTTCCACAATGAGTGTCGCTTGGCAGGGTGATTAAGACTGTTCACATTAAGTGAGAGAATTGTGAGCGGCATCTTGAGGGCTGCGGCCCGGTGTGTGTAACTGGGTAACACTTACAGATAGTTGACTCAGACCCGCCCGGGTGTGGATTAGGGAGGATGACCTGAGGTGGGAGTGTAGCAGCAGACCAGAGGCGTGCGGTCCCAAAAGCGATCGTCGCTGTAGAGTCGGTTCTTGAGCTTTGGCGTGGAGATTAACTGGTAGTAGAGTGGCAGACAGTGGTCCTGGAAGCAATGGATGCGAGAAAGCTGCAGATAGAGCAACAAGTTATCTGATCATAAAATGAAAAACTTAAACCAAAGAAAAAAAACAAAGCAGGATATTGATTAGTGCGATCCGGTATAGTGAAAACCCCTGTGGGTCACAATGCCAGCAACATCAACAAAGGAAAGATTCTTAGAGGGGGTGTAAGCCACCGCTGAAGCCTCTAGGTGGGGGTATCAAACAGTTATTAACTCGAGGAGTCGGGTGTATAAGGGATGTAACAAGCCAGAGCTCAGGGGAACTATGTGAGCGTTGAGTGGCCAGGGCACGTAATGGCAATTCAGGTGCGGTTGCGATCCATGCGTTTCTTCTGGGGATTCGGTCCCCCCTGGGAAGTGGCGGGTTTGGGAGGTTCTAGCAGGATTCCCCAAGCGTGGAGCAGACGCATGCCGTCATCTAGAGTGTTGATGCTGTGGTTCTGACCATTCCTCACGATGAGGAGGGTGGCAGGATAACGCCACTTGTATGGCACCTTGTGGTTCTGGAGACCCTTAGTAATCGGGCTTAGATGGCGCCTTTGTTGTAGTGTGAATTTGGAAAGGTCAGGGAACAGTTGGATGTCAGTGTAAGGAGCTGGCAATGGCGATTTGGTTTTGATTCCCATCATAAGTTTTTCTTTAACTTGATAGAAGTGGATCCTCATTAGTACGTCTCTGGGGACCGAGGCTGCCAGGTGGGAAGGTTTGGGGATTCTGTGGATCCTGTCTATTATCAGGTCGCGTGGGGCTGCATCAGGAACGACAAGGTGGAGCAATTCCTTGGCATAGCGAGGCAGATCCGCGGGTAGAATGGATTCTGGGACCCCCCTTAGCTTAACATTATTCCTGCGGGACCTGTCCTCTAAATCGGCCAGCTTGGCGCGCATCCATGCCTGATCCTCCCTCACCTCCTCATAGGCGTCTATTATGTCATTTACTGTGGATGTGCAATCAGACATTCCCCTCTCCACGTTAGTAACTCTGTCGTCTAGGGAGTGTATGTCTGAGGTGACCTTGGCAAACAGGGAGGAGAGGTCTGTCATGAGGGATGTCTGTAGCGAAAGGAGCATGTCCTTCAGGGTGGTGTCCATGACTGGTTGGCCTGAGGTGGGGAAGGACGCCATGGAGGAATGTAAGGCCTGGTTGGAGAGGAGGGGGTTGAAAGCCTGGGCCTCGATTTGCGGGTGGAGCACTCGCGGCGGCGTGTCAAGCCGCATCTTGGCTTTAGCTGGGCTGCGGAGGAGGGGGTCACTCTCCTGCAGGTGGGACAGGGCAGCATCGGTACCTGGCTGGGGGGATTCCCCTGTAGTTTCGTCCGGGAGGTCTGTATAGGAGTCTCGAGGTTCTTCCAGGCCGGCACCATCTTGGATAGCTCCGGTCCGCATCGCCGGCTTGTAGGCGAATTCTGTCAGTTTTTGCGGCTGGTACTCCGGGTATCTCTTTCTCGACATGTCGGGGAGGATCACTGCAATGTCTGGAGTAAAGGAGTGGGTAGATGATGGCTCGATTCTGGCCGTTGTCGCTGATTCTATTCCCCTGGCTTAGGAGCTGTGCTTTCAGGCGTCCATGTCCCTCTCCGGCCGGCCACGCCCCCGGCTTTCCCTTCTTGAAATGACCTTTTATCTCTCCAAAATGTATTTTCTTTTTTATGCAGAGTTTCTGCTATAACTATATCAAGTCGTCCTTTTATTTTTGTTTCATGATCCTTGAAGGCTGGAAGAGCCAAAAAGGGTGAAAGTTTGATATATATTTCATCAATATCTTTTTCAACTTGACTAATTTTATATTCTTCAATAAGAAGCTTCATCATGTTGGCCGAGCATTGTTGAAGATTCTGCTCCCAGACCTAGAGGCAACTATTATAGACCTATTATAGACCTAGAGGCAACTATTTCCCCTGGCCTAAACGAACAAATTAGTTTTAGGCCTTTCTTGGAGGGCTTCTCTTCGGGTGGGTGTGAGAAGGAGTAAATTTATATTGGTGACGCGGTCGTTGTAATAACCATTAATTTAATTTGCTGTCTAGTTAATTTTGTTTTTGTTGTTTTTGATTGTTATTATCTTCTTGCCTTTTCCGATGAGTATCATCTAGTTATCATGTCCCTTGACTTGTGATGTCACCTCTGTATTTCACACAGTGTATTTTTGCCCTTGGTTTATTTGGTGAATTGGGCACCCCCATTCCTATTGCAAGCATGGCGCACCCAGGCCGCCATCCCTTAGATGTCGGCTTCTCCTTGACCCAGTCGTATGGCACATTCTGCCCCTCGACTTTGGGTCAAATCCTGCGCCATACAGTGATTCCGTTTGGACAGGGGACTTTTTTTCTTTCCCCTCTTCATACGTTATCTCTGGACCCTTATATTGGCCACTACTACCATCTAATTAAGTTATTTCCTCTTCTTCGTCAGTCAGGGAGATTTCATGTAAACACAGTCATTATATTGTTTATTTTTTACATATGTTGTCCTGTGTCATTATTCGGACCTCATTTGTCTAAACATTATACACTTCAATTGCTTTTTGCTTAAGCATTGTCTGCTGACAGTCCTCATATCCCTCTGAACATTCTTCTTTTTTCCATGTGTACACTTCCGCTCACATGACTATTCACTACATGTCATCATGATGCGACGATGTTTACGTCCCTTCAGCCTATCCGCACCGCGTCTGACGCTGTGACGCTGTTTGCGTCCTGACCCCTGCGTGCCCGGAATAACCCACTCTGTCCGCCCTCTTTCGCCCTCCCTAAGGTATTATACCAGGGCTAGAGGGCGTTGAGCAATGACGCGACAGTGACGCGATCGCGCTGTCAGAGCTCCGCCCGCCGCACACACGTCTCTTCCTTGATCACACCTCCTTTTCTTATTTAAACACCGCCGTCTCCCGGGAATGTTTGACCTGGCTGATGGCGGTGGTACCATGCAAATAGGCTCACAAAAAGGTAAGCTGATGGCTTGTTCTTTTATCATCAGCCTTTTCTTCTACTCCTTCTTTCCGATTCAATCCAAGCTTAATGCTATTTTTTGATTTTTTTTTAGTTTTTCTCTGCTGTGCTCTATACTGACTCCCTCTGGCCATCCTTGAGTATTACTTCCCTTGGATAGGTATATATCTTACATTTCATTACTTTAACAAAAATTGATATATTCCTTTTTATTTTGCATACAACTTTGTGTAATTTGTCCTCTATTGTAGGGACTATACATTTTTTCTAGTCCGGCAGTTTTGGCCCAGGGTTTGCTTTCTTTTGAATGTGAGGTGCCTACCCCCCAATTTCCTGTATACCATCTTATTCAGGAATATTTTCTACCATGGACGTTTTGCCCTGTGTTTTTACTGAGGTGTCATCCCATGACTGGTATGATTCTGTTTTTTTGCACTTTTTATGCTTGCTGTTTTAAAATTTGATGTAATTGTAAAAAACTATTTGATAATACGGTTATGCAATATAATAAATGGATTCACATATTTGGATTACATTGCCTTTCTATCTGTGTTGTCATGCATTATTATGCATTGAAAATGAATGTTAACATACCTTTCCACATGCTCTAACACACATTCTGTAAGTTTTATTTGAATGGGTGGAGACAGAATATAGTTTCTATTACCCTGTTTCCCCAAAAATAAGACCTACCCAGAAAATAAGACCGAGCATTATTTTCAAGGAGGGCTGCAATATAAGTCCTACCCCGAAAATAATCCCTAGTTAAAAATGCTTGTAAAATCCTATAATCCACTCTTTTACAGTAGTATATAATGTACAATGTGTGTGTTTCTGTAATATAAATGCGGGGGAAGAGAGCTCCGGCGGGTAACAGAAGCGCAGATCGGCGCTATAACAAATGTATTTGGCACAATTATATTACAAAAACACACAGATTGTACATTATATAATACTGTAATAGAGTGGATTATAGGATTTTACAAGCATTTTTAACTCAGCTCACAATGGGGATTCCTGACAGGCAGGGAGGGAGAGGGGGAGAGAAGACCGCACATTACATGGTAAGACCTACCCCGAAAATAAGCCCTACTGTGTCTTTTGTTGCCAAAATTAATATAAGACCCAGGCTTATTTTCGGGGAAACACGGGTATGTGTGGAACCATATCATGAGGATTAATGTGTCAACCCACTGCTGACATAAGGTAAGCCTATAATAAGGATTACCTGTAGGTACAGTGAATATCTCTTACTTGCACTTGCACTGTTTAGGTAAGGAGATTCTCAGACTGCATGCAGCCGATGATGTCACTGCCACATGCGCTCTGAAGGGACAGTATACCCGTGCATGTGCGGGAGTGATGTCATAACGGCTCGGCCAGTCAAACGGCCAGAGCACGCAAACCCAGAAAGAAGACCGGGTGAAGATAAAAGCCCTGTTAGAGGTGGCAGTGTGCCGCTGGAAGGCTTTGTTCTAAGGTAAGCATTTCATAATGTAGCAGATAGTTTTTTTTGCTGTTTTTTACATTATTGCAGGGAAATAGAGTATAGATTAATAATTAATAATGCACTGTTTATACAAATAATATTCCTGCAATAGAAGAGATATTTTTTTCACAGACATTATGGACTATTTGTGAGCTTAGAATTGTAGCTCTGTAAAGAGTGAGTATGTGCAGGTGAGTGTGCATAAAGTGGCTGTAACATTGAACAAAATCAATATTAACCACTTACTAAGCGCCCACCCTTATTATACGGCGGCTGTTTGAAGAGGGATATCATTGTCATGACAGCAGCTAGCTGCCATAACCCCGATATTCTCTTCTTCAGGGGGCGGTCCGCTTTCAGATAAAAGTGGTCTCTGCAGCGGATTCGCCACAAGATCACTTTTATCGGCAGTGGGAGAGGGGCCACCTGCTTTCCTGCTTGGTATGGAGCTGAGTGAGGGGAAGACGGCCCACCCGTTTCCATACCATTGCAGGGCGAAAGTGATGTCAAAACTTCACTTCTGCCCATAGCTCCTAAAGCAACATTTTTTTTCAAATTACATTTAATTATTATTTTTTTATTGCATTTTAGTGTAAATATGAGGTCTTTTTGATCCCAGATCTCATATTTAAGAGGTCCTGTCATGCTTTTCTATTAAAAAATATGCTTACATTCCTTGTAATAGGAATAAAAGTGACATCATTTTTTTTAAAGAACAGTGTAAACATAAAAAAATGAAAGGTAAACTAAATAAGAAGCCAAGCTTGTGTGCAGAAGCACCCACGTATGAAAATGGTGTTCAAACCACACATGTGAGGTATCACCAGGATCGTTAGAGCAAGAGAAATAATGTTAGCCCTAGACCTCCTCTGTAACTGAAAACATGCAACCTGTAGAATTTTAAAATTAAGGCTCCTTACACATGGAGCGGTCCGTTTTTCGGTCCGCTCCGTGTGCCCGTCAGCTCAGCGGGGGGTCTCCGTCTGTCCGTTTGCATCCGATCCGTTTGGCCGGACGGAAGAAAAATAGGACATTCTTCCGTCCGCAAAAACGGATGCGGATCTAGCGGACATTAGCGGATGCATCATCCGCTAACGGATCCGCTCCCATAGGGGCCCATTACAAGTCTGTTAACAGACTTGTAATGAGCGGACGGACGGTCCGCTAGTGTGAAAGGACCCTTAGGAGATTTTATTGGGTTTGTATTTGCAACAGCTGAGTTTGATTTTAATGAGATGCACTTGTGCGGTCATGTGATTATTGTGTTATAAATGTGATTGTAGCTTTTACAACTTCTGTGGTTTTGACAAAGCCCTTCCATAGTTTGAAACGCGTCAATCTACCTGCTTTTCCCCTGCCTGTACTTATCCAGTGTTTTTAATATGTATGCTTCAATAAATACTTTCTACTTTACTCTCTGTGTGGGTGTGCTGCCGATCCGAAGATTCTCTGTTCCATTAACCTCCCTGGCGGTATGATTCTTTCAGATTTTAGGTGCTGAAAGCGGTACCATTATTTGCAAGGAAATTTGGCGTTTTATACTGTAGGCTTGTAATTCTTAGGAATAACTCACTTAAATCTGACCAAACACGAGTCGAATAGGCATCCCGGGTATGACATTTAAAAAAATATATATATATAAATTATAATATAATAAATAATTATAAATAATTATAACAAATAATAATATAATTATAGTAAAAATTATTGAATAATGTAATCAAATCAAAATCACTGAAAGTTGCAGAATTGTCGCTGTCATAATTATTATTTTTTTTTATGACGAATTTCCCCACATTTTGCTATCGCTAAATTCTGCAAGTGATTATAATTTATTATCGCTGTTTTTTATCTGATCTAAAACAATTTTTGACATAAAGGGACACTTTTGGTTGCTATGGGCAATCTACAGTTTGCAGGGAGAAAGAACAGTATTTATTATATAAAAGTGCATGTAGGACACAGGGAAGACCACTAGGGACAAGGGGGGTGTGTATTTTTTACATACAGTACTGTAATCTTTAAGATTACAGTATACTGTATGTAATGTGTTTGTTTACTTTTTTTTATATGGCGCCGTTCTCCGCCCCCTTGCGTCGTAACGTCGCAGGGAACGGAGCTCTTGCTCACACAGCGCGGATGCATCGCTGGATCCAGGAACAAGGTAAGTTAACACTCGGGAATACCGCTAGGGAGGTTAATGACCGTGTATTGAGTTATTTTGAGGGGACAGCAAATTTACACTGTTCTAAAAGCTGTACACTCACTACTTTACATTGTAGCAAAGTGTAATTTCTTCAGTGTTGTAACATGAAAAGATATAATAAAATATTTACAAAAATGTGAGGGGTGTACTCACTTTTGTGAGATACTGTATATATTGTTGCTTGTTTTTGATCTGATTGATGTTTTCTAATAGGGTTACATACAAATTGTATTCATCATTAAGCTATTCAAATAGCAACAAATTATATTTAAAAAATGTATGCAACAACATATTAAAAAATAAGCAACTTATAGCAATCACTTGGTCTAGGCATTTATAGAACAGACTCAGTAAAGTCATTATGATGTACTAAGATAGCCACAGTGTTTTATGGAATATTTTTTAGCACTTTCATTGGGTATTATTTCAACTGATTTATGCCTGTTTCGATGGATTTCTGCCCTAGGCACATCACAAATACAACCCATAGAAGAAAAGATATACGGTCATGCTAGACAATGAAGAATGGATATTAGAAGCATGACTCAGAGTATAATGTGACACATTATCCATGAGAATAATAAACTGGACTACAGCCACTCATGATATGTTCTACATACCTTCCTGAATCATGATAAAAATTTAGACCACAAGAAGCATTTTCTTAAAGTTGCACAGCTATTTGTTTGGGAAGTGCAAAGGTGATGGTCTTTCCTACGCCAAAATATAATATGTATTTATTATATCATTGGCATATGATTGTATACTGCATAGGAAATTGGAAGAAGGTTTATTGTAGTCAGTCAAAAGCTATCAGTTCAGCATGGGGCAAATACCCTTTAGGCACTATGAGGGCAAGAGGGCCTTTTTCAGAGTTGCACATACTATATTCAATTAATACAATAGTGTATGAAAATATAATCTTTGCTATAGCATATACTGTTTATATTTAGATAATCATACTGTATCTATTTAGATTATCTCCATAATGTCACTGACTTTAAGCTGTTGAGATACATAATTATAGGGCCAGATTCTCATATGAGATACAACGGTGTATCTCCATATACGCCGTCGTATCTCTGTTTTTTTTGCTGGGAGTCTATGCGACTGATTCTTCTAATCAGTTACGCATAGATTTTGCTTAGATCCGACTTGCTATATGAGGGGTAACTTTGCGTAGGTCCGGCGTAAGCCATGTTAAGTATGGACGTCGGGACAGCGTCCTGTTTTTCCCTTGTTTACATCGTTTACGTAACTCGTCGCGAATAGGCCCGTGCGTTAATTTCATAGACGTCAAAACCAATGTATTTGCGGCATACTATGGAGCATGCGCAATGGGCTACGTTTATGGGGGCGCACTTAATTTAAATACAAGCCGCCCCCTTTGCCGGGCCATTTACACTACGCCGCTGCAAATTACGGAGCAAGTGCTTGGAGAATACGGTACTTGCTCCTGTAAGTTGCGGCGGCGTAGTGTAAATAGCATACACTACTCCGTCAGATATGAGAATCTGGCCCATAGTCTATAATTCTAGTAATCCATGCCATTCTGAGAATGATTTCGCACTGCACAATATATATTTAACTCCAACCAAACAATAAAAAGTGTGCTATCCTTGTGCTAGGTATAAGTTAATAAATCACATGAGAGACACAATAAAATTGCATTAAACATATGATGAAATCATCCTAGCTCAATGTATCTGTGCAAATAAAGTCCAAATAAAATGTGCAAACACTGTGCAAAAAATTATTATATATATATATATATATATATATATATACATATATATATATATATATATATATATATATACATATATATATATATATATATATATATATATATATATATATATATATATATATATATATATATATATATATATATATATATATACATACATACAGTGCCTTGCGAAAGTATTCGGCCCCCTTGAACTTTGCAACCTTTTGCCACATTTCAGGCTTCAAACATAAAGATATAAAACTGTAATTTTTTGTGAAGAATCAACAACAAGTGGGACACAATCATGAAGTGGAACGAAATGTATTGGATATTTCAAACTTTTTTAACAAATAAAAAAATGGAAAAATTGGGCATGCAAAATTATTCAGCCCCCTTAAGTTAATACTTTGTAGCGCCACCCTTTGCTGCGATTACAGCTGTAAGTCGCTTGGGGTATGTCTCCATCAGTTTTTCACATCGAGAGACTGACATTTTTGCACATTGCTCCTTGAAAAACAGCTTGAGCTCAGTGAGGTTGGATGGAGAGCGTTTGTGAACAGCAATTTTCAGTTCTTTCCACAGATTCTTGATTGGATTCAGGTCTGGACTTTGACTTGGCCATTCTAACACCTGTATATATTTATTTGTGAACCATTGTAGATTTTTCTTTATGTTTTGGATCATTGTCTTGTTGAAAGACAAATCTCAGTCCCAGTCTCAGGTCTTTTGCAGACTCCATCAGGTTTTCTTCCAGAATGGTCCTGTATTTGGCTCCATCCATCTTCCCATCAATTTTAACCATCTTCTCTGTCCCTGCTGAAGAAAAGCAGGCCCAAACCATGATGCTGCCACCACCATGTTTGACAGTGGGGATGGTGTGTTCAGGGCTATGACTTTTTGCATTGTTGCCAAAAAGTTCGATTTTGGTTTCATCTGACCAGAGCACCTTCTTCCACATGTTTGGTGTGTCTCCCAGGTGGCTTGTGGCAAACTTTAAACAACACTTTTTATGGATATCTTTAAGAAATGGCTTTCTTCTTGCCACTCTTCCATAAAGCCCAGATTTGTGCAGGATACGACTGATTGTTGTCCTATGGACAGAGTCTCCCACCTCAGCTGTAGATCACTGGAGTTCATCCAGAGTGATCATGGGCCTCTTGGCTGCATCTCTGATCCGTCTTCTCCTTGTATGAGCTAAAAGTTTAGAGGGATGGCCAGGTCTTCGTAGATTTGCAGTGGTCTGATACTCCTTCCATTTCAATATTATCACTTGCACAGTGCTCCTTGGGATGTTTAAAGCTTGGGAAATCTTTTTGTATGCAAATCCAGATTTAAACTTCTCCACAACAGTATCTCGGACCTGCCTGGTGTGTTCCTTTTTCTACAGACCTCTGAGACTATCACAGTGCAGGTGCATTTATACGGAGGCTTGATTACACACAGGTGGATTCTATTTATCATCATTAGTCATTTAGGTCAACATTGGATCATTCAGAGATCCTCACTGTACTTCTGGAGAGAGTTTGCTGCACTGAAAGTAAAGGGGCTGAATAATTTAGCACGCCCAATTTTTCAGTTTTTTATTTGTTAAAAAAGTTTGAAATAACCAATAAATTGTGTTCCACTTTATGATTGTGTCCCACTTGTTGTTGATTCTTCACAAAAAATTACAGTTTTATATCTTTATGTGTGAAGCCTGAAATGTGGCAAAAGGTCGCAAAGTTCAAGGGGGCCTAATACTTTCGCAAGGCACTGTATATATATATATATATGTATGTGTATATAAATTTGTAAATTTGTATGTGTATATATATATATATATATATATATATATATAGTGCAAAAAGGTGCTTAGATTTTCTAAACTTCAATAGTCCCTCTTTCTTTGGCATGAAGGAATGATGATAACATTCACCACTGAAGAAAAAGTGCTCCCAAAAGAAATAAACACAAGCAATTAAATGAGCTCCTTACCAGCTGCTCTGATCCCACAAGGAGACCATCAGACGCCTTGCTGCATAGCAGTCATATTCACCACGAAATTTGCATACAAAGGTTCCGCGATCTCTTAAGTCAAGATAGACTCCATGGAGGAAGTTAAAGAAAATAGGAAAATCCACATAGTGTAGTATTACATATATATGATAAAATCACACTTACAATTTTAATAGAGTTACATAGCATGTCAGGCCAACTTGTGAAATAACATCACATGTGAGGCTTCTTCCAACTCGAGCACTTCTCTATAACCAATGTCGTCTAGGGATATGAGGCTTATTTAAGTCATAACTATATAAGATAAGGTAATTAAGTTTTTCCCCTACTGGCACAAGTATTGGGTCCTTCACTAAATAGAAATAAAATGTTTTTTGTAAGACAAGTCACCATATATTCAATGTATTCAACATTTTCCTGAAAAAATTATATATACCAGGCTTTTTCAACCAGGGTGCCTTGGGGTTTCTTCAGAGGTGCCTTGGAAAAATGCCTAAAAATGTATCAAATATTGTATATAAGCCAGCAGGTGGATCAAGCCTGCCTTTTGGTTACACAAAACCACAGGTTTTCATTATGTCCCACTACAACTTTCTAGACACTGACATCCTAACAAACAATGATGTCATCAGTGGATAAGGAGGATGTCTGTGCCCTCCACAGCATCCTTGTTTGACCTTCCTGTACCACTCTCTCTGGGGACTGGGGTGACTTTAGCTAAATTATGGAGAGAAATTGAGGGAGAAGAGAAACATTAGACTTCTAGTCAGTACCAGTGTGCAAAAGTGTATTTGCTTTGCAAGAATAAATCACCCCTAACATTTGGTGTCCTAAATGTCGATGTTGCTGCATTATGTAAAACTATTATGCCTTGTACAAACGATCGGAATTTCCAATGAAAAAAGTCAGACAGAATATTTTCATCGGATAATCCGACCGTGTGTGGGCCCCATCGGACTTTTTTCCATCAAAGTTTAGAAATGGAACAGGTTTTTATTTTTTTCCGATTATCGTCTGTGTGGAACTCCAACGGAGAAAAAAAACACGCATGCTCAGAATGAAGCCGACGCATACTCGGAAGCATTGAACTTAATTTTTCTCGGCTCGTCGTAGTGTTTTACGTCACTGCGTTTTGGAATTTGGTGTGACAGTGTGTATGCAAGAAAGCTTAAATGGAATTCCAACAGAAAATTCCATCAGAGTTTATCCCATCGGAAATTCCGATCGTGTGTGCACAGGGCATTCGTTTTTTACATTTTAGAATGGGGTGCCCTGAGAATGTCCGTTATTTTAAAGGGTCACTAAAGGAAAAAAATGTTTTTGCTGAAATTACTGTTTACAAGGTATAGAGACATGGGGGCGTGGCCAACCGGCGATGGAAGCAGCAGCCTGAATACACTGCTCGTCAGCCCAGGGGAAAACTACAGCGACTAAAGCCTAATTGGGGATCCGACTCACGGCCGTCCTGCTGCAGGAACCTTCCCGGACCATGTCGACCTCCTTGCGGAAACGATTTTCCGACTACAAGCCCCAGAAACTGACGGCATTTGCCTTCAAACCGGCGGAGAGGGTGAGTGACTCTCAAGATGGCGCCGGCCACGCCGCGCTGCGGCGCTCGTACACTGACCTGCCGGATGATACACCGGCTGATCAACCTACCCCATCGCCCTTAGAACTAATAGATCACTCGCCCGAGAGAGATCCGCTCACAAGTAGCCCGGCCAAAGCGAAAATGCGGCTGGATACGCCGACCCGCCGAGCGGACCAGGCAGAAATTGAGGCCCCGGCTTTCAACCCCCTCACATCGAAATAGGCCCTACACTCCTCCATGGCCTCATTCCCTACCTCGGGTCAGCCAGTGCTGGACTCCACACTAAAGGACATGTTGTTGTCTCTACAATCCTCCCTGATGTCTGATCTCTCCTCCTTGTTCTACAAAGTCAATGCAGACATACATTCTCTGGACAACAGAGTGACAAGGCTAGAAGAGAACATGTCTGATTGTGTTTCCACGGTTAATGGGGTGATTGATATGTGTGATGACATTAAAGAGGATCAGAAATGGATGCGTGCGAAGCTCTCGGATTTAGAAGACAGATCCCGCCGCAACAACATTAAATTGAGAGGTGTCCCTGAGTCCATTTTACCCGCCGACTTGCCCAAATACGCAAGAGAGCTTATGCACCTAATACTGCCTGACGCATCCCCCAGGGACCTCCTAATAGATAGAATCCACAGAATCGCCAAACCGACTCATCTGGCAGCCTCAGTACCGAGAGACATTCTGATGAGAGTACACTTCTTTCATGTCAAAGAAAGCCTAATGATAGGCCTCAAGGCCAGGAAACCTCTCCCATCTCCATTTACGGAAGTGCAACTTCTGCCTGACCTCTCTAAGTTCACTCTCCAACTCCGCAGACAACTCAGCTCTGTGACCAAAGGTTTGCAGAACCACAAGATACCATACAAATGGAGGTACCCAGCAACACTACTCGTCACCAAGGATGACAGATCTCATACTATCAACGATCCTGAGAGGGGCCTGAAATTGCTCCAGGCTTGGGGTATCATCACAGATCCACCTACACCCCTTCCGCAGAGATCCACTAGAACCCCTACTCGCAGCAATACGGCTACATCTACTGTTGAAATGTCCTGAGCTCCACTTGGTTTTACCCCACAGGCGCTTTGCATAGGAATGCCTGACATGCCCATTCCCCTGGGCCCTGATGATCGGTTTTGGTTTATTTTGTTTAACTTTTTTGTTCTTTTTTTCAACTGCCCATCCGTGCTTGGACTATCATCAACCCCCACACAGAGGTTTTTTTTCCTCGAGCTTTTAGCTCGCCCTCTGTCTTATCGCTAGTGTGATTCGACCTCCGGTCAGCGTTTTTTTTTTAAATGTTTTCTTGTTTTTTGTTTTTATTTTTTTTTTCTCTTTTACGACGTCAGTTCTTTTAGGAATTTGACTCTTTGTTTTTGATTCACAGCACTCTAAGCAACAATACAAGACTGCTGGAGACCACCTATATCTGACCACCACTGGCTGCTCCTCCTGTTCCGGGCACCTGAGTGCTACATCTAACTGTAAGTCCTCACCTCATACCAACACACTGGGAGCCATCATGCCACTTTCACTCCTCTCACTAAATGTGAACGGACTGAACCATCCAGTCAAGAGACACTCACTCTGGAGATCTGTTGAGGCTCTACAGAGTGATCTGATTTTTATACAAGAGACCCACCTACTTTAGGCTGACTGGAAGCTTTGCGCTCATCGCAACTTTCCACATATTTATCACTCCTCTAAATCCAGGTGTGTTCTGATTGCGGTCAGAGACTCCCTGAACTTTCAACAACTAGAAATATCTGTCGACCCTGAGGGTCGTTTCATAATACTGGTATGCTCAATAGATGATCAGGTGTACACTCTGATCAATATCTATGCCCCAAACATCCATCAAATACGATTTTTACGAAGGGTCCTCAGAGTTGCTAAGGAGAGGTCGACTCCTGATCTGCGGGGACTTCAACCTGGTACCGGATATCTCCCTAGACTCCACGTCTCCCACCAAGAGGAGACCATCCCCATTACAGCACCTCATAGCTGTGAATGATCTCTACGATGTCTGGAGGTGCCACCATGGATCAGAAAGAGACTATTCCTACTATTCCCCTCGTTTTCATTCCTACTCGCATATAGATTTAGTACTAGCGGATAAGTGGGTGTTACAGAACATCACTACGTCGGTGATCCACGCTGCCACTTGGTCAGACCACTCCCCAATTATGATCACTATTGGAGATGCGAATAAGAAACATAATCCATTCCTCTGGAGAGTGAACAATTTTATTCTCCAACACAAAGATTACTCCTCCGAAATTGCTAGTCACATCAAAGATTACTTTGAGATCAACATGGGATCTGTTGCTGACCCAGCGGTAGTGTGGAAAGCCCACAAGGCGTTCATGAGAGGAATTTTGATGAAATTATCTGCTGTACATAAGAGGAAGAGGACGCAATGCATAGATCAGATTACACTTAAGATTCAGGCTCTTGACTCACTCCACAAATCCTCACCACACTTACCTGTTTCTGACCAACTTTTTTCCCTACGTCAGGAACTACGATCTCTACTGCTCCAATCCCACGATTATTTACATCGTAAACTTCAAGCTACCATGTACTCCACATCCAACAAGGCGGGTAAACGCTTGGCCCAACGAATAAAAGGTAGACGTGTTAAGTCCAAAATCAATAAATTATACCACCCCCATACCCAATCTCTATTGACTAATCCCCAGGACATCGCCAATGCATTCAGTGACTACTATGGTGACTTATATAATCTAAACAATGATCAGTTGACACCCCAACCTACCGCAGATGACATTAATGGTTTCCTAGACAAAGTACGCCTCCCTTCTATCACCCAAGACCAGCTTTTGACACTAAATGCTCCCTTTTCGGCTCAAGAGATACGCAGAGCAATACGAGCTCTCCCTATCAACAAAGCTCCCGGCCCAGACGGCTACTCGGGGGAATACTACAAACGCTACTCTGACTATTTAGTGCCTCACCTAGTTGTAGTGTTCAACCGCGCTGCCTCCTCTTCATGTTTCGATCCAGAAATGCTTAAAGCACTTATAGTTACCATACCTAAGCCAGGGAAGGACCCATCCGTTGCTCAGAATTTTCGGCCGATTTCAATCCTAAATTTGGATATCAAACTATACTCTAAAGCTATAGCCCTAAGACTTCTAGAAATCATGCCCTCTCTCATCCACAGGGATCAGTCGGGATTTACTACAGGCCGACAGGCGTCTGACGCCACTAGACGACTGATCGATCTAATCTGCTTCTTTCTTTAGACGCAGAGAAGGCGTTCGACAGGGTACACTGGACCTACCTTGCCTCAGTACTACAGAAATTTGGGTTTACCGGCCTAATCTTTAATGCCATTATGGCACTCTACTCCAACCCCTCGGCCCAGGTTTTTGCCGAAGATATGATATCCCGACCCTTCAAAATTTCTAACGGTACCCGTCAGGGGTGCCCTCTGTCCCCCCTCATTTTTAATTTGTTAATGGAACCCCTTGCGACACATGTTCGGACCCTCCCGTTGATATCAGGCATGCGAATACAGCAGACTACGCACAAAATCAGCTTGTTTGCTCACGACGTGATACTGATTCTCACGGACCCTATCTCTTCCCTGGCAGAGGTAAACAAATTACTTACATGGTTTAGTAGGGTATCCTACTATAAAATCAATACGACCAAATCATACATTCTGGATTTACATCTTGATGCCACTACTAAGAATTTACTTCAAATGCAATATGACTTTCAATGGGCTGAAAAAGATATCTCCTTAACCTTTCCAAATCCCTGGTTACTCACCTCAAAGAAAAATTCCCATTCCAATGGATGGCTAACTCCCTCACCTACCTGGGTATTAGATTAGTCTCTCCATCCACCCATACTTATAAGGTGAATTTTAACACCCTTCTGGCAACCATTAAAACCGATCTTGACCATATCACAACGTTTGAGATGTCGTGGCTGGGCAGGATAGCTGCGTTAAAAATGATTCTTTTGCCCAAAATTCTCTATGACTTTAGAACCCTCCCAATCAGAATTCCAGAATCCTTCTTCTTACAAGCAGACAAGATGTTTAGGAGATTTATTTGGCAGGGTAGAATGCCTAAAGTAACATTCGCTACAGTTCAAAGACATAGAACAGAGGGGGGAATGGGCTTCCCCGTCCTACTACTATAGAGCAGCGATCCTAGATCAAATGAAGGCCTGGTTTGACCCTGTCCCATCTAAACTATGGGTTAAGATTGAGAAAGCAATTATTACAGGGAAAGACCTCCCAGCTTTACTTTTAGCTAAGGTGACGAACCTACCCCTACAACATATCAGTTTACCCTCTATTGACGCTACCCTATTAGCGTGGGGAAATATCCAACCCTATCTAGACCCCTCGACTACAAATAAGCGCAGACTCACTGACCTCACGACCGTGGAACACCTCACCCCAGACCTAAAAATTACAGCTTGGAAACAGGAAGGTTTAACAACTGTCCAAAAGGTGTTGTCCAAACAACCTCGTACCCATGCATACTCTCTCAAGAGACTGCAACACTTCCAAAGGTCACACTCTACACTTACCTTTGACATGCCCATAGACATATGGACGTACCTCTGCTCATCCTATAATAAACCCGGAGGTCTTTCTTGGTTTTATAGACTATTACATGGCACTAAGCGATTTTCTAAGACCTCACACATGACAAACTGGGAAAAAGACTGGGGCACCTCCTTCTCAACTGGTGAGTGGACGAGAGCGATCAAGATGACTTACAGATACACCCACTGTACCAATCATTGGGATAACATGTTGAAAATTGTACATAGGTCCTACCTCACTCCAGTTAGGCTATCGCTGATTTTTCCTTCAGAATCACACCTTTGCTGGAGAATGTGTGGAGATAGGGGCAATATCTTCCATATATTATGGACCTGCAAACACATTCACAAATTTTGGGATGAAGTTTTTAAACTAATAACTTCTGTCATAGGTATCTCGGTGCATCCTACTCCACCTTTAGCTTTACTGAACATCACTACTACCCCTATCCCGGCCTCCATGAGGAGCATTATGGTACATATTTTGATAGCAGCCAGATTGGCCCTGACAGCTAAATGGAAAACCACCCAGATCCCCATCCTTAACAAAGTGATACATAGGGTCTCTACCCAATATTCATACGAGAAACACTTCGCCTACCAAACTGGGACTTCCCAGACCTTTCTTGCACAATGGTTGCCCTGGGTCTCTAAATACCCCAACCCATAGCTTCCCCTCCAACGTTTAATGGATATTACTATGGACCTTTGGTACAAAAGTTCTGTTTTATGTGTTTTTTTTTTTTTTTTTATCTTTTGTTTTTTTTCTGTCTTTTTTGTTCGTTGTTGTATGTTTACACCGTTAAAATTTGCTATTCTCCCTGTTTACGGTATATGAACACTATGGTTATACTGACAACTTGTTCGCATGCAACATATGGCCCTGCGCACGCGACGTGCCCCTATGGGTGGCCTAGTAGGTGGGAGGCTTTCCACCTAAACCGACGTTGTCATACTGCACCGAACTGCATGATAAGGTAGGCAACCCTTGAGGTAATGCCGGGTTACCGCTACTTCCCTATAAAGGGAGCTGTGGCTCCACATTGTGTAGTAGGACGCACAGCCCCCGAACCTTGTTTACGCACTTGGCAAACATGCTGTAACCCTGCTTTGTATACCACTGTCCACACTATGTCTAGTGGAAGAATATGTGAGGACCTGCGTTGTCCATATATTGATTTTTGATGTTATTTCTTATATATACATGTCTCTTTTGAGAAAGCAAATTTTCAATAAAAACAAATTGAAAAGAAAAAGATATCTCCTACTTGGGAATTAAATTAACCAGGTCTACAAAACTGTTGTTCTCATCCAACTTCCTCCCGCTACTTCCCAAAATATGGCAAGACTCTTTGCAGATAGCCAAACACGAACTCTCCTAGTCAGGAAAGTTAGCGGCTTTCAAAATGACATGTTTACCACAGATTCTCTACCTATTTAGAACGCTACCTATCCCGATTCCTCTTTCATACTTTAAGTCCCTACAAACGATCCTTAACGCCCTCCTGTGGAAAGGCAAAAAACCCAGATGTGCCCACTCTAACCTTGTAAAAAACAAACTGTCAGGAGGCGTCGGTTCTATTGACTTTGGCGACTATTACCTTGCTTCCATTCTCGCCCAGATGGCAGAATGGTTTCGAACCCAACCTGAAACCCTTTGGGCACAAATAGAACTTTCCTTTTTATATCACAAGAACTTGCAAGCTTGGGTGTTGAGTATCCCATTAAATCCTAAGATCCCTTCCTCCCTCCCTCCAACCATGAAAGCAACAGCGTTAGCTTGGGGCAAGTTTACTACCCGCACAAAGGAGGACCCCTCCTCCTCCCCCCCACAAATACACTTGGAATCCCTCCATTTCATATCTCCAGACTTATCCATCTCCAGGTGGACATCTAGAGGGATTTCTCTTTTACAAAACATCCTTCAGGGAGTACACCTCAAACCTTTCCCACAACTTCAACTAGAATTTCGCCTCCCAGTATCGGAGTCCTTTACCTACTTGAGAATCTCTCATTGCCTGAAAACAGTCCCTCTCCCTCTGTATGAAGTTCCAACTCGGACGTTGGAGTTCCTGTCAGCTGAGAAACCCAAATCTAAAGGAATAACACATTTCTACAATACCCTCCAAAATAAACTGCATTTCACCAAGATGCCTGCCCATACCCGCTGGGAATCCGAACTCTCCCGCTCTTTCTCCGTGGATCAATGGTCCTCTGCCTTAAAAGCCTCATATAAATCCACTAAATGTTCAGCCCTGTGGGAACTCACACAAAAAATCACACTTCGTTGGTACATGACTCCAGCCAGAATTGCCACCTTCGACCCCAAAACCTCCAACCTCTGTTGGCGTTGCACTTTGGCCACAGGCGACCTTCTCCATATATTATGGACGTGCCAAAAGCTCCAATCATTTTGGATGGATATATTCAGCCTTCTATCCTCTACGATTGGAACTATGATTGCTCCCACTCCTGAATTGGCACTGCTAAGCTTAACGATAGACGACATACCTCCGTCGTCCAGATGTGTTACATCCCATATCTTGTTAGCAGCCAGACTATGCATTACCCGGAGATGGCGCTCGGAGGAGCCCCCAGTGGTTGCCCAAGTAATAGACCTAGTTAATCTGCACTTCTCGTACGAGCACATTATTGCTGTCTCTACAGGTCAGACTACTAAAATTAGGAAAGCTTGGCTTCCTTGGTCATCTAGCCCTAAAGCTGTTTCTCTACTGTGAATCATCTTGTTTTCTTTCTCTCATGTGTAACTTCCAGTTGTGTACTTGATATGGTGGCTGTTTCATAGTTGATATAATGCCTATTCTGCGGTAACTGGTCATGAAGTGCTCTCTCCTGGTGGGTCACAAAAGTGTTCCTGTTAGGGGTGGCCTACCGGAATGGAGCACACTAACGAGGTGAGTTGAATGGGATCACCAGTACTCCAGAAATTACGCGCCATTGAGCTCTATCCATACCTCTTCCTTTTGTTGTTTTTTTTTTTTTTTTAGTTATCTGTTGTTACCAATTATATTACACGCTGTAATGCTGATATCATACTTGATCGTTATGTACTGTATACAGTGCTCACTCCTTGTATGCTGTTGAAAACGTGTATGTCTTTGTAAAACCCAATAAATATGATTGAAGAAAAAAAAAAAAGGTATAGAGACATAAAAGTTAACTGATTCCTTTTCAAAATGATTAAAAATAGATAAAAAATCAATCATATAATGTGCCTGCAGGTTAGTTTTAACTTTTGAACTGGCTTCATGTTTCTGCAAAGTAGAAATAGACACACAGAACAAAAACAAACAAATCAAGGGCAGTGTTTTGTTTTTAAAATGAATCTGATTGGTTCTGGGAAGTTTTAGACACACAGTAATGACAGCTTAAACCATCGTGCGAAAGCTCCCAGTATGGTGGTTATAAGGAAACAGACAAGCAGGAAGTGTGGAGAACAGAGCAGGATTACAGCAACTTCAAAGCAAAAATGAACAATAAGGACAAGAAACCAGTACTGCAGTAAGGTAAAGGAAGCTATTTAGCTAAAAAAAAAAATCCTTTAGTGATCCTTTAAAAGGTGCCTTGAGATTGTCTATAATTTTAAAGGGTGACTCGACAGAAAAAAAGGTTGAGAAACACTGATATATACTTTTTTTTACGTTTATTTTGTTAATATACACCGTAAACTAGTAGAGGTGTAATTTGAAACACTTTCAAGTTAACCAGGACTCAGTAGATAGAGTGTATAGAAAGACAAACACTTTTTACAATTTCGTTATGAATAGCGTGGGGACAAGTGAGAAAGAAAGTAAGGAGAAATTCTACATTTTAAAGTGATGAGAGCAAGAGGTGAGGGGGAATCTTCCAAAGGGGACACATGTTTATGGTGACAGCTGTTACTCTCAACTGTCCCAACTTAATTGAAAACAAATTTAACCACTTGACCACTGGGCACTTAAACCCACTTAATAACCAGACCAATTTTCAGCTTTCGGTGCTCTCACATTTTGAATGACAATAACTCAGTCATACAACACTGTAACCAAATGAAATTTTTGTCCTTTTTTCCCACAAATAGAGCTTTATTTTGGTGGTATTTTATCACCTCTGCGGTTTTTATTTTTTTCCGCTATAAATGAAAAAAAAAGAAAATTTTGTAAAAAAAAATAATTTTTCTTCATTTCTATTATAACATTTTGCAAAAAAGTAATTTTTCTTCATAAACTTGGCCTAAAATGTATAATGCTACATATCTTTGGTAACAAAACTATTTTTTTTTAGATATTATTTAGTCTGGGTGAAAGTTATAGGGTCTAAAAGCTATGGTACCAATTACTGAAAATTGATCAATTTGATCACATCTGATGTACTGACGGCCTCTCTCATTTCTTGAGACCCTAACATGCCAGAAAAGTACAGATACCCCCCAAATGGCCCCTTTATGGAAAGAAGACATTCCAAGGTATTTAGAAAGAGGCATTGTGAGTTTTTTGAAGTTGTCATTTTTTCCCACAATTCTTTGCAAAATCAAGATTTTTTTCATTTTTATTTCCTTTCCACAAAATTTTCATATTAGCGGGTTATTTCTCACACACAGCATATGCATACCACAAATTACACCCCAAAACACATTCTGCTATTCCTCCCGAGTATGGCGATACCACATGTGTGAGACTTTTACACAGCGTGGCCACATACAGAGGCCCAACATGCAGGGAACGCCATGAGACATTCTGGAGCACCCAGACCAATTCTGACATTTCTCTCCTACATGTAAAAATCATCATTTATTTGCTAGAAAATTACATAGACCCCCAAAACATTATATATGCTTTTTTAGCAAAGACCCTAGAGAATACAATGGCAGTTGTAGCAACTTTTTATCGCGCATGGTATTTGCACAGCAATTTTTCGAACACATTTTTTTTGGAAATAAAACAGTTTTGTGCTTTTAAAAAAAAACCATTAAATTTAGCCCAATGTTTTTGCATAATATGAAAGATGAAGTTACGCCGAGTAAATAGATACCCAACATGTCACCCTTCAATATTGCACACGCTCGTGGAATGGCGCCAAACTTTGCGACTTAAAAATCTCCATAGGTGACGCTTTAAATATTTTTACTGGTTACATCATTTTAGTTGGAGAGGAGGTCTAGGTCCAAAATGATTGCTCTCACTCTAACGTTCGCAGCGATACCTCACATGTGTGGTTTGAACACCTTTTTTATATGTGGGCGGGACTTACGTGCACGTTCGCTTCTGTATACGAGCACGCTGGAAGGGGCGCATTAAGTTTTTTTTTATTGTTCATTTTACTTTATTTATTTTAGTTTGACACATTTTTCCCCAAAAATAAATGTTTTGATTACTTTTATTCCTATTACAAGGAATGTAAACATCCCTTGTAATAGGAATATAGCGTGACAGGTCCTCTTCAGTGAGATATGGGGTCAATAAGACCCCACATCTCACCTCTAGGCTGGGAAGCTTGAAAAAAAAACGACCGCTGAGTATTGCGCAGGGAGTATTGCAGAGTATTGTTCAGAGTATTGCAGAGTATTGCGCAGGGGGTACTGCAGAGTATTGTTCAGAGTATTGCAGAGTATTGCGCAGGGGGTACTGCAGAGTATTGTTCAGAGTATTGCAGAGTATTGCGCCGGGGTACTGCAGAGTATTGTTCAGAGTATTGCGCCGGGGTACTGCAGAGTATTGTTCAGAGTATTGCAGAGTATTGCGCCGGGGTACTGCAGAGTATTGTTCAGAGTATTGCAGAGTATTGCGCCGGGGTACTGCAGAGTATTGTTCAGAGTATTGCAGAGTATTGCGCCGGGGTACTGCAGAGTATTGCGCCGGGGTACTGCTGAGTATTGCGCCGGGGTACTGCTGAGTATTGCACCGGGGTACTGCTGAGTATTGCGCCGGGGTACTGCTGAGTATTGCGCCGGGGTACTGCTGAGTATTGGTGAGGGGGTATGCTGAGTATTGCTGGGGGGGTATGCACAGTATTGCTGGGGGGGTATGCACAGTATTGCTGGGGGGGTATGCACAGTATTGCTGGGGGGTATGCAAAGTATTGCTGGAGGGGTATGCTGAGTATTGCTGGGGGGGTTGCAGGAATGGATGGATCTGTGACTGCAATAGTCACAGATCCATCCACAGCGCTGCCGCCATCCGCGCTCCCCCTCTCACACTGTACCGATCGGTACAGAGAGAGGAGGGAGGAACCGGCGTCATCAAATGACGCCGGTCTGTTTACATGTGATCGCGCCGTCATTGGACGGCGCAATCACATGGTAAACCACCGCTATCAGCGGCGATTTACCGTGATCCGTGACCCGCCGGGTCCAGAGGACCCGGCGGTCGCGGGCATTCCTGTGTGCGCGACCCGGGGGCGCGCGGGAGCGCGACTCTGGAATCACGTGATATAACGTGATCCCAGAGTTAAGCAACCACCTTGCCGCCGTTATTTTTCGGCAGGTGGTTGCTAAGTGGTTAAAAAAAGTTTTAGCTATACATACACTTTATATAACAAGACTAAGCACCCCGTATCACTGTCCTTTGGTCTCATAGAAAGCAAATGATGTGTCTGTTAACGAGGTTGCATTTCCCCCCCTGTCACTCATTATTATAGCAATTATTTACAACACATTTTGCTGTTACAAGACTGCTATAGGTATTTCATCTATTGATAACTTTTTTTTGAATAAACTTTTTCAATCTATTTACTCTCATTTTTGTCACTTCACTTTGCTGCATGTCAAAAATCATTTTAATGGCCTAAACTTCATTCTTTGACAGAACCTTGAAAAAAGTAAAGCAACATTTCTGTGTGTGAAATTTGTTTTTCTAACATGAGCTTGATAGATATTCCCAATATAAATAAATTCTTGAGTGATTCTACAATACAGTTGGAGCTTGACACTATTCCAGTCACTTGTTGATTTGTAAAATTATATAAGCTCTTTATAACATCTTAAAGGAACACTAAAGGTTTGTTTTTTATTAGATCAATTGATTGCTATAAGCTAGAGTATTTAAATATCACTTATCTCGTTTTTTTCCTTTTGACCTCCAAAATACAGTAATCCAGGTTTGAAAATGCCATTTCCTGTCTCTCCTTTGGTTGCTTTCCACCAGCATCTGAGCCGTTTTGTATGGTGGAAAGCACAATGTGCTCACCCCCTCCCCATGACTACAGACCTGCGTGAAGATGCTCTCTTATCCCTCACAGGCATGGAGGCTAAGCCTAATGGAGACTGTAGTTCCCATTAGGCCGTGATGCAGCAAGAATGAATGCACACTGCAAACCAGGAAGTCAGTGAGTATAACAAATCAGGAGTGACAGAGGTGGATAAAACAGCTTGATTTTAACAGGTATCAAACTAGTTATAATGCAAAACATAACTTTTTACTTTATTAGCTACTGTCAGACTTTAATTTAAGAGGAAAATATTTTTGTCTTTACAACCCCTTAAATAACAATTGATATGGTTATATTGCCTAAAGCAAGGGTGCCCAACATTTTGAAGGCTGAGGGCCACCTAATCGACTTAGTAACCAGTCACGGGTCACAGTGAGTGGAGTGGGCAGATGACAGGTCTGTGTCCAGTCTGCATATGCAAATTAGACACAGACACAGCCCAATCTACTCTATGGGCCCTCCAATCCAATCAGATAGAAGGGGGCAGATCCACTTCTGTTTTATTTTTAGCAGATCGGATTGGAGGTAGGCAAGTGTAAATGGACAAAAGTCTGTTTACATCTACCGCTCCATAGAGGTGAATGGAGGGTCCGATTGGGTAGGGCCAATCATGTGAAAGGGGCCCAAGGCTGCTTTTACACTGATGGTCTGTGGTCTATTGCGACACAGTGTACCTGTGGTTTTCCCACCAGTTAGCTCCACTTTGCCATAGACGTCTATTATATCCTCCAGGTGTGGTGCATTTTCTGAAAAGTCACTTGCTTCTTCTACCGGCGGCTTCATTTACAACACTGATGCTCTCTGTTGACAGGTCGGCAACCTGCAATCTGGGTTTTCCAACCAGCCATCCCAGAGCAGGAGGTCGCGGGCCACATCAGAGGGCTCCGCGGGCCACATGTGGCCCCCGAGCCACTGGTTGGGCACCCCTGGCCTAAAGGCTCAGTAAAGATACCAGGTAATTACCATTTCAGAAGGAAGTAAGCAATTAACTTTTAGTCTTTTCATGGAAAGTTTACTTTACATTTTCATGGATATCAAGATGTTCATATAAGTTAACTGTTTGTTAACTCTTATATATGCTTCTTTAGACTAATAGAGAATGCTAACTATTGATGATCAAACAGACCCAGCTGTTCTGTGAATCTTTCTCAAAATTCAGTGAACCCAAATTTTACTGAACCTTTTTAATGAATTAAGGCTATATGTTGGGCTAATAAGTAAGCTATTGTCAAATAAATGACATAGAAATCTGAGTACTGCCATATGGGGGTCTGTACCAATGCCATTGTTTTGAAAATTAAAAAATCCTTTCAATTATTGTCTTTTGGATAGCAACTTGGATAGGGTATAGTGATTATGGGATGCCCAACTTGGCTTGAATAAAAAACAGATGTGGACAAACTTCCTTCTCTAAGGACAAAAATGAAGATCTCTCTATGTTCAAAATAAAGAACGTTGACTGTACTCCCTCCAGAATAAATGCTGTCTATATGGATCAGTGACAATATCCTTTAACCTGGAGCTCTCAGTCCCCTTTAACCACTTCCTTACTGGGCACGTATACCCCTTCCTGACCAGGTGAAATTTCAGCTTCTGGCACTGCGTCACTTTAACTGACAATTGCGTGGTCGTGCGACGTGGCTCCCAAACAAAATTGGCATCCTTTTTTCCCCACAAATAGAGCTTTCTTTTGGTGGTATTTGATCATCTCTGCGGTTTTTATTTTTTGCGCTATAAACAAAAAAAGAGCGACAATTTTGAAAAAAAAATAATATTTTTTACTTGTTACTATAATAAATAGCCCATTTAAAAAAAAAGTTTAGGCCGATACGTATTATTCTACATATTTTTTTTAAAAAAAAATCGCAATGAGCGACTGGTTTGTGCAAAAGTTATAGCGCTTACAAAATAGGTGACAGAATTATTATTAATTTTTATTATTTGTTTGTTTACTAGTAATGGCGGCGATCTGCGATTTTTATTGGGACTGCGATGTTATGGCGGACACATCGGACACTTTTGACACATTTTTGGCACCATTCACATTTATACTGCGATCAGTGCTATAAAAATGCACCGATTACTGTATAAATGTCACTGGCAGTGAAGGGGTTAACACTAGGGGGACATGGAAGGGGTTAAATGTATTCCCTGGGTGTGTTCTAACTGTGGGGGGAGGGGGGTGACTGGGGGAGGTGACCGATGCTGTGTCCCTATGTACAAGGGACACAGATCGGTCTCCTCTCTCCCCTGACAGGACATGGATCTCTGTGTTAACACACAGAGATCCATGTCCTTGTCCCTGTAACCGCCGATTGCGAGTGCCTGGCGGACATCGCGGCCGCCAGGCACGTGTATCGGTATCTCAGGAATGCAGCGGGCAGGCGCGCGCCGCCGGTGGTGCTTGTGCGCCCTCTAGTGGCCAGGAAGAGCGCAGGATGCATATATGCGTCCAGTCAGAGATTCAGAAGCACCCGGTGGCCGCATATATTTGTACGGCCATCGGGAAGTGGTTAAAGAATTAGCACAAAACAACAAACAGTATGCAGAAGTATCTTGTTTCCTCTGACACTTGCAGATACTACCAGTCCATCTGGCTGCTCTAAAGAACTCTGCAAGATGGCAATCAGGATTTAGCACAACGCTGTTCTTGGAAAATATGCTACATTGCAGTCTCTTCCCTTGTATGGCCCGGGTGTGCTGAGATACTCTCACTGCACTGTGCAAAATTCCCATCAAGGCCTCCAACTGATCAAATTTTCCCATGCCAGCCCGGATGTCCAAAGGTAATGGAGATTCCTCTCTTAGGCTTTCTCTCCTTCCTTTTCTCGGTTCCTGCCTGGAGGCAGAGCCTAAAAAAAAAAACGTATATGTACAGCCCCCACATTACTATACACTGTGTGACCACCGGAATTATGTTACCTTGCTTACATAACTAAAAGGAAAATCTCACCTGAATGCACTGTGCATATACAACAATACCCCTTTTACACATGGCTTAGAGATGACTTGGGCAGTGTCGGTCTCTTCGAGCACTGCAGTGCTGGAACGCACAGCCTCACTTCTGGATTTTTTATATTCCCAACACAAAGCAATAATAGAATGCTGTAAAACAAATCCGATCAGCCCCCCCCCCCACCCACTATTCTGACACTAAATACTATGTTGGCAGTATGTAAAAAAAAAAATAAAGAAAAAAAAATATCTTAAAAAGAAAAGAAAGTTTAAAATTCAAAGTTTGAATAATTTTTTTTTACATATTGTCACCAGTCACTGCACTAGTGACATGGCAATGTAAAAACTCACCCTTTTTTTAAGCTAATTAGAGCCTTGGGGTCTAATCATGGTCTAAAAAATGTAAAAACCCCCAAAACTTTCTAGAGGTCAACTGGTTTTAATTAATCAAAGCAATAAAAATACAATTATTATTAGCTGATTTAAGTTAGTAGGTTGTACAATAATACAAGTTGCACCTCAGTAAAACATAAAATTGAGAATAGCCAGTTAAACATTGAACATTTTTTAGTCCAAAGCTGTCAGCTGCAGTACTTCCTTTCTCCCACATGATGTTCTCAGTCTTCAAGGTTTACTTACAGTCAGCATTATTCAACCAACTTCCTCTGAGCACAAACTGTTAGGTATCAACCCCTGACTTTATAGTAAAGGATAAGCCCCGTAGAAATTAGCTCTTCTCTCTGTCACTCTGCTTTCTACTCCTATCTACATACTGCCTGACAACATATTATTATTATTAATATAATTTAGGGCTGTTACTGATCAACATTTTTGTGTTCGAGTAATCATTTTCTTTAATCGATTAATCGACAAATTTTGATTTATTTGTCGATTAATTATTATAATTATTTTAATTATAACGCACATACAGATCCAACTACTTTTAGCTGATCTTGTTGCAGGCTGATTCCCAGTGCAGCTACCAACCACTAGAAAAATCAGATAGCAGGATACAAAAAACACACAAAGGCAGCGCTCAATGGGAATAGCATTAAAACTTTTATAGTCTTCATGTAGCTACATAAACTGTAAAAATGGTGCGAGTAATACCAAACAGTAGCAAAACCAGTCCTAAAAACAAGTAGATAAGTGTGATACTGGTATAAAAATATGTACAACAATACCACTGCTCAATCCAGATGAGGAGAGGTTAACATCAGTCCGTCGGCATGTAGATGTCCCATGAAGGGAACTATCAATACTCCCAGTGGATGGTTGTAGAATCCCAGGTTGATAGAGGGAAGTGATAGAGGGAAGTGTAATAGCCCTTGCGTGTGGCAGATAGTAAGGTTCCCCCTGGCATGCAGATATGAAGGCACAACAAAGAGTCCTTCAGATGGACACGGCAAGCCCCGCCGGTGTCCGCGACATCACCGGATCTCTGACGAAACTCTCTGAAGGCCCGGAAGCTAGCAGAGAGGTGAGTACCAATCAAAAGAATTTTGATCGATCAAAAAAATTTTGATCGATCAAAAAAATGTAAGATTAATCGATGAATTAATAGTTAATTTCCACAGCCCCACTATAATTGGTATTAATATGCAGGATTTATATAGTGTCAACAGTTTGTTCAGCACTTTACAAGATAAAGGGAGACAATACAGCAATAATACAATTCAATACAAGAGAGTTAGGAGGGCTCTGCTTCTGGGAGCTTACAATTTAATAGGAAGGGGCTAGTGGAACTAAAGTTAATAACTATTATGAATAAACTGATGGAAGAAATAAAACAATAAGTTGTTAGCTGATGGCAGGATAGGCTTTTCTGAAGAGATGACTTTTCAGGGATTGCCTAAAAGTGGACAGAGTGGGAAATAGTTGTGGTAGGGAGTTCCAGAGGATGGGAGAGGCCCTGGAGAAGTCCTAGTGACAAACATGGGAGAAGAAGACAAAGGAATTGACTTGAACTGTTTTGGTTCTTACACTGTTCCTTCTTCTGCTTAAAAAAATAATAATTATTAATGAATCAAAACTAGATTTTTCGGTGTCTTTTATAATTGTCTACAGTTCTGATTTATTCATATTCCAATGTCATTTGGCTAAATTACAATAGAATTGTAGAGTAATTTAGAAAAGGATACGCATAAGTATATGGTGCAGTATACACTTATTTACATGACATCACTTAAAATGTTAATATTAAATAATTGTATAACTTGTTGGCAATGTGTTCCTTTGTGAGATGGAATTGGACAGGAAAATAAAGAGTTATATTTTTTGTTGGAATTTATGTTCCAGAACTATACCACTATTATATATCTGTGGATGTCTTAGTAACACAATAGCAGCAGGCTCAGAAGGTGAATTACTATGAAAGGGTCAGGGTAAGTGTTCACCCATTGTCAGCTATTCTGCTATTATCTGCTTTTGAAAAGCTACTATACTCTATATGCCCTTTTGTAGCTGTCCCCAAAAAAAGTAATTTTCTTGTAAGCTGACCTGTTAATAATGAACCTTCTTCCTAGGGACCTTGACATATGGCAGACCAGTTACTGAAATTTCCTAGTTAACAATGTTGGTAACATTACATGAAATCTGTTTTATCTTTTTCTCCTTTATTAATAAAATGTTCTATTAAAAATTGACTGCACAAAAAATCAGCAGAGATAAATTAATAAAACAAAAGTGATAACTGTTGTATTAATCTCTAAGGCAATAACACGATTTGTTTCAAAATCAAATAAAGGGAATGATTTTGCTTAGATTGTTAATGTGTTTCTGCTTAATGATGTTAAATGATATCTGTACTTATATTATATTCTAGTTTGAATGTGTCCAGTGTCCAGGTACATGATTGTAAAACCACCTTTGAGTTACCCTATAATGATAAATGCATGATAAACATTATTTATCATCATTATGCTTTAATGTTTAGCTTCTATTTTAATTTTATTTTTGTCTTATATTTTTACAATTTGCCCTTCCATTAATTAAATCTTACTGACCCTTCGGCTGGAGTTCTGAATACTCAAATACTCACAATGAATTCATGATTGTACAACTGAGCTGAAAATTTAAAAGATGAAACCAAAAACATATACAAAAATAGCAATTCCTGTTGTTATTAACTGCAATAGTAGTGTTGTCAGAAAGAGATTTTTCTATAAAGGGGAAGCTCGATTCCACTGGCGCCACCCTTCTGAGCATGTGTGGGTTTCTAAGCATACACACAAACGTGTTTCTCGTCAAAAACCGGCCCGACGAGGAACAGGGCAAGGCAATTGAGACTTCACACAGTTTTCTCGATGAAAATCATACACACAACCGTTTTCCTCGGAAAAAAAGCTCTGCCACCAAGTTTCTTGATGGATTCTGTCGAGAAAAAACGGTTGTGTGTACGAGGCCTGAGAGATAATTTAACCAATGTGTTTAACTACTTGCCGATCGCCCACCGCAGTTATACGGCGGGACAGTGGCACTGCTGGGCGAGAGCACGTAGCTCTACATCCTACCATTAGCGGCCGCTAGGGGGCGCGTGCGCGCCCCCGCTCGTCCCCCTCAACCCGCGCGTGTGCCCGGCGGGCGCGATCGCTGCCGGGCACGCGCGCTCGTTCGTTACAGAGTGGGAAACGAGAGCTATGTGTGTAAACACATAGCTCTCGTTCCTGTCAGCAGGGGAAACGCTGATCTTCTGTTCATACTATGTATGAACAGAAGATCAGTGATTTCCCCTAGTGAGGCCACCCCCCCATACAGTTAGAACACACCCAGGAACACACTTAACCCCTTCCCTGCCCCCTAGTGTTAACCCCTTCACTGCCAATGGCATTTTTATAGTAATCCAATGCATTTTTATAGCATTGATCGCTATAAAAATGCCAATGGTCCCAAAAATGTGTCAAAAGTGTCCGATGTGTCCGCCATAATATCGCAGTACCGAAAAAAAACGCTGATCGCCGCCATTACTAGTAAAAAAAAAAAATAATAAAAATGCCATAAAACTACCCCCTTTAGTGTAAACGCTATTCATTTTGCGCAAACCAATCAATAAACGGTAATTGCGATTTTTTTTTAAAGAAAAATATGTAGAAGAATACGTATCGGCCTAAACTGAGGAAAAAAATGTTTTTTTATATCTTTTTTGGGGATATTTATTATAGCAAAAAGTTAACAATATTGCATTTTTTTTCAAAATAGTTGCTCTATTTTTGTTTATAGCACAAAAAATAAAAACCGCAGATATGATCAAATACCACCAAAAGAAAACTATATTTGTGGGAAAAAAAGGACGCCTATTTTGTTTGGGAGCCACATCGCACGACCGCGCAATTGGCAGTTAAAGCGACGCAGTGCCGAATCACAAAAAGTGCTCTGGTCTTTTACCAGCAATATGGTCCGGGGGTTAAGTGATTAAGGGGAAATTCACTTGTAAAGTGAGACTTCCCTTGCAATGTGAAAATTCTATTTGCCCTTAGTAAATTGCCTCCTTAGAGTCCACATTTGAATTATGAATCAGACCTGAGCTTTTCAGTCATTAACCGAATGACGGCTACAGCGCAGAACCCAAATGCCGGGAGGACGTCAATAGACGTCCTCCTCTTCACGCGATTACCGCGCGACCTTACAGGGCGCACGCAGTGCGAGCTGTGATCACCCAAGTCACTGAGACTCGGGTGATCACAGATCTGAGTAAGGAGCCGGTCCCGGCACCTTACCACGTAATCAGCTGTCAGCCAATGACAGCTGATCATGTGATGTAAACAAAAGTCGGCAATCAGCTTTTTTTTCTCCTCACGCTCATAGCGTGAGGAGAAAAAAAAGCCGATCACTGGATCATATGCAAGGGACATCGGTCCCGAGGAGGAAAGAGGCAAATCTGTAAAGTTAGTACCCCCTGCCAGTGCCACCTGTGATTGCCACCTGAAGCCCATCAGTGCCCATCAGTGTAGCCTTATCAGAGTACATCAATGAAGGAGAAAAATTACCCGTTTGCAAAATTTTATAACAAAATATAAAAATATATAATTTTTTTTTAATTCTGTATTTTTTATTTTTTTTAACAAAAAATAAATACTGCAGAGTTGATCAAATACCACCAAAAGAAAGCTCTATTTGTGGTAAAAAAATGATAAAAATGTAATTTGGGTATACTGTAGTGTTGTATGACCACACAATTGTCATTCAAAGTGCATTAGCGCTGGAATCTGGAAATTGGTCTGGGCAGGAGGGTGGTTTAAGTGCCCAGTAAGCAAGTGGTTAAAAAATGGTTATGAAAAGCTAAGCAATATTTTGGGACTACTGTGTTTTACATCCTTGGATTTTTAGATGATACCAACAATTTTTAGGTCAATATGGATTTTATCAAATGATTTTCTTTTATTTTCTATGATGCGCTAATCACTTGTTTGTTGCTATATAGGAAGGTAATTGAAAATCCTGGATTCATACACTCACTTATCTGAAAGGTGGAACTGTATGTCAATTTGGGTTATGGATACACATCTCACTTGCAAGAACAATTAATGAATTGTTATGCCACGTACACACGATCGGTTCATCCGATGAAAACGGACTGATGGATCTTTTCATCAGATATCCAATGAAGCTGACTTTCATCAGTCTTGCCTACACACCATTGGTTAAAAAAAACGATGGTGTCCAACGCGGTGATGTAAAACACAACGACGTGCAGAGAAAAATTAAGTTCAATGCTTCCGAGCATGCGTCGACTTGATTCTGAGCATGGGTGGATTTTTGAATGATGGATTTCCCCACAGACGATCGTTTTTTTCTATAGTTTTTTTTTAACCATCAGATAATTTTAAAACAGGTTCTACGTTTTTTCTCCGATGGGAAAAAAAACGATTGGGCCCACACACGATCGGTTCGTCCAATGAAAACAGCCCATCAGACCGTTTTCATCAGACGAACTGATCGTGTGTACAGGGCATTAGATAATGAAACAGTTTATCTTATCTTAATTTTTTTATTTATTGTTTGCATTATTAGTTTGGGAATTCATGTGCAGAAAGTACTTTACTAATTAAATAGAAGTAATTATTTTGTGACCAGATGTCATTGATGCCAAAGTGCCAAACAAAATTTTGCACCATCATTATGCATCGGTTATTTTAACAATAGCACAATCATTTATTTTACATTGGGGAACTTTATTTTTAAGATTGTAGATGGGAATGGTAAAGTAATACTAGCTTCCTGGCTACTATGCTGATCCTTCATCTTCACTAACCCACAACAGATATGCAAAAAATCATAGTCAGACATTTCTGGATAACTAGCTGTAATGAAGTAAAGAAGTATGGCATGCAGATGTTACCTCTACTGATTTGTCAACAACATATTAGAACACCAGGGCTCAAAATTACAAGTCCTGAGCTACTAGCCAGGCCTCAAAGGTTACTTGCAACCAGTTTCCACGCCCAACCCCTACCTTACCCCGCCCCTAATTCCACCCCTATACACGCCCTCTTAAATTATCTCATTAAATGACACCGTCACCAGTGCAGCCCATGTCCACCAGTGTCCCACAATGCAGCCTGTATCCATAGTTCAGCCTGTGTCCCCAATGCAGCCTGTGTCCCCAATGCAGCCTGTGTACTTCATGCAGCCTGTGTCCCCCAGTGCAGCCTGTGTCCGCTAGTGCAGCGTGTGTCCGCCAGTGCAGCCTGTGTCCCCAGTGCAGCCTGTGTTCGCCAGTGCAGCCTGTGTCCATCAGTGTCCCCCTGTGCAGCACGTATCTTCCAGTGCAGCCTGTATCCCGTAGTGCAGTCTGTATCCCCAGTGCAGCCTGTGTCCCCAGTGCAGCCTGTGTCCCCAGTGCAGCCCATGTCCTCAATGCAGCCCATGTCCCCCAGTATAGCCCGTGTCCCCCAGTTCAGCCCATGTCCCCCAGTGCAGCCCGTGTCCCCAATGCAGCCTGTGTCCGCCAGTGACCCACAGTGCAGCCCATGTCCACCAGTGCAGCCCATGTACTTCAGTGTCCCCCAGTGCAGCCTGTGTCCCCAATGCAGCCTGTGTTCCCAGTGCAGCCTGTGTATCCCATGCAGCCTGTGTCCCCCAGTGCAAAATATGTCCCCAATGCAGCCTGTGACTGCCAGTGCAGCCTGTGTCCCCAGTGCAGCCTGTGTCTGCCAGTGTCCCCCATGCAGCCGTTTGTCTCCAGTGCAGCCTGTGTCTGCCAGTGTCCCCCAGTGCAGCCTGTGTCCACCAGTATCCCCCAGTGCAGCATGTGTCCCCCAGTGCAGCCCGTGTCTGCCAGTGTCCCGCAGTGCCCCCAGTGCAGCCTGTATCCCCAATACAGCCTGTGTCCCCCAGTGCAGCCCGTGTCCCCAATGCAGCCTGTGTCACCAATGCAGCCTGTGTTCCCCAGTGCAGCTCCTGTCCCCAGTGCAGTCCATGTCCCCAGTGCAGCCCGTGTCCCCAATTCAGCCCGTGCCCCCCGTGTCCCCAATTCAGCCCGTGCCCCCCAATGCAGCCTGTGTGCCCAAAGCAGCCTGTGTCCCCAGAGCAGCCCATGTCCCCAAAGCAGCCTGTGTCCCCAGTGCAGCCTGTGTCCCCAATGCAGCCTACTTGTGCAGGGGAGGAGAGAGGAGAGCCGCTGCGATGGGGAACACAACAGCTTTAATTTCAATAGTTGTGTGTTCCCTGCTGCGCGTCATCATATACAGCCCCTCCCCCCTGTTCGGGAACTTTGATAGACAGCTCATCTGTCCCCAAATTGGATGGGTGATCCGTCTATCAAAGTTCCCCGGACAAGGGGGAGGGGCTGTATATGATGGCGCGCGGCGGGAAATACACAACTATTGGATCGAAAGCTGTTATGTTCCCTAGCGCTCTAATCAACCAGGTGGCGTCTCTCCTCCCCTCCAATCACTTTAGAGAATGGCTTCTCTACAATCCAGGCTGCCTCCCCGCTTCCAGGCAGCCCATACTCGCAAGCCCTCAAAATCCACTTACTGAGAACAGTATAGAATTTAAAGCCCAACTCTGGGCTCAGCCTGCCCCAGCGCTTTTCTCTGAAGACCCCCAGCAGTATTTTAAGCAATTTTTATGCTGACATTTTTTAAAAGTTTGCAGGTCAATCACACGATGTTCTTACTCTCTCTGCGCCAGTGCACAGTGAATACAGGGCTCTGTGGTGATGGTCTCTTGTAGCAGGCCCGTGCACACCCAAGATCTCCTCAATCTTTTGGGTTAAAGCGGAGTTCCACCCAAAAGTGGTGGAAGTTCTGCTTGTTCGCACCCTTCCCTGCCAAATTTGGCACCTTTAGGGGGAGGGCATACATGTCAAAAATCAGGTATCCGCTCCCACTTCGGTGCAAGATGCATCGATCTTTGAAACATCTTAGCCCTCCTCCTTCCCCCAATGTTTGCCTGAATTTGGACCTGAAACTGAGGCAAAGTCACACAGGACCCCTGTGAAATCTGCTCAGCGGCCACCCCAGAGATGTGTGAACCAGCTTCATTGAGAGAAAGTCACAATTTCCTGTCATGCAAATTAGATGTGGAGAAATCGGCCGCATCCAATTCTGATTAGTGTGAAACCAGCCTAAACGTCAGCAGCTACCGTATTCATAGCTGCTAATTTTTAGTTTTTTTTCCATCCAGGCTGGAACGGCGCTTTATAGGGCTTGTAAAGCCGTGTTTTTTCACATTAATGCATCCTAAAAACACTTCGCTGTCACAGGCCCCCCAACCCCCCTGTTTTACTTACATGTGCCCGTTCACCTACTGTGCATGTCCCCCGGCATCCTCTTCTTCATGGAGTCTCGGCGTTGATTGGATAGATTGATAGCAGCGCAGCCATTGACTCCTGCTGCTGTCAATCAAATCCAGTGACGTGGCCACTGGGGGGCGGGACCGAGTCATACACTCTGGAGGTTATTTACGAAAGGCAAATCCACTTTGCACTACAAGTGCAAACTAAAAGTGCAAAGTGCACTTAAATATTGCACTGAAAGTGCACTTGGAGTTGGAAGTGCAGTCACTGTAAATCTGAGTGGTAGATCTGAAATGAGGGGAAGCTCTGCTGATTTTATTATCCAATCATGTGCTGTTTTTTATTTTGCTTGCATTTCCCCCTTGTATCTACAGCAACTGTACTTCCAAATGCACTTTCATTGCACTTTTAAGTGCACTTTGCACTTGTAATTTGCACTTGTAGTGCAAAGTGGATTTGCCTTTCGTAAATAACCACCATTGTGGACACAGAGTGTATGACAGGGAGCGTGCCTGCAAGCTAACCCCCTCAGAAGAGAGCTTCCCAGAGGGTGTTAGCTATTGCAGGAAGGAGCCGAGACAGCCACCAAGTGACCCCAGAACAGGAGGATCGGGGCCACTCTGTGCAAAACGAACTACACAGTGGAGGTAAGTATGACATGTTTGTTATTTAAAAAAAAATTAAATAAACTTTACAATTACTTTAAGTAAAACTGGGTATCATTCCTACCTGAAAGACTGAGGGCATCTTGTGGCAATAGTGAGGTACTGAGGGGGACATCTCTAGATTATAAGTAAGTAACCTGAGATTTTTTTTTATTAGCTCAGAGTTGGGCTTTCTTTTTTAATGTTTAATGGGATTCTAAGAAACATTACATTTCTAAGGCTATTCTATACTATTTAACTAATAATTAGAGGATTTACTTTTCAACTTTAATTGCATTCTAATGCACCAGCATTAATGATGTTGATAAGCTACTTGACTACACAAACTATAAGTATTTACTAATCTAAGATTAGAGCAAGAATGTTTGTTTCTGAGAACATTGTTTTATCATTTTTGTAATATCTCTAATGAGTTTTTATAGATATTTATAAAGCTGGTTTGTATATTTAGAAAACTTGTACTATTTTCTCTTATCTCACAATTTCTTCATCTGTAATTATCCAGATTTTACTGAAATTTGTTGTTAAGTAAAACAAAATAAATATGGAATTGGCGGTGGGGGGGTGGGGGGATGTATGGATTCATTTTATCTCCTTTCCTGTTATGTGGCCATGTTATCTACAATACATTCAGTCAGAGGTGTATTTAGGTTTTGTGCTGCCCTAGGCCTGACTAAAATTGCACACCCCCTAATTTAAATATGACCCACCCCTTCCTGTCAAAGCCACACCCCTTCTTCTTTAAGACCCGCCCTGTCATATTCATGGGAAGAGGACAGAGGGACCCCATGGGTGAGACGGACAGAGGGACGCAGTGGGTGACGGACAGAGGAACGCTCAGTGGGAGACGGACAGAGGGACGCCGTGGGAGATGGACAGAGGGACGCCGTGGGAGATGGACAGAGGGACGCCGTGGAAGACGGACAGAGGGACGCCGTGGGAGACGGACAGAGGGACGCCGTGGGAGACGGACAGAGGGACGCCGTGGGTGACGGACAGAGGGACGCCGTGGGAGATGGACAGAGGGACGCCATGGGAGACGGACAGAGGGACGCTGTGGGAGATGGACAGAGGGACACGGACAGAGGGATGCTGTGGGAGATGGACAGAGGGAGCCGTGGGAGATGGACAGAGGACAGATGCCGCTTGCGGCCTTTTCCCAGGATCGCCGCGAGCTGTGGGCAGGATGTTTTAGGCAAGGCCACAGCTTCGGCCTAGTGCTCAGAGCGCCGGTCCTATGGAACAAAATGTTTTTTTTGCCCATGTCTACCTTCCCAGCCAAGACCCCACTCACCAGGACGCTTTTTCTAGTCGCCATGGGGACCGGGATTTGTCAAACCCTGGGTTACCTGGTGGCTACCTCTCTGGTGGTGCGGGTACAGCGTGGCTCCCTCTGTGGTGGCATGGGTACATTGTGGCTCCCTCTCTGGTGGAGCGGGTACAGCGTGGCTCCCTCTCTGGTGGCGCGGGTACACCATGGCTCCCTGTGGTGTCCCAGTACAGGTATTTGCTGTAGGCCCTGTCAGATTGAGACCCTCGGCTTGTGGGGCCTCCCCTGCAGGGACTCAGCTAGTCATGATGTGATTTATACTGTTATGGTTAATAATACATTTATTAGGTGCGTATAGCTTTAAGAGTTTTAGTCCGCCATTTTATGTTTAGTCAGAGTATATGAGAGTCAGTAGGACTAAGTGCTAGACAAGACCTTATGGTGTTGTATTATACTTTAACTTGTAACAAACTTTAAATGTAAGTTCCAAGGGGAATACAGATAAGACTCTATGATCCACAGCTCTCAGCCAATGGGCTTCAGACTCCCTCAGCTCTCAACCAATGGGCTTCAGTCTCCCTCAGCTCTCAACCAATAGGCTTCAGTCTTCCTCAGCTCTCAACCAATGGGCTTCAGTCTCCTCACGTCTATATAAGGGGTGGGAGTTCCTGTTTAGGAGAGTCTAGCGCTACACACAGTTTCTGGCAGGTCAGAGCAGATTTCAGTCAGAGCAGATTTCAGTCAGAGGAGAATCAGTGCAGGCCAGAGACCTCCCGTTCAGGAGAAAGTACAGCAAATCGCGGAGTACCCCTAAATACTATAGAATCAGTACTTCAGCGCAATTATCGGATCAATCCTTCATTCCGACGAAAAGCCTCAAGTCTACCGACACTTCAGTAAGTGCATCTATTCTTCAGCCTAGTCAAGCATAGGCCCAGTATTACTAATCCGGCCGCAAAAGCCGAAGATATATGATAAGCCAAGCCCAAGCATTATCAGCTGTGTGGTCCTCTAGAGACCGTCTGTGGAACCTTTGCGACACTTTGTGTGAACGCTGTGAAGATTTTGACATCTGTCTTCATGCCAGTAAAGCCTTCGTTATATTGACCCCTGTTGTGGACTGTGTTATTACCACCCTAGCTAGCGGGGATACGGAGGCCCCCGGAGCTGTAGTTTCCTGGGGTATACCAAGACTACAGTGGCGTCACGTGACAGAGAGGGTTAATACCATCCGACCCTCACTAAGGGTTATTAGCCCCAAGAACTAAGTAGCTAACCATTAAGCGTATGTGCGTGGCCGCGGGGCTCCCCCTCCCCGGTCATCACATCCCTCTCTGGTGGCGCGGGTACAGCGTGGTTCCCTCTCTGGTGGCGCAGGTACAGCTTGGCTCCCTCTCTAGTGGAGCGGGGTACAGCGCGGCTCTCTGGTGGCGCAGGGTACAGCATGGCATGGGGTACAGCGCGGCTCTCTGGTGGTGTGGGGTACAGTGTGGCTCCCTCTCTGGTTTCTCAAGCACAGTATTCTCTTTTGCGCCTCTTCTAACACCCCCTCCCTCCAGCAGAGTGCTTGCATGCTGGGGGCTGTAGCTTAGTGTCTATGGACACACTGGGGCCAGAGACTTAATTTCCCATGATGCCCCCCCAGAGTCTTGTGATTGGCCCCCTGCCGCCCCCCGCAAAGTGCCGCCCTAGGCCTGGGCCTTGTTGGCCTAGGCCAGAATACATCCCTGCATTCAGAGTTAAATATATAAAATAAGTAAATCATTAAATTATTTTTGTTGGTGAATGAGAATGAGTAAAACTGCATATTACTTAACCATTCATTGTAATTGTATGAAGAGAAAAAAGGCCTAAATTTAACGTGCAAACGTGGCAGGGTGAAACTGCCAATACATCAATATTTAGTGTGCCACCATCCTGATATTATTAACCAATTCATTGTAATTGCATAAAGTAAACTCTAAGAAGCTAAATTCACCCGGTTTTTTTCATGGTCAATAACATGCTAGTTATTTTTAAAATCTATTATTACGTTACAATAAATTATAACTTCAGTTTCATGGGTACTAGCCCAGCTCACAACACATGCAGGTTGGCTATAGAACTAGCAGTATGTAGCCTATACTATGTTAATACAATCACATATATCCCTTATCGTTAGAGGTGTTTCAAGGATGGACATGACAAAGTTCTAGTTGGTGACCTGGTACAATTTTACATTCTTCTATTTTTTTTTCATCACATTGTATACAGTATAAACATTTGTAGACTAGCCACTAAAGGAAGCTCTCAAATGTCCAATGATTACCTGTATCTTCTTCTTCTGCTTGCCTGATACCCACACCCCATGAACACATATGTGTGTACAAAACATGTAGGGTTGAGCTTTAATAGTGATGTTGTCACACCTGATGGCTTGTTGGAGTTTATAGATGTTTGTATGCTTACTTAATTTGGGAGTACCTCTCTCTTTTATTTAAATAAACGCCGCTTAACAATATTACAATATGGTATCCTCTACTTTGTTTTTGCTGTGAACATATTATTATTATTATTATTATTATACAGGATTTATATAGCGCCAACAGTTTACGCAGCGCTTTACATTAGGGAAGACAGTACATTTACAATACAAATCAATACAGGAGGGATCAGAGGGCCCTGCTCGTAAGAGCTTACAATCTAGAAGGGAGGGTCAAGTGGAACAAGCAGTAGTTAGCTGTGGGGGATGGTCAGATGGACTCAGATGAAAAGTGCAGTTGCTAGGTGTGGGAAAGGTAGGCTTCTCTGAAGAGGAGGGTTTTCAGGGATGGAGGACGAAGGAGAGAGTTGAAGGTAGAGAAGAGTTGCCGGGGACGGGATGATAAGTTTTAAATGAGGGTGATGAAATAGGTCTGCTTGGCAGTGAGGAGGTTGGAATTGTATTTTTGGAGGGCAGATTTATACTGGACAAAGTCTTCCTTGGACTTAGTCTTGTGCCACCGGCGCTCGAGAGCACGGCTGTGTTTTTTCAGGCTTCTAGTATCATCTGTTTGCCAGGGTTGAAGGGGGCGTGGTCTTATTCTGCGTGTATTGAGGGGGGCCAGTCTGTCCAGGGGTTCTAGAAGTGAAGTGTTGTAGACAGAAGTGGCTAGGTGGGTGCAGGACAGGGGTGCGATTGTGTCATAGAGGTGGTCAGTCGCAGAATATAGAAGAGAAGGGTTGATATTGTAAAGGTTTCTACGAGTAACTGTTAGGCATTTGGAGGGAAAGGAGGCAGAGGAGAGGGAGAGAGTGAAATTAATAAGATAGTGATCAGAGAGGGGGTAAGGATAGTTGGAGAGGTTGCATGGGGTGCATAGGTGGGAAAAGACAAGGTCAAGGGTATTACCTTCAGAGTGAGTAGGAGCCTGTATCCATTGCTTCAGGTCAAAGGAGGAGGTTAGACTGAGGAGTTTTGAGGTTGCAGGAGTGCTAGCATTAGTAGGGATGTTGAAGTCACCAAGAATGATTGTGGGGATTTCAGAAGAGAGAAAGTAGGGTAGCCAGGCAGAGAAGTCATCAAGGTAGGAGGATACTGGGCCGGGGGGGCGGTAGATCACAGCTATCCTTAGAGAAACTGGGGAGAAGAGACGAATGCAGTGTGCCTCAAATGAGGAGAGTGACAGAGAGGGAGGTGGGTGAAGTACCTGAAAGGTGCTATGTGGGGCTAATAGGATTGCAACACCCCCTCCTTTACGTCCACAGGGTCTGGGGGAGTGAGTCCAAAGAAGACCACCATGGGATAGAGCAGCAGAAGACGCAGTGTCGGATTCGTGAAGCCATGTTTCTGTAATGGCAAGTAGATTAAATGAATTAGTGATAAAGAGATCGTGGAGGGAGGTGAGTTTGTTACAGACCGAGCGAGCGTTCCAAAGGCTGCAAGAGAAAGGGAGCCTGGTCTTGGGAAGAAGAGAAATGGGAACTAGATTGTGTGCATTGCGGCTACTGCCAGAGGGTGTAGGGTAATGGGTGCGTTGAGCACAGTTAGGTGAGGGAGGGCCAGGGTTTGGGGATACATCACCAGAGGATAGGAGAAGCAGAAGAGTGAGGGAGGTAATGTGGGAATGTGATTTATATGAAGGGACATTCCCCAGTGATTTGGAGAATTGGGCATTTGACATTAGAATTAGCATGAGTTGGTGAGTGCAGTAATAGGAAGAGGACAGAATTGAGGGCGATATATATAGGGTGTGGGGTGGAGAAGAGGGGTGAAGGGAAGACAGTTTAAGGATAGAAGACACAGCTATCAGAAGGAGTGGTAGACAGAGCATTTTTAAAAGGCCCCCAAAAAAATAGAGGTATACCTATATTATAAAGAGCAAGACATACTATCTTTTTCCGCTGTGTGCATACGCTGAAGTGCAGAGTCAGAAGTGCGTCCACTTATAGAAAAGCCCCACTTGAAGAAAGAGCCCCAGATGCAATGAGCCCCTGCTATGGCTTCCCCCAAAGAGATGCATACTTTTATACTGATGAGATAGGGGGTGGGTGCATTTCAATTATCTAATCAGGAGGTAATAAGGGTTTGCTGGTCAACAGGGCAAAATTCTTACTTCAGAAACAGATCAGCAAGAGGGCAATAAAATTAATGGACCATAATTTTGGGTAGGTTAAGGGAGATAATAAAACATTGTAATGTGGACAGGCCTACATAGGGTTAAGCAAAAATAACATGTCAGTATTATCAAATAGACATAGGCAAAGCAATGTTTCCGTTTTTGGCAGGATAGCACACAGCTGAACATACCATAAGTAGTTTGGACTAGAGAAATAAAAAACTTTAGGTTTTCAATTCTGGGCGGATAGCACACAGCTGAACATACCTGTGAAGAGATGGAGAAGAGATCTTTAAACAAGTGCAGAGTCAGAAGTGCGTCCACTTATAGAAAAGCCCCACTTGAAGAAAGAGCCCCAGATGCAATGAGCCCCCTGCTAACGTATGTAATGTTTCTTTGCTCAGTGCATTGATCAGAGTTTATATTTGGAGTACCTTTGTGGAAGCAGTTTGATCCATCCTACGCCGGTTTGAGGCAGGGATCACAAAGTCTGAGTTGACCTCTATTCCTGTGAGGTCTGACCATTGGGTAAGATGCTTATGTGTATGTGGTGGGGGATCATGGCACACTGGATGAAGTGGCATTGAAATTGCTTTTATAGAACTTTCTTTTACCAGTTTAATTCAATGTTCACATGCTTTATTGATGTACAATTTTATGGCTAAATAAACAATCACTACTGCAATAAAACGTTTTTTTTAGTGTAACATCTTATCTATACATAGCTGTAACATAAATCAGAAATATTAGATTTTTTTGGGTAAAATCAACAACTTCTAATCGTGAGGTAGTGCATAAAAAAGTCAGCGTATCTGCATAATTGATCTGTGAGTTTCTGTGCCCACCCAGGGGATATGAAATAAGGCTGTTCACAGAAGGTAGCACCGAAGTTATTGTATCCTGTACCAGGACAATGCCAGACACCTCAGCACCAGCAATTTGGAGCTGCAGTCTCATATAACCATATAACATCCCTATGCTGAGAGAAAACTGTCAGACTCTTCAGGGTTTACTGTAGTAATGGACTCAGAGGAAGTCATAGCTGCAGGTTTCAATGGAAGAAGACTAGAAGGTGCTTAGAGTTGCTGAGATAGATAGTTCCATGTGGGCTGTGTGCTACTTTCTGGACACTGGGACTGCTGGGCCTTTTGGTTCGATATAGGCTGTGAGTTGCTTTCTGAACACTGAAACGTCACTTCTGTGCCCATCTACTGTCATACTGCGTGAACCCTAAGCTGAAACTGAGAAGGTTTACTTGATGTTCGCTGAACCCAGCTGGAAATCTGCAAACCCAGAACCCAACTGAAGCAGTGGAATTTCTTTCTGCCCTTTTTAAAGCCCAATTTGCAAAATTTTGTTGAAAAAGGAATTTGTAATTGGGCACTGCCATGAAGGATATATACCGATGTAAAAATATACCATTCAGTGGGGAGTGGACATTTTATTTCAGGTTAAAGGACAACATTAAAAGTACATAATTAATTTAAAAACATCATTGGAGGGTGTCTTAAATCTGCATGTGAAGTTGAACACCTGTATGATGTACTCCCACAAAAGTGATATCTAGGGGAACAAATCTATTGGTGCTAAATGACAATTCTGGGTCAGATTCATTCTTCTTGTAAAAGAATAGCATGAGCTCCATCTCATAATCCATACTAGACTCTTAGTAATTAGATAAGGGTGGATTTTGAGGAGAACCCATGTAATTTTGTTCTTAATAGGACAAAATAAAGTGGATGGAGTTCCCCTCAAAATCACCCCAACTGCCTGGTACCCTCTGAGAGCTGTGGGCATCTTGCCTGGTATAGTTCACGAGGGAGGGAAGTGGTGCAACATTGCTACCTAGATGCTACCTAGATGAAAAAGAATACTGCAAACTCCAGACTGAAATAAATGACACTATGGGCCAGATTCAGGTAGAGTTACTCTGGAGTATCAGTGATACTCCAGCCTAACTCTCACTTTGAGCCGGCGTTTCTGTTTTCTGTAGTTAGAAAAAAAGAAACGCCGGGTTGGAGTTCCTATACGAGCGGCGTAATTGTATTACGCCGTCGTATCGGAACTGCAATTTTAAAAATGGCGCTGGGGGCGTTCCTGCTGATTAATCGAGAATCGGCAATTCACGATCGTATTCGGGCGCGACACAGTGACTTTCTGACGTTTCCGTAAGAGATACGCAGCGTAAAGATAAAGCAGCCCCTAGTGGAGTATCCTATGTTAAGTATGGCCGTCGTCATCGCGTCGAAAAAATAATAATTTGTGTCGTTTGCATAAAACGTCCGTGAATGGGTATTGACGTCATTGACGTTCCCTGAAAGAATTTGGAGCATGCGCACTGACAGTCGACGCATGCGCAGTACGTTCGCCGCGGGATCGCGCCTAGTTATAATAATACACGCCCCCTACCCTCCCAATTTGAATTCCGCCGGCTCGTTTTCGATACGCCGCCGCAACTTTAGGAGCAAGTGCTGTGTGAATAACAGTACTTGCTCCTAAAGTTTCGGCGGAGTAACGTAAATGAGAAACGCCCATCTACCTGAATCTGGCCCAATGTATTGCAACTATTTATTATTAATATCTTATTGCCCTATATTAGTGTAAGTGCCTGTGTTTGATTGACTATGAGGCTTTTATAATTCCCAGTACAGCAATACTCAGACTGGGCGATAGAGAAACAGATAAAAGAGCCAATCAGTTTAGGACAAAGGATATGCTAATTGAATGGGAGAGCAGAGTGCCAGAAAAATAAGCTCATCAATCTGTTTTTTCACTTTTCAAATCCTTTTTTAGAGTTTGTTAGGAAAAATTGTTTGTGTGTGTGTGTGTATATATATATATATAGTGTATTTAGCTGTTTACCTGGTGATCCTTTTTTTGAAAAATTGTAGAATGGATGAATAAAATCAACAGTGATGTGAGAAATATAGCAAATACAAAGTAAAAGCCATTATGACCTTATATGCATCCGGCTTAGAAGGAAATGAAAGTATCACCTTATAAAATCTCACATTGAGACAGTTTATGATTTGCTGTGTATAATCATGCTGAAAACCAGCTCAGGTTGGTGAATAGAGTGAATTATAAAATGTTTGGTACTCTTTTGTTTTCTGTATCATGATATTAAATAAGAAACTCTATATGAGCGCTAAATATAAGATTTGGATATCATAAGATACAGGAAAGTAAAGTTCATACATGCAGTTAAAAATAAAATGAAAAATACAGACCCACATTGTCTGAATATTGTTTATTGCTCTGTTTCCAATCCTTGTGACTGACTCTGACCTTTTAAAGACAAAATCTACCTTTGTGTTAAAGAGATGCAGGGTGAGAGAAATTGGTTCAAACTCCCCGAAGGCTGTTAAATGACATGTTCTAGCAATCACTGACTGTTATCCACAGCGTAATTAGTTTGCAGATGAGAAGTGTGTCTGTAATTCTTTCTTGGTAAGACACATTGAAGAAATACAATATACCTGACCTTCAGGTATTTAACTCTGTGGAATTATAATAAAAAATGCAGCATAGACAATTTAAAAACTTCTAGAATTACCACAAATAAGAGGTGGTCAAATAGATGTGAGAATCAGCCTGGATGTACTAATCTACAACCAGCAAAGAAAACTGAATAAAATCTTCCACAATTCAACTTCCAGAATTTTCTATTTTTTAATTACTTTTTTGATAACTTTTTTTATTTAGTTAATACAAATCTTTTACCCTCTGCCTTACTTAGAAATACCAACCTTCAAAGTTAGGCATATAGGCTGGTACACTGCTAAAGGACAGCCTGAATGTTGGTTCTCTCCCAAAAGTATACAACCTATAAGCCCTTCAACAAGAGAATAAGAACAAAAAATCTCTGGGACTTTCAAGGCAGAATGAAGAAAAAATGTTTGTTATTGCTAAAAGACAAGTGCCAATTTTTATTTTACAGTATGAAGAAAAACAGACAACAGTCCAAAAAATTGTTGTATGTAACAAACAATATACGCAGAAAACATCGGGAAAAAACACAATCTTATTTATATACATCAATACCCTAGTATATACAGGTACGCTCCAAGGGGCTGCCAGTATGATATTACTTGGTCAACTTGGGAGAAACTCTTGAATGGATCCCGTCTTATTTCAGAAAATGTCCTTCTTCATGGGCTTTAATGGTTATGAAACATATCTAAAATTGTAATATGTTATAATTACTGTGGGAGTATAAAAACATACAGTACAGAATATTCAAATAAATACAATTGGCTATTGTATATAGAAGTACACTAAGGCCTCGTACACACGATCAAATCTGTCCGCTGGAAACGGTCTGCTGGACCGTTTCAGCAGACAGATTCGATCGTGTGTACGGCCGAGCCGACGGATTTGGCCACCCGACAGATTTCAAAGCATGCTTTGAAATCTATTGGGTGGGAATCCGTCCGCCCGACATGTCTGCTGGTTAGTACACTTACCAGCAGACATGTCGTCCCGCACCGCCGCCGCACCGCCGCCGAATGGATTCGGCGCATGCGCGGAAGTGTTTTACTTCCTGGTGCGGTGACGTGGCGGCGTCAACGTCACCGCCACGTCACCGACACGTCAGCGCGCCGTCTGCTGGCGGGGATTTTGGTTTGCTCGTGTGTACACGCGAGCAAACCAAAATCCCAGCAGACAGATTTGTTCAAATCTGTCAGACAGACAGATTTGAACAAATCTGTCTGCTCGTGTGTACGAGGCCTTACAGTAAATAAAACAGCAAATGAACACAGGTAAGATCTATCAGATGAGGCTGATGTGGACTATACCTCAACCAGTATGCAAAGGGGGGCACTGCATGGACCCCTGCATGTCCACAGGGACCCTTAATGTAAAGGCAACATAGCCAGTGCATGGCGGGGTGTTCTGTGAATGAATATATTAAACATAAAGTTGGGACGGTATAGCAAAAAGGTAGCTCAGGTAAGTACAGAGAAACAGCACATAGATAAGAAGGATGGATAGATCAAAGCGATATAGATCTACCCATAAAATCGAAGAAATCCCCAAATTAATGGCAAAGAAAGGGAAACAATTAGCATACCTTACAGAGTATAAGTTGTAGCCTAACAGGGGGACAGGGGGCCTGTTCCCATGAGATAGACGCATTTTAGCAACTCAGTGGTCAGTTCTGTCCTATAAGGTTTTAGCAAAAGAAAAACGTTGGCATATTTGACTGCATTAAGCAGGGTTAATCTCAGTCTGTAGCAGAAGTTCAGAGGGCAATACATTTACACTACTAAGATAGCTAAGGAAATGCTTTGTAGTGCCCAGAGAGTTACCTGTAACTAGCAATGTTCAAGTGGTCTGACTTCAGTCATTCTATACCTAAAAACGAACAGTTAACTTTTTAATAGTAGCCTCCCAAATGGGTACCCCTCCTACCCCAGGGCCAGAGATATTTTTTGCTGCCCTTTTGAGGTTGTTACCAAGGGTGCTTTTGTGCTTCTAATACAGACCCATCATGTAATGGTTTCAGCCCTAAGGGTATGAGGGCATCAGCAGCTCATATGCCTGAAATGAAGGACCTGTATATTCAAGGTGTAGATTTAAAAAGTGCAATACATAATCAATTAAATAAACAAAGCAAAAATATTTAAAGGATTGGTGAATGCAAGTCCCATGGACTAGGTCTGAGAAGCGAACCACATTTTTTATTTGTTTCTTTCTTCTCATCATAGAAACTGCAAAGAGCTCTCTGTGCAAGATACATCTACCAAACATAAATGAGTGTCAAAGGCAGCATGTCATTTGTTTAATTAAAACGTTGGTTTCATTTTTGCGATAACATTATTAATTAAACTTTCAAATTCAGTGAATACATTTTAGGCATTTGGTTACTGAGCCAATATTTAATAATTGCACACTTTTATTATTGAAGTTTCTCTTTAAATCAGCTTTTGAAATACAGAGCAATATCTATGCAGGCAAAATCATATGTGGAAAGATATACGCTGTGAAAAGGCTACCCTTACATGGCTACCTCACTCAATTAAATATGGAAAAGTACTGGGATTGATTTACTAGAATTAGTACACTTAGAATCTGGTGCAGCAGTTCATGATAGCCAATCAGCTTCTAACTTCAGCTTGTTCAATTAAGGGCCCTTTCACACGTGCGGACGAACAGTCCGCTTTTTCTAAGTCCGTAAACGGACTTAGAATGGGGCCCTATGGGAGCGGATCCGTTAGCGGATGATGCATCCGCTAACGTCCGCCTGCTATCCGCGTCCGCCTGGATCCATTTTGCGGACGGAAGAAAACCCTATTTTTCTTCCGTCCGGTGGATCGGATCGGATGCAAACGGACAGACGGTCCGTTTCCATCCGATTCCCCATAGGGGATAGCAGAGGAGAGACAGGGCGGTCCTTGCACAGTGTGCGGGGACCGCCCTGTCCGCCGACAGCTGAGCGGGACCCCCCGCTGAGCTGACGGACACACACGGTGCGGACCGAAAAACGGTCCGCACCGTGTGAAAGGGCCCTTAGATTTGGCATTGGCAATAACACCGGGAAGCTATGGTAATTGGTTTATATGCACAGCTGCACCAGATTTAGCTCTCTCTAGCTTTAGTAAATAATCCCCACTATGTTTTTCTCTTTCTAATTTTTCAGCATAAAGAGTAAAGAAGACAAAAAAAGTAATCCCCTCAGTCTTCCTTGATTGGTCATTGTGGTGAAAGTAAACTACTTCAGCCCCGGAAGGATTTACCACTTTCCTGACCAGGCCATTTTTTGCGATACGGCACTGTGTCGCTTTAACTGACAATTGCACGTCATTCGACATTGTACCCAAACAAAATTCTTTCTTTAGGTGGTATTTGATCACCTCTGCGTTTTTTGCACCATAAACAAAGAGTGACAATTTAGATTTTTTTTTCTTTTTTAACCTTTTGCTATAATACATATCCTAAAAAAAAATTATATATATATATATATATATATATATATATATATATATATAAAACAAATGTATTCATTAGTTTAGGTCAATATATATTCTTCTACATATTTTTGGTGAATAAAATCGCAATATTGATTGGTTTGCGCAAAAGTTATCAAGTCTACAAACTATGGGATAGATTTAGGGTCTTTTCATTTTTTTTACTGTTTTTACTAGTAATGATTAGGGATGAGCCGAACACCCCCGGGTTCGGTTCGCACCAGAACGTTCGAACAGACCGCGGGTTCGCACGAATATTTCGAACCCCATTGAAGTCTATGGGACCCGAACGTTCGAATTCAAAAACGGTCATTTTAAAGACCAAAATTCAATTAAATGTTGGAAAACGTCGTTCAAAACCCAGGTCTTGCCCCAGGGAACATGAATCAATGGAAAAAACATTTTTTTTAAACGGCCGTTTTTTGCGGAGCAGCCATTTTAATGATGCTTTAAGTGAAAAAAAATAAAAATTCCTTTAAATATCACACCTGCTGGGTGTCTATAGTAGTGGCACGTGTTTAGAAATGTCCCTGCACAACATGAAAGGACCAAAAAAAAAAGTAATTAATGCTACTTGCGCAAGTTCTGTGTGGCAACATTATGTCGAATATTTTAGCGGTGGTGGGGGGCCATTATTGTTGTGTGAAAGAAAATTTTTAGAAAAAAGGGCACACCTCAAACATACTGTAATTGGAGCGCAACAAGGAGCCACGTGCAAAGTATCGCATCAAAAATTGTTATTAGGCGCCCCTGTTAAACAGGGGCTGAAAAATTGTGCCTTGGGCACAACACAACACTTGCAACCCCTCCCAATAACTCCAATTGGAGCGCAACAAGGAGCCACGTGCAAATTATTGCATCAAAAATTGTTATTAGGCGCCCCTGTTAAACAGGGGCTGGAAAATTGTGCCTTGGGCACAACACAACACTTGCAACCCCTCCCAATAACTCCAATTGGAGCGCAACAAGGAGCCACGTACAAATTATTGCATCAAAAATTGTTATTAGGCGCCCCTGTTAAACAGGGGCTGAAAAATTGGGCCTTGGGCACAACACAACACTGCAACACCTCCCAATAACTCCAATTGGAGCGCAAGAAGGAGCCACGTTCAAAGTATTGCAACAAAAATTGTTATTAAGCGCCCCTGTTAAACAGGGGCTGAAAAATTGGGCCTTGGGCACAACACAACACTTGCAACCCCACCCAATAACTTCAATTGGAGCGCAACAAGGAGCCACGTGCAAATAATTGCATCAACAATTGTTATTAGGCGCCCCTGTTAAACAGGGGCTGGAAAATTGTGCCTTGGGCACAACACAACACTTGCAACCCCTCCCAATAACTCCAATTGGAGCGCAAAAAGGAGCCACGTGCAAATTATTGCATAAAAATAGTTATTAGGCGCCCCTGTTAAACAGGGGCTGAAAAATTGTGCCTTGGGCACAACACAACACTTGCAACCCCTCCCAATAACTCCAATTGGAGCGCAACAAGGAGCCACATACAAATTATAGCATCAAAAATTGTTATTAGGCGCCCCTGTTAAACAGGGGCTGGAAAATTGGGCCTTGGGCACAACACAACACTGCAACCCCTCCCAATAACTCCAATTGGAGCGCAACAAGGAGCCACGTGCAAAGTATTGCAACAAAAATTGTTATTAAGCGCCCCTGTTAAACAGGGGCTGAAAAAGTGGGCCTTGGGCACAACACAACACTGCAACCCCTCCCAATAACTCCAATTGGAGAGCAACAAGGAGCCACGTGCAAATTATTGCATCAAAAATTGTTATTAGGTGCCCCTGTTAAACAGGGGCTGAAAAATTGTGCCTTGGGCACAACACAACACTTGCAACCCCTCCCAATAACTCCAATTGGAGCGCAACAAGGAGCCACGTGCAAATAATTGCATCAAAAATTGTTATTAGGCGCCCCTGTTAAACAGGGGCTGGAAAATTGTGCCTTGGGCACAACACAACACTTGCAACCCCTCCCAATAACTCCAATTGGAGCGCAACAAGGAGCCACATACAAATTATTGCATCAAAAATTGTTATTAGGGCCCCTGTTAAACAGGGGCTTAAAAATTGGGCCTTGGGCACAACACAACACTGCAACTCCTCCCAATAACTCCAATTGGAGCGCAACAAGGAGCCACATGCAAAGTATTGCAACAAAAATTGTTATTAGGCGCCCCTGTTAAACAGGGACTGGAAAATTGTGCCTTGGGCACAACACAACACTTGCAACCCCTCCCAATAACTCCAATTGGAGCGCAACAAGGAGCCACGTGCAAATTATTGCATCAAAAATTGTTATTAGGTGCCCCTGTTAAACAGGGGATGAAAAATTGTGCCTTAGGCACTGGTGGCGGCGCCCAGAAACACAACATTTCTTACTAGCTATCAGCAAGAAAAGTGAGGAGGAGAAGGATATTCCATCAGCAGCATAAGAGGACAGTCACTCAGCATCAGCAGTCTAAAAGGGATCCGACATTTCAACAAAAAATATATTATTCATTAATATCAGCATCAGGTGCTTGGTAGCTGGTGTTGATCCAAGCCTGATTCATTTTGATGAAGGTCAGTCGATCAACAGAGCTGGTGGAGAGGCGCACCCTGTGATCAGTGACAAAGCCTCCAGCAGCACTGAATGTCCGTTCTGAAAGAACACTGGATGCAGGGCAAGCCAGTAGCTCAATTGCGTACTGGGTAAGCTCTGGCCAGTGATCCATCCTCAAGACCCAGTAAGCCAGAGGATTTTCGGTGGGGAAGGTGTCCAAGTCGGATCTTGCCCCTAGGTATTCCCGGACCATATAAAGCAGACGCTGGCGATGGTTGCTGGAACCGGTCAGACCTTGGGGCTGCGGACTAAAAAACTGCCTGAATATTGAAGTGCTCAGGTGGTATGTAACAGCACAAGCGGAGTGACACCAAATGCGCTCAGGTGATATATAACAGCACACGTACAGTGGCACTACCTGCGCTCAGGTGGTATATACCAGCACACGTACAGTGGCACTATCTGTGCTCAGGTGGTATATAGCAGCACACGTACAGTGGCACTATCTGTGCTCAGGTGGTATATAGCAGCACACGTACAGTGGCACTATCTGTGCTCAGGTGGTATATACCAGCACACGTACAGTGGCACTATCTGTGCTCAGGTGGTATATACCAGCACACGTACAGTGGCACTATCGGTGCTCAGGTGGTATATACTAGCACACATAGAGTGGCACTATCTGTGCTCAGGTGATATATACCAGCACACGTACAGTGGCACTATCTGTGCTCAGGTGGTATATACCAGCACACGTACAGTGGCACTATCTGTGCTCAGGTGGTATATACCAGCACACGTACAGTGGCACTATTTGTGCTCAGGTGGTATATACCAGCACACGTGCGGTGACCCCAAATGCGCTCAGGTGGTATGTAACAGCACACGTGCGGTGACCCCAAATGCGCTCAGGTAGTATAAAACAGCACACGCACAGTCAGAGCGACTGCGTTTCTGTGCAATTCAATAGCCCACTTGCATTAACAGCAACTGCCTTTCTGTGCAAATAAATAGCACACGTGCAGTAACAGTTAATGCGTCTATGTGCAATTAACTAACACGTGTACACTAACACGTTAGAGCATCAAGCACAATCTCCTGCCTGACAGATACTAATAGCAGAACTAGCTAAGCTATACAGTTTATAAATATATTGACAACTCCTAGGGATGTCAATATATTCTCTACAAACTGTACATTTAACTATACTAACTAGTAGCCTCCCTGATCTATCTATCTATCTATCTATCTATCTATCTATCTATCTATCTATCTATCTATCTGAAAAGACACTGTGTCTCTATCTATCTATCTCTCTCTCTCTCTCTGTCTGTCTGACTTCTCTCAAAGAAAGCCGATACACACTACACGAGGCCGCCCGGGAGGCGGCCTTTTATAGTGTGGGGCGTGTGCTAAAGCCCTGAGCCCTAATTGGCCAAAGCACCCAGGCGTTGGCCAATTAGGTCTCTTCGTTTTTTGGGCGCTGTGATTGGCCAAGCATGCGGGGTCATGGTGCAATCAGCGCGCAACACCGCAGTGAATTATGGGCCGTTGCGCGTCATTCGAATTTGGCGCGAACGTTTCGAACAGCCGATGTTCGATGCGAACATGTGTTCGCATCGAACGCAAAGCTCATCCCTAGTAATGATGGTGATCTGCGATTTTTAGTGGGAAATGCCACATTGCAGCGGACAAACCTGACCCCAAATTACACATTTGGGGGCAAGTGACATTATTACATTGATCAGTGCTCTAAAAATGGACTGATCAATGTAAAAATGACACTGGCAGGAAAGGGGTTAACACTAGGGGGCGATCAAGGGGTTAAGTGTGTTTCTTAGGTGTGTTCTAACTGTAGGGTGTATGAGCTACCAGGGACATGACAGAGATCACTGTCACCTGTTAGAATGGGGATTCGACTCGTTTACAAAGGTCGATCCCCGTTATGCCACTGTATTAGGCGATCAAGTCCGCCTGATCCCCGGGCATACTCTTGCAGCTTACAGCAGGAGCGAGAGCCCGCCGCCGGTGGCGTGTGCCTGCCTGCAACTGTGCCTGCGTGAACCGCCGTACAGGTTTTGGCGATTCGTGCAGGAGAGCCGACCTGCCGCAGTATATCTTCGTGAGCTGGTCGGCTAGTGGTTAAAGCCTCCGCTGTTTGCTTCCTTCCACGCATTTTGCGTGGGATATGTAGGATGTAAAGGCTAGAAAACATGTATTTTATGTAAGTTTCTCTGAGGTTGAAAAAAAGGAAAGTATACTAATAAGCAGAGTGGACTGTCTCAGGTGGTATATAGGAGCACACGTACAGTGGCACTATCTGTGCTCAGGTGGTATATAGGAGCACACGTACAGTGGCACTATCTGTGCTCAGGTGGTATATAGCAGCACACGTACAGTGGCACTAACTGCGCTCAGGTGGTATATACCAGCACACGTACAGTGGCACTATCTGCGCTCAGGTGGTATATAGGAGCACACGTACAGTGGCACTATCTGCGCTCAGGTGGTATATAGGAGCACACGTACAGTGGCACTATCTGTGCTCAGGTGGTATATAAGAGCACACGTACAGTGGCACTATCTGTGCACAGGTGGTATATACCAGCACACGTACAGTGGCACTATCTGTGCTCAGGTGGTATATAGCAGCACACGTACAGTGGCACTATCTGTGCTCAGGTGGTATATACCAGCACACGTACAGTGGCACTATCTGTGCTCAGGTGGTATATAGCAGCACACGTACAGTGGCACTATCTGTGCTCAGGTGGTATATAGCAGCACACGTACAGTGGCACTATCTGTGCTCAGGTGGTATATAGGAGCACACGTTAAGTGGCACTATCTGTGCTCAGGTGGTATATAGGAGCACACGTACAGTGGCACTATCTGTGCTCAGGTGGTATATAGGAGCACACGTACAGTGGCACTATCTGTGCTCAGGTGGTATATAGGAGCACACGTACAGTGGCACTATCTGTGCTCAGGTGGTATATACCAGCACACGTACAGTGGCACTATCTGTGCTCAGGTGGTATATACCAGCACACGTACAGTGGCACTATCTGTGCTCAGGTGGTATATACCAGCACACGTACAGTGGCACTATCTGTGCTCAGGTGGTATATACTAGCACACGTACAGTGGCACTATCTGTGCTCAGGTGGTATATAGGAGCACACGTACAGTGGCACTATCTGTGCTCAGGTGGTATATACCAACACACGTGCGGTGACCCCAAATGCGCTCAGGTGGTATGTAACAGCACACATGCGGTGACCCCAAATGCGCTCAGGTAGTATAAAACAGCACACGCACAGTCAGAGCGACTGCGTTTCTGTGCAATTCAATAGCCCACTTGCATTAACAGCAACTGCCTTTCTGTGCAAATAAATAGCACACGTGCAGTAACAGTTAATGCGTCTATGTGCAATTAACTAACACGTGTACACTAACACGTTAGAGCATCAAGCACAATCTCCTGCCTGACAGATACTAATAGGAGAACTAGCTAAGCTATACAGTTTATAAATATATTGACAACTCCTAGGGATGTCAATATATTCTCTACAAACTGTACATTTAACTATACTAACTAGTAGCCTCCCTGATCTATCTATCTATCTATCTATCTATCTATCTATCTATCTATCTATCTATCTGAAAAGACACTGTGTCTCTATCTATCTATCTCTCTCTCTCTCTCTGTCTGTCTGACTTCTCTCAAAGAAAGCCGATACACACTACACGAGGCTGCCCGGGAGGCGGCCTTTTATAGTGTGGGGCGTGTGCTAAAGCCCTGAGCCCTAATTGGCCAAAGCACCCAGGCTTTGGCCAATTAGGTCTCTTCGTTTTTTGGGCGCTGTGATTGGCCAAGCATGCGGGGTCATGGTGCAATCAGCGCGCAACGCCACAGTGAATTATGGGCCGTTGCGCGTCATTCAAATTTGGCGCGAACATTTCGAACAGCCGATGTTCGATACGAACATGTGTTCGCATCGAACGCAAAGCTCATCCCTAGTAATGATGGTGATCTGCGATTTTTAGTGGGAAATGCCACATTGCAGCGGACAAATCTGACCCCAAATTACACATTTGGGGGCAAGTGACATTATTACATTGATCAGTGCTCTAAAAATGGACTGATCAATGTAAAAATGACACTGGCAGGAAAGGGGTTAACACTAGGGGGCGATCAAGGGGTTAAGTGTGTTTCTTAGGTGTGTTCTAACTGTAGGGTGTATGGGCTACCAGGGACATGACAGAGATCACTGTCACCTGTTAGAATGGGGATTCGACTCGTTTACAAAGGTCGATCCCCGTTATGCCACTGTATTAGGCGATCAAGTCCGCCTGATCCCCGGGCATACTCTTGCAGCTTACAGCAGGAGCGAAAGCCCGCCGCCGGTGGCGTGTGCCTGCCTGCAACTGTGCTTGCGTGAACCGCCGTACAGGTTTTGGCGATTCGTGCAGGAGAGCCGACCTGCCGCAGTATATCTTCGTGAGCTGGTCGGCTAGTGGTTAAAGCCTCCGCTGTTTGCTTCCTTCCACGCATTTTGAGTGGGATATGTAGGATGTAAAGGCTCGAAAACATGTATTTTATTTAAGTTTCTCTGAGGTTGAAAAAAAGGAAAGTATACTAATAAGCAGAGTGGACTGTCTGCTGTATGGGAACTCCTCCAGACATGAGACTATAGGGAAATAGTGAAAAAAATAAACTTGTCCAAAAGCAACTATGAATTTGTTAAATTACAGAATCTTCTGAAAGGATAATAAACACTTTAAGCTAAAAATCTATCCCCTCTAGTCTAAACTGTGTGATGCTGCTTTTTATGTTACATTATAGAATGTAGAAAATGTAATTAATGTAATTAATAGTTTTAGCATTTCATAAAAATTTCATACATTTCAATAAATCTTATTTGTAAGGAATTTTAAGATGTTTCTGTATTTGAAATGTAAATGAAAATTCAATTTTTTTTATGAAAAACAATCAAACTCAGTTATGAAAATATTGCTTCAAAAAAACTGTCTGCATTGTTCATTGCCTAAAATATTAAAATAATTTAATTTTCCCAGGGTAGCTCGGAATATGATTGATTGGTGTAAGAGATCACAGACATGTCTAAAGGAACGCACTTTAAAAAATGAAGCCAGCTGTTTCTCTGTTGGTGTGATAAGTTCATTAGAAAACATTAGCTTTCAGCTCACTCTACGGGTGCACAACGTGTCAGAATATATGCCCAATGAATTGATAACAACAGCAGCCACTATAGAGTCAATGGCCTAAAGTAACGCAAGCTTGAAATAGTGTAAACAGTTTTAAATCTAACTTTAGTTATTAGATAAATACACAGTTCAAATTAATTCTGTTCAATGAATCTTCTGATCCAGGCACCCATGCAACACTGTATAGCTAGGGTAAAGGGGTTGCAATCCCTTCTGTTTGTTCACCTTAATGCATCCTATGCATGTGTGTGGGTTCACCAATTATTCAAACTACACTAGAGAACTCATACTACCTTGGAGCAGCATCAGATTGTACACAGTCTTGATATGTTACTACTGTCCAAAGTCACTTATTTTATAAAAAAATATACTAAACTTCATTTTTTTAGTATTACACAGATATGGGAAAGGTTAAAAAGCCTATCAAGTTATTTTTTTGCTGTCTGCATCCAGGAGGAGAAATGTCCCTTCATGTCCTGTCCTGGAGAACCAGTAGAAAATGAAAATAAATGCCACTGACCTAAACAGAATTATCATCTTAAAGAGTTGTCATAGGAACTAGTATCCCCCATTTATTGTCCTGATGACAACTAATTATCATGACAACGAATTTCTTGGTGAAAATGGTCCCCAAAAAACTCCCCAGAAGGGTGGATCTCAATGACCCTATTGAACACCTTTGGGATGAATTAGAGTGGAGACTGCGAGCCAGGATTTCTCATCCCACATCGGTGCCTGACCTTTTTTTTTGCCTCTGGATAGAGATTTCTGTCTGTGTTCCCACTGGGGAGATCCACCCTTCTGTTTTTTTTTTTTTTTTCTGAGGACCATTGTCAACAAGAAATGAGTTGTCATCAGAGCAATAAATGGGGATACTAGTTCCTATGACAACTCTTTAAGAGGATAATTCTGTTTACAATGGTGGGATTTGTTTTAATGTTTTACTGGTTCTCCAGGACAGGACATGAAGGGACATTTCTCCTCTTGGATGCAGACAGCAAAAAAATAATTTTACTTAAATATCTATATAATGAGTTTAGCATATTTTTTTTTATAAGATAAGTGACTTTGGACAGTAGCTACATATCAAGTATGTCTACAATTTGATGCTGCTCCAAGGTAGTGTGAGCATTCTTATGTAGTTAGAATAATTGGGGAACCCACGCACACATACACCCTACAGTAATTAGACCGTCCCAGCAGACAGATTCGATCGTGTGTACGGGCGAGCCGACGGATTTGGCCACCCGACAGATTTCAAAGCATGCTTTGAAATCTATCGGGTGGGAACCCGTCCACCCGACATGTCTGCTGGTTAGTACACTTACCAGCAGACATGTCGCCTCGCACCGGCGCCGAATGGATTCGGCGCATGCGCGGAAGTGTTTTACTTCCTGGTGCGGTGACGTGGCGGCGTCAACGTCACCGCCACGTCACCGACACGTCAGCGCGCCGTCTGCTGGCGGGGATTTTGGTTTGCTCGTGTGTACACGCGAGCAAACCAAAATCCAAAGAGACAGATTTGTTCAAATCGGTCGGTCCGACCGATTTGAACAAATGAATTGCCTCGTGTGTACGAGGCCTGAGTGTTAACCTCAGTATCAATATTTTTTGTGGAATAACAGTGAAGTGCACTTTTCTTGAGAAACTATATTTAAAAGGTTATTTGTTTTCAGACTTTTGTAGTCTCAGTAAATCCCTTGTTGTGTGCCTCATAATTAGCTCTCCTTTCATCAAAACTTACAAATAATATTAATGTAAGATGCAGCTAAATACATCCTCTATGCAGCCCGTTGAAATACTGTACATAGGTATGGTACAATTTTTTTTAACCTCCCTGGCGGTCTTCCCGTGTGTGGCACGGGGTGAGATTTTTAAGCTAAGATCGGTAACCCCGTGCCACACACGGACTTGCCTCGCTGGATGCAGAAAAAAGTTTACTTACCTTTTCTCTGCGATCCAGCGATGAATCTCCGCAGTACACGGCGGCCGGATGTCCGCCTGATGCTGTGTGTACCGCCGATTCCCTTCCCTGCGAGCGTCGCGACGTAGGGGGGGGAACGGCGCCAAATTCAAAAATGTAAACAAACACTATACATACAGTACACTGTAATCTTATAGATTACAGTACTGTATGTAAAAAATACACACCCCCCATGTCCCTAGTGGTCTGCCCTGTACACTACATGTCATTTTATATAATAAAAACTGTTCTTTCTCCCTGCAAACTGTAGATTGCCCATAGCAACCAAAAGTGTCCCTTTATGGCAAAAATTGTTTTAGAGCAGCTAAAAAACAGCGATAATAAATCAGAATCACTTGCAGAATTTAGCGATAGCGATTTGTGGGGAAATTCGTCATAAAAAAATAATAATAATGACAGCAAAAATTCTGCAACTGAGGAAATTTCAGTGATTTTGATTTGATTACATTATTGAATAATTTTTACTATAATTATATTATTATTTGTTATAATTTTTTATAATTATTTATTATATTATAATTTTTAATAAAAAAAAAAAAAAATCATACCCGGGATGCCTATTAGACTCTTGTTTGGATAGATTTCAGTGAGTTATTCCTAAGAATTACAAGCCTACAGTATAAAAAGCCAAATTCCCTTGCAAATAATGGTACCGCTTTAAGCACCTAAAATCTGAAAGAATCATACCGCCAGGGAGGTTAATATGCTTTTAATCAAATAATTTTTCCTGCAGACCAAAAAAATTCAACATTTTACAGTTTTCACTTGAAAAGTGCATGAGAGGAAATTGCAATAGGAAAACTTGTTCCAGTGACAACTGTCTCAAAGTGGATTTCACTTTGAAGATATTTTTTTTTTCTTTTCACTTGATTTATCTTTGCAGAAATAATTAAAAAAAAATCCCCCAATGAAACACAGACAGCAAAACAAACTGACTAGGGATCCATCCCTTCTATATTCTATCTTAAAAAATGTGGCATTGCCAGGAATAGAGAAAAAATGGTTCTACAACATTTGTCTAATATTTTCCGAATTATCCATCCATTTTTTTCGGCACACACAATAAAATGCGCATTTTGGACTTTTGGCCTTAAGCTTGCTTAAAAGACCCCAAAAATTGTATACTACATTTTCTAAAAGAAGAGAATCTGGTAGAATAAAATGTTGGTAGTTGAATTTTTTTTTTGTTTCAAGTTTCACGTTTTTATAGTAGAAATAAAATTATTTTTAAAATGTGTAAAAGGAACAAGACAAGGAGGGGAGAGAAACTATACCATAAATAAGAAGATGTATATCTTTCATGAAAAAAGATAGAATGTAACATCATAATTGTTATCCCGCGTACACACGGTCAGAATTTCTGACAACAAATGTTCGATATAAGCTTTTGGTCGGATATTCCGACCGTGTGTAGGCTTCATTGGACATTTGCTGTCGGAATTTTCAACAACAAGGGCCAGATTCAGGTAGATGAGAGCATCTTTGCTCCAGAGTAACGCTTCTCATTTACGTTACTCTGAAGACCCTTTCAGCGCAAGTCCTGTAATTCACATAGCAGTTGCGCGTAAACTTGCGCCAGAGTAACGATAATGCGCTGGCGTAACCCGACGCAAGTGGAAGTGGGTGTGATCATATGTAAATGATGGGCGGAGCCCAGCGCAGAGGCTTACGTTCAGCGCATCAACCACGGAGCATGCGCAGTGAGTGCGGCTCCACTCGCCCCCTTTGTGCGCATGCTCACAACTTCCGTCGGCACCACTTCACGGGAAACGTCAGCGCAATGCCTTCCGTTGGGCGTTTAAATGCGCCCGTAGAAGCGCCATTTCGGCACTAAAGTATATCCTGCTCCCCCTCCCCGCAGTGATGTTACTTTTGTTTTGAGATGGCTGCTCCCGTTCCCCGCAAACACACAGGAGAAAGCTGAACTTTAATGGCCAGGAGCTGTCAGCCGTCATCTCGGCTATGGAGACCTATGATGTCTTCCTCCATGGCTGTAAAATTTGACAGACAAGCATGGACAGAGGTGTTGTCCTGCAAGTGGGGGTGCTCAGCTAGCTCTTATCGTCGGTAACGCTGCTGTAGCTGCTCTCCTGCTGACCTGTGGCCATCTGGAGTAAAGATAAAGCAGCCTTTTGTAGAAATAACTTTGCGCCGGACGGACGAGATACGCGCGGCGCATGTAGCCAGCGTATGGTGCTAATCCGTTCGTGAATTGTGAAAAATCCCTCATTTGCATATTTGCAGGGGAAATCAATAGGCGCGACTGATGCGCCCAACGAAATTAAGCGCTGACGATACTCTGGCGTCGGAACGTTCCGCCAGTCGCAAATGACCCGTTATTGGGCGCATCTAGTTTGGTGGGTACGGGCACATAGAAACGACGGCGCATCATCACAGTTACGCGGCGCATATCGAAATACTCCAGCGCAAGTGTTCCTGAATCTGGCCCCAAATGTTTAATTCGAGGCATGCTCAGAATCATTCAACTTAATTTTTCTCGGCTCGTCATATCGTTGTACGTGACCGCATTCTTGACGTTCTGAATTTCCGACAAAATTTGTGTGACCATGTGTATGCAAGACAAGTTTGAGTGAACAATCTGTCGGAAAAAAATTCACGGTTTTGTTTTTCGAAAATGTCTGATCGTGTGTACGTAGCATTACTATCACAGAAAGTATAAAGCCTTGTACACACGATCAGTCCATCCAATGAGAATGGTCTGAAGGACCGTTGTCATAGGGTAACCGATGAAGCTGACTGATGGTCTGATGTGCCTACACACCATCAGTTAAAAAAATTATCGTATAAGAAGGTGGTGAGGTAAAACACAACGACGTGCTGAAAAAAATGAAGTTCAATGCTTTCAAGCATGCGTCGACTCGATTCTGAGCATGCATGGATTTTTAACCGATGGTTGTGCCTACTAACGATCCGTTTTGACCTATCGGTTAGGAGTCCATAGGTAATTATAAAGCAAGTTGGCTTTTTTTTTACCTAAGGTTAAATAATCTCTGGGGCCCACACACAATCGATTTTGAACTATAAAAACGGTCCATCAGACCGTTGTCCTCTGGCTATCCTATCATGTGTACGAGTCCTTAGACAACACTACCATAGTGTATGAGAGAGCATTCTGGTATTTAAGAGGGACACCACTTCTCAAGAAGAGGGGAGACAAGGAAAAGGTAACAGAGGAGAAATAGAAAGCAGAGAAATTATACGTGCAATATAATGTGAATTATTATGAACACAAACTTATATATTGGGATTGGCCGCTCTGTCTGGTCTAGGAAAAATGTGAGCACATTTTACATGGGGAAAGCAGGCTGTTCTCACTTGGATACATCTTTAAAAGGAAGTGAAAGTGGAGCAGAGTTTGGTTAACTTGTCCATTGTTAAATGCATTTTAGAAAAAAAAATTCCATGTAGCGGTGGTTATTAATTGATGAGATAACAACAGACATTGGTGGGGGAGTAGGAATTTTCCAAGTGCACGCTATGGTTAAGTGGGCTGCTATCAAAATATGCGTAACAATAGCGTGAAATTTAGATGGCCAGGAAGATAGGCCTAGACAAAAGAGAGCTACCTGAGGATTAAGCACACATAAAAACATTAGTAAGGTCATGCAGAAAGGTAGACATATTCCTCCAAAAGCGGGCAATGTGGGGGCACTCCCACCAGATATGGAAGACGGTGCCATTAATGTTTAGCATTTCAGGGAATGGGATGGATATATTCAGGCTAACCTGTTAGGCATATAACGTAATATCACTAATAATATATTTTCATTACTGTTTCCCAGTGTGATGCATTCCTGAAAAAAAGAGGAGTATGCAGAGCTTGATACCAGGAGTTGATTGGCACTTCAATTTGGGCAACATAGCAGATTATAAATAGGGGAGATCCCTTTAGTGCTGGTAAAATACAAGGTGTGTTATATTAGTGGTTAGGGACATAGGGAAAAAAATGTGATGGACTTGTAGACAAATTTAAAAATCCTTGCTAGGTATGTGGGTAGTTAATATTTTTTATGTCACATAATATTTGTGCAGTGTTTTTTCAAACCCGTGTTTTTCAGTGAAAAATACACAAGTTCATTTTACTGCACACAAACCAAATATATGAACCAATATTTGGCAGTATAGAAGATGAGGTCACAGCGAGTAAATCGATTATCAAACTTTTCAAGCCTTAAAATGCCGTGCCTGTGAAATGGTGTACAGTACCTAAAATTTCCCAGATTGCTTTACAGATTGTCAGTTTAAAGTTAACCATGAAAGATGGCCTAACAAGTATTACTCTCACTTTAGTATGTGCAGCAATATTAATATGTGGGGAGAAGTTGTCATTTTTGTACTTAGACACACCCGACACAATGCAAATTTCTTTTGAGAGCTTTTATATAACTTACATTTTTTTTTACTTCACTTTATTGCTATCACAAAAGGGCTGCAAGCCTCTAATGCCGCGTACACACGATAATTTTTTAGCATGAAAAAAACGTTGTTTTTACAAAATGTAAAAAAAATAAAAAAAAATCAAACATGCTGTATTTTTTAACGTCGTTTTAAACAATGTCGTTTTTCGGGTTGTAAAAAATGATCGTGTGTGGGCTGAAACGACGTAAAAAAGGCGCGCATGCTCAGAAGCAAGTTATGAGATGGGAGCGCTCGTTCTGGTAAAACTACCGTTCATAATAGAGTAAGCACATTCATAACACTGTAACAGACAGAAAAGCGTGAATCGTCTTTTACTAACACTGAATCAGCTAAAGCAGCCCAAAGGCAAATGGAACTTCCCCTTTATAGTGCCGTTGTACGTGTTGTACGTCATCGCCCTTTGCTAGATCATTTTTTAAAGACGATGGTGTGTGGGCAACACCGTTTTTAATGATGAAGTTGGGAAACCGTTGTTTTTTGGACATGCTGAAAAACAAAGGGCCAGATTCAGATACACTTAATTTTGCGCTGCGTAATCGAAATACTCTACGCTGCCGTATTTTACCAGGCTCTACATCAAATTCTGGTAGATTTTTGCCCGTACACTACGGCGGCGTAGTCTATTTCTCGCCGCGTAATCGAAATACGCGATTAAGGGGCGTGAAGCATTTAAATTAAGCGCGTCCCCGCGGCGATCGAACTGCGCATGCTCCGTTCAGAAATTTCCCGCCGTGCATTGCGCGAAATCACGTCGTTATGTCATTCTTTGTTTGAGTAGCGTCGTTTACGAACATTCCTATTCCCGGACGACTTACGTTAAAAATAATAAAAGACGTCGGAAAACGTAGAAATTTGACGCGGGAACGACAGCCATACTTAACATGGGCTGTCTAATATTAGACCAGCAAAAAGCTGGTATAGTGAAACGCAAAAAAAAGATGACTAAAGATGCCGTAAGAGATTGCGATTGAAGATCGTAATTTCTGGGATCGCCGGCAAAAGCTCATTAGCATACCCCGACGCGGAAAACGGCGGGAAATCCACCCAGTGGCCGCAATTTTATTGCAGCGTAGATCCGAAGGCGTACAAACACGTAATCCAGTCGAATTGAAGCCCGCAGCCGTCTATTGAGGTTTGAGGTTTCCGACTAGCTAAAAAAAGCGCGTAATTTGAAATTACTCCAGTCTAACACCAGTTAGACAGGAGTTACGACTCTCTGAATCTGGCCCAAAGTTTTTTTTCATTCTGAAAAATGATCGTGTGTACGCGGCATAACAGTATGTGTTGTCATATATGAAGTGACAGGTTGGTGCTTTCTTTTATTGGTGTCTTACCTGACTGGAAAATGACCGCACCAAAACCAAAAGTGATAAAATGATTGTGACTCTATGTTCATTCACTAGAGTGACAGTCAGTGAACAGATTTAAGCATTCATGCCTTACTTTGCATTCTGCTTACCTGTTATGGGTCAGTCATATAGAAAATATTGAAGCCAATGACAGCCAGTCAATTAGAATTTTCAGAAGAAGGCACGCAAGAAATGTCTCTATAATCTGTTAAAGGAGTTGTAAAGGAAAATGTTTTTTTTTCACCTTAAAGGGGTTGTAAAGACAAAAATATTTTCCTCTTAAATTAAAGTCTGACAGTAGCTGATAAAGTAAAAAGTAATGTTTTGCATTATAACTAGTTTGATACCTGTTGAAATCGAGCTGTTTTATTCACCTCCGTCACTCCTGAATTGTTATTCTCACTGACTTCCTGGTTTGCAGTGCACGTTCATTCTTACTACATCACAGCCTAATGGGAACTACAGTTCCTATTAGACTTAGCCTCCATGCTTATGAGGGTTAAGAGAGCATCTTCACGCAGGGCTGTAGTCATGGGGAGGGGGTGAGCACATTCTGCTTTCCTCCATTGAGGTGCTGGTGGAAAGCAAGAAGAGGAGAGACAGGAAATGGCATTTTTAAACCTGGATTACTGTATTTTGGAAGTCAAAAGGAAAAACGAGGTAAGTGATATTAAAATGCTCTAGCTTACAGCAATCAATTGATCTAATAAAAAACGAACCTTTAGTGTTCCTTTAAGGCAATCTATGCATTAAGGTGAAAAAACATCTGATGCTGCCGCCCCCCCCCCCGAGCCCCCCCTATACTTACCTGACCCCTCGAAAGTCCCACGCATGGCCAAGATCCTCTTCGCCGCTCAGCCTGGCCACTGATTGGCTGGAGCGGATGGATTGAGAGCAGCGCAGCCATTGGCTGGCGCTGCTGTCAATCAAATCCAGTGACGCGGTGCGCCGAGGGGTGGGGCCGAGTGATACAGTGAGCTGCTATGGCCACTCGCTGTATCACGGTAATGCCCCCACAATTACTGACCACAATGCAAGGTCTCGCATGACTGTGGTGAGTAATTGCGGGGAGGACAGAGACAGCCGCCGAGGGACCCCAGAAGACGTGGATCGGGGCCACTCTGTGCAAAACGAACTGCACAGTGGAGGTAAGTATAACATGTTTGTTATTTTAAACTAAAAAAAAAATTTCCTTTACTAACCCTTTAATGACAGGTTGTCTTTAAAGAATTTATCATGGCTTTTCAATGAGCACATATTTTGAATTAGTACTACAGGGTTTATCTTAACATAATTTTTAATTACTTTCAAAATTATTGCAAGCATCCTGTTCCTTTTTTATTATATAGAAGTTTGTAGATTCCAAAGATCAGAAAGGATGTTTAAATTCATAGTGGTGCTTTTTCACTTATATAACAAAGTTATCTTCACCCCCACACCAGGGATTCCAACCTCAATAGCTCAGGTTCCTGTACACCTTCTGAGCATAAATTCAAAAAGAGAGCTGGAGTCCAATAGCAATCCTTCACAATACTTTAGTTGGTAAAAGGTAAGCAAACTCTTGTCACAGATTGCTCTAGAAACTAACATTGGATATAGATGCGGCTGTGTTGCTGACTCCCCGTGCATGTGGATGTGTTTTAAGAAGGGAGGTCAGAATACAACATATTATCTATGACTAAGGCTTTGGTTGAAATGCATCATTGTTCTGCATGATTTCTTCGCATTTCCCAGATCACGTATTTTTTACCAAATAAAATACCGTGAAGGATTGTTAGTATACTCGGGGTCTCTCTTTTTTTTTATAAATTCTTTATTTTTGAATTTTTTTTTTCTTTCTTCTTCCATACAGATAACTAAGCAGACTTTAATCAATATCATTTATACAGTAACATTCTTATCTTAGTCTGTGTCTTCTTATCAAACAGCTCTACCACTTTTATTATTATTAACCTGGGACCCACCCTGGTTACCCAACCTCCCAATAGAAAAGCTTGCCTCCAACCTTTGGGACAAAAAAACAACAAAAAAAAAACAAAGGGGAGGAAAAAACTGGTTCCTCGCGCCCTTATGAGTTCCGTTCCCTATATTCCCTATATGGTGACCAAATCTCCCAGTATTTTTCTTCTTGTTCTCTCAGTACAATCGTTAGGTTTTCCATCTGCTGAATCTCCGCTATTCTCCCCATCTATTGCGCTTTTGTTGGGGCTACTGTACTTTTCCAAAGGGGTGGTATACACGCTTTTGCTGCAGTAAGTAAATGTCTCAGTAAGGAATTTTTATAATTTTCATTAGATAGCGGAATATCATGCAGTAGGAAAACTGACGGTTTTTCCTCAAGAGACACATCTAAAATTTCTTTGATTGTTTCCAATACCATTTTCCAGAAATCTCTCAGTCTGGGACACTCCCAAAATATGTGCAATATAGTGCCTTCCGCGTTATGACAGCGCCAGCATTGGTTAGACACATGAGGGAATATCCGATTGAGTATTGTCGGAGTTCTATACCACCTGGTTAGGATTTTGTATCCTCCTTCCTGGTATTTAGTTGCCATTGATGATTTATGCGCAAATAACAGAATTTTCTTTTTCTGCATTTCCGTGAAGGTGACTCCTAAGTCCCTCTCCCAGGCTTGTACAAAGGCCAATTCTTGAGGGGCTTCCAGTTCTACCAACAGCGCATATATAGCTGATAGTGCATGTCTAATTGGTTCCCCCTTTAAGCAGATCTGTTCAAATCTGGAAAGTGGGCGAATTCCTGATTTAAATTGTGTGAGTGATCTTAGGAACGCATTGAGTTGTAATAGCCTGAAGGGATCTAGGGCTTCAAATTCCCTTTCAATCTCCCCTCTATTCATTACATAGTTATTTCTCATGAAATGAACAATCCTACTCCTTCCTTGCCGCCTTAGTTCCTTGAAACATTGGTCTACTAACCCTGGTTCAAAACTTGGGGTCCCCAATACTGGTACCATGGGGCTCGGACACATCGACATCCTAGTTTTCTTAAATGATTTTTTAATGATTTGTATTGTGGCCCCCACAGTGGGATGTCTTTTCACCTCCTGGGGGATCACATCTTCTGCAATCCATATTATTCCTTCCAGGGGTATAGTAGTTATAGATTGTTCTAATTGTATCCATGGTTTTTCCTTTTGTATTGAGCACCAATCCAAGACACGTGTCAGATGTGATGCCACATAATAGTTTACCGGGTCCGGGAGGCCGACCCCTCCTCTTTCTTTTGGTAACGACAACACCGCTCTACGTACCCTCGGAGGTTTCCCTGCCCAAATAGATTTCACAAACCTCGATCTGAGATCTCTTAGAAAACCTGTAGGTAACCTAATAGGCAGGGTCTGAAAAAGGTATAAGAGTCTGGGCATTACATTCATTTTGATGATATTTATCCTCCCGAACCAAGTAAATGCTTCCTTATCCCACCTCAGAAAATCCTGTTTTATCTGTCGGATCAATGAAGCGTAATTCAGTTCAAAAACTCGATTCAGTTTGTTTGGTATTCTGGTCCCTAAATAACAGATATGTGAGTCAGTCCATCTAAACCCGAAATTCTCAGACAATTGTTGTTTCATTTTCCCATTCATTTCTACTCCCATTGCCTCGGATTTACTGTTGTTTACCTTGAAGTTGGATACCTCTCCATATTTTCGTAATTCCTGTAACAGTACTGGTATAGATAGCACTGGTGACCTTATAAAGAACAGTAAATCATCCGCATACGCGGCAACTTTATGTTCTCTATCTTTTGTTACAATACCTTTGACATCTGCATTGGCCCTAATTGTCCTCAAAAAGGGTTCTACAGTTAGGATAAATATGATAGGTGAAAGTGGGCATCCCTGCCTTGTTCCATTGCCAATTGCAAATGTTTTAGACATCCGATCGTTCACCTTAACACTTGCTTTTGGGCAAGAGTATAGACTTGTGATCCAGTTCATCATCCCTTTTTTCAGCCCTATATGTTGTAGTACCACCCTCAAAAATATCCAATCTACCCGATCGAATGCTTTTTCCGCATCAGCGGAAATAATCACTAACGGTTTCTGTTGTATATGAGCTATCTGTATGGCACTAAGAACCCTTTGGGTGTTCTCCCTCCCTTCTCTCCCTGGGGTAAATCCCACCTGGTCTGGGTGTACAATCGCCGGTACATATCTCACTAATCTGTTAGCTAGAATTTTCGTCAGAATCTTCAGATCTACATTTAATAGCGATATTGGCCGGTAACTGGCACATTGCGTTAGATATTTTCCCTCTTTAGGGATTAATGTAATATAGGCCTTCAGTGTCTCTTCTCGCATCTCCTGACCTTCCCGGATAGAGTTAAAGGCAGCGAGGAATTTTGGTGCCAGTGCCTCAGCAAAAGTTTTATAGTAAAGCAATGTGTACCCATCAGGACCCGTTGCCCTTCCTGGTTTCAATGCTTTTAAAGCCTCTGTAAATTCCTCTGTACTAATTGGATCATCAATACTCTTTGCTTCTTCTTCCGATAGCCCAGGTAGGCCTGAGGCCAATACATATTCTTTTGCCTGTTGTTCTTTAGATGTCATCTTTACAGTAGCCTGTTGACCTGCTATCCTATAGAGCAGGAGTCTCCAAACTATGGCCCTCCAGGTGTTCAGGAACTACAATTCCCATCATGCCTAGTCATACCTATGAATGTCAGAGTTTTACAATGCCTCATGGGAAGTGTAGTTCCACAGCAGCTGGAGGGCCGTAGTTTGGAGATCCCTGCTATAGAGTTTCGAATAGTATTCTCTGAATGTGTTGGCAATTTCTTGTGTAGATTTGACTAGGGTATCTCTCTGCGTTTTTATCTGATCAATATGATTCTTCGATCTTTTTTCTCTAAGGGCATTTGCCAGCATTCTACTGGGTTTGTTTCCAAACTCATAGTATGAACGCCTACATCGAGTTAATTTCGCTTTAGCCCTATCTATCAGTAAGTTATTTAATTCTTCCCGTAGTCTCATAAGTTTTTCTTCTAACAATTGCGTTTGGGCTTTTTTATGTGCGATTTCTAGTACCTTAATTTCCTCTAATAGTGAATCTAGTTTGGCCCCCTGTACTCGTTTCCTAAAAGCCCCTAACGATATGAGAATACCTCTGATATAGCATTTGTGTGTTTCCCAGCAGCATAGTGGAGATATTTCCTCTGCGTTATTAGCTATAAAAAAAGCCTCTATTTCTTGCGCTATTTTATGTCCATATTCGGGTTCCGTCAGGAGTGACTCATTTATCCTCCAGTTCCATTCTCTTGGGCTTGTCTCTCCTAATTCCACTGTGCAACTAATTGGCGCGTGGTCCGATAATGTAAAGGAGTCAATATATGCCTCTCTCATAAGCTGTAATGCATTTTGCGATATGAATATATAATCAATTCTAGTATATGTCTTATGTTTCGCTGAGAAAAACGTATAATCTCTATTATGAGCATTTAAAGTTCTCCACGTGTCCACTAATTGCAGGTCTTGTAATAATCTTTTAGCTCTGCGGAGTTTGGAGTGAGACAAGTGTGACACTCCCTTCGAGACATCCATAGTAGGATCCAGTGCCATATTTAAATCGCCTCCCATTATTATAATCCCCTCTTTGTTTTGATGAACCAAGTTCAGATATTTTTCCAGGGCTCCAACTTGATCCTCATTCGGTAGGTATATATTTACCAATGTCACCTTTTGTTCACATAAAGAGCCGACTATAATAAGGAGGCGACCCGTCTCATCTCTAACTGTCTTATGTTCTTTCCATTGTATTTGACTTGACACCATAATTGTTACACCATTTGCTTTAGCAGTCTGCGATGCACTATGATACACATTAGAGAATCTGCGGTTCCCCAATCTTGGAATTTTATCATTTCTAAAATGTGTCTCTTGTAGGAAAATAATCTGAGATTTTAATCTACTTAATTCAGCTAATAGTCTTGTACGTTTTTCTGGACTATTTAGCCCCTTAAGATTGTATGAGGTAATATTTAACCTTGTCATCTTATCCTCACTACTTCTCAAATAGAGAGCACTATCATACGGCGGGGTTGTACCTGCCTTCCCCCCCTGAAGAAGGAAAAAACAGAGCACGGTTCTCGGGATCCGAGGTTCAGCGCCACTCCAAGTTCCGTAATCTCTGGGCTTTTGCAGACTCTATGCCCCAGCAAGTCTGCCTGCGATTTGCCAAAAAAAAAAAAGAAGAAGAAAAAAAAAAAAAAGAAAGAATGGTTTAAACGTCTCCGACTTCCCTCCACTTGGAGGAGAGACGTTAAAAATAGGGAAGAGTGGATAACCACAGCGACGACCCGAGCCCCCTTATTTACCCGTATGCACCCGACATATTACCTGCCTATCTTACCCACTACTCTTGTTTCCCCTCCCTCTCATCTTTAGCATTCATTTAAATTCTTATCCTATTCCTACCCCTACTAAAGAAAGCTACAGTCCCTTCTACATCATCAAAACATGGTGTTATAACATTGATATCATATTATTAACATTTGTTATTATCGTCTTCTAATGGCTCCATATATTAAGGATGGCCAACGAGAAAAAAAAAAAAGAAGAAAAAATAAATAAAAGAATACTACTATTCAGATACACATGTATATACATACATATAAACCACCATATCCCCATATAAATTAGCTCAACCTGACAGCACATATATCTCCATATGGTATAAACACATTATTCTAAAATAAATTAACACTTTCCCTCTTATGGGGTCTCTTCATCCATGTATACTCAGTAGAGCCTCTTCAGTCGCTAATTATGCTCTAATTTTTCCCTTTCCTGGGTCTAAGTCCCTTTAGTCCTCCCAACCACAGGGTTTTACCTACCCCCTGTGACCTTTCTTAATATGTGGCTTGTGGTCTGTGATATCTTCTCACTCATTAACTCCCACAATCTTCTACCCTTCCCTTAACGGTGTCCCCTAACCCCGTGCCTTAAAAAAGAGACAAAAAAAAAAAAAAAAGGTGGATTCTTCCCCCTCCTGTGCCTATATTGGATCGCCTAGGTTGATCCTACTCAATGTATACCTACTATGTGAGTCTACAATATGTCGCATTTGCGACATTGGTGACCTTTGTGACCCCCCCTCCCTCCTCCCTCTCCCTGAATACTTTGGGTGACCCCCCTAACCAGTCAGAGAAAAAAAAAAAAACAGAACATTTATATATGTATTATGTGATATATGGTGATATATAGTGAGAGAAAAAAAAAAAAAAAAGAAGGCAACTCGAACCCCTATAATCTCCTGTATTGTTGGACCCCTTCCAGTCTATTCTCCATCTCTCACTTTATGTCCCTTCACCCTCTTTCCTACACTATCTCGGCCCCATGGGGAAAAAAAAAAGAGAAAAAAGAAAAGTAAAAATGTCCAGTTATCTCTCCAAACCTCTCTCCAGATATGTATAGACTCAGAAACCAACAACAAAAAAGAAAAAAAAAAGAAATAACCCCTCCCAAAAAAAAAGGAGAGAAAGAAAAAAAAAAACAATTCCATCCTTGATTCAGTTAATTAATCTTATCCAAACTTATCCGGACTTATTGTGTCGCTAAGCTGGGTATTCCCCCACTGTCGGTAACTCTGTCCAATTAGGAATCTCAATAGGCTCCATTTCCAGTCGTCTAAAAAGTTCGGGCAGTTGGCCAGGGCTTTTCAGATTGAAACTTTGTCCCCCCTTTTTTATAAGCACCGCCAATGGATACCCCCATCTATATGTGGCTCCCTTAGATAATAGATAATCCAACAGTGGCTTCAAAATACGCCTCCTCATTTTAGTATGTTTACATAGATCTGGGTATATCTGTATTTCGTTATCCATATACTTCACTGTACCGTCCTGCCATGCCGCCCTTAATATGTCCTCCTTTACCCTAAAGAAGTGTACTCTACACAGCACATCTCTAGGCTTAGTGTATGTTGGATTGCGGGTAGTGGGTACTTTGTGTACTCGATCAAGCTCGATCGGGGTGTTTGAGGGGCATTTTAAAAGTTGATTCAGAATCGCGGTGACAGTCTCTCTTAAGGCTACTCCTTCCATCTCCTCGGGTATACCCTTTATCCGAATATTATTCCTTCTACTTCTGTTTTCGGATTCCTCAGCCTGCAGCTGTAGCAGGATCATCTGCTGCTGCACAGCTATTTTCTCTTCTAGCATTTCAAAGCGGATATCTGATCTATTTGAATTTTGCTCCAAATTGGTCACTTTAAGATCAACCGCCTCTATTTTATTATGTACTTCCATCATCTCTTCTCTAAATGCCCCTGTAATGCTAGATACTAATTGATGGATGTCGTCCTTACTGGGGAGAGCCTGGATAAGCTGCTTCATTTGGGTAATGTCCTGTTCAATCCCTGTAATATGAATATCCTGCGTATTATGCAGACATACCTGGGTGATCTCCTTATTATTATTGGCCGGTGGCGATTCCTTTTCCAACTCACCCCACCTTATGTCTGCTCCAGCCTGCAATGATATGTCACCCGGTTCAAGCCGTGTTCCTTGTCGTATCTCCTCAGACTGTGATACTGGCATTTCTACCTTGCCTTCTGAACGCCTCAGCGAGACCTTTGCCAAACCCCCAGTTAATACTTTGGGGCCACTCTGTGGTACTGACTCTAGACTCGTTACAGCTGATTCCTGCAGTGTTGCTTCTGGGAATGGTTTCTGTGTTAAAGCCATATTAAGGCTATTATCCAGTCCCTGAATCAAGTCCCTCTTTACCGTTAAGTAGCGGGTAATGTATGTATGGGTTGGGGTGGGCGGTACTCTTACACTTCTCCCCCGCTTCGACATGAGCGACCCAGAGACCTAGAGCACAGCCCCCTTGCGATAGGGCTTACCTTCGGGACTGTTATGCGTTAGGCTGCCGGTATGCTGAAGAGCCGTCAGGTCCTAATTCACCGCGAGATCGCGGATGCGCTACTTGCCACCGAGCTCTGCATCAACAGGGTCTGTATACCCCTACTGCATGGTCTCCTTCCCACGGTCTCCCTCACGATCTCCGTATGCTCAGGGTCTGCGCACTCCTACTGTGCGGTCTGTACGGTCTCCCTCACAGTCGCGCTCACCGTTATCTCAGTCTGCGGGGGTGCTTCTCCACTGAACTGCCGCCAATCTATGTGAAAGATAGGCGTCCTATCGCCGGTCTCCTGATTCGGGTGCACACTAGGGCGTTTAGGCTGGGATCTCTCTTTCTCTCACGCCGCCATGCTCAGACCACTCCCCCTTCCAGCGGAAGTCTGACTGGTACAGCAGCCACTGCTCCAACTCCACCTTTCTCCCTCGGGGTCTCTCTTCACATGCGTTTTTTACTACAAACTTTTTTTATGAAGACAGGGGATCAAAGTTACAAAACATTTTAGTTAACCAAAGTAGACATATTGATTGCAGGGGAGTAGAGTCACAAAATCCAGAGGTCCTAGGAAGTGAGTAGGGAGTTTGAAAACTGAAAAAATAAAAATATGTCAATATATTACTCTAGGTACTACTTTCCATTTATAAAATTGTAAATTTATATTATTTCGATTTTTTTCTCTGTTGTGCAAAGCCTTCTTTTATAATCTAATTTAAACAAAACGTGTCATGAAATGCAATACCTGATATCTAAATAGCCTCTGATAGAAGCTATCATTCTGAGTTTAGTTTTTTTTTCAGGTAGTTAACCACTTTTCAAGGTACTGCACTGCAACCACTATGCAGCCTGTGAGTTATATAGTGGCAACTTCAATCAAACGCTTCTGGTATAGGTATTTTCTTTAAAGGTAGCTGCTGCCACTATGTTGCTTTTTTTTCTCTTTAATTTTTACAAAGGTCAGAAAAAGCCATTATTCTCATAGCTAGTCATTAACACATACACCCAAGTGTCCAGATGTCTAGGTGTTTACTGGCAATACTACATTGACAAATACTACAATTATATAGGCATTAATATTACATCATTTTAAATTCCAAGCACGACCCTACCTCAGTGAAGAGGAGTAATCTCTTACCTAATCCTATGTGCATGCTCACAGAATGTTATCTAGCTTTTGAAGTCGTCTCATCCATCACAGAAATTGATCAACAAAGCATAGGACTTTAGTTAGCTTGCAAGTTCAGACTCCATAAGCCAATTAAGGGATAAATTAGCACATCACCATTACTTAGCTATTAAATATTCCCTATATCATAAAAAAAAAAAAAACAGAATAAAGCCACAACAACAGATGGAACAAAAGTGCATTTTTTGAATTATATCATGACAAACACTTGCTGCAGGGGTTGTAAATTAGTTTGTTATATTAGCTAAAATTTGCACACAGTGCAAAAAGCAAGCCCAATTTCTTTGAAGTACCGTAGTTACATAATGAAAATGTTAGTAGCATTGTTAGAGCAAAAATTTAAATACATACTTGCCAAAACATTTGTTTTATACATTTATTTTATTTTAAGTCGTACTCTGTGAACCTACAAGTTATTGTTATGAAAGCAGTTCTATTCTTTATCTTTTTTCTTTGATTAAGTAGGGATTCAGCATTGAGATGCATTTTCTTTAAAATAAGCTGTTAAATTTTGTCTTATTTAGAATCCTTCTAGAGATTAAAGGTGTGATAAAGGCTTTTCAAACAGCAGGAAAATGTGTTTTTTGTATGTCAGACACACCAAAGTTTTTAAGAGCATTGTTATCATCTGCTATGGTTGGCATCATTCAGGGATCAATCATTTTATCTTGCTCCAGCTATCCAGAGGATTTGTAGGATTATAATATGTCTTTGGCAGAGGTTCAGTTGTTGGAGCAGATGTTTTTTTTCACCACTGAATTGATCATAATAAAGCATCACACACTAAGAGACACACAGTCCTTTCTGATGATGGATTAGTACAGTTTTAAAGAAAAAATGGTTGTGTATTTTAGAAAAATGTAGTGTATGGATGCACTGCAGATTTATCAATCAAAATATATATTTCATGTACCGCAGAGGCTGGTATTCTTAATGTAATAGGACAGAAAATACACATGTTAATGGCTGCTTTTAGTAAGGTATATTGAGTGGCACACTAAATTGTCACTAGGCATTCTGGAGGTAATCCTAAACTATTAACTGTAAATAAAAATTTGTGAAAAGCTATCTTTAAATGCAAAAATCGTAGGGCCCTCTGAAGTGGATAGTGGAGCCTTTATCTTAGTGGCCAGCAACAGAACAAATTGACATAGCAATTAGGCTCAATGTTATAAGAGACAAAGAGAACACACAGTGTTTTTTTCTACAAGAATCTACAATCATTTTACTTGTACTGGGCATGCAAAATGAGCTTGTTTGTGCTAAGATGTCATAACTGCATCTATATCAATAAATGCAACAGCTTCAACATTCTCATTCTGTGTACTAGGGGCTGTGGGTAATGATAACAGTGGCAAGCTATCAGCAATGACATTTTTTAAACACAATTTGTATTATACGGTGCAGTTAAAATTTAGTAGTCTTGCTAACCATCTGGCTATACACCTTCCTCCGTGCCCTACAGTCGGTCTTTGTGGGAAACTTTACTTCCAGCAGGTACGTTTTTCATTATTTTTGTTGCACAAACACATGCTAGGGTTATATTTTCTACAGTAGAATACTTTTACTTGTTTTCGTTCTTGATGCCAAAGTGACAGTTTTCTGTTCTGCATGGCATTGTTTAAGGGCCTCACCATGCAAGGCCATAACGTGAGCATTTGTAGTAACAATAGTTGGTAGAGAAGGATCAAATAATGGTAGTGCTGAACATACATTACCATGTAGTTATGCTCTCAATGACTCCACAATTGAGGCATAATTAGGAGTACATTTGAATTACCATGAAGTTAAAGACACAAAATTCTGAAAGTCAGATAGGGGCCTCCTCTCGGCGGTCTTTTCATTCCGGCGAGAGGAGAGAAGACATCACACGTGAGTTACCTAACACTACACTGACACCAGTACACATAGGCACACTTAATCCCCTCAGATCATCCCCGAACACCCCCCCCAGCCCCCTGTCACAGTGTCACTGATTGCAGTGATCATATATTTACTGATCACTGCATTTAGTGTCAGTGTGACAGTTAAAAGTTGCAGGGCAGTTAGTCTTAGGCCCCTTTAGGTCCAAGGTAGCCCCCTACCCCCCCCTAATAAAGGTTTAACCCCTTGATCACCGCCCTAGTTAACCCTTTCACCCCCTATTGCCAGTGTCACTAAGTGATCGGTTTTCTGATCGCTGTATTAGTGTCACTGTTGCCGCGAGGTAGCTAGTTTTTTTTTAAGTTCGCCACCAGGTTTCTATAGCGTTAGGTACCCCCATAGATAAAGGTTTTAACCCCTGATTGCCCCTAGAGTTAACCCTTTCACCAGTGATCACTGCATAAGTGTCACTGGTGAAGCAGGTTAGCCAGTTAGTTATTTAGGTTCGCTGCCAAATTTTTATAAAGCGTCAGGTACCCCCATATATTACCTAATAAAGGTTTTAACCCCCTGATTGCCCCCTAGTTAACCCTTTCACCAGTGATCACCGTATAAGTGTTACGGTTGACGCTGGTTAATTAGTTTGCTGTTTATAGCATCAGGGCACCCGCTGTATATAACCCAATAAAGGTTTACCCCCTGAATCTCACAACGAACGCTAATCGATCGATTTTCATCGCAGCCGACTCCAGGAGGGTAATATAATGGCGACGGCCCCCTCATCTAACCCTGTGTCTCTTCATCATCATGATGGTATCGCCATATATCCGCCAGGTCAGGACTCACCCACAAATGATCACGGTTTACCAGCGGTCCATCAATTGAGCATTCATGATCTTCAATCGATGACAGCCGACATTAAGAATGCTCTCACGGTTGCCATATCAGATCTGAGAATAGACCTTCAGGTTATGAATGGACGGATACAGAAAGTGGAGGAAAATACTTTAATTCATCACAAATCGATTGAACGGATCGATTACCGGAATAATCTCCATAATCGTCAACTCCGTGACATGCAGCGTCATGTAGAGGAAATTGACAATAGAGGACGACGCCACAACCTGAGGATCCGTGGCCTACCTGAATATGTCAACGATGACAGTTTACCTCAGGTAGTCTCTGACGCATTTAATGACATCCTTAGCAACACTAACCGCACTGTCATTTCCATGGAGCGCATACACAGAGCTCTGCGCCCTAAAGGCAAAGAATTTGATCCCCCTAGGGATGTCATTTGCTTTGTAAATGACTTTAAGATCAAAGAATCGATTCTAAGGAAAGGCAGGGATATGCGTGGAATACATTTTGAGGGTCACCGTTTGCAAATTTTCCAAGATCTATCTGCAATAACACTCAAAAATCGGAGGGATCTTCGTCCGCTATTGGAAGTACTCAATTCCAAAAACATTCGGTATAAGTGGAAGTTTCCTTTTGGCCTCTTTGCATACCATCTAAACCATCTAAACTCTAAGCTCTGCTGAGAGTACCAGAGGAATTACCGGCTTTTTGCAAAAAACTTGGCTTACCGCTGGTTGCATTACCTGATTGGTATGCGGAATTTGCGACACCAGCTGAACAGGTCCTCACATCATCAGTGGAACCAATGGAAGCCCTGAACTCCCGGACTCGTCGCAAACGTTCATCGTCACCCTCATCTCCCGTGACCGAAGATCAATCACCTCACGATCGTGAGCCGCATAGTCCTCAGGCCGAGCCCTTACCTCGTAGAACTCGCCGCGATCAAGCTTCTGTCACCCATTGAGCTTACTCTTTTAAGTGAAAACAGAAATAATCCGGTATAACTGTGCATGGCTTTAGCTTTTCTTCAATGATATACGCTTTTGTCTTAATAGATCATAGAGTGTTTTTCCTTTGTTATTTATAGCTCTGCTCTCTTGTCTTATACTTTGAGTAAGATCCCTATGCACCGTTTTTATTATCTCTAATAGCCCCCTTCTCCTTTGCGGTGCCCTTGTAGTAAAAACCTCCTTAGTCCTGATTTATATCTTATATCGACTCAACTCCCTATCTAATTTACGTGTGACACCCTCTTTGTTCACACAAAAGCCCTCTGTAATATGCATATAGCCATTTGATTCCCTTCTGTTATGTACCATTTCTATGGGTTTGGGAATAGTTAAAAGCTTTTTTTTAGGAAGTTAATATATACTGTATTTGTCGACGTATGGCGCGCACTTTTCTCCCCTTAAAATCAGGGGAGAATTGTAGGTGCATGTTGTACGCCGATCCCTACTGTCTGAGCGAAGAGGAACGAGCACCGCATGTTTATTATGGTTGCCGTGGTAACTGGTCACTATGCCATGACACGGCGCGCTTAGCTCCCCCCCTCCGCAATAGGATGCAATGCGCGCGCTTCGTTTTTAGTTTTTTTTTCTCTCTGTATCCTTGGCAACTAGGCGGACTTGTGCGTCGTGGCGTGTCACGCTCGGGTCCGTCCTCATCGACACCTTATTTAATGATCACCGCCGTCTAGCATATTTGTCACGGCTGACAGCGGTGAGAATATCTGCTCAAGGCTTCACTTCCTTCTAGGTATGCTTGCCCTCTGCACGAGGGCAAGAAATTACTAAACAAGGAGGTTTTTTTTTTTTTTTTTTTAGCTCTTTGAATATTGCTGGCATTGCTCTTTTCATTCTCGTCTAGACAGAGACGGTTTCCATCTGCTTACCACTGACACCCCTGGCCAAAGCCTGAATTGCAGACTGCATAGCTGTTTGGTGTTTACTGACACCCCTGGTCTTTGTTTGGAACTACATCTCCAGAAAATAAATAGGTGTGTTTCTGAAATACTAAACGTTTGTTTCCTCCAAGTGCCCCATAAATCACCCAGTTAGTTACATTACTGCTTTAAGGGATATTTATTAATCTTTGATAAAGCAAAGATTTAAATTTTGCTTCTAAGTGGTTGATTTTAAAGGAAAAAAAGAAGAGAAAAAAAAGGAAGGGGAGAGAAAAGGAAAAAAAAAAAATGTTTCCTAAAAGTTCCCTCTTAAATTGGGGTGCGCGTTAAACGCTGGTGCGTGTTATACGCCGATAAGTGCGGTGCTTCTTTATACATAGCTGTCTTTGACATAGGAAACACTACTCCGCTACAGTGAATAGATAGGAAAATATGACGTTATTTATAGGCGGGGTATTTTGAAATACTTCCCATGTAACCCATTATTACATGTTTTCATGGTTTTAACTTTGTTTCACATGTATATGCACAGACGTATGTTGTTGATGGTTTTTCACTACTACATTTATATATATTTTTAACACGTTCAAGGAGGTTACGAGATGCTATAATACGCATGTACACCCGATTTATTCATCCTATTTGGCAATGCATACCCGCGAGAGTAATTATTTGTTAATTAGAGTGTTTGAATCTTTCTTTACACAAATCAACATTTATGTGGATCTGGGTTTCAAGTACGACCCCTTTTTCTTTTGTCCTTCCATATTAGCGTTCATGGGAAGTTTTTGCTGTATAACACTTTACTTTTAGTCTTAATAGTTTAGCTACAGGAATATAAAAAGATTTCAGAAATAGTAAAGGTCGCTGACTTATAACATGACCAGAGCTGTCCCACATTCTGGACCGATATTGTGTTCCTATATTACCCTGAGCATTGATATTCAATTTTTATAAGGGCTTTGGTTGTGACAACCATCTCGTAATTTGTTAGATCATTTTCTGTATATCTTCTGAAAGGTCTAGCCAACCCCCCATACAGTAGTCTCGCTTTTATCCAAAAGTGGTTTCTATTTCTCACTACAAGTAGTAGACTACTATTTCATTCCGGACCCCCCCCTCCCCCCATTTCTGCTGAACCCACTCAAGTTTATTAGTGAGTGGAATTTCACAGATAGTCCGGATACCCTTCCACCTGTACCTCTTCCCTTTCCCTCTTTTGTGATTGATTATTCCCCCTTTTAATACCTCTCCTTGTCTGCCGTTATAACTACATACCTTCCTTATTATATACCATTTTCTGTTCGCTTCCAATTACACCATGACGACCAATACTATGTCAACAGATATCCATCCAGTGAAGATCATTTCACTAAATGCCAAAGGTCTTAATATCCCGGAACGGAGATCCCAATTACTTCTATACCTGAAACATAATAAAGCTGACATTGTGTTTCTCCAGGAAACCCATTTTCGTTCAAACTCGATACCCAAATTGACTGATCACAACTTCCCCATAGTTTTCCATTCCACTAATCCTTCACTGAAATCTAAAGGTGTCTCAATTTTGATTGCCAAGAACTGCCCCCTTCTCGTCTCTGCTTCCATCATCGATGAAGAGAGCAGGTACTTAATATTAAAAGGCACTATTTCAAATCATAAGATTGCTCTAGCCAATATCTATGCACCAAACAGAAATCAAGTTTCTTTTTTTGGATCCATTTCAGAACAATTAGCCTCATTCAAAGAAGGTGTGCTCATTTTGGGTGGGGACTTCAACGTTCCCCTTAATCCTATCCAGGATACCTCCACAGGCACTTCTTCAATAACATGTAGGAATATAAAGAAAATTAAGTCTCACCTTCATGACCTCTTACTTCATGACACATGGCGAACTCTGAATCCTGACGGCAAAGATTACACGTTTTATTCACCACCACACGGCAGATTTTCCAGATTGGACTATCTGTTTATAACTCAAAATGATTTGCCAATGGTCCAAAAAGCTTCAATTGATCCTATGTTCTTTTCAGAGCATAACCCTATTTCTTTAACTGTCTCATTTCCAGATGCACTTCCTCGAATGAATATTTGGAGGCTTGACCCTTCCTTGCCCACTGATCCCTCTATAGCTCAGGAGGTGGGATCCAAAAATCAACTATTTTTTAATGAAAATAATCCATTAGATACTTCTCCTGTCACTAACTGGGAGACTCACAAATGTGTAATTAGGGGAATTCTCATCGCAGCCGCAGCCAAACGTAATAAGGAGAGAAAAAAGAAATACTCTGATCTTGCTTCTGCTATTCAGAAATTAGAAAAGACGCATAAACTTACACAAGCAGTGACGACCTTGGCTGAACTTATTCAGGCTAGGTCCGGTATGTTAAATTTTTTAAACAAGCAAGTCAAACGCAAATTTGCTCTGGCAAAGAAATCTTTTTATGAATTTGGTAACAAATCTGGTAAAATGCTTGCCAAAGCCTTACAAAAGAACAAAACTAAAACAACGATTCACTCTATTTCTGATTCCCAGGGAAACAAATTACATTCACCCTCTGCCATAGCAAAACAATTTGTTGATTATTACTCAAAACTCTATAATCTCCCTCAATCTGATTCTTCATTGTCCAAACACGACAGACGAGACTTGATTAGGAACTTCTTACAAAAATATAGCCCCAAACCCATCTCTGACGAAATGAGATTGCAAATGGATACACCTTTAAATAAGTCAGAGGTGAGTCTCGCTCTCAAGCAGATGAAACCTGCTAAAAGCCCTGGCCCTGACGGATTAACAGTAGGGTATTACAAAACATATAAGGAAATCCTCACTCCTTTCTTTTTGTCATCCTTCAACTCGTTTATTCATCCAATTAAACCGCCTCGTGATCTACTGTCGGCACACGTAGTATTGATTCCGAAACCTGACAAGGACCACTCCTTAGTTGCTAATTATAGGCCGATTTCACTGCTAAATGTTGACCTAAAGTGGTTTGCAAAAACCCTTGCTAACAGACTACTTTCAATTATACCTGACCTGATAAACCTAGATCAGGTGGGTTTTGTTCCTGGCAGAGAGGCCAAGGACAATACTCTTAAGGCCATTAATATTCACCATTGGCTCACTACCTCCAGGACATCTGGATTCTTGCTCTCGTTGGATGCGGAGAAGGCGTTCGACAGAGTGGCGTGGGACTTCATGACCGAAACGCTTATCGCTTTAGGCCTCCCACCTGCCATGTTAAACTTTATTTCTACGCTTTATTCCAAACCTACTGCTAGAATACGTGTGAACGGTCACCTGTCGGACGCCTTCTCTGTATCGAATGGTACTCGCCAGGGATGCCCTTTATCACCATTGATCTTTATACTCTCATTGGAACCACTGTTAAACCGTCTCAGATCCAATTCTAGCATTAAAGGTGTAAAAATTAAAAATCACACATATAAATTGGCTGCTTTTGCAGATGATGTCCTTTTGTTCCTCACAGATCCGCTTACCTCTATACCCAACTTACTTGACGATTTTGCTAATTTTAGAACCCTATCGAACTTTCAAATCAATTTCTCCAAATCCACTGCCCTTAACGTTTCATTGCCCACAACACTATGCAATTTATGCCAATCTGACTTCCCCTTCTCTTGGAGTACCCAAGCCATTAAATACTTAGGTATATTACTTCCAATTTGTCTTTCCGACTCCCTTAACTATACTCCCCTATACTCCCCTATTACAAAAAATTCGATCTGATCTCTCAAAATGGTCTTCGGGCCTCTTTTCATGGTTTGGCAGGGCTGCGATCGTCAAAATGAATAGTCTCCCGAGAATCCTGTATGTCTTACAGACTGTTCCTATTGCGATCCCCCAAGCCTTCTTTTCTTCATTTAAGAAAATGTGCACATTGTTTATCAGGAATAAACTCCGCCCGAGATTCAGTTATGATAGGCTTACTGCCCCGAAACCATCAGGTGGTATAGGTCTACCTGACATGTACAAATATTACCAAGCTTGTATCCTAACCAGAATTGTTGATTGGAATATTCATTTTGACCACAAAGATTGGGTTAGATTGGAACATTTATTCTCACCTATTCCTCTCTCTCAAATCCCTTGGATTAAAACCACTGATATTCCCTTGGCGTGTAAACAACATCCTTTGATCCATCCGACTATCCTTACATTTCGTCGAGCTTGCAATAAACACAAGGTTTCCTCTCCGAATGGTCCAATGACTCCTATTACACTTAATCCTGGTTTTACACCAGGAATGCATGAAGATTTTTTACCTAAAAGTTGGCCCCATTCAAAAGTAAGGGCAGGACAGTTCTTCATTGGTGACGAGTTTATATCCCAATCCAAGTTGGCCGATAAATTGAAAGTGGAGTCATTTCCTTTTTGGACCTATGTTCAATTAAGGAACTTCTTCCTGAAACCTAACCCCAGACCGAATTGGTCAAGAGAAAAAAGTGACTTTGAAAAATGGTGTGAGAACGATGGACCTCTCAGGCACTTAGTCTCAGCTACATATTCTCTACTATTTTCTGATCAGACACCTAAAATTAATTGGGCTAATCAACTTTGGGAAAGAGATCTCTCGCTTGATTTGTCAGACACAGAATGGAGAAATATTTACAAATTTATTCACAAGGGATCTATTCATGTCCAAGCACAAGAAAATGCTTATAAGATTCTATCCAGGTGGTATATGACCCCCCTTAAATTACATAGGATTAATAAATCTGTATCTAAAATGTGCTGGAGATGCAATAGCGAGACGGGTTCCTTTTTGCACATTTGGTGGTCCTGCAAATACATCCAACCATATTGGAAAAAGGTCCACGAATATATATCCCATATAACTTCTTTTAATCTGGATTTCACCCCTACTCAATTTTTATTACATTATTCTCCCTCATTACCAAATGGCTACTATCGATCCCTGGCAATGCATCTGATCAATGCTGCCAGGATGTGTATTCCAACTAATTGGAAATCAACCAAACCCCCTTCAATAATTGACTGGTTTAACCGCACCATGAGGAACATGGAGATGGAGGAGTTGATACATCAGGCGAGAGATACTCAAAAAAGGTTCTTGGATATTTGGTCTGATTGGCTGAGTTTTATTTCATCTGATGAATACAAATCCGTCACCTTGGGGGACTAACCTCCTCTTTATTTAATTCTCTTGATCCATTTATATAACGGCAGACCCCTTCTCTTCATTCCTTCCCCATTTACTTTCCCTTAGTTATATTTAGAATGTTGTTATTTACTTTGATTGTTTCAATATTCTGGTTTGACCTACGGCCTGGATTCATGGAAAAATCATGAATCTAGACTGTATGCTCTTCGTTGAATTCTCTAATATATGCTCTAAATTGTTTGGTTCTCAACGATTGATATGCTTACCTTATCCAAGCTATGTATTAAGATGTTACTTTACTGTTATCGTGTCTATCTGATACTGCATTCTTCTGTTACATAACACGGCTGCGTCCGTGTTTCCATGTCTTTTTCACTGTATTATTTAAATTGTTCTTGTTTGAATTATTATTAATAAAAATCATTACAATAAAAAAAAAAACACAACACACATAACTGCAGCATTCGCAGAGACAGGCCTGATCCCTGCGATCGCTAACAGTTTTTTTTGGCATTTTCTACGTTTGCTTTTCTACAGTCAGGTGCTTTTTTTACCTGTGAATCATCACCAGTGTACGACTAAATTTAGAGCCCAAAATGGCAAAGCGAATGTACAGTGGGTCATTTTGGAAAGTAGACACCCCAAGCCATTTGCTGAGAGGCATGTCGAGTCCATGGAATATTTTATATTTTGACACAAGTTGTGGGAAAATGACAAACTGATTTTTTTTTGCACAAAGTTTTTACTAATTTATATATTTCTCACACATGCCATGGTTATATGTGGAATTGCACCCCAAAATACATTCTGCTGCTTCTCCTGAGTATGGGGATACCACATGTGTGGGACTTTTTGTGAGCCTAGCCGCGTACGGGACCCCAAAAACCAATCACCACCTTCAAGATTTCTAAGGGCATACATTTTTTATTTCACTCCTCACTACCTATCACTACCTATTAGGCGGCGTACACACGGCCGAGGTTCTCGCTGAAAATCAGCGAGAACCTCGCTGGAATGCACATTCCAGCGAGGACCTCGGCCGTGTGTACGGTCTCGGCGAGCTTCCCGTCGGGAAGCCCGTCGAGCCGAAATAGAGAGCACGCTCTCTATTTCCTCGACGGCCCGCCTGGAAGAATGGCTGGTTGCCATTCCCGACGGGCGGGTCGCCGAATTTGACGGCCGGGAGAGAACCTCGACGGGCGGAACGATGTGTTCTGCCCGTCGAGGTTCTCTGCCGTGTGTACGCGGCCTCACAGTTTTGAAGGCCATAAAATGCAAGATTACACACAACCCCCCCAAATGACCCCATTTTGGAAAGAAGACACCCCAAGCTATTTGCTGAGAGGCATGTTGAGTCCATGAAATATTTTTTTTTCCCCAAGTGATTGAATAATGACCAAAAAAAAAAAATTTACAAAACATTGTCACTAAATGATATATTTCTCACACATGCCATGGGCATATGTGGAATTACACCCCAAAATACATTCTGCTGCTTCTTCTGAGTACGGGGATACCACATGTGTGGGACTTTTTGTGAGCCTAGCCGCGTACGGGACCCCGAAAACCAATCACCACCTTCAAGATTTCTAAGGACATACATTTTTGATTTCACTCACACAAATCTTGAAGGCGGTGATTAGTTTCGGGGTCCCGTACGCGGCTAGGCTCCAAAACAGTCCCACACATGTGGTATCCCAGTACTCAGGAGAAGCAGCAAAATGTATTTTGGGGTGTAATTCCTCATATGCCCATGGCATGTGTGAGAAATATATAATTTAGTGACAACATTTTGTAAATGTTCTTTTTTTTTGGTCATTATTCAATCACTTGGGGCAAAAAAAATGAATATTCCATGGACTCAACATGCCTCTCAGCAAATAGCTTGGGGTGTCTTCTTTCCAAAATGGGGTCATTGGGGGGGGGGTGCAATCTTGGCATTTTATGGCCTTCAAAACTGTGATAGGTAGTGATATGTAGTGAAGAGTGAAATCAAAAATGTATGCCATTAGAAATCATGAAGGCAGTGCTTGGCTCCCAAAAAGTCCCACACATGTGGTATCCCCGTACTCAGGAGAAGCAGCAGAATGTATTTTGGGGTGCAATTCCACATATACCATGGCTTGTGTGAGCAATATATCATTTAGTGACAACTTTGTGCAAAAAAAAATCAGTTTGTCATATTCCCGCAACTTGCGTCAAAATATAAAATATTCTATGGACTGGACATGCCTCTCAGCAAATAGCTTGGGGTGTCTACGTTCCAAGATGGGGTCATTTGGGGGGGGGGTTGTGCTATTTTGGCATTTTATGGCCTTCAAATCTGTGATAGTGAGAAGAAGCAGCAGAATGTATTTTGGGGTGCAATTTCACATATAACCATGGCATGTGTGAGCAATATATAATTTTTGTCATTATTCAATCACTTAGGACAAAAAAAAAATATTCAATGGACTCAACATGCCTCTCAGCAGTTTTCTTGGGGTGTCTACTTTCCAAAATGGGGTCATTTGGGGGGGTTTTGTACTGCCCTGCCATTTTAGCACCTCAAGAAATGAGATAGGCAGTCATAAAATAAAAGCTCTGTAAATTCCAGAAAATGTACCCTAGTTTGTAGACGCTATAACTTTTGCGAAAACCAATAAATATAAGCTTATTGCGATTTTTTTTTTTTTTACTAAAGACATGTAGCTGAATACATTTTGGCCTAAATGTTTGACTAAAATTTAGTTTATTCAATATTTTTTACTTTTTGTTATAAGAAAAATCTATTTTTTTCAAAATTTACAGTCTTTTTCCATTTATATCGCAAAAAATAAAAATCGCAGATGCAATCAAATACCATCAAAAGAAAGCTCTATTTGTGGGAAGAAAAGGACGCAAATTTTGTTTCGGTACAACATTGCATGACCGCGCAATTACCAGTTAAAGCAGCGCAGTGCCAAATTGTAAAAACACCTTTGGTCCTTTAGCTGCATATTGGTCCGGGGCTTAAGTGGTTAATGCAGCAAGAGTTATGCCGCGTACACACGATCATTTTTTGTGATGAAAAAAAACAATGTTTCAAGTGATGAAAGAAAACGACGTTTTTCAAACTTCATTTTCCAAAACGACGTTGCATACACACCATCGTTTTTCCAAAATGCTCTAGCAAAGCGTGGTGACGTAAGACACGTTCGACGGCACTCTGTTCCATTGAAGCTCCATCTCATAACTTGCCTCTGAGCATGCGCGGCTTTAAAAACGTTGTTTTCAACATCGTTTTGCCCACACACCATCATTTTTTATGACCCAAAAATGACGTTTTGAAAAACGACACAAAAAATTCAAGCATGTTGGAATTTTTTTTTGGTCTTTTTTTTTAAGACAAAAAACAACGTTTTGCCCACACACGATCAATTTAAATGACGTTTTAAAAAACAATGTTTTTTTTCATCGCAAAAAACGACCGTGTGTACGCGGCATTAGAGGAAGCTGTGTTCAAAATAAAATAAAATCACCTGAATACACACTGGACATCAATCTAATTTAACCACTGGTGAATTGATACGTACACTGTAAAAATTACAACATTGTATGATATAAACGTGGGGGTGTACCACTGGACCAAAAATGAGTAGTGGTAACAAATTTTCTTAGAACGATCGGAAAACGATAGTTTTTATGTTTGTTGTTAAAATAGTCTGACCAAGTGTATGGGGCTTAACACTACTATTGTTAAGCCCTATACACTTGGTAAGACAATTTTAACAACAAACATAAAAACGATCGTTTTCCGATCGTTCTCAGAAAATTTGTTCGTTTTTAAACTGCATCAGAAAACCATTTTTGGGTTCAGAAGTCTGGCCAACTGATCTCCCTTCAGATGAAAATCCACAGAAAAGTTTATTAGGCTTTACTGTACAAGTGTACTCACTATTCTGCACAAAAGAGAAGCTGCTTTCAGTCACTGAGGCTGGCCATACATGTTCAATTTTCTTGTACAATTTTCTTTTAGATTTACCAAAAACCATATATGAGGTCAAACTAAACAACACTTTCAATTGTATGCAATCAGGCAGGCCCTTGCACTACATAGTTGAAGGTAAATCTAAAGAAAATTGCACAAAAAATTGTATCATGTATGGCCAGCCTAACTCTCTGGCCATTAAAAAAAACATAAACAAAAGATTTGCATTTGAACACGTTTCTTTTGTTATTTTCGTATGTTGATATGACACCTATAACAAAAAATTTGCCTTCAGTATTTTGAATACACAGAAAACAGAAAAAGGAATTCATTCAATATACATAATGAAATTCTTTTGTTATAGATGTCATTGAACAATGAACATACAACTGAAAACAAACACAAAACGGATTCAAACAAAATACACAATGCAAACCTCTTGATACAGATTTCATTTTCGTTATTTTGCCATTTTCGTTTTGTCGTTTTTTTCCCGTCGGATCGTTCGTTCGTTATGCGGCTCATCCGTTATCCCGTCGTTTTCGTATTTTGGTGCTTTACCGTTTTTGTATGTACACATTATCCCGCGGGTACGAAAATGAAAATTTTCGTACGAAAATAACATTCGTACGAACGGGAATGCACATATCTAGCAACGAATTAGGACCCTGTGCGCAGCTACACAACCACATGAGTATGCACGTGCACATGAGAATTGGCATGCTGAGTGTGATCATATGCATGAGTATGTATGTATGCTGAACTTTGATGTCCAGGGCCTATTTTAAGCCATACCGTACTTTGGATCATTGCTGAGTGGTTGTCAGCTCTTTCTTTCTGTGACCCAATCCTTCTGTATACCCAGCTTGTTGACTCTGCTTTCTCCTGAACCCCTGTTGCTGACTCCAGCTTGTGACCCTGACCTTGTCCTCTGCCTGCTGTTCTGGTACCTCCTCTACTGACTTTGGCCTGGTTTTTATTCTGCTCTTGGTTTCTGATTCTGTACCCCTGCTGTCCCTCTGACCACGCATTCGAAATCCTGCATCTGCTAGCTAGTTTTTAGTTTCACATCAGCGACTATATCTCCTGACTGATAGTTCTACAGGCACATGTGCCACTCTGTGTCCTGTTATACTCTGTCATCATTTACAGGGGAAACTGGAGAAGAGGAGTAAGGGAAGTCCTCTCATCAACTCAGCCTCAACCAGGTATGTGCAAAGAGCTATATTATCTGCTGTTGGTAGTGTATATAAAATATTCTGTCTATCTGATCACAGGCAGTGCATAGGTAAAGCCTACTTTCTGGCACTAGGGACTTGAATAGTAGCAAGTATCTAAATCTTTACACATGCATAACCAAGCAGTAAAATGCTGTCAGGGCACCAATAGCAGGAGGACTCTAGGCCCAGAATTAGTCAGGACAGGAGAAGGGATCTAGGACCCAGCATCTCTGCAAGCCCATCACCTAGGCCTTTATAAGGAAGTCGGTTTCCTGTGGTTCTTGATTCCTGACCTGGCTTGTTCCAGACCTGTCTCCTGCCTGCCTCCTGACCTTGACTTCAGCTTGTTTAACAGATCTCCTCTGCCTGCTACCTGTCTTGACCTTGGCTTCCAACTGACCTTGTCTCCTCTGCTACCCCCATGGCACCGAACATTGGCTTAAACCAGTGTTTCTCAACTCCAGTCCTCAAGCCCCCCCAACAGGTCATGTTTTCAGGATTTCCCTCAGATGAAAAGGCTGTGGAAATTACTAAGGCAGTGAAACTGATCAAATCACCTGTGCAAAATAATGGAAATCCTGAAAACCTGACTTGTTGGGGGGCCTTGAGAACTGGAGTTGAGGAACACTGGCTTAAACTGACTATCCTCTGACCCTAGTTACCTGCTACATTTCACAGGTGCCATCTGCCTGCAGCAGCCCTGCAGCACATCAGCGGTGTTCTTGAGCCTCTTCTGCAAGCAACTCTGCAGGCGACCTGTACTGCTTTGGGCCTGACTCTTACTGTCACAATTCCAGGGGAGTCTGGGACTTGGCTGCAAGGGAAGCCCTCTCTCCATTGTCCTCCAAAACGTTGGTACCTTAAAAATGTACTGCAGGCTTACCAGGTTGTGGAAGACATTTTGCAGCCTGCTATAGTGATACAAGTGACATTCTCATTGCCAAAACTTATATATTGTAAAAAGGAAAAAACTGCACTAAAATTAATAGAGTAAAGAAAAAAAGAGAGCTATAACATAATAAAATGTGCTACCCCAGGTGCTGCAATTTACATGTAAACAATAAATACAAGAAATAAACATAGGAAAATATTTAATCGCGCTACCTCAAATATATTAGCAACCATAAAATGAAAACAAGTGAATAAACACAAATTAAGAAAGGTGACCTATGATGGCCGCTAGCCAATAGACAGTCACCTATGGGTGATAATTGTACCAACAACCATATAGTGATATGGGTATGATTCTAGACTTAAACTCTCGATTAATGTACAGTCCAAAGCATCAACCAGAAAAAAAGTCAGTGAAAAAGTAAACACCGGTGCTCCTGAGTCGTAACAAATTGATGAAAGTGATCTAATGCAAACAGGTGTGTCCACCACCAAGCTTATGAATTGGTCTCTTACCAGAAAACTATCATCCACAATGACAGAGGATCAGATACAGCATGTACAGAATCTCAATCACGTGATGTCAGATCGTCAATCCTGGTGAGAACTTGTGGCCAAGAGCGTTGCAGCAGTATGGATACCCACCATGCAAAAACATTAAATGCTCCACATTTATTTAAAAATTAAAAATGCACTTACAATTATGCAATAAGATAAACGCCTTGAAACATAGTGTGCTGGCCGAAACACAAGGAATCTTCAAGCACTCGTCCACTGGGGGAACATATGGGAACTTGGGTGACAACAGCGCGTCGCTCGCCCTACGTCCGTTTCAAAATAACTTTAGTCTTCCAGGGGCCCCTGTTTCAAGGCGTTTATCTTATTGCATAATTGTAAGTGCATTTTTAATCTTTAAATACATTTTATACGTTTAATACACTATGTGGAACATTTAATGTTTTTGCATGGTGGGTATCCATACTGCTGCAATGCTCTTGGCCACAAGTTCTCACCAGGATTGACGATCTGACATCACGTGATTGAGACTCTGTACATGCTGTATCTGATCCTCTGTCATTGTGGATCATGGTTTTCTGGTAAGAGACCAATTCATAAGCTTGGTGGTGGACACACCTGTTTGCCTTTGATCACTTTCATCAATGTGTTACTACTCAGGAGCACCGGTGTTTACTTTTTCACAGACTTTTTTTCTGGTTGATGTTTGGACTGTACATTAACCACTTTGCAACCGCCCTATGCCGAAAGTACGGGTCTAGGGCGGTTGCTGTATTCTAACTGGCCGTTAATTAACGGCCTGTCAGAATCGCGCTCCCGCGCGCCTCCTGAGGCGCGCACACGGGAACATCCGTGACCGCCGGGTCCAGAGGACCCGGCGCATCACGGATCACGGTAAATCGCCACTGATAGCGGCGGTTTACCACGTGATCGCGCCGTCCAATGACGGCGCGATCAGATGTAAACAGACCGGCGTCATTTGATGACGCCGGTTCCTCCCTCCTCTCTCTGTACCGATCGGTACAGTGTGAGAGGAGAGGGGAGGGAGCGGATGGCAGCGCCAGTGCTGCGGGCTGGATCTGTGACAAATGTAGTCACAGATCCATCCATCCATCCCTCCCTGCTCAGCCATCCCTGCTGCATATACTCTGCAATACTCACCTGGGCATACTCTGCAATACTCAGGCATACTCTGGCAATACTCTGGGCATACTCTGCAATACTCAGGCATACTCTGGCAATACTCTGGGCATACTCTGCAATACTCAGGCATACTCTGGCAATACTCTGCAATACTCTGGGCAATACTCTGGGCAATACTCTGGCAATACTCTGGGCATACTCTGGGCATACTCTGCAATACTCTGGGCATACTCTGCAATACTCTGGGCATACTCTGCAATACTCTGGGCATACTCTGCAATACTCTGGGCATACTCTGCAATACTCTGGGCATACTCTGCATACTCCGCAATACTCTGGGCATACTCTGGGCATACTCTGGCAATACTCTGGCAATACTCTGGCAATACTCTGGGCATACTCTGGCAATACTCTGGGCATACTCTGCAATACCCTGGGCATACTCTGCAATACCCTGGGCATACTCTGCAATACCCTGGGCATACTCTGCATACTCCGCAATACTCTGGCAATACTCTGGCAATACTCTGGGCATACTCTGGCAATACTCTGGGCATACTCTGCAATACTCTGGGCATACTCTGCAATACTCTGGGCATACTCTGCAATACTCTGGGCATACTCTGCAATACTCTGGGCATACTCTGCAATACTCTGGGCATACTCTGGGCATACTCTGGGCAATACTCTGGGCAATACTCTGGGCATACTCTGGGCAATACTCTGGGCAATACTCTGGGCAATACTCTGGGCATACTCTGGGCATACTCTGGGCAATACTCTGGGCAATACTCTGGGCAATACTCTGGGCAATACTCTGGGCATACTCTGGGCATACTCTGGCAATACTCCGGGCATACTGTGGGCATACTCTGGCAATACTCCGCAATACTCTGGGCATACTCCGCAATACTCTGGGCATACTTAGCAATACTCTGGGCATACAGCAGCCCCTGTCCCCGCGAGCTCGCATGCAGAAGCGAACGCATACGCAAGTCCCGCCCACATATAAAAACGGTGTTCAAACCACATGTGAGGTATCTTTATATCATGTTTTGGGGTTTTATGTATTTTTCTAGCAAATAAATGATGATTTTTACATGTAGGAGAGAAATGTCAGAATTGGCCTGGGTGCTCCCTGCATGTTGGGCCTCTGTATGTGGCCGCACTGTGTAAAAGTCTCACACATGGGGTATCGCCATACTCGGGAGGAATAGCAGAATGTGTTTTGGGGTGTAATTTGTGGTATGCATATGCTGTGTGTGAAAAATAACCTAATAATATGAAAATTTGATGAAAAATAAATAAATCTTGATTTTGCAAAGAATTGTGGGAAAAAATTACAACTTTAAAAAACTCACCAGGCCTCTTTCTAAATACCTTGGAATGTCTTCTTTCCAAAAAGGGGTCATTTGGGGGGTATTTGTACTTTTCTGGCATGTTAGGGTCTCAAGAAATGAGAGAGGCTGTCAGTACTTCAGGTGTGATGAAATTGATCAATTTTCAGGATTTGGTACCATAGCTTGTAGACCCTATAACTTTCACCCAGACTAAATAATATCCAACATTTTTTATTTTTTTTACCAAAGATATGTAGCAGTATACATTTTAGGCCAAATTTATGAAGAAAAATTACTTTTTTGCAAAATTTTATAATAGAAATGAAGAAAAATTATTATTTTTTGCAAAATTTTGTTCTTTTTTCATTTATAGCAAAAAAAATAAAAACCGCAGAGGTGATGAAACACCACCAAAAGAAAGCTCTATTTGTGGGAAAAAAAGGACAAAAATTTCATTTGGTTATAGTGTTGTATGACTGAGTTATTGTCATTCAAAATGTGAGAGCACCGAAAGCTGAAAATTGGTCTGGTTATTAAGGGTGTTTAAGTGCCCAGTGGTCAAGTGGTTAATCGAGAGTTTAAGTCTAGAATCATACCCATATCACTTATATATTGGGTCCTGTAGTCTGAGAGGCAGAGTAGTTTTAAAATGCTTTATTAAAAAGAAGGAATGAGCCTAAAGTTTGGTCTGAACACAGTTTAAAGGGGCGTTCCAGCCAAAATGTATGTTTATTAAAAGTCAGCAGCTACAAAAAGTGTCTGCTTTTAATAAACATACACTTACCTGCTCCAGCGTTCCAGTGATGCGCCGCCGGGGCTCCGCTCCTCTCCCCCCCTCCCCGGCCGGGCACCAACTGCGCATGCGTGAGTGGCACTCCGCATGCGCTCACGGCTCGGCGCTGCGCTATTCAATTGGACAGGCAGACAGTCACATGTCCTAGGTGATAGCCTACAGGGAGGGGCTGCTGTAGGCGATTAAGCTTAATCGCCTAACCAGCCCCTCGGCGGAAGGAGGAAGTGGGACAGGAAGTCCCACTCCTCCTGAAGCCCCCACTCCCCCACAAAAAAATGACATGCCAAATGTGGCATGTAAGGGGGTGAGGAGTGGGATAAGCGGAAGTTCCATTTTTGATTGTTTGTGCATTTGGATGAAAGCTCCACATTTACCTGTTTAGTTGGAGCCAAATGCCATAAATAAAAATAATAATCGTACCTCCATTATTTATGATTTCCACTGTCAATATGGTTGTTAAGGTCTGTGGTGGATGCGGGCACTGCCAAACCTGGAGCCCTGGTTCACACTGGGCTGCGGGAGTGAAGCCGTGCGAGTTCAGCTGAACTCACACGATTTCACTCCCGCTGGCAGTCCCGATTTCGGCCACGATTTAAGAGACATCTGTGCGGGTTTCTGCAAAGATGTCAATGTAAATCGCGGGCCGAAATCGCAAAAAGTAGTACAGGAACTAATTTTTGAAATCGGTGCAGCGCCGCAGATGCGACGTCGCACCGATTAGGATGGTGTCATTGCCAACAATTGCCAGCAAATGCCGCTGATTTGAGATGCGATTTCACATGTGAAATCGCATCTCAAATCGAAGCAAATTGTACCCAGTGTGAACCTGGGCTAACAAGTTCCAGTCTGAGCCAATTCAGAGATTCCCACCCTACATGTAAAATTCTGCATTTTTTTGCTAGAAAGCAACTGCCAAACATTATATATTTTTTAAATGGTGGGTGTTGCATATTTTTATGTCACACGTTATATTCACATGTTCTTTCAAATGCAACTTTTTGGAAAAAATACACGGTAATGACAAAAACACAATATATTACCCAGTTGTTTGTTAAAATATTAAAAATTATGTTGCTCAAAGTAAATAGATACCTAATATGTCCCACTTTAACCGCTTCAATACTAGGCTTTTATACCACCTCCATACCGGGCCTATTCTGACACTTCTCTCCTACATGTAATAATCATCATTCTTTTGCTAGAAAATTACACAGTACCCCCAAACATTATATATGTTTTTTTTAGCAGACACCCTAGGGAATAAAATGACGGTCATTCCAAAGTTTTATCTTGCACGGTATTTACGCAATTATTTTTCAAACGCTTTTTTTTGTAAAAAAAATTGTTTTATGAATTAAAAAAATAACAAAACACTAAAGTTAGCCCAATTTTTTTGTATTATGTGAAAGATTATGTTACACCGAGTAAATAGAGACCCAACATGTCACGCTTTAATTATGCGCACACTCATGGAATTGCGCCAAACTTCGGTACTTAAAAATCTCCCTAGGCAACGCTTTATTTATTTTTTACACGTTACAGTTTAGATTTACAGAGGAGATCTAGTGCTAGATTAGTTGCTGGCACTCTAACGCACGCGGCGATACCTTACATGTGTGGTTTAAACGGCGTTTACATATGTCGGCGGGACTTGCGTGTGCGTTCGCTTCTGCACGCGAGCTATCGGGGACAGGGGCGTTTTCATTTTTTTTTTATCTTTTATTATTTTTTTTTACTTATATTTTATTTATTTTTACACTTTTTTTCATTTTTTTTTTTTTTTTCCACTTTTATTCCTATTACAAGGAATGTAAACATCCCTTGTAATAGGAAATGTGTGTGACAGGTCCTCTTTATGGAGAGATGTGGGGTCAATAAGACCTCACATCTCACCTCCAGGCTGGAAACCATGAGATCGGTGAAAAAAAATTCACCGATCTCATGAATGGTGACTTACAGCCGCAATCGCGGCTTTGTTTACATACGGGGACCCGGGCGTGACGTCATCAGATCGCGCCCGGGTCCTCCGACGGTCATAGAGATGACTGGTGACCATCTGGTCACCAGTCATCTCTATGCTTCCTGCCGCCGCCGACGATTCGTTCTCCGGGCCCCCGAAGGTACAGGTAAGCCCGGAGAAGCACCGGATGGCGGCGGGAGGGGGGGGATGTCCCCTCCCGCGGCCTGTAAGAACGATCAAGCGGCGGAACCGCCGCTATGATCGTTCTTACTTTGTGCAGAATCGCCGGCTGAAGAGATGGATATCTGGATGATGCCTCTGGCTGCAGGCATCGTCCAGATATTCGCCTGCAATACCCAGGCCGTCAATTGACGGCCACTTAGGATGGTAAATCCCATCCCAGGCCGTCAATTGTCTATGGCTGGGTATTGAAGTGGTTAAAATTGTGTACGCCCATTCAATAGCACTAAACAATGGTAGTTAAAAAGTGTTTACAGGTTACCAGTCTAGAGTTACACAGGGGGTCTGGTGCTAGAAAAATTGCTCTTGCTCTGTCTTTTACCTCATATGTGTGCTGTGATCACCTTTACATATGCATGTGGACAGGACATTTAACCACTTTAGCCCCGGATCATATTGCTGTCCAAAGACCAGAGCACTTTTTGTGATTCGGCACTGCGTCGCTTTAACTGACAATTGCGCGGTCGTGCGACGTGGCTCCCAAACAAAATAGGCGTCCTTTTTTTCCCACAAATAGAGCTTTCTTTTGGTGGTATTTGATCATCTCTGCGGTTTTAATTTTTTGCGCTATAAACAAAAATAGAGCGACTATTTTGAAAAAAATGCAATATTTTTTACATTTTGCTATAATAAATATCCCCAAAATCCTCAGTTTAGGCCGATAGGTATTCTTCTACATATTTTTCGTGAAAAAAAATCGCAATTAGCGTTTATTGATTGGTTAGCGCAAAATTTATAGCGTTTACAAAAAAGGGGGTAGTTTTATGGCATTTTTATTAATATTTTTTTTTTACTAGTAATGGCGGCGATCAGCATTTTTTCTCGGTACTGCGATATTATGGTGGACACATCGGACACTTTTGACACCATTGGGACCATTGGCATTTTTATAGCGATCAATGCTATAAAAATGCATTGGATTACTATAAAAATGCCACTGGCAGTGAAGGGGTTAACACTAGGGGGCAGGGAAGGGGTTAAGTGTGTTCCTATTTGTGTTCTAACTGTATGGGGGGGTTACCTTACTAAGGGAAATCACTGATCTTCTGTTCATACATTGTATGAACAGAAAATCAGCGTTTCCCCCGCTGACAGGAACGAGAGGTATGTGTTTACACACATACCTCCCGTTCCCCGCTCTGTAACGAGCAATCGAGGGTGCCCGGCGGCCGCCGGCAGTGGTCGCGCGCCCCCTAGTGGCCAAAAAAGAGAGGACGTAGAGCTACGTGCTCCCGCGAGACAGTGCCACTGTCCCGCAGTAATATGACTGCGGGCGGTCGGCAAGCAGTTAAAAAAAATATATATTTTTTTTTAATGTTTTTTAAATTTTACCTTTATCATTTTTCTGATTAACTTATTTGATCAGCATCCCTTGTGATAGCATGAGCCATGACAGATCCTCTTTTTGGAGATATCTGGGGTCTACTAGATCCCAGATCTCTCCTCTCGCCTCCCAAGCATCTAACTGATAGCAGCAATGGCTTGTTTATATGAGACTGAAACTGGAAGTAACGAAAATTCTTGACACTTCCGGTTTCTGACATCACACAGTGGGACAACATCAGTTCCTCTCATTGTGTCCCACAAAATGGATGCTGCTAGTAGCATCATTAGTGGACTCCCTGATCAGATAGGAGAGCCTGATTCAGGCAGCTGTGACGAATGGGGGGACCCCCTTCCGCCACCTGCAAAAGTGCATCAAAATCATGTTTACATTGTAGGGAAACATTAGCTGCAAAAAAAATAAACCGGGACCATGGTTTTAGCCTCAACCATGATCCTAGTATAAACCACTTTACCTTAGGTCATTTATAAATGGCCTAAGTACGGGAATTGGTTAAAAACTCATTCACTTACACGAATACCTGGCCATGAAAGCAAAGAAGCCAGGAAAGATGTGGACGTTTTCCTCTAGTTCATACTAGGCCCTTCAGGAACTTGAGATCCTCCCAAAAGGCCTGGTATAGATTTCAGTGGTGAATTTCCAAGCAAAAATCAAGAAAAAATAAACTTTTAAGGAGTAAATACCTCATTGGATTCGCATTGGAAAATTGTAAGCAATGTTTCAAGAGGAGTTGCAGAGGTGAGTTCAACTGATTAGACATTAGAGAAATCAATCTAGTCAAGAGTCTTGACAAAGGAGCGCGCAGGTCTTCTATCCAACCAGCGCACGCTCTGAAACGCGTTGTGTCCCTTCTCGGCCACCGTCTCAGTGACGTCACAGACCAGTGGACGAGCTGACAGCTCAGCAATGCTTGTGTACGGAGGTGGAAGTCGGTTCCTTTCCTTCTTCTAATTTCCCCCCCCCCCACCGCAGGCATCTGAATGACATCTACTGACGGCTCCCTCAGCATCCATCCTGGTTTCTGGACTTCTCTTTAGATCGTTCACCAGCACCCCAGACTACATCAATGCTTCTTCTAGATGTAAGTGTTGGATATTTATTGAGATTTTAATTAAATGCAGTTCACTCAGCGGCGCTTTCTGTTTTTATTTTTTTCACTTACTCATTATATGGTGATGCAAACTTCCCCATCTTTGACTTCACATGGTTAATCCTGTCTCCCAGATCAGAAATGCCTGCTCTAACTTGTGTGAGTAAAAACAGACCTTTCTGCAGAGTACCCCTTTAACCGCCCTGGCGGTATGATTCTTTCTGGTTTTAGGTGCTGAAAGTGGTACAATTATTTTGCATGAAAATTTGGCGTTTTATATTGTAGGCCTGCAATTCTTAGAAATAACTCACTTAAATCTGTCCAAACAAGAGTCTAGTAGACATCCCGGGTATGATAAAGTTTGAAACACAAAATCATAAATTATAATATAATAAATAACTATAAATAATTATAACAAATGATAAAATTATTCAATAATGTAATCAAATCAAAAACACTGAAATTTGCTCAGCTGCAGAATTGTCACTGTCATTACTTTTATTTTTTGATGACGAATTTCCCAAATCGCTATCGCTCAATTCTGCAAGTGATTAATATTTATTATCAATGTTTTCTAGCTGCTCTAAAACCACTTTTGACAAAAAAGGGACACTTTTTGGTTGCTATGAACAATCTACCATTTGCAGGCAGAAAGAACAGTTTTTATTTTATAAAAGTGCATGCAGAACACTGGGCAGACCACTAGGGACAAAGGGTGTGTGTATTTTTTGCATACAGTACTGTTATCTGTAAGATTACAGTATACTGTATGTAATGTGTTTATTAACTTTTTTGAATTTGGCACCGTTCTTCGCCCCTGTGCGTCGTAACGTCACAGGGAACGGAGATCGGCGGCACACAGGCACTGTGTGAATCGAGCGAGGATGCCACTCGCTCACACAGCGGGGATGCATCGCAGGATCCAGGGACAGGGTAAGTAACTTTCCAGGAAGAGGTAAGCCACGCCACTGCAGGCTCTGCACAGCTACCCCGAGCGTGACTCGGGGTTACCGATAATAGCATAAAAAAACACCCCGAGTCACGCTCGGGATCACCGCTAAGGAGGTTAAGGGTTGGTATCAACAATGGGTTGACCTAAGATAGGGAAGTGCTCTATAGGATGAATGTATTCTCTAGTATTCTCCAGCATACTATCCATACTGCACATACTGTCTTGCAGGGTCAGTTGTAATGTCCTGCTAAGACTTTGATTTCTGTGGGCTGGTGAAAGGAGAGGCAGAAGTACTTACCTGACTGCTTAATGCAGCTCTGCTTCCCTACTCTGCAGTACCATTCCTGTCTCTGCCCAGAGAGCCAATGTGAGAAAAATCCGGTGATCTTGTGATCCTGTGCCATAGTGCGTAGAGTGAAGCTCCTCCAGCAGTATGGAAAATGTCTGTGAGCCTACAGGGAGACTCCCATACCTTCTTCCTACGCATGTTTGCTACCTTTGATCCTCACCGTATCTGTAAGCTCATAGTTGCAGTTAATGTTGCTGTGAGTTGCTTTGGAACGGTCGGGTCTGTGGGAATCCCTGTGAGCTGTGTTAAACCTTAGTCATCTTCCCAGCTGCCGGCCACGCTCCATAAAATCCTTACTAGACCCCTCATGTCTTTCCTTATTTCTTTATTTACCTTATTAGCATTTTAAACAAAGCATTCAATTAATAATATCACTCTAGTTTACCATAGAAAGTTAGCTCACAGTGATTTTTAGATAGTCAATACTATTTTGACCTGAAAGAGTAGAAAATACAAGGCTCATATCCATTTTCTGTAATACAACTTTTTCTAACATACAACTTTCATATATTTTGCAATTTGTAACATGTAAAGTTCAGAGACAAATAATCAACTTTAATTTTCTTTGGAGCAGAAAACCTCTGTACTTTTTATACAGCGTGAAATTCAAATCCTTTAATTGTCCAAATCTTTAAAGTCTATGTAATGGTATAATTTTGTATTAAATTGTTATGACTGTGTTAAATCCACAGTTTGAACTTTTGTAAAAATACTCATTGTTATTAGCCTGATACAGTAATTTTGACTATAATGATAAACATTTATGGTTCTGTTGTAAAAGCTTTTCCTCAATTTGTTCTTACAACAGAAGATTTTGGCTGTATATTGCCACATAATATTGCCAGAAAGGAAATATCACATGGCCTTTTGTTCATCCATCCATTATCATAAATTGTTCTTTCATAAGTATACCATATGCTGAAAAACTAAAGCTAAACGGAAAGATGCAAAACTATGGAAAAATTATTGATTTGTTCTGTACAGTGTAAATTGTACTTAAAGCCAAACATTTATATTTTGTTTTGTATGGGGCAGTGAACGGTTAGTACCTCTGTCAAGCTAATATTTGTAAAAGGAATTAAACTGAGTAGGTATCATATTTTAAGTATAAGAAAGGTAAAACAAAACAATGATTTTATTCAATTGTCTTTAAAAAAAAAAAAAAAAAAAAACACTAAGGCCGCGTACACACGATCAGTTAAACCGATGAGAATGGTTTGATGGACCGTTTTTATCGGTCAAAACCGATCGTGCGTGGGCGCCATCAGTTATTTAACCATCGGTTAAAAAAAGCCAACTTGCTTTAAATTTAATTTTAATTTCAAAACCGATCGTTAGTAGGCACAAACCATTGGTTATAAATCCACGCATGCTCAGAATCAAGTCGACACATGCTTGGAAGCATTGAACTTCATTTTTTTCAGCACGTCATTGTGTTTTACATCACCGCGTTCTGACACGATCGGTTTTTTAACCGATGGTGTGTGGGCGCGACGGACCATTAGTCAGCTTCATCGGTTAATCGATGAAAACGGTCCATCAGACCGCTCTCATCGGATGGACTGATCTTGTGTACTCAGCATAAGGTGTATGCAAAAATACAAGTATTAAAAGTTGCAGACTCCTAGACCTCTTTCTTATTATATACTGTATAGGGAAATTTACTTGAAAATCAGATATCATGAACTAATCAAAATATTGTATGTTCCTTAATTATGCTCAAAAATATTTTGCCACAATGGCAATTGCAAATACAAGTGTGCAACCATATCTGAAACAAAATTCCACCTGTCTATATGTCTGTTAACGTTTTTATGATAAGTGAATAAAGTGATTATTTATTTTATTTTTCTTTGATTGGCGTAAGAAACTATACTTAATACAGTCCCTTATACCTTTTAGTTTGTAGGGATTTTACAGTACAAATTTCTTATTTTTTGGTTTATTCAGTTGCTAAAAAGGAATAGTAGGGGGGTTGATTAGTGTGTATATATATATATATATATATATATATATATACCCCCACATTTCCAAGAGCATCGCACACCTCCTAAACCAGAGGAGAATAATTTGTTATTAAGGGTTTAAGTTTCACTGTAATTTAAACTTTTTTTTATTTTGCTGGACAATTCCAAACTAAACCATAACTGACATGCTTTAGTTCTGGTAAAACTGTGGAAATTGTTTTCCGCCATTTACAGAAATATTCAAATATATTGGAGGTGAATAACAGTTTAAAATTAGGTAAAAATTAAATTAGTTAAACAGTTAGTTGCAAATTTACTGTATCTTTTTCATCTCAAAAGTTTTTATAATTTTGTGATTGTATTTATTACAATGTTCTTATTTTTCTGCACATTCTGTTTTTCCTATTTGCTATTTTTTTGTAATTTTATGATTTTGCATTTCTGTTATTTTTATTAAACACCATGGGGCAGATTCACAGAGAAATGGATTATCGTAGCGTATCAGAAATACACTACGCCGCCGTTTTTTACCTTGCTCTACGTGGAATTCAGGTAGATTTTCTACGGTAAACGACGGTGGCGTAGTGTATTTCTCCCGTCGCAATCCATATAGACGAGTAGGGGGCGTGAAACATTTAAATTAGGCGCGTTCCCGCGGCGATCGATCTGCGCATGCTCCGTTCGCAAATTTCCCGCCGTGCATTGCGCGAAATCACGTCGTGACGTCATTCGTTGTTTATGTAGCGTACTTTACGGGCGATCCACGTCCCGACGAGTTACGTAAATAAAAAAAAAATTTAAATAAATTCGAAGCGGGAACGACGGCCATACTTAACATGGGCTACGTAAAGTTAGAGCAGCAAAAAGCTGCTCTAACATTACGTATAAAAAAATAGACGAAAACGATTGCGACGCTCGCTCGTTTGTTCGTGAATCCCCGTAAAAACACATTTGCATATCCCGACGCATTAAAACGACGCGAACTCCTCCCAGCGGCCGCAAATAGATGGCAGCGTAGATCCGAAGGCTTACGAAGACGTAAGCCTCTCGGATCGAAGCCCGAAGCCGGCGTATCATGGTTTGAGGATTCAAACTAGTGATACGCCGCGGGAAATTTGAAATTACTCCTGTCTAACACCAGTTAGACAGGCGTAATTGTTTTGTGAATCTGCCCCCATGACTCTGCCCTTCACATGCCCTTTCAATACCAAGGAACAATGCAAGTAACTTTGTTTTGACAAATCACATATGATTTTGTTATTTCTGTACTAACGAGCAGAAATCCCCCTTTTACAGCCAGACAAATCCACATAGTATGAAAATAGGTAGGTATATTTGCCCAACGGCTAACTGCTGGGGGAAATAATTGAGAGGAATTAACTTAAAATATGAATAAGATGAGTAGAAACGTTTTTGCAATTTTCCATTTTGCAAAGCTAAGCGAGAAATAGATATTTACTGCAAGCTCTCTCTACCTTAACAAGAAAAAAATATATATACAAAGATGTTTGATTAGTAATAGGCAGAAGTGTGAACACTATTTTAAACCATGTGATATGTATACTTGCTCGTCAGCAGTTCTGGCAACCAACTAGTTTACTGCCTGTCAAAATGATGCTAATTAAAGTCACTCTGGGAGACAAGTGTGCAAATATGTATTATGCTTTTTTCAGCTAATTGCTATTCAGAAAGAACTGACAGATAGCTCACGGTACAAAAGTAGTGATTCACACTTACAATAGCATGCTACAGAAATGGTTATTGAAAAGGAATCCTTCGTGAGAAGATACACAATGGTAATATACATTTAGGTGTGCCTATACATTATTGTAATGTAACACAATTATATATTTAGAGACAGTTGTAACACCTGTAACTACTTTTCAGGTTAATAGTGTTTGTTATTCCAAAAAAAAACAACATATATATTGTATTGAAGTATATAACTACTTAGATGAGCTGGTTGAACTTATTTGCTTTTCCAGGCCTTATTCCTCTTATTTTTACTTTACCAATCACAGCTGATTATCACGTGAACCAGGAAGTGCCGGTAAACGGCATTCCTCGGTTTGTGCTGACAGGGAAGCTTTCCCTGTCAGGGGGGGGGTCTGTGCTGATAATCAGCAAATTGATTATTATCACAGCCCCCAAAATCAGTGCCCCCTCAGGGATGCAATGCCCAATAAAGTGCCAATCAGTGCCAATTAGTGCCCATCACAGTGCCAGTCAGTGCCCATCACATTGCCAATCAATACCCTACATTAACACCTGTCAAAAACCTCATAAGTATGTCATCATCAGTGCTGCCCATCAGTGCCACATATCATTGTCAATCAGTGCTGCCTGTCAGTGCCCATCACAGCCACCTGTCAGTGCCCATCACAGCCAACTGTCAGTGCAGATCGCAGCCGCCTATCAGTGCCGCCTGTCAGTGCCCATCAGTGCCACCTGTCAGTGCCCATCAGTGCCGCCTGTCAGTGCCCATTGGTGCCCATTAGTGCTGCACATCAGTGCAGCCTATCACTGCCCATCAATTCTACATATCAGTGCCTCCTTATCAGTGCCCATCAGTGCCACCTTATCAGTGCCAATTCATCAGTGCCAATCAGTGCCACCTCATCAGTGCCCATCAGTGCCGCCTTATCTGTTCTCGTCAGTGAAGGAGAAAACACAATTTTATAACTGAAACAAATAATTTTTTTTTTCAAAAATGTGTGTCGTTTTTAGTTTGTTTAGCAAAAACTAAAAACCCCAGTGGTGATCAAATACCACCAAAAGAAAGCTCTATTTGTGGTAAAAAAAATTATAAAAAATTATAAAAATATTGTTTGGATACAGTGTTGCATGACCGCGCAATTGTCATTTAAAGTGCGAAAGCGCGGGCATTCTTTTGGAGATTGGAGGGCCTGCTGATATCCTTTGTATGGGCCGGGATTCCCCTCGGGTGGCGAGACAGATTCTATATCTCCCCCTGTCTGGTGGAGGACTGGCGCTCCCAAACTTTTTGCTCTATTATTGGGCGGCAGTGCTGGTTACAGTCCGGTGGTGGTTCTCCCAGCCCAGACAAAACCAGGCGGTCACCCTGGAGGCGGCTATCCTGGGCTCCTATGCAGCCCTGAGTAACCTGCCATTCCGAGGCTCGAACCATATATAGGAGGCCAGCCCACATGTCACCGCATATGCCCCTGTGGGGTAACCCTATGTTGCCCCACCTGAATAACATTCCGGACCCCTCCCTGTGGGCAAAGAAGGGTATCATCACTTTGCACCATATAGTCCTCGAGGGTAGACTTATGCCCTTCCAGGCGATGCGTCGGACGTGCTCCCTGCCTGTTTCTTTTCAATTCCGATACTGGCAGCTCAAACATGCTTTTGAGGCCCAATTTCCCGAACCCCTAACTCTGGAGTCTGACTCTATAGAGCGACTCTTGGCCTCTAGTGTAATGGAATGCCCTCTCTCGTCCCTATACCTATATCTCACTGTTGCGTATGACACCAAACTTACCAAATCCTGGGATAAATGGAGGGCCGATATACCGTCCTTAGACGAAGAGGGGTGGGAGGACTGCATCTCCTTGTATATTCCCTCTCTGATTGCTGCGAAAGACAGGTTTATACAGTTCAAATTTCTCCACAGGGCCTACTATACCCCGGAGAGGCTGGCCCGTATATACCCGTTACGGGATCCTAATTGCCAAAGGTGTAAACAGGACATAGATACGTTCTGGCACATGGTCTGGTCGTGTCCGAAACTCCGGCCGTATTGGACGGCGGTTGCCTCCAGGCTGTCTGATGCGAGCAGGACAGTTGTCCCGGTCGACCCGACAGTTCTGTTACTGAGCCATTTGGAGGATGTGGAGGGGGACAGGTACTGTAAGCTTCGCCTGATCTTCTCCCTATTTTATGCTAGACGAGAAATTCTGCTGACATGGAAATCTGAGGACCCCCCCCCCCCGCCTGTGCTTCTTGGCAGCACTCGGTGGATTCGGTCCTGCCCCCGTACAGGTTGACTTATGAGAATAGACAATGCCCGGGGAAGTTCGACAAAATCTGGTCTGCCTGGACGGAGACCCGCGCTGCCCTTGACCCCCCTCCAGACTGAATGAGCAGGACAGTTGGCCCACCCCGGACGGTTGTTGTTTTTGTCCCCTCCCATGACACTGTTGTTAGAGGTGGCCATGGTATAATTGATAAGATATACTTCTTATGTATGTTTGACATCTACCCAATCCTCCTTGCTTCAGATTGCTTGGGTTTTGCCCCTGGACGTGATGTACACTTCTGACACTCAGATTTCTACGCTGCTGTAACTTCTGTATCTTATCTGGATTGTAATGCTGGCTTGTCTAATAAAACTAATAAAAGTGTGACAGCGCTGAAAGCTGAAAATTGTCCTGGGCAGGGAGCGGCAGCGCTGAAAGCTGAAAATTGTCCTGGGCAGGGAGAGGCAGCGCTGAAAGCTGAAAATTTTCCTGGGCAGGGAGCGGCGAAAGTGGTTGGTATTGATGTGGTTAAATACTCAGGCATTATTCCAATGAGCAAAAGTCACCCTGAATAATCTTATATGCAGTGCCTTGAAAAAATATTCATTCCCTTTGCAATTTAACACATTTTGTCATGTTACAACAAAAAACTTAAATATATGTTATTGGGATTTTATGTGATAGACCAACACAAAGTGGCACATAATTGTGAAGTGGAAGGAAAATTATAAACTGTTTTCAATTTTTTTTACAAGTAAATACAGTGGAACCTTGGATTATGAGCATAATCCGTTCCAGGAGAATGCTTGTAATCCAAATCACTCTTATATCAAAGCGAGTTTCCCCATAGGAAATAATGGAAACTCAGCTAATTTGTTCCACCACCATTTATTCATATAAAAATTATTACAGAAAAAGAAAATACAGTATAAAGTGTACTGTAAACGTTAAACAAATTAAACTGCACTTTAAAATACTGTACTGTACCTCTATGTTGCAAAAGTTCTAAGGCAAAGAAAAAGAATATACACACTCACAATGTTAAGGAGTCTGGTGATCACCTATTTAACCACTTGTCATCTGCCCACCGTCAAATGACGGCGGGCAGACGACTCCATTGTTCTGACATCACGTCATATGACGTGATGTCCCTTTAAAGCCGCGGACGGGCGCGCACTCCGCGGGGATCCCGTGCGAGTGCCCGGCGGCAACGATCGCCGCCGGGCACACGCGATTGCTCAGTAACTGAGCGGGGACGTGCAGCTCTGTATGTAAACACAGAGCTGCACGTCCTGTCAGGGAGAGAGGAGATCGATTGTGTCCCTTGTACATAGGGACACAATCGGTCACCTCCCCCAGTCACCCCCCCTCCCCCTACAGTTAGAACACTCATAGGACACACATTTAACCCCTTCCCCGCCCCCTAGTGGTTAACCCCTTCACTGCCAGTCACATTTATACAGTAATCAATGCATATTTATAGCATTTTTCACTGTATAAATGTAAATGGTCCCAAAAATGTCAGAAAAGTGTCCGAAATGTCCGCCATAACGTCACAGTCCCAATAAAAAAATCGCAGATCGACGCCATTAACAGTAAAAAAAAAAAAAAAAAAAATGCCATAAACTATCCCCTATTTTGTAAACGCTATAAATTTTGCGCAAACCAATCGATAAACGCTAATTGCATTTTTTTTTTACCAAAAATATGTAGAAGAATACGTATCGGCCTAAACTGAGGGAAAAAATATTTTTTTTATATATTTTTTGGGGTTATTTATTATAGCAAAAAGGAAAAAATATTGCATTTTTTTAAAAATTGACGCTCTATTTTTGTTTATAGCGCAAAAAATAAAAACCGCAGAGGTGATCAAATACCACCAAAAGAAAGCTCTATTTGTGGGAAAAAAAGGACGCCAATTTTGTTTGGGAGCCACGTCGCACGACCGCGCAATTGTCAGTTAAAGTGGCGCAGTGCCGGAAGCTTATATTTTGTCTGGGCAGGAAGGGGGTGTAGGGGCACAGTAGGTAAGTGGTTAAAGCCACTGGGCCAGATTCAGGTAGAGTTAGGCTGGAGTATCAGTGATACTCCAGCCTAACTGTCACTTTAAGCCGGCGTTTCTGTTTTCTGTAACCAGAAAACAAGAAACGCCGGGTTGGAGTTCCGATGCGATCGGCGCAATTGAATTTCGCCATCGCATCGCAACTTTAATTTAAAAATGGCGCCGGGGTCGTTCCCGCTGATTTACGCTGAAAAAATATGTTAATCAGCGGGAATCGGCAATTGACGATCGTATTCGGGCGCGACGCAGTGACTTTCCGACCTTTCCGTAAGCGATACGCGGCGTAAAGCTAAAGCAGCCCCCTAGTGAAGTATCCTATGTTAAGTATAGCCGTCGTCATCGCGTCGAAAAAAAAAAAATCGCGACGCTTGCGTAAAACGTCCATGAATGGGGATTTGACGTCATTGACGTTCACTGACAGAATTTGGAGCATGCGCACTGGGATGCATTGACAGTCGACGCATGCGCAGTACGTTCGCCGCGGGATCGCGCTTATTTTAAATAATACACACCCCGTACCCGCCCAATTTGAATTCCGCCGGCTCATTTGCGATACGCTGCCGCAACTTTAGGAGCAAGTGCTTCATGAATAACAGCACTTGCTCCTAAAATTTCACCAGCGTAACGTAAATGAGAAACGTTACTCCAGAGCAAAGATGCTCCTATCTACCTGAATCTGGCCCACTGTGTATATGTACAGTAAAGCCACTGTGTATACTGTATGTAGAGTAAAGCCGCTGGTGTACAGTATACAGCTCTGTATGTGGACAGAGGTCTGTGCTTATGTATTTAATTTCGTCCACGTCCAGGGAGATTAGCTACAGTGTCATGGGGTGCCAATATTTTTAGCCATGAATATATATATATATATATATATATATATATATATATATATATATACACACACACACACAAGCATGTAATAAATGCTGTGACTTTACCACTGAGTGATCTGAAATTTGTACAATCAAATTTTGAAGGATATGTACAGCATACACTGGTTTGATGATTTGATGCAAATTAAAAAAAAATAAGCTATAGTCTTAGAGCATACTTTAGCAGCCATCATCAGTCAGAATCTATGAAGTCTATAGTTTTAAAAGTTGTCAGAATTCCTCACTTACAGTACTGATTTGGGAAGAAGACTGCTCCCACACTATAAGTTACCAATTTTACCATAGTCAGAGGTAGAACCATATATGTTAATGTCAGCCAGACAATAATATTGTTATAATAATATTGTTAAGCCAGAAGTCCATTTGGTTTACCATATGTTTACATAATTCGATCTAATGAGATATATCATGTTTTCAATGCTTTCAATGGAACTGTACCCTTATGTCACATGATTCTGTGTTGTACAACATTTTTCTCATGATCCATTGTGTGTGGAGCAATATGCAGCGGATTCAGAGAGTGGGGGCAATGAGGTTGATTTAATAAAGGACTTGAGAATCATAATTCAATACATTAATTACATATTCAGTTCAATTATTCAATTATGTACAAATCAAATTCCTTTTCATTTATTCATGTATACATCACTTGATATTCATGGTGAGCAGGAATTTGCTTTCCACGTCATTAGCCAAATAAAGTCAATAAACTGAGTGAAGATTTTCAATTCCTTTAGTAAATCAGTCTCAATCTTGGAGTCAATGAGCATATTTTCCTACATATTTACATGGAAAGATGTTGGGTTATTTAGAATATAAGACCTACCAGTAACTAGACAATAAGCTTTTTAGGCAGCTAGCTACTGTAGCTATTTTGTTTTATAATATAATACATTTTTATAAACCGTATTTATCGGCGTATAACATGCACGGGCATGTAACACGCACCCTAACTTTAAGAGGATAGTTTCAGGAAAAAAACTTTCCACAACCCCCTGCATATAAGGCCACGTACACACGATCGGTTTTGTCCGATGAAACTGACCTTAAGGCTTCCCCGTTCTTCACTGTGGCGGCGTAATCGATCGTGTGATCCCTTTTATATCCACTTCGTTACCGGGCCTATTTTGGCACTTTTCTCCTTTATGTAAAAATCACAATTTCTTTGCTAGAAAATTAACCGGAACCCCCAAACATTATATATTTTTTTTAGCAGACAACCTAGGGAATAAAATGGCGGTGATTGCAACTTTTTTTCTCGCACGGTATTTGCGCAATCATTTTTCAAACGCCTTTTTTTAGGGAAAAAAACTGTTTCATGAATTAAAAAATAACTTATCTTAGATAACTGAATAACTGATAACTGAATGTGTTTTGCTTTTGTTTTTTAGCTAACATGAATGTTATCTCCCATGTTTTGTATAGATGTTGGAAATTTTTTTGAAAAATAAAGAAATTGTAATAAAAAAAAAATAATAAAAAAATAACAAAACAGTAAAGTTAGCCCAATTTTTTTGTATAACGTGAAAGACAATGTTACGCCGAGTAAATAGATACCTAACATGTCACGCTTTAAAATTGCGCACACTCATGGAGTGGCGCCAAACATCAGTACTTAAAAATCTCCATAGGCGACGCTTTAATTTTTTTTACAGGTTATTATTTTTGAGTTACAGTCTAGTGCTAGAATTGTTGCACACGCTCTAACGCACACGATGATACCTCACATGTGAGGTTTGAACGGTGTTTACATATGTGGGCGGGACTTGCATGCGCGTTCGCTTCTGCACGCTAACGACCGGGACAGGGGCGTTTTATTTTTATTTATTATTTTATTTAATTTGTTTACTTTATTTTTTTATTTTTACACTTTTTTTACATTTTATTTTTTTGACCACTTTTATTCCTATTAAAAGGAATGTAAACATCCCTTGTAATAGGAATCAATGTGACAGGTCCTCTTTATGGAGAGATGTGGGGTCAATAAGTCCCCACATCTCTCCTACAGGCTTACAAGCATTTAATCGGTGAAAAAAAAATCACCGATTACATGCCGACAGCCGCGATAGCGGGTTTGTTTACATCCGGGTACCGATGGTCATAGAGATGACTGTGACCGTCTGGTCACCAGTCATCTCTATGCTTCACCAACGAGAGCTGGCCGATTCGCTCTCCAGGCCCCCGTTGGCACAGGAGAGCCCGGAGAAGCACCGGAAGGCGGCGGGAGGGGGGGACGTCCCCTCCCACTGCCTAGAAGAACGATCGACCGCCGCTTTGATCATTCTTCTGGTGCACAGAATTGCCGGCTGAAGACACGTTTGGGGAGTATGTAGCTAAATACCCATCCCACAACTGGTCAAAATATAGGGCTGCTATCATTTATGGTTCCGAAAATACGGGGCTGCTTGCGCAGCCTGTCAGAAGCTACATACTGAGCGACCAGTTTAAATACAAGCTGGCACACTCTGCAGCAACAGACTGAGAGGATGAGATCAAAGTGCTTATAATAATTATTTGTATCTTACTTATGGTAATTAACCCCTTGCCACCAGGCCAATTCTGACACTTCTCTCCTACATGTAAAAATCACCATTTGTTTTTTGCTAGAAAATTACTCAGAACCCTCAAACATTATATATATTAAAAAAACACTAACGTTGGCACGATTTTTTTTGTATACTAAGCCACTGGTCATCAACCCTGTCCTCAGGGCCCACTAACAGGCCAGGTTTTATGTATTACCTTGGGGAGATGCAGACTAGAATACTGCAATCACTGAGCATCAAATGATATCACCTGTGATGTATTTCAGTTATCTTGCAAACCTGGCCTGTTAGTGGGCCCTGAGGACAGGGATGACCACTGTCCTAAGCGATGCTTTAATTTTTTTTACAGGTTACATGTTTAGAGTTTCAGAGGAGGTCTAGTGCTAGAATTATTGCTCTCACTCTAACAAATGTGGCGTATGTAACCTGTGTGTATCTGGCTCTGATACTAGCCAGGGCCTTCCCAGGGACTGACTAGTATCTCTCCCCAGCCTGTCCACCACACACCCTCTCACTTGCTGACCTGTGGATGGGGGAATCACTCCTGCAGTGTTATTGTGTTCTGCCTGTGAATACAATGATCAGTGTTTCTAACTATAGCTGGCAGCACTGATTGTTTGGGGAAAAACCTGACAAGCTGGTTGTACTCAAGTCAGATAATAGGTTGACTTGTGTAAAACCAGCTAGCCCATACATAGATCGACTACGGCTGGTCTCTGCTTAATTGACAGAATTTTAATCCGTGTATGTACCGCTAAACCACTACGCAGTCCCTAAACATTCTCCCACAAACCGTTACATTTTTCCTTCACAGATTCCATCATCCTGCTCACCTGTACATACTCTCCACACTTCTCTCCTATACATAGTGCCCGCTGTCATACCCTTTACACTCCTCTCCTGTACATAGTGCCCGCTGTCATACACTTCTCTCATGTACATAGTGCCCACTGTCGTACTCTCCACACTCCTCTCCTGTACATAGTTCCCCCTATCACGCACTCCACATTCCTCTCCTGTACATGCTGCTCACTGTTATACCCTCCACACTCCTCTCCTATACATAGTGCCCACTGTCATACCTTCCACACTTCTCTCCTATACATAGTGCCCACTGTCATACTCTCTATACTCCTCTCCTGTGCATACTGTTCACTGTCATACCCTCCACACTCCTCTCCTATACATAGTGCCCACTGTCATACCCTCCACACTTCTCTCCTATACATAGTGCCCACCATCATACCCTCCACACTCCTCTCCTGTACATACTGTTCACTGTCATACCCTCCAAACTTCTATCCTTTACATAGTGCCCACTGTCGAACCCTCCACACATCTCTCCTGTACATACTGCCCACTGTCATATACTACCCACTTTTCTTCTGTACATACTGCTCACTGTCTTACCCTCCACACTCATTTAATGTACATACTGCTCAGTATCATGCCATCTACACTCCTCTCCTGTGCATACTGCCCACTATCATACCCTCCACACTCCTCTCCTGTAGATACTGCCCCCATCATACCCTCCACACTCCTCTCCTGTACATACTGCCCACTATTATACCATCCACACTCCTCTCCTGTACATACCACCCACTGTGATACCCTCCACACTTCTCTCCTGTACATACTGCCCACTGTCATACCCTGCACACTCCTCTCCTGTACATACTGTAACCCAACCTTACCCTCCACACTCCTCTCCTGTACATACTGTAACCCAACCTTACCCTTCACACTCTACATACTGCCTCCCATCATACCCTCCATACTCCTCTCCTGTACATACTGCCCACTTTCATACCCTCTACACTGCTCTCTGGTACATACCACCCTCTGTCACACTCCTCTTCTGTGCATACTGCCCACTGTCATATCCTCCACACTCCTCTCTTGTGCATACTGCCCACTATCATACCCTCCACACTCCTCTCCTGTACATACTGCCCACTGTCATACCCTCCACACTCCTCTCCTATACAAAGTGTTAGACCATCCACATTCCTCTCCATCACCTGCACATACTTCCCAGTTTTATACCGTCCCTACTCCTCTCCTACTCCTCTCACCCACAAAAACAGTTCTTTAAAATTATACTGAATATCCTTAATATTACTAGCTTTAGAATGGGCACACTTTTGTTAGTTCAACTAAAGGAAATCTTCAAAGTCCTCATATTTGTTCTACCCATTATTAATTTTTATTTAGTTTTGTGATTACTACTGTGATGTATAGAGGAACATAGGGGATCTCAGCTACTCTAAATATAGCACTTGTAACTCTGGGTAACTCTGCTTGCAGCTGGGAAGGATGCAGTACAGGGTTCAGTATTGTTGGAGTTTGTTCCACCACACATCCAAAATGCTAGTGGTGATTCTGCCACAGCTCTCTCCTCCACCCCCTCCTCTTCTCCTTGCTATATGGCCTCTTCCTCTGCAGATTTGTCCTCTGAACCAGAAGTGCTCTGTAGGCGTTCAAGGAGCTACGCAAGCACTCAGGAAAAAAAGATGCCATGATGTGCTTGATTTGGTCTGCTTAGGGGACAGGAGCCACACTGGGGCAGAGATTTTGTTAGCTCTGCAGGGGCAGGCTCAGAGGTTGTTGATGCCACGCCAGCTTCAGCCAGGAATGGTTGTATGCGACAATGGCACCAACCTCCTCTCTGCCCTCCAACAGGGACACTTGACCCATGTTCCCTGTTTGGCTCATGCCCTTAATTTGGTGGTGCAGCTGTTCTTGAGCAGGTACTCAAACTTATAGGACCTCCTGAGGCAGGCCAGGAATGTCTGTGGTCATTTCCACCGATCATATAATGCCAGTCCTCGACTGGCTGACATTCAAAGGAAATACATCCTGCCCAAAAACCGCCTCATTTGTGACATGCCATCAGGTGGAACTCAACGTTGGCAATGCTGCAGCAGCTGCACATGCAGCAGAGGACCATCAATGAGTACCTCCTGTGAGTAAGGCACCAGGACAGGGTCAGGGGAGCTTGGCTTTCTTCATCACGCCAGTGGCTACTGATGAAGGATACATGCACTGTCCTGTCACCATTTGAGGAGGCCACGAGGATGGTAAGCAGTGACAGTGCATGCATCAGTGATACTGTCCCTCTTCTCTTCCTGTTGGAGCACACACTTTTTGGAATAATGGACAGGGCATTTGAGGCACAACAGCGGGAGGAAGAGGAGGACTTACTTACCTCTCAAGGCCCCTTTTATCCATATATTATTCCTGTGGGCCCGCCGATCGCACAGGAAGAACAGGAGGAGGACGAGGATTGTGTCAGCATGGAGGTAGAGGATAACACTCAGCAGCAGTCTTCAAGGGATGGTTTTCAGTCCCCAGAAACACAAGGAGTTGTACGTGGCTGGGAGGAGGTGGTTGCGGATCATGTGATCCTTAGTGACCCAGAGGACTCAGGATCGAATGCCTCTGCATGGCCTCCCTGATCCTGCAAAGCCTGCAAAAGGATCCCTGGATTCATGGTATCAAGGAGAGGGATCATTACTGGCTGGCAACCCTTCTTGATCCATGTTACAAGGGAAAGGTTGCAGAACTTATCCAGCCTTCACAGAGGGAGCAGAGGATAAAACATCTTCAGGAGGCCTTGAAGAAAGGTTTGTGCAATGCGTTTCCAGAGCCTGGGAGGTTACAATTTCCTGGTGCGAGACAACGTGATGCTGAGGCTTCGATCAGTCACAGAAAGAGTGGTTGAGAAGGTGGCCAGCTGAATGATGCCTTCAGACAATTCTTCAGTCCTCAGAGCCAAGGTCTGATCGGTTCCAGCAACCATCAGCCAGCATTTGCATTACATGGTGCAGGAATATATAGGGGCAATATAAGACTTTGAGACCTTTCCAACAGAACATTCACTGGGTTACTGGGTCTTGATGATGGACCACTGGGCAGAGCTTGCTCAATATGCAATTGAGCTACTAGCCTGTCCTTCATCCAGTGTTCGTTTTGAACGCACATTCAGTGCTGCTGGAGGGTTTTTAACCAATGACAGAGTGTGCCTGTCCACAATTGATTTTTCTATCGATGTGGGATCCCTTGAAGTCTGCCTATGCTGAGTGACTATACTATCATGCTGAGTGACTATCCTATTCCTCCGCAATCTTGATGATGCTAGCTTCTAAGGCCTCGTACACACTATCGGACATATCCGATGAAAACGGTCCGCGGACCATTTCCATCGGATATGTCCGATCGGGAGTTAGATCCGATGGCGTGTACACACCATCGGATCAAATTCCCCGCTGCCGGACGGCACGGTGACGTGGCGGTGACGTTGACGCCGCCACGTCACCGCCACGTCACCGCACCAGGAAGTTAAACACTTCCGCGCATGCGCCGAATCCATTCGGCGGCGGCGCGGCGGCGGTGGGGGATGACATGTCTGCTGGTAAGTGTACTAACCAGCAGACATGTCGGGCGGACAGATTCCCACCGGATAGATTTCAAAGCATGCTTTGAAATCTGTCGGGTGGAGAAATCTGTCCGCTAGCCCATACACACGAGCGGAGATGTCTGCTGAAACGGTCCATCGGACCGTTTTCAGCGGACATATCCCCTCGTGTGTACGAGGCCTAAGAATATTTCTGGCTCAGGGCACCACCACCATTGCCTAAGGCCCAATTTGTCTGCCCCTGTATGTAATTACAATGTTTTATCCAATATTTCACAGCAGGGCACGTTCCTGCGCTCAACAAGCGTATCTGTGAGGGATTACAGTGTTGTGGCACCACCAAAGGCCCAATTTGTCTGCCCCTGTTTGACAGGGGCATTAAATTCCAATTTGTTATCTAATATATTCACAGCAGGGTACGTTCCTGTGCTCAACAAGAGTAAAGCCTCATACACACGATCAGTCCATCCAATGAGAACGGTCCGAAGGACCGTTCTCATCGGTTAACCGATGAAGCTGACTGATGGTCTGATGTGCCTACACACCATCGGTTAAAAAAACGATCGTGTTAAAATGCGGTGACGTAAAACACAACGATGTGCAGAAAAAAATGAAGTTCAATGATTCCAAGAATGCGTCGACTTGATTCTGAGCATGCGTGGATTTTTAACTGATGGTAGTGCCTACTAACGGTTAAATTATAAAGCAAGTTGGCTTTTTTTTAACCGAAGGCTAAATAAACTATGGGTACACACGATCGGTTTTGACCAATGAAAACAGTCCATCAGACCATTGTCCTCTGGTTAACCTATCGTGTGTACGCGGCCTAACAGTGTTTTGGTACCACTAACACCTAAGGCCCAATTTTCTGCAGAGTATATAGGTCCCCTACTTTCAAATATCCGACTTACAAGCGACTCCTACTTACAAACGGAGGGAGACAGCAGAGTAAATCTACCCCTATGAAAAGGAAATTCTCTCCAGTAAGAGTTAATATGGGGAAAAAGGTGTCTCCGCTGATGCTTTATCACCAATCCTTGTTTCCCTAATAACCCAACATTTTCAAAATCCAATTGTCATTGGGACAGAAAGTGAGGTGAAATCTTCTGAACAGGGGCACAGACATCTTTGGGCTGGAGCTACACTTAAAAAATGTACCTGTTCCAAATTACAAACCTACAGTCCCTATCTTGTTTCTAACCTGGCGACCTCCTGTATACTGCTGTTCAGAGTATATAGGGCCTTTTTATTTGGGTGCAGGGTTTTCCGAATATCCACACCAGACCAGGGCCTGGTAATGGACTGGGGGAAACCCATGCCATTTTTCTCAATGATTTTCATCTATATTGCTGGGACCTGACAATACATTACAGCCACAAGTAGTTTTAAATTACTTTTTTCCTTAAGAAATGTAATTTTGGTGCAGGGACTGTTCTAAACATGGGAAACATTTTCCACTTTACAGGCATACTATAGACACCCCCCAGGTATGATATTTTAAGAAATATTTCACTTTTATTGTTTCACTTTAAGAATTATTAAAATCAGTGCTCCCGAAAAAAGGGTTTTTTAATACTTTTTTTTAGCATTGATACATGTCCCCTAGACCCAGGTCCCCAAACACTTTCCTGCGAAAGCCATAATTGGTCAAAGGCATGGTGTCTTTGGCCAATCATGACGCAGGGGCACTAAGCCCACGCCCCACACTATATAAGGCTGCTTACATAGCAGCAGTGTATAGTGTGTGACTGTGGGCTGAGATATATTGAGCTAGGTTAGGCAGGTAGGTTAATTAGTTAGTTACCGTATTTTTCGGACCATAAGATGCACTTTTTTCACCCAAATATATAGGGGAAAAAAGTCTCTGGGCCAGATTCAGGTAGAGCAGAGCATCTTTGCTCTGGAGTAACGCATCTCATTTGCGTTACGCTGCTGAAATTTTAGGAGCAAGTGCTGTTATTCAGGAAGCACTTGCTCCTAAAGTTGCGGCAGCGCATCGCAAATGAGCCGGCGGAATTCAAATTGGGCGGGTACGGGGCGTGTAGTATTCTAACTAAGCGCGATCCCGCCGCCAACGTACTGCGCATGCGTCGAGTGTCCAAACATCCCCGTGCGCATGCTCCAAATTCTGTGAATGAACGTCAATGACGTCACATTCCCATTCATGAACTTTTTACGCAAGCGACGTGATTTTTTTTTTTCCCGACGCGATGACGACGCCTATACCTAACATAGGATACTCCAACCCCATGTAGGTATATCTATGCGCCGTGTATCCCGTCCGGAAACGTCGTACCGTCATTGCGTCGCGCCGGAATTCGATCGTGAATTGCCGATTTCCACTCATTAACATATTTTTTGAGCGTAAATCGGCGGGAACGCCCCCGGCGCCATTTTTAAGTTGAAGTAACGATGCGATGGCGAAACTCAGTTACGCTGCTCGCATCGGAGCTTCAACCCGGCGTTTCTTGTTTTCTGGTTACAGAAAACAGAAACGCCGGCTCAAAGTCACAGTTAGGCTGGCGGATCACTGGATCCGCCAGCCTAACTGTTCCTGAATCTGGCCCACTGTGTCTTATAGTCCGAATATGGAATGTACACCCCCCCCATCACCGCCGTTTAACATACTGGATAGCAGGCAGGCAGGCAGCCGAGCCATCAGCGGGCTCACGGCGACACAGCGACACAACGCATTGTGGCGGCATAGACGGACTGTGTAATGGCGGCATGAGAAGCGGGCTACGGAGAGGAAGCCCTAGGAAGTATTGCGCCATGTTCAGTGCACGGAGTTACACCCACACGTCGTCACTACGTATTGCTCCGTGCACTCAGTGATCTCCTGAGTCAGCTGACCCCTGATTCAGCTGACCACAATGGTGTAAGATCATTGGTTGCTTCCTCACATGCATCAGGAGAGCATCTATAACCCATACAGAATACAGCATACAGCAAGAAATCCAGTTCAGGCTAAAATTTTAACCGGGAGGTTTCTTGAAAAGAGCTATGATATAGGATCCCTAGAAGAGACTCTGAGGAATGTCAGCTCTATCCCACATGCTGATCTACTAAAAGAATGAGACCCCAGTGAAGGGGACAAATTTCCATTAGGTGTCCTGTTTATTACACCATATTCCATTCAACATGGGGGTGTGAAACAACTAATCAATAAACACTGGCATCTACCCAGAAATGATCCCATTCTCAAGGATCTTCTCCCTGAGAAACCGAGGGTGATCTTTAAGGGTGCACCTTCTTTGCGCCATTTTATTTCACCCAATGTCTTGAATCCCCCCTGTGAGGCCGGTAGATCATTTTTCGAACAACTTACAGGCTACTATAAATGTAGACATTGTAGAGTCTGTTCCTACAATTCTTGTGGAAATAGAAGAACTACAACAATAACATCTACCTCTACAGGTAAAACACATGTCATCAAACCGTTTATTACCTGTAAAACTACTGAGGTGGTGTACCTTTTACAATGTCCGTGTGGTCTCCAGTACGTGGGCAGGACCAAAAGACCCTTACAGGTCCGATTAAATGAGCACATTACCAACATTATAGAAGGGTTTAAGGACCATTCAGTTTTAAAGCATTATCGTTTGAAGCATAACAGAGAACCTTCAAATACATTGTTTTTAGGTATCGATAAGTTTAAACCTCACTGGAGGGGTAATGCCTTAGTGAGAGAGATTTCCAAGCTCGAGATGTCCTGGATTTTTCGTTTGAAATGTTACAAACCTCACGGCCTCAACATTGAAACAGATGTTAATGCCTTCATTAATAATGCTTGATTATTTTTTTATATTATTTTATATTTTGCGGATGTTCTAATTTATTGTATTTATTATGTGAAATATCCATTGAGCTTAGGTCTTGGTCTGATATGCCAGGATATAGGACCAATTGTTATTTTTCTTGGGAAACAAATAATTAAACACAGTAATATTTTTTCTTGTATTCCCCCCATTTCGGGCATTCATATATATACATTAGTGTTTTTTCCTTGTTTTTTCACTTTACTTCTATAATGAATAGGGTCTTTATGTCCCTTTATTTGTCTTGCCCAGACATTTCTTTGTTTACACATACAATTAGTGGTGTCTACGGCCATTACCTTCTTTTCACCACTAGGTGGCAGCCTTAGCAACACTTAGAGTCATCATGCCTCTATCACCATATAAGAAGATAGTGAATTTATTTTTATTGTATTCCTATATATTTTTTTGCACTCAGTGATCCTTGATAGGATCTCGTTTTAGTGATAATCTTAGCACACATATTTAGTCTAAAAACTTCCTTTCTTTATTTCCCTTTTTTAGATATAAGTAGACAAATCCCTGTTAAGTCCGTTACCGTTACTGACGTTTCCTATTGGAATTCCCACTTTCAAAATGGAGTTTTTGTTACTTCCGGTTCCTGGCAGTCAGAACGAGGCTTGGGCATATATATAGCGGTGGATCACTGCAGAGCCCATCCCCATTGATAACGTCATTCTGTGACGAAACGCGTCTAGGTTATTGGCGTGCAGTGACGCCACCGCGTTCGACATTGTGAGGAAGGGCTCATCTTGTTGCCGGCCGGCATTCGTTTTAGGATCGTATCCAATTTTTCGTTTTATGATCTAATCTCATTTTCGTTTGTAAGTAGTTTTTATTACTCGATATTAAATCTCCCTGATGGTTTTACACTATGGGCCAGATTCACGAACAGTTAGGCTGGCGGATCGAGTGATCCGCCAGCCTAACTGTGACTTTGAGCCGGCGTTTCTGTTTTCTGTAACCAGAAAACAAGAAACGCCGGGTTGAAGTTCCGATGCGAGCAGCGTAACTGAGTTTCGCCATCGCATCGTTACTTCAACTTAAAAATGGCGCCGGGGGCGTTCCCGCCGATTTACGCTCAAAAAATATGTTAATGAGCGGAAATCGGCAATTCACGATCGAATTCCGGCGCGACGCAATGACGATACGACGTTTCCGGACGGGATACGCGGCGCATAGATATACCTACATGGGGTTGGAGTATCCTATGTTAGGTATAGGCGTCGTCATCGCGTCGGGAAAAAAAAAAAAAAACGTCGCTTGCGTAAAACGGTCATGAATGGGAATGTGACGTCATTGACGTTCATTCACAGATTTTGGAGCATGCGCACGGGGATGTTTTGACACTCGACGCATGCGCAGTACGTTGGCGGCGGGATCGCGCTTAGTTAGCATACTACACGCCCCGTACCCGCCCAATTTGAATTCCGCCGGCTCATTTGCGATGCGCTGCCGCAACTTTAGGAGCAAGTGCTTCGTGAATGACAGCACTTGCTCCTAAAATTTCTGCAGCGCAACGCAAATGAGAAGCGTTACTCCAGAGCAAAGATGCTCTGGACTACCTGAATCTGGCCCTATGTGCGGTCCCTTCGTTTTTTTTTTCATTATGTTTGGCGTTACCTGCACCTGCATTGAGGACCATCTATAAGACTACACTCTGGATTCCATTACTGTCATCTGCTTGACCCTTGAGCGGCTGTTTGAGTTGGATGTCTGCTGGTTTCCTGTCATCTGCTGACTTTGGGTCTCACCATTTGTTTTCTGTCTTCATCCTGTGAACAGCTGTGGAGCTGTGATATGCTGTTAACCCACTACTTGCTGGTAAGCCTCTGTCCATATGGTGGCGGTTCACTGGATCATATCAATCACTTGGGTGTCGTTTAACTACATGCACTTTTGTAGACTTTAATATATATACATCCTATAAGGACTTTATTGTTGTATATGTTTATTGGCGCAGTTTTTTTCTCTTTTATATGTTACTGTGGTATACACGCTTACTGCTGCCTTTGCTTTTCTGATATCATTATCACCTGTATTTTTGGTTAGCGCAATTTTCTTTTTCTATTTAATCCAGTACAATAGTTGTGGCATTTATAAAAAAACAGACTTTACAGTAATAAGGAATGTACAGTAACTGGTAACACTGACCAGGTTCCCAGCTCAGCCAAATACTTTAGTACACCATTTGGATCAGAATCTTTTTTTTTCTAATTTTTCTCCTCTAAAATCTAGGTGCGTCTTATGGTCAGGTGCGTCTTATGGTCCGAAAAATACGGTAGTTAGTTAGTTAGCAGCATTATATTTAATATATATATATATATATATATATATATATATATATATATATATATATATATATATACTCTGCATTTAGTGTAGACTGGATATTCAGTGTAGATTGTATATTCAGTCAGTGTAGTATATATAACACAGTATATTGACATGGTTAAGGGGAACCCCAAGCCAACATTTAAAAAAAGAAATGTGTGGGGGTCTCCCCAAAATCTATACCAGGCCTTTCAGGTCTAGTATGGATTTTAAGTGCTCTGCTCCCCCAGCCCACCCTTTTTTGAGGCCTATTAGAGCATCTGGCTCTAATCATGTGCATTGGAATCCATGTGTCCAATACCCTGCATGTAGAGTAGAGGGCCGGCGTCCCTTCACCCTAAATTACTGGCCACCACTGCTACTGAACACCTCTTTAACAAAATTTCACCCCTGTCCTGTCCTAACCAGGCCTCCTCTGTCTACAACAGGTCACTCTCATCCTCACTGGTCTTTCCTCTAACTACACACATAATTAAACCCAACCTATTCACCCTTGTAAAACTGACAACACCAGAAATCTCAAGAGACATAGCCATGCTCTAAAGCCACTGTGGCATAAAACGAAATCCCTGCAAGGCTCCATCCTATACAAATCTGCCCACCTAAAACACAATTTGTGGAACTAACAAAAATACAAACTTTTAGAACACATAGGCCCAGATTCACAAAGCACTTGCGCCGACGTAAAACAAGTTACGCCAACGTAAGTGCAAATGTGCGCCGGTGTATCTGTGCGCCAAACCCACATACCAATATACGCCTAAAAACTGGCCACCCTACGCCGACGTAGCTTGCCTACGCCGGCGTAGTGTGGCCACACATATAGGCTGGATGCATGTTGCTGCCCCCATTGATCAGACATTCAAATATGCAAATGTGGGAAGTACGGCAAATCACGAACGTATGTGAGCCCGGCGCATACTACGTGAGGTGCGCGTAAGTTTTACGTCCAGCGCAAAGTTATTCCCCATAAAGGAGGTGCAACCCGGCAACAGATGTGCACAGGTCAGATGGAGAGCAGCTGCAGCAGCACCGTTACGGACGAGCTGAGCAACCACACTTGCAGGACAACACATCCGTATGCCAACATGACAGGGGCAGCCATGGTCATAGCACTACTGCATCCACAGGCACGGAGAGGGCACAGGAGAGGATATAACGAATGCGCATTAACGTCTTTGGCATGGGGGAATCGGAGATATACCGCATCTTCAGATTTAGCCCTGATGCCATCCTGGAATTAGCCACAGCCCTGCATGATGAAATCACCAGCCAGACGGGACGCTCACATACAGTGCAGCCACTGGTCAAGGTACTGGCAACACTCCATTTCCTTGCCAGTGGATCTTTCCAACGTACAAGTGGAGTCATGTCTGGGATGTCACAATCCACCATGAGCAGATGCGTGCACCAGGTTGTCCCCGAAATCCTCACATGCATGTCCCACCACATCATCAAACCGACCCATGAGCATGTGCGGCAGAAGGCAATGCAGGATTTCTACAGAATTACCGGATTCCCACGCACCGTCAGGGCCATTGATTGCACACATGTAGCACTAAGGCCCCCCATGCCACAAAGCACATATACCACAATCGTAAGCAGTGGCATTGCATCAACGTACAGGTGATAGCCGATGCCCAATGCCTCATATGGCACGTCCGTGCCAAACACCCAGGGGCCAGCCACGACAGCTACATATACCGTCAAAGCAACATCCCAACAGAATTCGAACAGAACGTGTACAGGGACAGCTGGCTGGTTGGTGAGTGTCAGGGGATGTCTACACAGGCATCCAATATTAGCTAACAGGTCAGTGGGCTGCACTAAGGAAAATAGGCACAGAGGTAAATAAACAATATGTATTTAATTAAATTAAAGGTACACATGCAAAAACAGAAAATCCACAAAACAAACAGCAATCTACAAACACAGCAACCATCAAGCCACCCAAACTAATAAACGAATATATACATGAAATCCAAGCGTAGATAGCAGGTAATTCAGGGATGAGAGACAAGCAAGTCCAAGGTTCAAGCCGGGATCAGGGATAGAAGAAAACAGCAGAGTCCAAAGGTACAAGCCTGGGTCAATGGGAGCAAATCAGGAAACAAACAGGTAACAGGTATCCGAACAGACAGGAACAGGGCTGACAGGCAAAATACTGAAGCACTGGATTGTAGTGCAGGGCGGGCTTATATACCTGTAGCAGTTCATCCCAATTAGAGAGGAGTCCATCCCATGGGAGACACCCGCTGGTGGACACCAGAACTGCACCCCTGTTGCTGGGAGAAACAGTGCCACCAGCAGGTGACCAAAGCCATGACATGGATCATGACAGTTTCCCCCCCCCCAAGGGGTGGCCTCTGGACACCCCATTCTGCCCTTGTCCTGGTAGTGCACGTGGATGCAGAAGAGTCCCAAAAAGTACTTTGGTCAAATTTCTTTAACCCCTTGGGAGACCAGCCCCCCAAGTCCGGAAACGGAAACTGCATCCTACCTCCACCAGGGTCTGGAAGTTGGTATCTAGGGGTGAAAACAGGCAGGACGGTGAACTCAGGGTCATTAGGCTGGGAAAGTGACACATCAAACTTAAAGTCAGGCACCGGGACATCAGACGGGAAGCCGGGTACGTTGGACCGGAAACCAAGCACGTCAGGCTGGAAACCAGTAACCAGGGCACCAAGGTGGACAACAGGAGCTGGAACTGGAGACACACGAACTGGAGAAGCAGGAACAGGAACTGGAGACACACAAACAGGAACAGGAACTGGAGACACACGAACTGGAGAAGCAGGAACAGGAACTGGAGACACACGAACAGGAACTGGAGACACACGAACAGGAACTGGAGACACACGAACAGGAACTGGAACTGGAGACACACGAACAGGAACTGGAACTGGAGACACACGAACAGGAACTGGAGACACAGGAACTGGAGACACTGGAGCCGGAACTGGAACTGGAGAAGCAGGAACAGTAACTGGAACTGGAGACACACGAACAGGAACTGGAACTGGAGACACACGAACAGGAACTGGAACTGGAGACACGAACAGGAACTGGAGACACACAAACAGGAACTGGAGACACACGAACTGGAGAAGCAGGAACAGGAACTGGAACTGGAGACACACGAACAGGAACTGGAGACACACGAACAGGAACTGGAACTGGAGACACACGAACAGGAACTGGAACTGGAGACACACGAACAGGAACTGGAGACACAGGAACTGGAGACACTGGAGCCAGAACTGGAACTGGAGAAGCAGGAACAGGAACTGGAACTGGAGACACACGAACTGGAACTGGAGACACACAAACAGGAACTGGAGACACACAAACAGGAACTGGAGACACACAAACAGGAACTGGAGACACACGAACAGGAACTGGAGACACACGAACAGGAACTGGAGACACAGGAACTGGAGACACTGGAGCCGGAACTGGAGAAGCAGGAACAGGAACTGGAGACACACGAACAGGAACTGGAGACACACGAACAGGAACTGGAGACACACGAACAGGAACTGGAACTGGAGACACACGAACAGGAACTGGAGACACAGGAACTGGAGACACTGGAGCCGGAACTGGAACTGGAGACACACGAACTGGAGAAGCAGGAACAGGAACTGGAGAAGCAGGAACAGGAAACACACGAACAGGAACTGGAACTGGAGACACACAAACAGGAACTGGAACTGGAGACACACAAACAGGAACTGGAACTGGAGACACACAAACAGGAACTGGAACTGGAGACACACAAACAGGAACTGGAACTTGAGACACACAAACAGGAACTGGAACTGGAGACACACAAACAGGAACTGGAACTGGAGACACACAAACAGGAACTGGAACTGGAGACACACAAACAGGAACTGGAGACACACAACCAGGAACTGGAGACACACAAACAGGAACTGGAACCACACAAACAGGAACTGGAACTGGAGACACACAAACAGGAACTGGAACTGGAGACACACAAACAGGAACTGGAAACACACAAACAGGAACCGGAACTGGAGACACACGAACAGGAACTGGAGACACACGAACAGGAACTGGAGACACAGGAACTGGAGACACAGGAACTGGAGACACAGGAACTGGAGACACATGAACTGGAGACAAAGGAACTGGAGACAAAGGAACTGGAGACAAAGGAACTGGAAACACAGGAACAGGGACTGGAGACACTGGAACAGGAACAGGAACTGGAACTGGAGACACAGGAACAGGAACTGGAGACACTGGAGACACAGGAACTGGAAACACAGGAACTGGAAACACAGGAACAGAAACTGGAGACACTGGAACAGGAACTGGAGACACTGGAACAAGAACTGGAAACTGGGCAATGGGCACAGGCACGGGCACATCAGACAGAACAGCAGGTGCTGGCACAACAGGAAGAACAGCAGGTGCATCGGACTGGATAGCAGGTACTGGACCTTTAAGCTGGGCAGCAGCTATTGGAACTGTAGACTGGGCAACAGGCACAGGCACGGGCACATCAGACAAAACAGCAGGTGCTGGCATGCAAGCGGACTGGAGCAGGTTGGTTGGTGTGGAGACAGGCTGGGTTAGTGGCAGGATCGAGTGGGTTGGAAAAAAACTTTTATTTTTCTTTGGTTTCACCACTGAGGATTTTGGTGGAACAGACGGAGGCAGTTGAGAAGCAGCAGCAGAAGGGTTAAAGGCAGGGTAAGTGCAGCAGGGGGAAACATGGGACTGGTACTTTGTTGTTAGCAGGGTGTATTGTTCAGCAAAAGTGGGAATTGGGGGTAAAGAAAAAGACATCCCAGCAGGTTGGTAACTAGACAAAGAAATGGATGGTTGGGAGCTGACAGGGGTTGAGTACAACAAACTGGACCAGGCTTGTAATAATGGTCTCATAAAGTCAGATTTACCTGAGCCGCACTAAAAGGAGGGGTATAATCATCACGTCCACCATTAGCATCAGACAGAGCCAACTCTGTGCAGATCCGAATCAATGGCTGCACATCCTCAAACAAAAAAACTGCCACGATCCACAAAAACATGAGCTATACGGATACATTCCAATAACTGCGCTCTAGTGTATTCACTTAATTCCTGATAGCAGAAATCTCTGTCATCTGTTGCCAGGAGTGACAGGTACAAAATATCTTCCAGATGCATATTTAGAATAGCAAGTGCCCAGAAGCAATTTCCCAAATGCAGCCGACCTGTTTATATGGCTTCAGTATTATGTCAGGGGATGTCTACACAGGCATCCAATATTAGCTAACAGGTCAGTGGGCTGCACTAAGGAAAATAGGCACAGAGGTAAATAAACAATATGGGCCAGATTCACGAACAGTTAGGCTGGCGGATCGAGTGATCCGCCAACCTAACTGTGACTTTGAGCCGGCGTTTCTGTTTTCTGTAACCAGAAAACAAGAAACGCCGGGTTGAAGTTCCGATGCGAGCAGCGTAACTGAGTTTCGCCATCGCATCGTTACTTCAACTTAAAAATGGCGCCGGGGGCGTTCCCGCCGATTTACGCTCAAAAAATATGTTAATGAGCGGAAATCTGCAATTCACGATCGAATTCCGGCGCGACGCAATGACGATACGACGTTTCCGGACGGGATACGCGGTGCATAGATATACCTACATGGGGTTGGAGTATCCTATGTTAGGTATAGGCGTCGTCATCGCGTCGGGAAAAAAAAAAAAAACGTCGCTTGCGTAAAATGGTCATGAATGGGAATGTGATGTCATTGACGTTCATTCACAGATTTTGGAGCATGCGCACGGGGATGTTTTGACACTCGACGCATGCGCAGTACGTTGGCGGCGGGATCGCGCTTAGTTAGCATACTACACGCCCCGTACCCGCCCAATTTGAATTCCGCCGGCTCATTTGCGATGCGCTGCCGCAAGTTTAGGAGCAAGTGCTTCGTGAATGACAGCACTTGCTCCTAAAATTTCTGCAGCGCAACGCACATGAGAAGCGTTACTCCAGAGCAAAGATGCTCTGGACTACCTGAATCTGGCCCTATGTATTTAATTGAATTAAAGTTACACATGCAAAAACAGAAAATCCACAAAACAAACAGCAATCTACAAACACAGCAACCATCAAGCCACCCAAACTAATAAACGAATATATACATGAAATCCAAGCGTAGATAGCAGGTAATTCAGGGATGAGAGACAAGCAAGTCCAAGGTTCAAGCCGGGATCAGGGATAGAAGAAAACAGCAGAGTCCAAAGGTACAAGCCTGGGTCAATGGGAGCAAATCAGGAAACAAACTGGTAACAGGTATCCGAACAGACAGGAACAGGGCTGACAGGCAAAATACTGAAGCACTGGATTGTAGTGCAGGGCGGGCTTATATACCTGTAGCAGTTCATCCCAATTAGAGAGGAGTCCATCCCATGGGAGACACCCGCTGGTGGACACCAGAACTGCACCCCTGTTGCTGGGAGAAACAGTGCCACCAGCAGGTGACCAAAGCCATGGATCATGACAGTGAGTGACATGAGAGTCAGGCATGACTGTCCGAACCCATGATGCAGACATCACGAGGGGCACATGCACGGCTAACATCCTCCTGTCTTTTCCCTTCCAGATGACTCGGCATATGCACTTGGGCCCCATCTCTTGACTCCATACCGGAATCCCCAAACCAGAGGAGAGAGAAGATACAATGCTGCACACATAAGCACCCGTGCAGTGGTGGAGCGCACATTTGGCATCCTGAAGTCCCGTTTCCGATGCCTGGATAAGTCCGGGGGGGCCCTGTTGTATTCTCCAAACTTTGTGTGTCAGATCATCGTTGCATGTTGTGTGCTGCACAACTACTGTACGCCATGAGAAAGGGCCTGGAGATTGACATATGTGATGACCTGACCCCTGAGCCACACAATCCCCCCCTGCCCGAGGCTTCCCCGTCTGCTGAAGGAACAGCAGTCAGGAGTTAGCTCGTGGAACGTATCTTTGCACGTTAAACACACATATTCATCATGGCACATGAACAATGCACGCATGCACACCACTATGGTCCCTAGCTCACACACACCACATCCACCTCACATTGGTTTAGCCCACCGCACGGGACTTGGGAGCAGCAACGCCACGGCAAGGCCCCAATGATGTTGCTGTCCATTCATACCACATTCACACGGTCGTGGGGATAACCTCTCCCCGACGAACCAAGGTGACCCCTGCCAGCTGACACGCATTGCTGGCAGAAATGTCACACATACACACACCAGTCACACGGTCGCAATGACCTCACAGGCAAACCCTGCCCCTGAAAAATGGTGTCCAGTCCCCAGCTCTGCACTCCTCACCATGTGCATGGTGCTGTGACATCCAAAAAAAAAAAAAAGGGATCATGCCATTAACAGCCATGGCATGCCCTTATAGGTGCACGGCACATGCATCTGTGCACGTGACCAAAATAAAAGCTCAAACTCTGAGCGGCACTTTTCCTGAGGACAGTAATTTGCCCTCTCAAGGGCCAGGCCTCGTGCCAAGGGTTCGGCTCCGTAGCTATCATGGTGACGACTCGGGTGGAGGGGGTGGGGCATCACCTGGGCAGATGTTCCTGGATCTTGTGGCAGATGTTGCCTGCATACCCTCCAAGGGAACTACAATGTGTGTGAGAACGCTGTTGGTCTCTACCTGCAAATGCGTTTGCCTGGCATTATGCTGGCGCTGGAGGCGCCTGTTCTGCCGACCCTCCGTCTGGAGGGCGGCAGTGTTGGCCTGCACGACCGCGGCCAGGCTCTTTACCTCCGCCACGATGCCAGCTACTGTGGCCTGCAGCTCCCCAATTGCCATGGTGTTCCGAACCAGGCTGGCCTGCATGCCAATCCCTGGTCGCCAGATGTGGAGGGACCCCCTGCGACCATGTGGTGAGGTATGGCATCTAGGGTCTCGGACTGGTCACCCAAGCATGTGGCCATGGCAGCGCAATTTGCACTCACCTCCTGCAGGCAGTCTGAGTTGGTGCTGGTATGCTCAGCCTGTTGGCTGAGGCACTGCTGCATAGCGGCTGCGGTGCCCTGCACAGCCACTGTGCACTCAGCCTGGGTCTTTGCTGAGGACCCAACAAAGGAGGCCAGGCTGTCAGCCACACGGTGGAGGTCATAGCTATCTCAGCCATGTGGCTGTCAAGATGGATGTCCACCTGCTCCTCCTCAACTACCTCTAGAGCAGAGGAGTGGGCACTCCCCCCACCGGTGGTACGTGGCTTCCCAGGGGGTCAGGCTCAGGATAATGTTCCGGGGATGGCATCGCTCGGATACAGGCAGAGGATAGCACAGCTTCCTCCAGCACATCTGTGGTTGTACGCAGGCGCAGAGGGGTGCTGTGCATGCGTTCACGTCACGGCTCATGCGTGGGTCGAGATACGGCGGGCGTTAATCACTGCACCACGCCGGCATATCTGGGCTCTTTTGTCACTGAAAACAACTATATATACCCCTTAGGCCGCGTACACACGACCAAATGAATCTGTTCAAATCGGTCGGACCGACCGATTTGAACAGATTTGTCTGCTGGCTGTTTTGGTTTGATCGATGTACACACGATCAAACCAAAATCCCCACCAGCAGACAGCGCGGTGACGTGGCGATGACGTTGACGCCGCCACGTCACCGCACCAGGAAGTAAATCACTTCCGCGCATGCGTCGAATCCAGTCGAATCCAGGCTTTAAAATCTGTCTGCTGGCCAAATCCGTCGGCTCGCCCGTACACACGATCAAATCTGTCTGCTGAGACGGTCTGTCAGACCGTTTTCAGCAGATAGATTCGATCGTGTGTATGCGGCCTTACAGTCTGGCGTTCGCTTGCAGCACTCCACAAAACTGCCCTTCTAAAACTCCCTAATTATTTACTAACTGCTAAAATCAATCTATACTCTTACTACTTAACCTTTCTGCGGCCTTTGATACTATTGAGCGTGACTAGTATGGGGCAGGACTCACAGTCTAAGTTTATGTTTTGTTTTTTTAGGCATGCCTCCTGACGTCAGCCCTGCAATTATCTGGCCTAACTTTGTGAGCTCCTCCTGGATCTCTCGCCCCTTCTCTCTCTCCCCCCCCCACTTCGCTCTCCTGACTTCAATGTTGGGAGACTATTCCCAAATACATATTACATTACTATAAAAAACTATAGGTACAGCGCTAAAAAAAATTTGACGTATAAATGTGAAAAATAACAAACTAGTGAAAAAAACTTAAAAATAAAGTGAAAATAATGTGGTTATAGGAAATGAGAATCGAAGGTGATCCAATAAATATAGTCCATAATATGTGAAATTTGAACATAAAAATCTTCTTCCACCAAACGACACCCAGTGAATAAGGTTGGCTCCTTACCACAAGAATAGACCGTATGTGAACCGGTCAGATGAGCATGGGGATGATTATAGTCTTCCCAGACCAACTTCTCCAAAGCAACAGACAGAACAATTGATGGTTCCACAACGTAGTTTGAAGTAAAGCATGGGGATGTTTCAAAGGCACAAGAATAGACCGTATGTGAACCGGTCAGATGAGCATGGGGATGATTATAGTCTTCCCAGACCAACTTCTCCAAAGCAACAGACAGAACAATTGATGGTTCCACAACGTAGTTTGAAGTAAAGCATGGGGATGTTTCAAAGGCTGTGATACTTCCAAAAATAAGGAATCCTTAACCACTTCAGCCTTGGAAGGATTTACCCACTTCCTGACCAGGACATTTTTTGCGATACGGCGTCGCTTTAACTAACAATTGCGTGGTTGTGCGACGCTGTACCCAAACACAATTGATGTCCTTTTATTCTACACAAATAGAGTTTTTTCTATGGTATCTGATCACCTCTGCGGGTTTTTTTTTGCGCTCCTTTTAGGTGCACCTTGCAGCCGGGATCAGTCAGTCGGCTCCAGCTTGGTGGCTCTGGTTTTCCTATAGTTCACACACCTCTGACTTCTCTCCCATGACATTACATTAGATCAGGGGTTTTCAAACTACGGCCCTCCAGGTGTTCAGGAACTACAATTCCCATGATGCCTAGTCATGTCTGTGAATGTCAGATTTTTACAATGCCTCATGGGAAGTGTAGTTCCACCACAGCTGGAGGGCCGTAGTTTGAAGATCCCTGCATTAGATATACTGTATATACTTACCAGTCACTGCATCGTCTTCTGTTTTTTTACTATGTGGCCCTGCTATTATCTGGCCTAACTTTGTGAGCTCCTCCTGGATCTCTCTCCCCTTTTCTCTCTCTCTCTCCCTCTCCCTCCCCCCTCTCCCCTCGCCTGACTTCAATGTTGGAAGACTATTCCCAAATACATATTACATTAGATATATATTTATACATACCAAAGTGTACAACAAATACCTTTTCTTTTCTTTTCTTTTGCCTGTTTGATTTGCTGGATCTTCTGGTTTCCTGGTTCCTGTGAGCCCTGACTTGCCACTCCACTTTAGGGGCAAAGTTTGGATCAGTCTTCAATGCTAGCTTGGCCAAATTGCTAGACAGTAATGGTGAAACTGAAGTGGGGTATGGAATATAAAGGATACATGGTCTCTGTGGATGGCTACATGAACAAACAGCTTGCCAATAAATAAGAGTATATTCAAGGCCGGTGCTACCAATAGGCAAGTTAGGTGGTGGCCTAGAGCGCACATCAGTAGGTGGCGCTGTGCTGGCTGCAGGGGACAGCGAGGAGTGAGTTGCCGGACGGACTGCCTAAGGAGACACAGAGAACTCCCATCCCCGCCCCTGCCTCCACCCCACAAGAAGCTTGGAGATCAATTGTGACTCTGGAGAAGGAACAGCCGTTTCCAAGATGACTGCGCCCACCCGCCTTCTGTTCAGGTATATTAGGCGGCGGCGCGAGTAGTGCAGACTGAGCTCCCTGCACTGCTCGTTCTAGTGCTGGCTGCTGAGTATCGCTGCTACTGGTAGAGAGGGGGATGGAGGGAGTAAGTGGGGAGCGGGGGAAGTGCATGTGCAGATGATAACAGCCTGCCTAGGTTTCCTCTCCTCTCCCATGTAACTTCTTCCCCTGCTTCTGCTCTCATCTAGCAGGTAGAAGACAGAATGTCCGAGCAGAGAGCTGTTCCACTTTTCAAGTTAAAAAGTCTGTGATTGGTTGCTAGGGGCGGTCCTAGCAACCAATTGTCTGTCTGTTAAATGGAAGGTTAAACAGATCCCGCCCTCTGCTCTGGCTTGTCACATCCTCTGGATTCTACCTGCCTGTAAAGTAGGGAGGGGGCAGTGACCGATTTGAGTGTGTTACAAAGAAAGAAGGTGGTTGTGTGGAGGAGACTGGTATACAGGGAGGGAGGCTGTGGAGGGAGCTGGGATACAAGAAAGGGGACTGGTATACAGGAAGGGGGGCTGTGGAGGAGGCTGGGATACATAAAGGGGGACTGTTATACAGGGAGAGGGGCTGTGGAGGGAGCTGGGATACAAGAAGGGGGACTGATATACAGGAAGGGGGGCTGTGGAGGAGACTGGGATACAAGAAGGGGGACTGGTATACAGTAAGAGGGACTGTGGAGAAAACTGGGATACAATGAGGGGGACTGGTATACAGGAAGGGGGGCTGTGGAGGTGATTGGGAGACAAGAAGGGGGACTGGTATACAGGGATGGGGCTGTGGAGGGCACTGTTATACAGGGAGGGGGCTGTGGAGGGGACTGGGATACAAGAAGGGGGACTGGTATACAGGAAGGGGGGCTGTGGAGGGGACTGGTATGCAGGGAGGGGGGCTGTGGAGGTCACTTGTATACAGGGAGGGGGGCTGTGGAGGTCACTGGTATACAGGGAGGGGGGCTGTGGAGGAGACTTGTATACAGGGAGGGGGACTGGTATACAAGGAGGGGGGCTGTGGAGGTCACTGGTATACAGGGAGGGGGGCTGTGAAGGGGACTGGGATACAAGTAGGGGAGCTGTGGAGGGGACTGGAGTATAGGTAAAGGGGACTGGGGTACAAGGGGGCTGTGAAGAGGACTGAGGCGCAAAGAAAGGGGGATGCAAAGAAGGGGGACTGAGGACACGGATGTAATGGGGGAAGGTCTATCTGGTCTAGTGCTGTATTGCCACTATTTGTCTTCAGGGCGAAAGGGGTAGAGTCAGGGGCAGAGCCAGGGGGTGGCAAAATTAGGTTACTCCTATGGTATCAAAAATCCTTGCACCAGCCCTCAGTATATTCGTGGGGCATTGTCTGGACATCTTGGAGTAGTTCTAATAAGATGTAATAATGTATTGTATATGGAAGGAGTAGAAGAGGAGGGAGAAGATGGTAAAATTAGAGAATAAAACAATTTCCAAAAGTTTTGAGAATTTATTTTGAAACTTCTCTTTTGAGGTCATTGTTGGACATTATTTTTTCTTAACAAAGCACACAAAAACAAACAGATTTATTTTCAAGAGTACCTCTATGGGGTCACGGGGTGAAGGCACCACCAACACCTACAGCCAAATTTTTTGGCACCTGTTACTTCTACCCAAAGTCTGAAAAAGAGACACCAGACTTTAGCTAAAAATAATGTTTACTCTTGGCCTGAGTGTACTATTATTTGACTTCTTCACATAAAGCTTGCTCACTGTGGTGCAAAAATGTGTTATTTCCATCCAAAGTCTGCCAAAGAGACAACACGATTTATCACAAAAATCTCTAATTATGTTCCAAGTGCACTAACTTGTGGCCTCATCATGCAAACTGGCTCCCCAAGCCTTTGTTTACAAAATAAAGAAAAGTTGCAGGAAAATCTATAAATTGTTTTTTTTTCCTTTATATATGTCAGTTTTGCTACAGCAGGTTCTATACGCAGTACCTATGCACCACGTTACAGACAGACTAAGGGGACCCCCCAGGGACTATATTTAAAGACATTTTTCATTTTTATTGTTTCACTTTAAGCATCATTAAAATTACTGCTCCTTTAAAAAAATATTTTTTATTTTTAAAAATTGCTTTGACACATGTCTCCAGGACAGTATCTGGGCCCCATACCATTTTTTAGGCCAATAACTTGTATATAAGCCTTCAACATGGGCACTTTTGAATTTTAAAGTTCGGGTCCCATAGAGTTTAATAGCATTCACGGTTTGGGTCCGAACTTTTGCAATGTTCGAGAGTTCTGGTGCAAACTGAACTGGGAGGGTGTTTCGCCCAACTCTACCACCAAACAATTTTTAATTCTTCCATCAGCTCATCCCTCAAAGCTATTACATTTTTTACCACTTGCCTCGTCCTATTAGATTGTAAGCTCTTATGAGCAGGGCCCCTTTAACTCTCTTGTATTTACTTGTATTGTAACTGTACTGACTCCCTGTATACAGTATTGTAAAGCACTATGCAAACTGTTGGTGCTATTTAAATACTAAATAATAATAATAAGCTATACGTGTTTATTACAGTAGATTCTATATGCTGTTTTTGTGGTCCATTTATACTAATAAAATTCACTTAATGAATGCATTAATGCACAAGCAGCATGCATATAAGATAGGAAGCTTGTTTACAAATCAACATCCCTTTAACAATGTCTTACATTTTAAATCTGAAAAATAAACATAAATCATGCAGTATGTTAAAAATACATCAAGTTTAACAAATTACCAGTTTACAGTAGGTGAGAAAAAAAAGACTTACATATTTTATACTCTTCATCTTGAGTGTAATTAACCTTGTAAAATGTATTTTCGTGTACGACTGAGATGCATTAATTCATTGAGTAGAAATTCAAACCACATTTTCCAAAGCTGAGGCTGACAACAAAATGGATCAAACAAGAAATATAATTTAATGGCCAATTAAAACTATCTTTTTTGATTTACATATTTTTTTCCTTGGCTTTATGGAAGCAATAAAACAGGAATACAAATAGTTGACATTTCAATGAAGAGTTTTATTGTTTCTTAATAAAATGATCACATAAACTATTTGTTATGTCATTCCACCCAGTAATATACTAACTATATATACAGTATTTATAAGTATCTATAGCTTGGTAATTGATTTTTGACTGGTATTGTTTACTGGAATAGGATCAACTTCTATTTTTAAAGAAAATAAAGTGACAATGACACATCTGTTTCAAGGACTCTAAGAAGCATATCAGCAAAGAAAAAACGTTTTGCACAATGCAATCATGGTACCTGCTTTGTTTGTTGATATGTTCCTTAAAAATACTAGGGGGGGGGGGGCTTGACAGTTGGACGAACAGTTCGAGCTGAGCAAAAGTTTGGCCTGAACATTGCCTGTTTGCCCGTTCGGTGAGCATCCAAATTTGCAGGGCCCTCTGAGTGCCTATTGCCAGCCGCTGCATCCTTAACAATAGATGAGTTATCAGCTGTTAACAGGCTTTCCCGCTAACAGCTGAATGAAAATAAAAAAATTGCCGGCAACAGAAAAAAAGTGAAAAAAATGGTGTGGGGGGTCCCTCCCAATCTATACCAAGTCTTTCAGGTCTGGTATGGATTTTACAGGGAACCCCATGCCAAGATTTAAAAACAAAGGAGCGGAGGCCCCCCAAAATCCATACCAGACCGTAATCCGAGCATGCAGCCCAGCAGATTAGGAAAGGGGTGGGCGAGTGAGCTTGAACCATACCATACCTGAACTATTCTAGGCCACAAGGCCTCAACATAGGGGGTGCTTTGGCAGATGAGGCTCTGTCAATCATGACGCCCACTGCACCGCCGGGACCCCCGTAAAAAAAAAAAAAAATTATCCACCCACAACTATGGCTAACCACCGAATGCCTACTGCGCTGTTTGACAGATCCTAAATAGATGTTGATGTCACCTTGTGGCACCGCCCCTTGTAACGTCCATGGTCCAGCATGCACCCATTTAAAGGGGTTGTAACGGTAGATGTTTTTTCATCTTAATGCATTCTATGCATGAGGCCACGTACACACGACCGTTTTCCTCAGCAGAATCCATCAAGAAACTTGGTGGCAGAGCTTTTTTGCCGAGGAAAACGGTCGTGTGTATGCTTTTCATCGAGAGAACTGTCGAGAAACTTGACAAGGAAAAGAAAGCAAGTTCTCTTTTTCCTCGATGGGAGTCTCAATTCCCTCGTCGTGTTCCTCGTCAGGCTGGTTTTCGTCTAGAAACACGATCGTGTGTATGCTTAGAAATGCTTAGAAACCCACGCATGCTCAGAATAAATTATGAGACGGGAGCGCACCTTCGGTAAAAGTAGCATTTGTAAAAGAGATAGCACATTTGTCACGCTGCAAAAGTTATTGCATCGTTTAAATGCTGCGCTTTAAAACCATCTTTAGAATGGGACAAAAATGAATAATAATTATCTTCTTTTGCTGCTGATATTGACACAGAGTTTTGACTAACTTTTTGTAACCTTTTTCATGCTGATCTCATGAATATTTCAGAATATTTTATATAGGCCTTTTTTTGGCAAATGCAGATCTTCATTTGTATTATAAATGTATTTATTATTTATTTTTTAACATCTCCTTTTTTTTTTGTTATGTTACCACCAATGAAACATTATTGTTTGGTCTTATCTGAGCTGTCCCTTTATAATTAGACCTTTTTTAATTTTAAAAGTTATCCTGCCTACTCCCAAGCTACATTTTTGGATGGATGAAAAACACATAGACAAGGTGGAGGAGAAGAAGGAGGTGGAGGAAAAGAATAAGGAGGAGGAGAAGAAAGAGGAGGAGAAGAAGGAGGAGGAGGAGCAGGAGGTGGAGGAGATGAAGAAGGAGGAGGAGGAGGTTGGGAAGAAGCTGGTGGGGGAGGATGGCCGTGGCAACAAATAACTGTGTCCTCAGTTAGTAGCCCCCTCACCACCTTATTTGCCTGATGAGAAGGGGTTTAAATAAGAGGCGCTGGTCCTCGCTCATTTGGGCCATTTTGGCCATCACAAGGGTGCCATAGCCCTCTTCAGGGGTGGTAGGCTGCTGGAGGGTGGCCTGTGCCTCTCTAATCAGGGCCAGTAATGCCTCACTCACCCTCATATCCCTCCTGGCCCTTCTGGTAGAAAGGCAGATGGGAGGCACCTGGCACCTTGTGCTGCCACTTGGCCCTGTCACCTCTTCTGTGACACTCACTTCTTCCACCTCATCTGTGCCACTCACCCTGGCCTCCTCCTGCCTGGCACTTTCCTGACCTTCCTCCTGGCTGATGTCCTCCTGTGTATGAAAAAGGGACAGTTTGACTTTTGTGTTCATAAATCACACACAATTTTCAGCTCATGACTGTTGCAAATGTATTTTACAGAATTTGAAATCATTATGACCCCAGCATTTAGCATTTTTTTCTCCCCAAATTGTTTGGCCACTACTGACTATTAATATGCAAAACACTTTTAGATCAAATATTATTATTTTTTAAGCATATTAACATCTATTTTGCTGCATTTCTGAAAACAAAAAAAGACATTTAAAATACTATACCTGGCTCCAGACAGCCAAATCCGGATCTTACTCCAGGATGGAAGGCTCCTCTTGCTCCTGAGAGGGCTCACCTTGAGGAGGATTAGCTTGCCTGCAGGGTAGGCTGGAGGCTTGGCTGGAGGGAAGGCTGCAGGGAAGGCTGGAGGGAAGGCTGGAGCTTCTTCTTGTGGTTTTTGTTGTGGCTTGTCTGGGGGGAAGGCTGGAAAGGGATTCGCTTACTTCAAGGTGGTCTTCCAGAAAGGACATTCTGCTGTAGTACCACAACTTCGGGACATATACCTGCGCTGCTGATGCTGCAGACCTCTGAGAATCCAGTATATTGTTGCGTGCAGCCCTGTATGTGCCTCTCAAGGTCCCAATTTTAGTCTCCAGCTGTTCAGCTGTAACATGGGGCATGCAAGTGTGCACAAATGGGAGCAGGCTATTCAGTGCTGCTGCCCTTAGCTCTTTATTTCTGTGGTTGGGGTCTTTTGTGGCCCAAAGAACAGGCAGCTCCCTTAATTTGTCTATGAATTCCCCCAAGAATGGTTTTTCATTGAAGGGATTCATGTTGTCTGCCAGACAAAAACAAAGACAAAAAAACGAATGTCAATCAAAGTCTAGAAACTTTAGTAATCTTTATCACCATATATCCCTTAAATCTCTTAAGAGTATAGGCCACTGATGTCCCAAGTTCAAAACATACCTTTGTCCACACGCTCGTCATTCAAACGTCTTCCTCCGCACCCCGAATGTACGTACGACACATGTGTGTCAAAGCTTTATATACACTACGCATGCGTGACACTCCGCACACGTCGCCCGCCCATGACTTTCTTACTCGATGTTTCCCCGCCCCTTCTCTTTTGGCACGCAAACGACATGGAGGAATTAGCTGACCAGGTGCGTGATACTCAGCCAAGTTCATCCGAAAACGACGTCATTGCGGAATTAGCTGACCAGGTTTTGGATAATCGGTCAACTTCATCAGAAAACGATGACCAGGTGTATGTAATGAGGGCTTGATCATCACGAAAACCCGAAGTGGCGGTGTCACACGAGCAGGTGGCTCCAATTCGACCTAGTTCTTCAAGAACCTACGACGTGGCGGAGTCTGATGAGAAGCAGGTGTCTGTCCTTATAAGTTTGTCTAACGAGGACACCCCAAGCCTGAGGACGAACCGTTTGAAATGCAGAGCAGCAGATACAAGGCAACTAACATGTCATACACGGAAATGGCGGAAATGGACCTTTTGCAAAGGTCGGATTATGATGCCAAGCATTGGCCCTATACCCACCCTAATGTTAGGAAGGCCAAAATAATGGAGAAGGTGCAAACCAGCCTGGATCGCCATTTTGAAATGAAACGTTCTAGGGAACAACTGTAAAAAAGGTGGTCAGACCTTAAACTTAGGGAGCCAGAACAACTAAGGAGCATACAGAGAATGCTTCTAAAAAGTAAGTACATCTCCTGTGCCCCTATATCATTATTGTTTTCCTAAATTGCATGTTGCTCCATGTTGTTGCTTTTGCATTCAGGACCTTTCAAAATAACGTTTGTTTCAGACACATGCGTTCGTCCACTACATACGATGTTTTTAGAAGAGACAGGGTTACCTTTTTTAATCTTGGCTTGATTATATTCCCAAAAGATCTTTAAATAGGTGTCCTGCACTCAGGAGCACTAGTGTGGGCCACCAGAACAACCTTTTTAGGGTGACCCACACAGGTGCTCCTGTGCATTTTTGTGGGTGTCTACATGTGTGAAACGTGTCCCAAAAAGGTGAGTATCCAAGAATAGAGTTTGCAAAAAAACATGTCTTCTGCTTGTAAATGCCCAAACTTGTACCCCACTTTCAAGCAATGTTTAATATTCAGTTTTTTTCACCTCAAATATGTGTGTGTGATAAATATATATATATTTTCTTTCTCATAGGGGACAGAAGACTGGGAGGATCCCACTCCTCTGAGCCACAAAAAAGTCGACCTCGCAAGGAGCCCTCACCTACCCTCCCTCCTCGCAAGGAGCCAACACCCACGCACCCTCCTCCCAAGAAGCCCTCACCTACCCGCCATCCTCGCAAGGAGCCAACATCCACCCACCCTCCTCGCAAGGAACCAACACCCACCGCCCTCCTCGCAGGGAGCCAACACCCACCTGCTCTCCTCGCAAGGAACCAACACATACCCCCCCACCCAGACCTCAGGATGTGGAGGAAGGAGAAGGGTTTGAGATTTCCACAACAGGTTATACTAGATGTAGGCCTGCAGATGTGTAATTCCCCCTTTTTTTCTGTTTTTTAGGGGATGATTATGTGCCAGAAGCAAGGCCTCCATCCTTCTAGGCCAAGACCCAACATCTCCTCCTACAAATAAAGGCCTGCAGGAGGGAGATGTCAGAAATCAAGGAAAAAATGGCCTTTATAGATAAAACCTTAAAGGACATGTTTGGGTTCCCAGTTTTACCCACAAACTTTTTTGTTTTTCAATAAAGCCAAAATTTGGGGATGCACACAGTGGGTCAACATGTGCTATCTGCCATCTTGGGATATCTATGTCCGTATTTTGTGGGTGCAACCCCTTCCTCGCTACTCAAGTAGGTGAAAGGAAGAAGGGGTTGCATCCACAAAACACGTTCATTGATCACCCATGATGGCAGATAGCAGATGTTGACCCTAAAAAGACTGTGTGCATGCTCAAATGTTGGCTTGTCCAGGGGTGCCAACACCCCATCGTAATATGGGCAGATAGACAATGTTGTTATAAAAAAACAAATGTACGTTATTGCCTAGAGGTTCACATTGTTACATTTTGTGCTATATAAGATTTTTTTTTTAGTTTTGTTAAAAAAAAAATACAAATGCCAGTTTATGGCAACTAAAAAAAAGTAAAATTTGGGTCAAACCAACAATAAAGTGTGTCTTGTTTTTCTAAATAAACCTAAAACTTTAGATGAGTTTACTTTTGGTGTTACCTGGGAAATGGTTGTTAGTTGAGAATGAAAATACACTTGACACTACATGTAGACAGCTAAAATAAACACAAGCGAGACATCAAAAATGTTTTTTAAACATATTTTTGGTTGGTTTTGAAACAAAAGTAAAATTTACAGATTGGCTTGTGAAGGAATGGCCCCCCTACCCATGAAATATTCAACATATTGATCCCGGACTGCACGGGCACTTTGGGGGGGAAAGCCCGTACGGGCAGGTTCAAGGCCCGACAATGAGAGTTCACCAGAGGTAAGTCCAGCCTCGGGCCCAACAGATTTACCAGTAGTCAAAATGGCGGATGTAGTGCTTCCTGTTGTATGAAGCAGATGATAGGATAACAAGTAGCACAGGGAGGTATAAAAAGACTGACAAGCACCAATGAGGCAGCTTCCTGAGAACGCATTAAGTTGCAAAATGCATAGAGGCTGCAGGACCATTGCCAGCTCGTCATGTCCAGTCTGAGTATAACGAGGCTGGGAACGCAGGCGACAAAGTGATTTGTATACTCCTATTTACGGCTGAATTAGCTCAGTGCCGGCTCCCAGGCACTTTACATGTGAGTGGAATAACTATGTATGTTTTAATCATAAATAAATTCTTTGATATACTACACCATGATAGTCTTTTATATGTTACATGAGTGGATATAGAACGAGACTACAGCCAAAGCATTGGGAGTGATTGCTGATAAACCTGAGAGAGGGAGTGGTTATCCATATGAAACAAAGGCAGATTTCTGGGTTCATCTGGTGAGTGGCCATTTTATCCGGTGACAGTGTAGGCACTATTTGCGGTAAAGGTGGAAATATAGCTGAGCATCACTGCAAGAAATATCTATTAACATCCCTGGCGGTATTCCCGAGTCTGACTCGGGGTAAGATTTTCCTGCTGCGATCGGTAACCCCGAGTCAGACTCGGGCTCGCCTTGCTAAATACACAGGCCGTGTTTACTTACCTTGTTCCTGGATCCAGCGATGCATCCACATTGTGTGAGCGAGCGGGTGCTCGCTCGATTCACACAGTGTCCCCATGTGCCGCCGAGCTCCGTTCCCTGTGACGTTACGACGCACGGGGGCGGAGAACGGCGCCATATTCAAAAAAGTAAACAAACACATTACATATAGTATACTGTAATCTTATAGATTACAGTACTGTATGTAAAAAATACACACCCCCTTTGTCCCTAGTGGTCTGCCCAGTGCCCTGCATGCTCTTTTATATAATAAAAACTGTTCTTTCTCCCTGCAAACTGTAGATTGCTCATAGCAATCAAAAGTGTCCCTTTATGTCAAAAATGGTTTTAGATCAGCTAAAAAAACAGCGATAATAATTTATAATCACTTGCAGAATTTAGCGATAGCGATTTGTGGGGAAATTCGTCATAAAAAAAAAAATAATGACAGTGACAATTCCGCAACTGAGCAAATTTCAGTGATTTTGATTTGATTACATTATTGAATAATTTTTACTATAATTATATTATTATTTATTATAATTATAATTATTTATATATATTATTTATTATATTATTATTTATATATATATATTTTTTTTAAATGTCATACCCGGGATGCCTATTAGACTCTTGTTTGGTCAGATTTAAGTGAGTTATTCCTAAGAATTACAAGCCTACAGTATAAAACGCCAAATTTCCTTGCAAATAATGCAAATATATATATATATATTTTATATACAGTATATATATTTTAAATATTTTTTGTATATAATACATTATTCTAGCTTTCTTGGGGCACATTCAATCTGTGGATTGTAACAGTAACATATTTGAAATCTTTTTGGATTTATTTCACATTTTTTTTGATGGACTGAGAAATTCATATGTTATAGCTTGGCACAGGGCGCTGTATTGGTATTTATTGCACATTATTAAGTGATGTTTGCATATTAACCACTTGCCCACGGTGTCATAGTAAAAAGACGTCATGACTTTAAAGATGGATATCTCGGTAACGGCAGCAGCTGCTGCCACAACCGAGATATCCATCTTTTCCGTGGGCAGTGCTATACACGATAATGGCGGTCCCAGCGGCGGATTCGCCGCAAGATCGCCGTTATCGGTGGCGGGAGAGGCCCCCCCCTCCCGCCGCTCTCCCGCGCTCTCCGCCGCTTACCGGAGCCGTCGGTAACGGCGGAGGCGATCGGGTCCTCTTGCTGGCTGTGTTGGGATACGAGTGAGGGAAAAATCGCCCCCACCCATCCCCCACAGCTCTGCTGGGCGGAAGTGACGTCAAAACGTCAGTCCCACCCAGCGTCTTAAAGAAACATTTTTTTTTTTCTGAAATTTGAAAAATGACATTTTTTTTTTTTTTTTCTTTTTTTGCATTTAAGCCTAAATATGAGATCTGAGGTGTTTTTGACCCCAGATCTCATATTTAAGAGGACCTGTCATGCTTTTTTCTATTACAAGGGATGTTTACATTCCTTGTAATAGGAATAAAAGTGATAATTTTTTTTTTTTAATTTATTTCGATGTATAAAATTATAAACTAATTAAAAATAAATAAGAAAACAAAAAAAAAATGTAAAACGCCCCGTCCCGACGAGCTTGCGCACAGAAGCGAACGCATACGCGAGTAGCGCCCGCATATGAAAACGGTGTTCAAACCACACAAGTGAGGTATCGCCGCGATCGTTAGAGCGAGAGCAATAATTCTAGCCCTAGACCTCCTCTGTATCTCAAAAAATGCAACCTGTAGAATTTTTTAAACGTTGCCTATCGAGATTTTTAAGGATAAAAGTTTGACGCCATGCCACGAGCGGGCGCAATTTTCAAGTGTGACATGTTGGGTATCATTTTACTCGGTGTAACATTATCTATCACAATATATAAAAAAATTGGGCCAAATTTATTGGTGTCTTATTTTTTTAGTCAAAAAAGTGTTTTTTTTTTAAAAAAAGTGCGCTTGTAAGACCGCTGCGCAAATACGGTGTGACAAAAAGTATTGCAATGACTGCCATTTTATTCTCTAGGGTGTTAGAAAAAAAAATATATAATGTTTGAGGGGTTTAAGTAATTTTCTAGCAAAAAAAACTGTTTTAGTCTCGTAAACACCGAATCTGAAAAACAAGCCCGGTGGGCAAGTGGTTAATTAATAATCATAGACACATGTACATACTTTTTGTTTTTTGAGTAACAAGTTCACAGAATCAGTCGTGGTAAAATGTTTATATAAATATAAGTTAGCGCAATTTACTTCACAAACGCACACATTTAAATCCAACCTTTGAGGTTGCACTTTTATTGCAGCAAGACTTAAAGTGGAGTTCCACCCATTTTTTTATGTTTGTCTGTGCTGCATGCCCTAATCTCATAGGCCCAGATTCAGGTACATCTGCGCATTATTGGACCGGCGTAGCGCACCGCCTTTACGTTAGACTTGCGCAATTTTGCCGCGTAATCCCCCTATTCTCGTAGCTTTTGCGCAGGAAATTGCGCATGCGTAACGTTTTTTCCGAGGCGTAAGGAGGAGTAATACAAATTGGGAAGGACGTGGGCGTGTTACATTGAAATGAGCCGTGACCCCATGCAAATGAAGGGCCGGCCGGCTCGCGCATGCACGCTTGAAGGAGACCATGTCAGCTCCGCTGTGCGCATGCTCACAACTCGGGAGTGGCGCAATCAGTGAAATAGGAAATGGACTAGGGCAACGTTGTGAACTACGCAAACAGCATAAATAGACACACACAAACGCACTTGCATTGCAAAAGTACATCCCTTTGTCCCTTCCCATTTAACCTAGGGCTTTTGTCCTGTTGTTCGTTGCGGTGTGTTTTGTAGTTGTCAGATTAGTGTTCTGTGTGATCAAGTGTTTGTTAGTAGATCTTTGAAAGTGTTTTTTGATAAGTGTTTGAGAGACTGTTTGTTTGATTGATATATTTCTGTTCGTTTGTTTTCCTGCTGTTTTTTTGTTTTGTTTTTTTTGTGACTGTTTCTTGCTGAGTAGTTTTCTCTTTGTGTGTGTTCTTGCTTGATTGGTTGTGCTTGTTTGTGTGAGTGAATTTTGTTGACTGGGAGTGAGTTTTTTGGGAAGTATGACAGAGAGAAAGAGAAAGCTCAATTTTACAGTTGGGGAAAAACAAATTCTTGCCCGGGCCATTAGCGAGTATGGGTGTTTCCTCCACGGCCCAGACAGTGCCAACACCACCCCGGCCAGGAGGAGGGAGATTTTGGATATGATCACTGAGCAGGTCAATTCAGTGGGGCAGGGGGAGACACGGACCCGGTCTGGGATTGACAAAAAAATCAATGACCTCCGGCGTCTGGTCAAATAGAAGCTGGCCAGAATGCATGCCCATGCCAGGGGCACAGGAGGGGGCCCACCATGCCGTATTAGGCTGACAGCGGAGGAGCGTGCGGTGGCCCTGACCTTTCATCGGCATGAAGTTGAGGGCCTGCCCGGCTTTGACTCAAGTCCGGAGCCCGTGGTGCCAGGTAAGTTTTTTTTTTTAATATCAGGTGTGTAGCATGTGTGGGGGAGGGGGTGAAAGGGAATATGTGGCAAGTGTGTGGATCCTCCAAGCTGTGAATGTTTTGTGTCATCCACAGATGTGCAGGAGGGTGCAGGGCCATTTGGCCTGACCGCACCAACCCCAGGACAGCAGCCTAATGAGGCCCCCCCAACAAGGCCGGAGTCCGCGGAGGAGGTTCAAGAGGAGGAGGAGAATCATGAGGAGGAGGAGAATCATGAGGAGGAGGAGTCCATGTCAGGCACTGGACGTTTGGTTTTTGAGGACTCTTCCCCTCTGGCTGGCAGCAGGCAGCCCTCCCTAAGGGGGAGCCCCCCCCCCTCCTCCCCCAACATGGCTCCCCTCACAAGGGCCTCCCCTTCTCCCCAGCCAAAAGCATCAGCTGGAGGCAGGATTTCATCCCAGAACACCAGGGGGGTGGCCGATCTCCTGCCCGCCACTCTGAGAAGGGACCAGTTCCTCCAGACCCGCCATCTGGGACAGGTCAGCCAGACATTGGTGCGGATGGAGGAGAGCCTGTCCTCCATCAAGGATACGCTGGGGAACCTGGACTCCCACTCCCGGGCTTTCACAACCTGCCTAAACGAACTGCAGACGACATCAGCAGGCGTTGGGCAGGATGTGAGGGCCCTTACCCTGGCTATCTAGGCCAACACGGCAACACTTGGTGCTGCCCTGGACAGAATAGCCGTGGCCTTGGAGGGCAGGCCGCCAGGTGGGCAGAGATCAGGGGCTGCTCCTCCTTCCCCGGTTTTACCCCTCCCCCATGAGTCTCCCCTGAGAAGCCGGGGCCGTGGCCGGGGGGCCCCAGGCGTGGCTCACGCAAAGGGCATTAATTTGTTATTTCCCCTTTTTTTTTTTTTTTGCTGGAAATTGTTTGCTTTTGCAGGTATTTTTTTTTTTTTGGGGTTGTGAATGCTGTTTGAATGTGGGGGTGACATTCCTGCCGGAAAAGGGGTGTCACCCTCAATTTTGGTGGAGTAGGGTTCCCCAGGACCAGGGAGAAGTGATCCCCAGGTCCGTGTGAATGGTGTATGAATGTACAGTGACATAATTGGAGCCTTGGCGTGGCGTTGCTGCTCACAAGTCCTGCATGGTGGACTGGTGACAATCCAATTTGATGTGGATGTGGGGTGTGTGTGCTAGGGACCACAGTGGTGTGCATGCATGCATTCTCATTGTGCCATGATTAATGTGTGTGTTTAACGTGCAAAGATGCCCAATGTGAGTTGTCTCCTGGCTGCTCTTCCCTCAGAAGACGGGGTAGCCTCGGTTAGGGGGGGATTGTCTGGTTCAGGGGTCAGGTCATCACGTAGGGCAATCTGCAGGCCCTTTCTTACTGCGAAGTTGTGCAGCATGCAACATGCACCGATGATCTGGCACACAAAGTTTTTGGGAATACAAGAGGGTACCCCCAGACTTATCCAGGCATCGGAAACATGACTTTAGTAGGCCAAAGGTGCGCTCCACCACTGCTCGTGTTTGGGCATGTGCTTGATTGTATCTTTCCTCTCCTGGAGTTTGGGGGTTCCGGATAGGAGTCATGAGATGGGGTCCCAGTGGATATGCAGAGTCACCTGTAAGGGAAAAGACAGGAGGATGTTAGTCATGCATGTGGCCCTTGTGATGTGTGCATCATGGGAGGGGATAGTCATGCCTGACTCCCATGTCACTCACCAACCAGCCAGGTGTCCCCATACACGTTCTGTTCGAATTCCATTCGGATGTGGCATTGATTGTATATGTAGCTGTCATGGCTGGACCCTGGGTGTTTGGCACGGACGTGCCATATGAGGCCTTGGGCATCGACTATCACCTGTACATTGATGGAATGCCAATGCTTCCGATTGCGGTACATGTGCTCTGTCTCCTGGGGGGGCTGGAGTGCCACATGTGTGCAATCAATGGCCCCCACAGTGCGTGGGAATCTGGCAATTCTGTAGAAATCTGTCATTGCCTTCAGTCGCAGGTCCTCAGTGGTGGGTTTGATGATTTGGTTGGCCATGCGTCTGAGGATTGCAGGGACAACCTGGTGCACACATCTGCTCATGGAGGATTGTGACATCCCAGCCACCACTCCACTTGTTCTTTGAAAAGAGCCACTGGCAAGGACATGGAGTGTTGCCATGACCTTGACCAGTGGCTGCACTGCATGTGAGCGGTGTGTTGGGCTGGTGATGTCATCCTGCAGGGTTGTGGTGAATTCCAGGATGACATGAGGGGTGAATCTGAAAATGCGAAACACCTCAGAATCACTCATGCCAAACAGGTCTATGCGGGTGCGGTATATCCTCTCCCGTGCCATCCTCCGTGCCATCCTCCGTGCCCTCATCCTTCTTTGTTCATCTAAAGTCAGTAGTATAGCTATGTGCGACGATGCCCCTGGCATGTTGGCATACAGATTGTTGTGCAACACGTGTGACTGCTGAGCTCCTCACTAACAGTGTTGCTTTATCTAACAAGTAGACTTTTTTTTCTCTTTTTAGACCAGCTTTTATATGGTCTAATTTTAGACAGGACATTTTGCTGTTGCGCACACTGCGTCGCCTGCGCTGCCCCAACGTTCTTTTGTGGATCCCCGTAAGTCCCTCATTAGCATATTTGACTAGCAAATCAATGGTCTGTGTAGCGCACTTTTGCGCGGACGGATGCGCCAGTCTAACGAAATTAAGCGGGACAAAAAAAAGTAGATTTTTTGCGTATCTCGTTTTGGGGATGCCGTGCATCGAAACGCACGCGCACATTTCGACTTACGCACGCGCATCTCCTGTTGCGCAGGCGTAATCGCTCTGTGAATCTGGGCCATAGTGTTCAGAATGGACAATTTTTATTTATTTTGTTGCTTGTAAATACCTTTATTTTGTAGTCCTTGATTACTTCTACCTCCTTATTCGCTTAGGCTATTAAGTCACAAGGCTATTTGCAAGGGTTTCTGGGATAGGCATTATGTTTCCCAGTAGTCCTTGCAAACCTGACTGAAACCTATCACATTGCTCGTGCAGCAAGCATGTGCGAGATATGCAAAGCTGAAATCCAGGAAGTCATACAGTCTGGCTTCATGATGCCCACACTTAAGATGGCCACGGTCTATTTCTAGATCATAAACTGTAAATGCTGTAACAACCAAAACGGACCTTAGTTTACAGACTAACTTTACTAGAATACATTAAGCTTGTGTATTACAGGGGTATTTATATTTAAAAAGTGAAATTGTGGGTGGAACTCCCCTTTAATAAGAATATTGATATTATCTTGGCGCCGGTAACACACAAACTTTTTTCTAGTTCCATTTGTACTCCGCCATATGCAACGATGTAAGAAACAGGCGGAACCGGATGGCCATTATCCCGAAGGCGTTCTCCACAACTCTTCAGGTTCTGGCCAGCCGGTAATTGAACACCCTCCTCTCTGGGGTGAGGGTCCTAAATGGGAATGGCCTCATGAGATGTGGTCCCAGGCCAAAAGCTTCATTAGCCAAAAAGACAAAGGGACAAAAAGACATTCTCAGCATCCGGTGGCAATGCTAGATCATCGCAAACTCTATCTGCCTGAAGGCTCCCCCATCCGACATCCGGCCGTTCTTCCCTACCTCCACATAGAGGAATTCGTACTGTGCTGACACCACTGCCATCAGCACAATACTATTGAACCCCTTGTAGTTGAAAAACTGGGAACCAGAACAGGGTGGTGGCACGATGCAGACATGCTTTCCATTAATGGCTCCCCCGCAGTTGGGGAAGTTCCACCGCGTCGCAAACTCCGATGCCACAGTCTGCCATTCCTGTGACGTGGACGGAAGCTGTGGAATCAAAACAAAAATAATAAAAAAAATAATCTCCACATAACATTGCAAGCAGGTTATACAAAGACATAATTGTCACAAAAAATATAAGGCACAACTAGCACATTCATCACCCCCTCTGATGGACCATTGACCACATTTTGGGGGGGGCTAGATGAGTGTGGGAGTTCAAAAAAACAAGGTGAAGCTATACTTTACAACACATTTTAGAGGGGGGGGGGGCTAGATCAGTGTGGGAGTTAAAAAAAAAAAAAAGGTGAAGCTATACTTTACAACACATTTTAGAGGGGGGGGGGGCTAGATGAGTTTGGGAGTTAAAAAAAAATGGTGAAGCTATACTTTACAACACATTTTAGAGGGGGGAGATAAAGCATTACAATAGATATAACACAATACATTGGGAAGTGACTAGGCTAGGTGTGTTTGGGCCCAGGATAGCATGCTGGGGAGGTAAGTGAAGGGAAATATGCACATAGGCCAAATAAAAGGCAATAAGAGCTTACAGCATGCATGGGGGCAAACGGGGCATTCACAGCATATTACAATCATGGTAATTAGGGAAGGAGGAAATAAATACAATATATTAGCAAACATTAAATACATTAAATGTGATATTAAAGGAGAAAACTTGGCAAAGCAGGTATCAGGAATGATGCGGCCCAGAGCCTGGGGGAGATGCCCGTCCTGATGGCTTCTCCCAGTTGCCAGATAATGTAAGGTGGCAACTAGCCTCTGCTCAGCACTGATAGCTTTCTGCATAACGGTGTCCTGCCTGGTAGTGTTGAGCAGAATATGCCATATTCGATTTCGCGATATATCTCAAATATATAGTCGAATATTCGAGATATACTCGCTAAATATGAATATTCGTGATATTTTTTGGAAATGAAATGATTGCGAATTTTCGCTATTGCGAATGCGAATGCGAATGCGAATTGCGAATGCGAAATTTCGAGAAATGCGGAATGGAGCACTCTGATTGGCTCAGAATATTCGTGATATTTTATAATACCAAATAATTGCGAAATTTCGAGAAATGCGGAATGGAGCACTCTGATTGGCTCAGAATATTCGTGATATATTACAATACAAAATAATTGCGAATATTCGGCAAATGCGGAAGGAGCACTCTGATTGGCTCAGAATATTCTTGATATATTACAATACAAAATAATTGCGAATATTCGGCAAATGCGGAAGGAGCACTCTGATTGGCTCAGAATATTTGTGATATATTACAATACAAAATAATTGCGAATATTCGGCAAATGCGGAAGGAGCACTCTGATTGGCTCAGAATATTCTTGATATTTTATCGTAATTTCGCAAAAATGCGAATGAGAAATTGATTGCGGAATTTCGACAGTAACACTCTGAAATCGAATATATGTGTTATTTTAGCTAAAAACAATATTGCGAATTTCTCGAAAATAATCGCGCGATATCGCTATTGCCGAATAATCGCATTGCGATTTTTCGGCAATATAAAATGATCGCTGCAGCTACTCGGCCCAAGGTCTCTAATCATACCAGCAATGCTTTTAGACGTCGATGGGGATCTCTAGGATGTGATCTGTTCTAAAAAAAAATTGAAAAAATACGAATATTCGAAATAGCGAATATTCACCGCGAAATTCGGAATATATCGCGAATACTCGAATATGCCATATTCGAGCCGAATATTCGCAATACGAATATTCGTGAGCAACACTACTGCCTGGTAGGGATGAGCCGAACACCCCCGGGTTCGGTTCGCACCAGAACGTTCGAACAGACCGCAGGTTCGCACGAATATTTCGAACCCCATTGGGTCTATGGGACCCGAACGTTCGAATTCAAAAACGGTCGTTTTAAAGACCAAAATTCAATTAAATGTTGGAAAACGTCGTTCAGAACCCGGGTCTTGCCCCAGGGAACATGTATCAATGGAATTTTTTTTTTTTAAAACGGACGTTTTTTCCGGAGCAGCCATTTTAATGATGCTTAAAGTGAAAAAAAAAAATACTATAAATATCACACCTGCTGGGTGTCTATAGTAGTGGCACGTGTTTAGAAATGTCCCTGCACAACATGAGAGGACTATAAAAAAAAAGAAAGTAATGCTACTTGCGCAAGTTCTGTGTGGCAACATTATGTCGAATATTTTAGCGGTGGTGGGGGGCCATTATTGTTTTGTGAAAGAAAATTTTTAGAAAAAAGGGCACCCCTCAAACATACTGTAATTGGAGCGCAACAAGGAGCCACGTGCAAAGTATTGCATCAAAAATTGTTATTAGGCGCCCCTGTTAAACAGGGGCAGAAAAATTGTGCCTTGGGCACAACACAACACTTGCAACCTCTCCCAATAACTCCAATTGGAGCGCAACAAGGAGCCACGTGCAAAGTATTGCATCAAAAATTGTTATTAGGCGCCCCTGTTAAACAGGGGCTGAAAAATTGTGCCTTGGGCACAACACAACACTTGCAACCCCTCCCAATAACTCCAATTGGAGCGCAACAAGGAGCCACGTGCAAATTATTGCATCAAAAATTGTTATTAGGCGCCCCTGTTAAACAGGGGCAGAAAAATTGGGCCTTGGGCACAACACAACACTGCAACCCCTCACAATAACTCCAATTGGAGTGCAAAAAGGAGCCACGTGCAAAGTATTGCATCAAAAATTGTGCCTTAGGTACTGGTGGCGGAGCCAAGAAATACAACATTTCTTACTAGCTATCAGCAAGAAAAATGAGGAGGAGAAGGATATTCTATCAGCAGCATAAGAGGACAGTCACTCAGCATCAGCAATCTAAAAGGGATCCGACTTTTCAACAAAAAGATATTATTCATTAATATCAGCATCAGGTGCTTGGTAGCTGGTGTTGATCCAAGCCTGATTCATTTTGATGAAGGTCAGTCGATCAACAGAGAGCCGTTGGAGAGGAGCACCCTGTGATCAGTCACAAAGCCTCCAGCAGCACTGAATGTCCGTTCTGAAAGAACACTGGATGCAGGGCAAGCCAGTAGCTCAATTGCGTACTGGGCAAGCTCTGGCCAGTGATCCATCCTCAAGACCCAGTAAGCCAGAGGATTTTCGGTGGGGAAGGTGTCCAAGTCGGATCTTGCCCCTAGGTATTCCCGGACCATGTAAACCAGACGCTGGCGATGGTTGCTGGAACCGGTCAGACCTTGGGGCTGCAGACTAAAAAACTGCCTGAACGCATCGGTCAGATGACCACCTTCTCCACCGCCCCTTCTGTGACTCACCGAAGCCTCAGCAAGACGTTGTCCAGAGCCAGGTTTTGGTAATCCCCCCGGTTCTGGGAACGCATTGCACAGACCCTTCTGCAAGGCCTCCCGCAGAAGTTTTATCTTCTGCTCCCTCTGCGATGGCAACATAAGGTCCGCAACCTTACTCTTGTAACGTGGATCAAGGAGAGTCGCCAGCCAGTAATGATCCCTCTCCTTAATAGCACGTACACGAGGATCCTTACGCAGGCTTTGCAGGATCAGGGAGGCCATGCAGCGTAGGTTTGCAGAGGCATTCAGGGCACAGTCCTCTGGGTCACTGAGGACGACAGGATCCACAGGCACCTCATCCCAGCCACGTAAAACTCCACGTGCTCCTTGGGACTGTAAATGATCCCCTGAAGACTGCTGCTGCTGAGTGCTAGGCTCCACCTCCATGCTGCTGATACAATCCTCCTCCTCCTCCTCCTCCTCTTCCTGTGTGCTAGGTGGACAAGCAGGACCACTGTCTGGGTAAAGGGGGCCTTGAGAGGTAAGGAAGTCCTCCTCTTCCTCCCTCTGTTCTGCCTCAAGGGCCCTGTCCATTACTCCACTTAGCGTGTGCTCCAACATGTGAATAAGAGGGATAGTCTCACTGATGCATGCACTGTCACTGCTCACCATCCTCGTGGCCTCCTCAAATGGTGACAGGACAGTGCATGCATCCCTGATCAAGGCCCACTGGCGTGGGGAAAAAAAACCTAGCTCCCCTGACCCAGTTCTGCTGCCATATTGGCACAGGTACTCATTGATGGCCCGTTGCTGCGTGTGCAGCCGCTGCAGCATGGCCAACGTTGAGTTCCATCTGGTGGGCATGTCACAAATTAGGCGGTTCTTGGGCAGGTTGTATTCCCTTTGGAGGTCAGTCAGCCGAGCAGTGGCATTATATGACCTCCGAAAATGCACACAGACTTTCCTGGCCTGCTTCAGGACATCCTGCAAGCCCGGGTACCTGCCCAAAAACCACTGCACCACCAAATTGAGGACATGCGCAAAACAGGGCACGTGGGTGAGTTTTCCCTGTCGCAGGGCAGAGAGGAGGTTGGTGCCATTATCGCTGACCACCATTCCAGGCTTCAGCTGGCGTGGCGTCAACCACCTCTCAGCCTGACCCTGCAGAGCTGACAAAACCTCTTCCCCAGTGTGGCTCCTGTCTCCCAAGCACACCAGCTCTAGCACCCAATGGCATCTCTTGGCCTGCATTCCTGCGTATCCCCTCGTACGCCTACGGAGCACGGCTGGTTCGGAGAAAACATCCCCACAGGAAGAGGCCACGGAGGAAGAAGAAGAGGAGGGGGTGGAGGAGAGGGGTGTGTCACAAGCAGTAGTAGTGTTTTGGAGGCGTGGTGGCGGAACAACCTCCAAAACTACTGGACCTTGCCCTGCGTCCTTCCCAGCTGCCAGCAGAGTCACCCAATGCGCCGTAAAAGACAGGTAACATCCCTGTCCATGCCTGCTGGACCATGAGTCAGCGGTAATATGCACCTTACCACTGACCGCCCTGTCCAGCGAGGCATGGACATTGCCTTCCACATGCCGGTAGAGAGCTGGAATAGCCTTCCGTGAGAAAAAGTGGCGTTTTGGTACTTGCCACTGATGTACTGCACATTGCACAAACTCACGGAAGGGGGCAGAATCCACCAACTGAAAAGGTAGCAGTTGAAGTGCTAGCAATTTCGCTAAGCTAGCATTCAACTGCTGGGTATGTGGATGGCTGGGATTGTACTTCTTTCGGCGCTGCAGCAGCTGGGGCAGGGAAATTTGCCTGGTACTATCAGTAGATTGACCGCCACTACTAGCTTGTGACGCACCTATTTCTACACCTTCACTGCAGGCTTCAGAGAGGACTGGGGGTCTACTGGGGTTGGAGGTCCCAGAAGGGCAAGGGGGGGTACGCTTTTGTCTTTGGTGTGGGTCTTTTTGGTGTGCTTGCCAACGAGCTGCATGGCAGGTCGACATATGTCTGGACAAGCATGTGGTACCTAGGCGGTTGAAGTTTTGGCCACGCGAGATACGCTTGCGACATAAGTTGCAAATAGCAAAGGTACAATCTTGTGGACATGTTTCAAAAAAGGCCCACACCAAAGAACTTTTGCTGTACCGGTCAGACACAGCAGCGCCATGCACAAGCGCCGTAGATGTGCGCTGTAATGCAGTGGGTGTGACCTTAAGCTGACCCCTGGAGGGCATCTTGCCTCTTTGGAGATGTGCCTGTGCCTCGTCCTCCTCCTCCTCCTCCTCCTCCTCTCTCCTATCAGGCACCCAGGTAGAGTCAGTGACCTCATCATCCCCTCCCTCCTCATCACTGTCAACAACCTGGCAGTATGCTCCAGCTGGGGGAATATCATCACTGACAAATTGCTGTCCCTCTCGGCCACCCCCTCTCCCTGGGCTCACATCAATGCCTTCCTCTATCAGTGTTCCGTCATCGGAGTCTTCAAAACGCTGCGCATTTCCTGCAGCATGTACCCAACACTGTGTTGAAACATTCGGGGGACTCCTCAGGAGGACATGGTGGTACTAGGGAAGTATTGTGTGAAGCCATTGTGCAGAGGGAAGAGGACGCCTTGGCAGCTGCTTTGCCAGATAAACTTTGATCAGTCTGTGTGAGAGAGGATGAGGAGGATGAGGACGGCTTGGTCATCCACTCTACTAATTTCTCTGCATGTTGAGGCTCAACACGGCCAGCTCCCGAAAAGAAGGATGAGCGGCCACGGCCACAGCCACGTGCTGAAGAGGATGCACCACATACACTACCAGCGTTACCTCTACATGCAGAGCCTGCTTGCCCTCGTGCCTCTCTGCCTCTCTTTGTTGTCCTTCCAGACATATTTATGCATTCAGGTGGTATATAACAGCACACGTACAGTGACACCAACTGCGTTCAGGTGGTATGTAACAGCACAATCGGAGTCACACCAACTGCGCTCAGGTGGTATGTAACAGCACACGTACAATGACACTAACTGCGCTCAGGTGGTATATAACAGCACTGGTGCGGTGACACTAACTGCGCTCAGGTGGTATGTAACAGCACACGTACAGTGACACTAACTGCGCTCAGGTGGTATATAACAGCACAGGTGTGGTGACACTAACTGCGCTCAGGTGGTATATTACAACACACGAACAGTTACACTAACTGCACTCAGGTGGTATATAACAGCACAGGTGCAGTGACACTAACTGCGCTCAGGTGGTATATAACAGCACACGTACAGTGACACTAACTGCGCTCTGGTGGTATATAACAGTTTAGGTGCGGTGACACCAAATGCGCTCAGGTGGTATATAACAGCACAGGTGCGGTGACACTAACTGCGCTCAGGTGGTATATTACAGCACACGTACAGTGACACTAACTGCGCTCAGGTGGTATATAACAGCACAGGTGCGGTGACACTAACTGCGCTCAGGTGGTATATTACAGCACACGTACAGTGACACTAACTGCGCTCAGGTGGTATATAACAGCACAGGTGCGGTGACACTAACTGCGCTCAGGTGGTATATAACAGCACACGTACAGTGACACTAACTGCACTCAGGTGGTATATAACAGCACAAGTGCGGTGACACTAACTGCGCTCAGGTGGTATGTAACAGCACACATGCGGTGACACCAAATGCGCTAAGGTGGTATGTAACAGCACACGTGCAGTGACACCAAATGCACTCGGGTGGTATGTAACAGCACACGTGCGGTGACACCAACTGCGTTTAGGTGGTATATTACAGCACACGTACAGTGACACTAACTGCGCTCAGGTGGTATATAACAGCATAGGTGCAGTGACACTAACTGCGCTCAGGTGGTATGTAAAAGCACACGTACAGTGACACCAACTGCGCTCAGGTGGTATATAACAGTACAGGTGCGGTGACAGTAACTGCGCTCAGGTGGTATGTAACAGCACACGTACAGTGACACCAACTGCGTTCAGGTGGTATGTAACAGCACAAGCGGAGTCACACCAACTGCGCTCAGGTGGTATGTAACAGCACACGTACAATGACACTAACTGCGCTCAGGTGGTATATAACAGCACTGGTGCGGTGACACTAACTGCGCTCAGGTGGTATGTAACAGCACACGTACAGTGACACTAACTGCGCTCAGGTGGTATATAACAGCACAGGTGTGGTGACACTAACTGCGCTCAGGTGGTATATTACAACACACGAACAGTTACACTAACTGCACTCAGGTGGTATATAACAGCACAGGTGCAGTGACACTAACTGCGCTCAGGTGGTATATAACAGCACACGTACAGTGACACTAACTGCGCTCTGGTGGTATATAACAGTTTAGGTGCGGTGACACCAAATGCGCTCAGGTGGTATATAACAGCACAGGTGCGGTGACACTAACTGCGCTCAGGTGGTATATTACAGCACACTTATAGTGACACTAACTGCGCTCAGGTGGTATATAACAGCACAGGTGCGGTGACACTAACTGCGCTCAGGTGGTATATAACAGCACACGTACAGTGACACTAACTGCACTCAGGTGGTATATAACAGCACAGGTGCGGTGACACTAACTGCGCTCAGGTGGTATGTAACAGCACACATGCGGTGACACCAAATGCGCTAAGGTGGTATGTAACAGCACACGTGCAGTGACACCAAATGCACTCGGGTGGTATGTAACAGCACACGTGCGGTGACACCAACTGCGTTTAGGTGGTATATTACAGCACACGTACAGTGACACTAACTGCGCTCAGGTGGTATATAACAGCACAGGTGCAGTGACACTAACTGCGCTCAGGTGGTATGTAAAAGCACACGTACAGTGACACCAACTGTGCTCAGGTGGTATATAACAGTACAGGTGCGGTGACACTAACTGCGCTCAGGTGGTATGTAACAGCACACGTACAGTGACACTAACTGCGCTCAGGTGGTATATAACAGCACAGGTGCGGTGACACTAACTGCGCTCAGGTGGTATATTACAGCACACGTACAGTGACACTAACTGCGCTCAGGTGGTATATAACAGCACAGGTGCGGTGACACTAACTGCGCTCAGGTGGTATATAACAGCACACGTACAGTGACACTAACTGCGCTCTGGTGGTATATAACAGTTTAGGTGCGGTGACACCAAATGCGCTCAGGTGGTATATAACAGCACAGGTGCGGTTACACTAACTGCGCTCAGGTGGTATATTACAGCACACGTACAGTGACACTAACTGCGCTCAGGTGGTATATAACAACACAGGTGCGGTGACACTAACTGCGCTCAGGTGGTATGTAACAGCACACGTGCGGTGACACCAAATGCGCTAAGGTGGTATGTAACAGCACACGTGCAGTGACACCAAATGCACTCGGGTGGTATGTAATAGCACACGTGCGGTGACACCAAATGCGCTAAGGTGGTATGTAACAGCACACGTGCGGTGACACCAAATGCGCTCAGGTGGTATGAAACAGCACACTTGCGGTGACACCAAATGCGCTAAGGTGGTATGTAACAGCACACGTGCGGTCACACCAAATGCGCTCAGGTGGTATGTAACAGCACACGTGCGGTGACACCAAATGCGCTAAGGTGGTATGTAACAGCACACGTGTGGTGACACCAAATGCGCTCAGGTGGTATGTAACAGCACACGTGCGGTGACACCAAATGCGCTAAGGTGGTATGTAAAAGCACACGTGCGGTGACACCAAATGCGCTCAGGTGGTATGTAACAGCACACGTGCGGTGACACCAAATGCGCTAAGGTGGTATGTAACAGCACGTGCGGTGACACCAAATGCGTTCAGGTGGTATGTAACAGCACACGTGCGGTGACACCAAATGCGCTAAGGTGGTATGTAACAGCACACGTGCGGTGACACCAAATGCGCTCAGGTGGTATGTAACAGCACACGTGCGGTGACACCAAATGCGCTAAGGTGGTATGTAACAGCACGTGCGGTGACACCAAATGCGCTCAGGTGGTATGTAACAGCACACGTGCGGTGACACTAACTGCGCTCAGGTGGTATGTAACAGCACACATGCGGTGACACCAAATGCGCTAAGGTGGTATTAACAGCACACGTGCAGTGACACCAAATGCACTCGGGTGGTATGTAACAGCACACGTGCGGTGACACCAACTGCGTTTAGGTGGTATATTACAGCACACGTACAGTGACACTAACTGCGCTCAGGTGGTATATAACAGCACAGGTGCAGTGACACTAACTGCGCTCAGGTGGTATGTAAAAGCACACGTACAGTGACACCAACTGTGCTCAGGTGGTAAATAACAGTACAGGTGCGGTGACACTAACTGCGCTCAGGTGGTATGTAACAGCACACGTACAGTGACACTAACTGCGCTCAGGTGGTATATAACAGCACAGGTGCGGTGACACTAACTGCGCTCAGGTGGTATATTACAGCACACGTACAGTGACACTAACTGCGCTCAGGTGGTATATAACAGCACAGGTGCGGTGACACTAACTGCGCTCAGGTGGTATATAACAGCACACGTACAGTGACACTAACTGCGCTCTGGTGGTATATAACAGTTTAGGTGCGGTGACACCAAATGCGCTCAGGTGGTATATAACAGCACAGGTGCGGTGACACTAACTGCGCTCAGGTGGTATATTACAGCACACGTACAGTGACACTAACTGCGCTCAGGTGGTATATAACAGCACAGGTGCGGTGACACTAACTGCGCTCAGGTGGTATATAACAGCACACGTACAGTGACACTAACTGCACTCAGGTGGTATATAACAGCACAAGTGCGGTGACACTAACTGCGCTCAGGTGGTATGTAACAGCACACATGCGGTGACACCAAATGCGCTAAGGTGGTATGTAACAGCACACGTGCAGTGACACCAAATGCACTCGGGTGGTATGTAACAGCACACGTGCGGTGACACCAACTGCGTTTAGGTGGTATATTACAGCACACGTACAGTGACACTAACTGCGCTCAGGTGGTATATAACAGCATAGGTGCAGTGACACTAACTGCGCTCAGGTGGTATGTAAAAGCACACGTACAGTGACACCAACTGCGCTCAGGTGGTATATAACAGTACAGGTGCGGTGACAGTAACTGCGCTCAGGTGGTATGTAACAGCACACGTACAGTGACACCAACTGCGTTCAGGTGGTATGTAACAGCACAAGCGGAGTCACACCAACTGCGCTCAGGTGGTATGTAACAGCACACGTACAATGACACTAACTGCGCTCAGGTGGTATATAACAGCACTGGTGCGGTGACACTAACTGCGCTCAGGTGGTATGTAACAGCACACGTACAGTGACACTAACTGCGCTCAGGTGGTATATAACAGCACAGGTGTGGTGACACTAACTGCGCTCAGGTGGTATATTACAACACACAAACAGTTACACTAACTGCACTCAGGTGGTATATAACAGCACATGTGCAGTGACACTAACTGCGCTCAGGTGGTATATAACAGCACACGTACAGTGACACTAACTGCGCTCTGGTGGTATATAACAGTTTAGGTGCGGTGACACCAAATGCGCTCAGGTGGTATATAACAGCACAGGTGCAGTGACACTAACTGCGC